>OY856412.1:1259975943-1261175943 GCA_963693085.1 Alisma plantago-aquatica
CAAATTCTAGATAATCCCTATCAACAAATTGGGAGAAGGGGACTAGGTTACAAGCCTAAAGGAAAATCTCATCAACAACCTAGTCAGAGAAAGTCACAAACACAATCTATATATGTACCTAAAAAAACATCCTCACCCAATGACAACATAGGACACAACCATAGAAAAAGATATGAAGTTGACTCAATATGTTGTCATTACTGTTTGCGCCTTGGTCACTATTCATTTTCATGTCCTTATAAGAGAAAAGATGTAGAGTTAGTTTGGATTCCTAAACCTCCAAACTAAATGAACAAAATCAAGTTGAGATATGACCAAAGACATTAGTTGCATATTTCTATGTCTATCTCAACTCTACATAATTACAAATGTAAATGAAATTAATATTAGTTTGTTCCCTAGATGATTTAAAGTCTAAGTCAAATGAAAAGAAAATTCCTATTTTCATATGATTTTTCGTAAAAAAAATTATTATTTTCTGGTCTATACATATACTAATTATAAAATGGAATTATCATTGTATGCTTTATACCATGCTTTCATCATTGGGTGCGCATAGAAAATTGTTTGCAAGCCAGCAAAATAACCTATTAGTTATATGTTATTGCTTGCAACAAAATCTCTAACTCAGTATTTTTGAAATAATTAATTATGTCTCCAATTAAGTAGTATGCTTCAACTTGATATTTAAAATCTTATGCAGATATTAGACTCAATATATTCAAATCTGAATAATATCTGCAAAATTTGCCTCTTGGTCAAAATAAAACTTGACTAAGGGGCGCTATGGTCGTAGTCAAAGGCGACCTAAAATAAGCTTCGACAAAAATTGCTTATTTTGGAAATTCTCTCTTTGGACCTAATCTTAATATAAATTTTTCTTGAAAATTAAAACATTTGCTATCATTTAACCCTTAAATTATTCCAATATTACTCCCTTAGAATATCCATATAAATGCTCTACAAAAATGATCTACCATTTGCATTTAAAAATCAGCTTTAAAAGTTGTACTCAGTAAGTCTGTCGGTCGACGAATTCGTCGACCGAGAACCTCTCGGTCAGTCCATCTATCTCGACCGACAAATACTAAACAGACTCAATATCGGACGAACTGTCGGTCGACAAATGCTCGACCGAGACAACGTCGGTCGACAAGTGCTCGACCGAGAAATAGCCGTTGGATACGACCGTTGCGGACGGACCGTTATGACCGTTTTTTTTTTACCGTTGGGGAACCAAGTGGCGCGTCTGCAACTCGACCATTGCGGACGCTCGGTCGACGAATCGTCGACCGACCAGGTCGCTGGAATGCTATAAATAGGAGCAAAAACGAGTCACTTACTCACACTTGCATTTCCTTGCCTCCATAGTCCATCTCTAGTGCATTTTCGTGCAACCCTTCAGCATTCTTATCCTCCAATCATCCTTGCTTCTTCTCCACACTCAAGAAACACAAATGGCCTCATCCTCAGCTGCCCGTGGGAAGAAGAAAGTCACCGGAAGAAAAAGAAGAGAAGATCGGGAAGCCACTCCGCCACTGACGATCATCAACGACATCGCCTTCGTCGACGGAGATGCTGGAGATCGATATCTACGGCTTTCCTCTAAAGCTCGTCTTCCCCGACGCCCGGTCGAAGCTATGGACTTCATCAACATAGTCGATCTGGAGAATCTCTTTGGAGTGCAGAAGCTGAAGGACTTCATCTATCCTTCTTTTCCTCTCTATTCCACTAAGGTAGTCAACGAATTCTATGCCAATCTCTTATCCCACACCGAAAATGAAACCACATTCTTTTACACCATGGTCAATGGGCATAGTTTTAAATTTACCGAAGGGGATATTCTTGATATACTAGAAATTGATATAGATGAATACCAAGATTTCCTTGACCTTACCACCGGCAATCCACTAAATTTATTTTCCCATGATGACCACTCCACAAGCCTTAGTGATATTAAAAGAGTCATATTTCAAACCAATACCACTTGTCATGAAGATAGGGGAACCTATTATGCAATAAACCTGAAACCTGCATGTAGGATAGTAAACCTCATTGTTTCCACAAACATACATCCAAGAGCCAATAAATCTGAGGTCCCTATTTTCCGCATGTGTCTAATTTATGCTATCATAAAAGAAATTCCTATAAACTTCATTCGCATAATACTTAAAAACATGCTTGAGTTTTCTGGCAATCCACCGTATGCCGATTTTGTATGCCAGATCACTCAACATTGTCTTAAGTTACAAATTGAAGATATGGGGTATACATGGGAGCGTAGACCACCAAAGATAAGTAAGAATACCGTAGAGAAGATGGGGATTGACTTTGGTCATAAAAGGGCAAGAGTAGAAGGAGAATCATCACATCAAGATATACCACCACCCCCTCCTCCTACTAACCTTTCCGTTGATCCCATTCAAAATACTCTCACTTATCTTGTCGGCTCCCAATATCATCTTAGTAATCAACTCAACTATACCCACCATGCCATGACATACTTAAATCAAAGAATGCAAAATCTTTCTCCGAGCCAAACCGATGAATATCCGCATTCTTTAAATCCTGGCATGCTCAACCCATTTAACCCTTCATACAACTACTATCAAACTCCACCTCCACCATCAATGGATCTTGCACATACTCAATTTTCCTCCATACAATTGCAAGATATAGCTGCTCACTTCCGATTTGACCGAGTTCCCACATTTCTGGAAGCATATGCGTTAACTACGACAGGTGCTTTGGATTGGCAAACTCTAGTCAAATATTATGGAGCCGAGCCATTCCTTGGGAAAGATCCGGACATCGATGTAATTCTTAAATCTTTCCAGTGAAGTATTGAAGTTGTACTAGTTGTAATGACAATGATTGTAATAAATTGGTCATTTCTATATGATTGTAATATTTTCCATGCTATTGAATGAAGTTTGCCATCTTTTGCTTAATTCAAATGGTTATATTTTTTGGCATATGAGACATCTTCAAAAATATGGATTATAAGTTCATTATTGTAGAGCATAACAAATAAGGGGAGTAATAATTAAAACAGGAAATTATTAAAATTGTAGCTACATTGACAAATGACAAAACAGTTCTCCAGAAACATCCTCGGTCGAGCAACTAGTCGACCGAGAACACTGTCGGTCGAGCAATTGTCGACCGACCGGGTTTCTGTTTTCCAAAACTGACATAAATTGCATACATCTTTGTTAAATCATGGAGATCATCTACATCATTTTGCATATTTGCTTCATACTCAAACTTTCATTTGAGATATCTATCTAAGGGGGAGCAAAGCATAAGACTAAGGGGGAGATCATAAAAACAACTTTGACCATTTGATTGAAGAAGCTTACAAAAACATTGTAACCACCATGTGTAGCTGGAAATTTTCATTATAAAGAAATTTATGTATTTATTAAAAATGGTATCTTGTACTTGAAGGAACTCTCTACCCAAAACAGGGCTTAACATCCCTTGCATTTGGATGGAGACATTTTTTTATACTCTAAGATTAGAGGATTCTCATTTCATTTAGGGCTTAACATCCTTTGATAAATGAGAAATAAATATACATTCATCATACGCTTAAGGGAATCTCATATCATTTCAAGGCTTAACATCCTTTGCAAATGATTGAGAAACAAATTGTGGATAAATTAGATAAAAATCCAAGTTTCTAATAGGATATCTATTTAAGGGGGAGCATAATATTAAGGGGGAGAAGAAAAATAAAATATTCAACTTGGATATCTTTTTGAAATGACAAAGGGGGAGAAAGAAAAGAATATAAAAATCAAAAATATAAATGAGTTTCACAACATGCTTTATATGGCTACAAAAGGTAATTTTCAGGTATGAAACTCACATGCTTTATATTTCCTTATTTCATATTTAGGAAATGTTTGTCATCTTCAAAAAGGGGGAGATTGTTGGATAAATTGGATATTATGATAAATCCCTTTGTTTCGATGATGACAAACATTTCATTCTTATTAATCTAACGAGCTACTTGAGTGTGCAAGACTAAGATGGATGGCAAAGCAACTAGGGAAAAATCCAAGAGCTTACTCAGTTATATTTTCATGCAATATAATCAATGTTGTAAAACTTGTACAAATATATAATGTACAAGTACTTAGAATTGCATGTAAATCAAGCGTTAGATTTTCCCTAGCCAAACACTATAGTTAGACATGTCATACCATTTAATTAGAATCACCTTTGCACACTCACACATATAATTAGTGCCTAAAATGAAATCTTGAAACAGGATCATTCTCGGTCGACAAACTCCTCGACCGAGACACTCTCGGTCGACAAACCTCTCGACCGAGAAAGATCCAAAGTAGCCGTTAGACACAACAAACAAGTTAGTTGGTAGTTGAAGAAAGACATTGCAAATCACTTGTTCCAGAGAGCCTGTCGGTCGACAAAAGTTCGACCGAGTAGGTGTCTCGGTCGACCATTTGTCGACCGAGATGGTCTCTGACAGCAACTGCAGAATAAATTAATTAGCCGTTGTTAAAGCAACAACTTTGTACCTAACGGCTAGTTAAGCACTTAGAAACCCCTAGAAGTTGTCTAGAACGTCCTTAAGCATACTTAGGCCATTCCTATAAATAGGACAAGCCATAGGACACTAGAATTCACTTGTTACACTTGAGAATACACTTGAGCATACTTGAGCAATCTTTTGCAAGCAATTTGAGCACTGTGATCATTGGCCTACATTCTCCTTAGCTCAATCTCGTGTCCTATAGGCTAAATTCTCCTACCCACAGCAATCACAAGTTCACACACTTGGCTAGGAGATCTTACGCTTGATCTAGGCATATCAAGCCTCGGGCTTAAAGGATAAGTTGTAATTTCCTTTTCCTTTCTTGTTCCTGTTTATCTTTTGTACTCTCCTTGCTACTCCTAGGGTTGGAGGCTGCGGATTGGAGAGGGTTGACTTCTCAGGTGGAGAAGGGGACTTCAAGCTACTTCAAGAAGGCTATCGCAAGGGAAGCTACTTCAGAAGGCTGGTGCAACGGGAGTTGGTGCATCTACTTCAAGGGAAGGCTGCTTCAAGGTTGGCGATTACTTCTAGGTGAAGGTTGCTTGAAGGGTTTAGGAAAAGAGATTGTATTTTATGTAAATTCCTTGAAGAGGTAATAAAATAAATTTCTTTTCAAATCCCGGTTGGGTAAGCAACCGGGTAGTGGACTGACGGCTATAGTATTTGCTATAGTTGGAACCACTCTAAACCTTGTGTCTCCTTGTCAAATACTTTCATTGTGGTTGTTTGAGTTCAAAATTGTTAAATTTTCTATAAAACTCTATTCACCCCCCCTCTAGTAGTTTTCATATATATATATATATATATATATATATATATATATATATATATATATTTATATTGACACACACACACAC
Organism: Alisma plantago-aquatica; assembly: GCA_963693085.1. Lineage (NCBI taxonomy): Eukaryota > Viridiplantae > Streptophyta > Magnoliopsida > Alismatales > Alismataceae > Alisma > Alisma plantago-aquatica. Next base: position 1,259,981,368 of record OY856412.1, read on the forward strand.
ATACACACACACACACAGATATATACATATATATATATATATATAGAGAGAGAGAGAGAGACACACACACACATATATATATATATATATACATATATATGCAATGTTTCCATTTTTAGGGATCTAACTGCAATTTAACACATGAATATTTTTGTTATGTAGTATTATTTATAATATGATATAGTTTGTCTTATTTTTATACTTTTGAACCTTGTTGCATAAAGGTACCGACCCTTCATATTATTTTTGTGTGAAAATAGTGCTATGTGCACCTTCCAATGCTTTCTTAAGTTCAACAAACTATGGTTGTTCTGCACGTTCAACAACCAATGGTTGTTCTAGGTGTCGACAACCAATGGTTGTTCTGGATCTCAACAATCGATGGTTTAGTGGAGTGTTAACATCATGAAACCATTCATGCTACAACTATAACCAGGCATTAAGATTGTAGAAGTTTTTTTATATGAACATATGAACATAATCCGGATAGACCTAGAAAAAAATTCGATTATGGTTTTGTATTCTTTTTGGTATGAGTCTATTTAGGTAGATAGAATCAGATAATGCAATTTCTAATAAGGGTATACAACAATATGTATTTTGAGTTATTAATAAACTCATACAATTCAATACTTGCATATCAAGACTATTTATACATTAGTATAGAATTTACCAAATGTTATTCAAATATGTATAGAATTTGGTGTCTGGTGATAGAAGTTTGGCTCCGATTTGCTACCTTGCAAGAAACACGACTCAATATCAGCTTTTGAGTTGGACAATTTTGTATATGATTTGAATATTCCTTCACAATCAAAGCCGGCCCAAAACTCATTTGTCATACATCTTATTAAGCAAAGATTAAAAAAATGTAGGGTTAGTTAAAATAAATTAAAAGAATTCATTTAAAAAGAAAGGATAGTGGCGTGTGAAAGAAAACACTTGGGAGTAGTTGTTAGTCCTTTTTTTCATGACTGAGTAACGTCAAGAAGGGAAGTTTGAGAGTTTCTGTACATTACAATGTGATAACCTCCCATTTTGCGTTGTTATCTTACTAGTTTTCCTCAGTTTTCCATACTCTTTCTTAGATAAATTAGATAGAATCTTTTAACTTTCCTCTTTTTTGTAAATATACATTAGACTAACTTTTTTCCTTTTATTTCTTACATAAAAGCACGAAAAAAATTACAAAAGCTCCAAACGGTCCCAAGATTAAATGGACACCAAACGGTCCCAAGACCGAATGGACACCAAACGGTCTCAAGACCGAATGGACACCAAACGGTCCCAAGACCGAATGGACACCAAACGCTCTCAAGACCGAATGGACGCCAAATGGTCCCAAGACCGAATGGACACCAAATGGTCCCAAGACCGAATGAAGGCCAAATGGTCCCAAGACTGTGTAACAAACGGTCCTAAGACTGAATAAAGGCAAATGGTTCCAAATCATGAGGACTTAAACGGTTTCCAAACCGAGAGAGTCCAAACGGTCTCCAAACCGAGAGATAGTCCAAACGGTCTCCAAACCGAGAGAGAGTCCAAACGGTCTTCACGACCATTTGGGCCCAAATCTCCCAAACCGTTTGAGTTCTACTCAAAGCCTATAAATAAGATCCGAAGGGTCCTCACAAGGGGGAAGTTTTTCAGACGTCCAAAGACTGCCTCTGTTGTTCCAGAGCCATTCCATCCTTCACCCACTGCCCCAAGGTTGCCAGTCTGAGACCCATACTCCATCTCCAAGCTACTTTCTCTCTCATCGACTAAGAATGTGGGAAGAGGAGGATTCATCATCAAGCAAGCTATGAAGTGTGAAGATCATTGCTCTCTCTCTCTAAGGGGTCAACCTTCCTCCCTCCTTCGTGGAGATGACGCTCTCTCTCTTTTCACCCCCTTCTTTGTTTTTGCCATGAGCGAGTAGTCTTATATACTAGGGTGCGGGGAGTAGCCCCGTTACCCATGTTTTCATTTCATGCAATGTAATTCACAAGTTTGCAATAGAGATATACTTTCTTTTCAGTTCAACATCAATCGTTTAATGAATGCTTGTTGCTTGATCACCAACTTGTGTTACTTATTATCTTTTAGTATGAATTGTCTATGTTTGTACTATTAGATTCGAATCTCGATTGAATGTTGGTTCTTGATGCATGTAGCCACCATGCATCTGTTTCGGTATCTAGGAGTATTTTTCAAGAAGTGGAGTAAAATCACTTCCATCGTTGTACTTTTGTACTATGAAATGGAATCAGTTGACGTATGAAAGTACAACCTTGATAAGTCGAGGAACACACTTTGTGAAGGGAATGATGTAAAGTAAGTGACCATTCGTTTGGGGATGGCTGGCGTTGCAACATTCCCACACTTCTCGTAGTTAGTTCTCCGAAAGGAAACTAAATCTATAAATATACTAACTGTTTAGACTCTTATTGCAGGTTATGTTACTATGTTGCATGTTTTGATCCATGTGTAGTGGTGGTAAAAGCCGATCACATCCTAGTGATTTTTTAGCATTGTTTACAACCCTAAATTTACTTTCTTGCTTTTACTTTACTTGCACTTAGTTTAAAACAACCAAACCAACTCTTTGATCTAAATACCAACTGTTAAGGAGTTAAATGAAATTCTAACATTTTCTATCTTGTTGATCTTGACAAGACCGTTGTCCTGTGGATTCGACCCTTAAATATACTACGATAAGACTTCCAAGTATCCTAGCATACGTGGGTGGAGTTTTTAATCTAGTATAAGCAAGGCTAAACCTAAAGACTTACTATCTTTAGGATTTTTAGTGGTGCACACAATTCCACGCAAGCGGAAGCTCCATCAAAAATTGGCGTCGTTATCGGGGACACAAATATAAAGACTAAGCACAAGTTTACACGTGAAGATTTCCGCATCATCCTTCGACCTCAATCAAAAGTGACGATGGAAATCTTCCGTGTCCTTCTTGCCAACGCCATCGAAACATACATAAGCTCAAAACGGCCGCAACCAGTTCTCAATGCTTCACCTGCTTTGGCTCTAAGTCTACTGTACAAGGACTTACACAACAAGACTATCGAGCAGTTGCGTAGGGGGATTGAACGAAAGGTACGATATATCACAGTACCCTTCCAAGTTTTCGGGCATGGGCTGCTCATGATTGTTGACACCGAGGCTCGCGACGCCAAAGTGTATAACTTCTGCGCTAGTGAGCTTAAAGCCGGAATCATTAGTTTTGCTGGTCTAGGAGCCGAAGAGGCAAGATGCATCCCTTTTCGCCTCCTAAAATTAATTTGGGTTGCAAAGCCATCACTCCGACAGGGTTGGAACCAACCATGGTTCCGAATCATAAACCCACAAGTCCAAACACAAGAAGGATCTGGGGGTTTCACTTTCTGCACTATACGCCACATACAAGCGCTTAATCAACAAATCCCCTTCACCGAGTTGGCCGCAGAAGATTTTCACTCTCTCCGAGGACGTTATGCCATGGAGCTCATCTGTGACAAAAGGTTCTTTCGAGACCTGACTATGGCACCTGACGACATCCCTCGCTACCTCTACTCGGCTATCAAACGTCCACAGAAATAGCCATTCCGACAAACATTACAGGAGTTGGAGAAACAACAACCTGCCACAGTGCCCGAAAAAAGACAATGGGACCCTTACGATTTCGATATGGCGAAAGACAAAGGGGACATCGAGTTATTAACAGGGGTCACCATCAACAAACCTTCCACACAAATGGTGCCCCTACCTGCCATTGAACCGACGTTTCCTAACTTCGACCTTGCCACTTGCAAGAGTCTTTCTGAAAATGAACTCCAACTCATCATGTCAAGGCTATATGCCGAGAAAGATGAACTCATTTTTCTAGCGGGCGATATTCTAGTCATGGAAAATACCCTCCGTGAAACCGTACAATTACAAGGATCCCTATCCGTGATCCTGATGACTGCTTATCAATTTCTCCTCGGACGGAACCATCCTACGGTTTACATGACATTAGCTTACATTAAGGACGACCTCCTCAAGTTAAAGAACTTTGGAACCACAGAGGCGCTTATCTCTTTTCTCAAGCATACAACTCTGAAGTTCATTATGCTCCCTTTCCTTCATTCAGAGCACTGGATGAAAATGACGACAAATCTTCATGAAGGAACAACAATCATCTACAACAGTTCCGATAGCCAATTTGATCCAGATCAAAATCAGTATGATGTGATAGAGAAGATGCCCACAGAGGAGGTGGCGAAGGAGTGTTTCGACAAACTACATGATCTTTTAAGCAAGAACACAAGGGCGTACGATAAAGCACACTTTCATCGCCCAACCTTCAGCCACAGATGCCCCCAGCAGCTCCGAGAATCACATGACTGCAGTTTCCACGTCCTCTACTGGATGTACACACTCACCGTTCTTGGAAAACCAGTAGAGGACATGATGGATGTCGATTACCACGCTCTACGTGGAAAGTTTGTAGCTAATCTTCTCTGAACGCATGGAGCTAACAAAGGACTAACAGAAGCCTAATGCCATTGTCCATGTACTTCTCAACCTATCACTTTGACACTCTGAGGACAGAGTGAGTGATAAATTAGGGGGGGAGGTACACTAGACAAGGGCGAGGTATTATTTTTCAACCCTTCTCCCTCTGCTCTTTTTATTCACTCGTATTTTTTTCTATGCATTACTTTTTATCTTTCTTTTCACATTTAGACTTTCTTTGATAGAATAATTCTTGTACATAAGAAAAAGTCACCCCCAGCTAAATTCAGAATCAAAGTAGTCCTCAAACAGCAATAACAGACATAGAATTTAGGCATGTAATGGTGAACTAATAATTTACTTTCACATTCGATTTTCATGCTTCTGCTTCAATTCTACTTCAGACCCTCCACAAGTTAACATCATAGCCAAAGCTAGCCAAACCTCTCTCAAGGACGGGAGGGAACTAGGTGAAATCCAAATCAAGAAACCTTGTAAGTGGACCACCAAGTACGAAAACCAAAATAAGTGCATGTCGGAATACCCCAAGAACAACTTTCTTCTTTTCAAAAAGAGACATGGTGGCCCAAACAAAATCCCTAAATATCCAACTCCTAAGCCAGTGAGTATAAGAATAAAAGCCAGAGCGTTGAATAAAAACATGAGAGTTGTGCCACGCATAAGAACCTATATGAAGAACCAATAAAGGTCTCACCTAGCCGGTACATTCAGCTGCCCTCACAAAGGCAGATGTGTCGCGCACGGTAATGAGATCCTAAGGTCTCTGAATATATGAAAAAGCTGATAAAGGACTTGCCCGAGTGGTATATTTAGCTGCCTTCACAAAGGCAGATGTGTCGCGCCCGGTAGTGAGATCCTAAAAGTTTTAGATAAACCCTCCCCCATAAAAAGGGGGAGTCACACATAAGCCTTTCGCCAACCCTCATGCCTATCTTAGTTTCCAATAGGATTTCCAAAGAAGTATAAAACTGATTGGAGTCAAAGACATGCACAGAATGCGATTAAGGAAAAGATGGTCCCAATGCGAGCTGCGTGATACGGAAGAAACCTGAGTTCTAAGCAACTCCCGATACCTGAAAGAGTTAGTGCAAGTAGAAGCCTGATAAAACTTCAGGAGATCTCTAGCTTAGAATTGATGCAGGAATATGGAAATCTTCACTAAATAAAATCGCCTCCCCACTACATGCCTCAGTTCTATCTAGCTTGAGGACAAGCTAGACTCTAAGTTAGGGGGGTGATAACCTCCCATTTTGCATTTTTATCTTATTAGTTTTCCTCAGTTTTCCATACTTTTTCTTAGATAAATTAGATAGAATCTTTAACTTTCCTCTTTTTTGTAAATATACATTAGACTAACTTCCCCCTTTTATTTCTTACAGAAAAGCACAAAAAAAATACAAATGCTCCAAACGGTCCCAAGACCGAATGGACACAAAACGGTCTCAAGACCGAATGGACACCAAACGGTCTCAAGACCGAATGGACGCCAAACGGTCCCAAGACCGAATGGACACCAAACGGTCCCAAGACCGAATGAAGGCCAAACGGTCCCAAGATCGTGTAAAGTCAAACGGTCCCAAGACTGAATAAAGGCAAACGGTTCCAAACCATGAGGACTCAAACAGTTTCCAAACGGCGAGAGTCCAAATAGTCTCCAAACCGAGAGAGAGTCCAAACAGTCTTCATGTCTGTTTGGGCCCAAATCTCCCAAACTGTTTGAGTTCCACTCAAAGCCTATAAATAAGACCCGAAGGGTCCACACAAGGGGGGATTTTTCAAACGTCCAAGGGTTGCCTCTATTGTTCCAAAGCCATTCCATCATTCACCCACTGCCCTGAGGCTGCCGGTCTGAGACCCATACTCCATCTCCAAGCTACTTTCTCTATCATCGACAAAGGTGGGAAGAGGAGGATTCATCATCAAGCAAGCTATAAAGTGGGAAGACCATTGCTCTCTCTCTCCAAGGGGTCGACCTTCCTCCCTCCTTCGTGGAGATGACACTCTCTCTTTCTCTCTTTTCGCCCCCTTCTTTATTCTTGCCATGAGCAAGTAGTCTTATACACTAGGGTGCAGGGAGTAGCCCCGTTACCCATGTTTTCATTTCATGCAATGTAATTCACAAGTTTGCAATAGAGATATACTTTCTTTTCAGTTCAACATCAATCGTTTAATGAATGCTTGTTGCTTGATCACCAACTTGTGTTACTTATTAGCTTTTAGTATGAATTATCTATGTTTGTATTATTAGATTCGAATCTCGATTGAATGTTGCTTCCTGATGCATGTAGCCACCATGCATCTGTTTCGGTATCTAGGAGTGTTTTTCAAGAAGTGGAGTAAACTCACTTCCATCGTTGTACTTTCATACTATGAAATGGAATTAGTTGACGTATGAAAGTACAACCTTGATAAGTCAAGGAACACACTTTGCGAAGGGAATGATATAAAGTAAGTGACCATTCATTTGGGGATGGTTGGCATTGCAACATTCCCACACTTCTTGTAGTTAGTTCTCCGAAAGGAAACTAAATCTACAAAGATACTAACTGTTTAGACTCTTATTGCAGGTTATGTTACTATGTTGTATGTTTTGATCCATGTGTAGTGGTGGTGAAAGTCGATCACATCCTAGTGGTTTCTTAACATTGTTTACAACCCTAAATTTACTTTCTTGCTTTTACTTTACTTGCACTTAGTTTAAAACAACCAAACCAACTCTTTGATCTAAATACCAACTATTAAGGAGTTAAATGAAATTCTAACATTTTCTATCTTGTTGATCTTGACAAGACCGTTGTCATGTGGATTCGACCCTTAACTATACTACGATAAGACTTCTACGTATCCTAACATACGTGGGTGGAGTTTTTAATCTAGTATAAGCAAAGCTAAACCTAAAGACTTACTATTTTTAGGATTTTTAGGGGTGCTCGCAATTCCACGCAAGTGGAAGCTCCATTACAATGATTTTTTTAGTAAGTCCTATGTTTATTAGGTGTTGTTTGAATAAGTCCTATTTTTATTCGGTTTTTTATTCTTCTCAAAAATAGCCCCTGCAATGTTCAAAAACTCTCATAAATCCCTTCTTGACATTACTTATCTGTGAAAAAAATATTAACAACTACTCCTTAATATTTTTTCAACACTCTACCATCCTTTATTTTTGAATGAAATTTTTTTATTCATTTCAACAAATCCTACATGTTTTTTTCACTCTTTGCTTAATAAGGTGTCTAACAAAAATAGTTTTGGACTGACTTTAATTGTGAATGAATATCTAGATTGGATACAAAATTTTCCAACTCAAAATATGATTTTGAGTCGTGTTTCTCGCAAGGTAGCAAACCAGAACCAATCTTCTCTCTCCAAACACAAAGTTCTATATGTATTTGAACAACAATTTGATATGTACTATATTAATGTATAAACAGTCTTGATATGCAAGTGTTGAATTCTATGAGTTTATTAATAACTCAGAATATATATAGTGTTTTATACCCTTATTAGAAACTCAATTATCTGAGTCTTCTACCTAAACGGACTCGTACTGAGAAATTTTTTGACACCAGAATCATTTTTTTCCCTTTTGGATCTCTCTGGATCATGTTCCTTTGTTCATATAAAGAAAAATTTAACAATCATGATGCCTACCTATAGTTGTGGCTTGAATGGTTTCAGGATGTTAATCTCAAGTAAACCATCAGTTTAAGCACTCTATACAACCATCCATTTATTTATAGGCATCGATTTTTCTTTTCTAGATTCTCAAAAACTGACGATTTCTTATAAAAAAATTCTACAATCTTGATGCTACATTTCAAGTAAAGGCATCAATTAATATAGAAACAAACATCAAATTAAAGGGGAAATGAGGAATATATTAGACATATTTAATTTTCAGACTAAGTGAGATGTTAACACTCCCACATTATTGAAAAAATTTAATAGACCCAACTTTTAGAGTGACTGATGAGGTAGGAATATAAGGTTTAGTAATGGAGAGAAGGTGTCTCATACCTATCAAATGGTGAATGGCCCCAGAGTTGACAATCTAGGAAGAACTAGATGCTAGCATGGAGGTCCCCACATTACCTTGGTTAGAGGTCACATGCACTTAAGATGTCACAGGGGGTTGCATGTGGGTTGTTGAGGAGGTTGTTGAGAGGCCTACATAAGTTGGTCTTACTTAGCTAAAGAATGGTGGTAGACTGGTTGTCCATTCCTTGGGCAACATGAACAGTCCCAATACCACAAATGCACCAATAGGAAGGACCCTGCTTCTAATAACACTTCTCATCTAGGTGTCCCAACTTGTTTCATAAAATGCATTTGAGCCTCGACAAACATTCCCAACCACGTCCACATGAAACAAATGTAATTTCCAGTTGTAAATTTGGTCGAGCGGAAGACATGAGTCTGACATCAAACTACTGAAGATGAGAGAAGACATCTTCTAGAGTTAGGAAGTGGTAGCCTGCCAAGATGATGATACATACATGAAAAATAGGTCGGATTAAATTTATTGAGAAATTTTATGGTGACGAGATTAGAACACTCTTTGGTTTGGTCATCAGAAGATACATATTGAAAGTAATCAAGCTATTATGACATTCTAACAATGGAGTAATGATATTCATCAAGGGTCCTCTCACCCAAAATTTCACCAAAGAGTTTCCAAAAAATTTATGAAGACGTGAAGCATTCTTTTCCTACGTGTATTGAAGACTAACAACATCCTATGACTGTTTCACAATTTTGTAAAACATATATCTGGAGGAAATAGATAGCTCCATTCTATTTCAAAGCCAACTTTTGACTTGTCTATTTTTCTATTTCTAGTCTTGGCTATTCTCAATAGGATTTTTTTATGAATTTCAACTTGTCTCTGGATTTCAGAATTGTTTGAATAGGATTCATCTATAGTAGGTAATTGTCTCAATTTGATTTGGTTATGCACATAGGATCACTTGACTATAGACAATGGTCTGAGGTCTTTGTTGTCAACCTTTCCTTCAAACATGGTGATGAATCAGTCAGACTAGTAGAACAACAATGAATATGGATGATAAACCAATCACACTGATACAACAATAGTGGAGATGGGAAATCACTAGTAAGATGCATAGTAAGAAGAAAGAGAGAAAGCCAGATAGAAATGTGGTTGAAATACTATCACAGAAATAAGAGACTCTAATATAAAAGATGTAATGGATCACTAGTTATTGACAAGGCCCACCTATGCACTTAGGGATAATACATGGGGAGAAAAGTAAAGAAAAGAACGGTCAATAGTTTGCTACAAACTTATTTTAAAAAGGGATCTCACGAATGCCAAAATCAAAATGTAGTAGTCAAATACAGTGGGTGAGGGGGAAGGGGAGGAGTATTAGTCAAATTCTCATGTAGGTTGTCACGCTAGAAAACACCATGTCAAGGGTCCATGGGTGCAACTCTTAAGGTTTGCGGTGACCTATGACTCCCCTACCAAAATATCTAGCACGCTTCAGTAGGGAACTCCAGAGAGAGGGAAATAGAGGGGCGAACCATGGTGAATCAACACCCAGATAGAGCCAAGGCAACAACTACCTTCTCGAGCAGCCATCCAATGACCGGTGGAGGCATAGTGATGCACTACTACACAACAACCACTCGCACAACACACTGACAGTGGAGGCGTATTGCGAGAAAGTGTTAGGCTAGCACAATGCTAGGGTGGCATTGGTGGGGACACAAGAGGGAAGGAAAAGAAGAAGAAGAAGAAGAGATAGGCATGTGGAGAGAAGGAGAGGGGATGAGAGTTGCTCCTCTAGAAACCCTAGAGGTTAGAAAATTTCTATTGATACCATGTGAAGAGAAATTTTTATTATGAATTAAGAGGATTACATTGAGTGATATATATAACCTTGTCTGATGGTATGATATATAAAACAAACTTCCACAAATGCACACTAGTTGGGATACATATTGAACAAAACCAACAAGTTAGAAGCAATCATAGGATACAATGTGTGGTAACCTATATTGGATAAAATGACCAATAAAATTTCCACATGAAGAATGAAATGTCTCAATAAAGTGGGACATATTTCACTTCTTAATGCAACTCTCTCTTGAATTCTCTCATATTATCTCATTTGCATTCCCGTCCTAAACAAAGTGGAAAAACAAATAGTCAAACATTTCCTTTAGGGTAATGCACTGTAAAAAGAAACATCTGGTCAAATGGTTGATGATTTACACACCTTACTCTCTCAGTGCATGAAAGATCATTAAATTTTTTTGACACTCACAATGCTTATTCAACAAAATTATAGTCAATCTATTCAAAAACAAGAACACTTTGTGGAATCTATATATAAAAAACAAATAATACTAAATAAAAAACCAAACGTGGAACAAGTTATTGATAACACCCAAATCTAAGCATTTTTGCTAAGTATTTATTTATGATTTTGTGTTGGTATAGCTTTAATATGCCTAAAATAACCCTAGACTCTTATCTTTTAGTAATATATCCTTTTTCATAGTTAGAGTTTCTCAACTAGCCAATTTTGGGACAATATAGATAATGAACTTAAAAAGACATCTATTCACCAAGATTTCTCCCCAACACATGGTTTTTTACAAAATCTAGGCTTCCATGTGTAGCGACTGTGACAACTGGCACGGTCGGGTCGAGAAGGGAAAGTTACGACCGCTACAACCGTCTCAATCGAAACATATGTCCTGACCTCGACAACCGTCTCGATTGAGACATCTGTCTCGACCGCTACAAGCTCTACGACCTCTCCAACTATTTCATCTGTGACACCTGCCTCGATAGCAATGCCCGACACGATCATGCTGAGCCTGGCACGATGGGCTGAGGTCAAGGTGTAGTGACCGCTACAGGCCTTTGCGACTGCAACCACAACCGCAACAAGACTGTCATGACTGCTACATCATCTCGACCACGACATAAGTATCGACTGTAGCACTGGAATCGATCACGACCCTAACATGGTCATGTCGAGCCAAACACGGTTGGGCCGTGATAAGTGTAGCAATCGAGACAGGTGTCACGACCACTTATTACATACACTTTGCCTTTGCCTACACATACCCACCCCTCACTACCTGGAGAGGGGTTCGACAGTTTTGAATTTTTAGAGGTTCCACATTTTGGTACCAAGATGTTTAGGTTCCCAGAGCTCCGTGGGAGAGTCCCAAGGTCTGAAAGGGCTGAATTTCTCATCCTACACCTGTCTCTTTAGTTCTCTTCCATCCATTGTCATTTTCGACCACCATTCACCCACTTCCCACCATTACCAGCCATCTTCCACCTCCATACACCCACCAAGCTGTTGTTTGGGGAGGAATCAAAGAGAAAAGAGGCCAATGAGTCTCAAAGATCAAGGAGGACGACCCAAAGATGAGATTCGGCCCATACAGAGGCTAAGGAGTGAGACCTCTCCTCTACGGGCTAAATCTTTTCTTCTTCTCCTTTATTCTATTGTTCTCCTTAGTTTCTATACAAATGATGTTCGTCCATCTTTGTTAAGTGCCAACTATGCTTGTCCATGGCTAGTTGAGCTCCTTCTTGGCTGTGTAGCCCATTTTGGGCATGTTTATGTACTTTTACCTTAACAAAGCGGTTTTATTTCAGATCTTGTCTATTTTATATATGTTCTATCTTATCTTTCTAGTTATGATTTCTAGTTTGGTTGATCTCTTTTTTGATTGAACTTCTATTTTGCCTATATTGAGAGTTTCGTTGTAGAAATAGATAAGAGAAGATAGTTTGGATCAGGATATGAAAGGAGGTCGGTTCAAGGTGATTTGTGCAGAACTATAGACCCGGGCACGACTGTGCCCAACCTGACACGGTCGGACCCACTACTAGGTTCTATGTAGATCACACCTATTCCTAACATATTGGAATATTCAAGACCTAAGAGGGTATCTAGAATATTCTAGGGTGTTGATTTGTTATCCTTGAGAGAGGTGTCATATCGTTGATGGGTTATAGTCACACTACACGAAAGTGAGTGGGATGACCCCCACAGGGACATATACCACAATACATACTATATTTGATGTAGGTTGCTTACTGGGGTGTTCGAGGGTTGTCTACGCTTGGGAACGGGTGCATAGACTACCCAACTCGTAGTTACATAGCTAGAAACTCCTTCTTTTTTATTAGTAGAATCTTACAGACTCTGTTTTATTTTCTTTACTTTGTTTTGTTTTATTTCGTGTCATTTTGATAGACTAGTTCTAGTTTCCAACTTTTATCAACTATGAGATTGGCTTAAGTTACTTAAGAGTGAGATCTTATGTATCCTAAACATCCCCACGTCCCTATGTTCGACCCCGTAATAAAGTTATGGGGGTCCTTGAAGGTTTTGGATTATAAATTCAAAGTTTGATCCTCCTTGGGAGATGATAAACTTTTGGCGCCATTGCCGGGGACGTGGTTTTCCACATTTACATGCCTAAAGATTTTGTTTTGTCATCCATAAGCCTGTACATATATACACAGTTATTCTTTTGTTTTACACATACTTGTCCATATATACTGAATAGCTTTTCTTTTTCTTATACATATTTTCAGCCATGGATCTTTCCTCCGCAAGACAAATTATCTTGTCCACCTGTCCTCCCAAAATTTTCCATTTCTTTAACTGCTGGAAAATAATTGAAAGCCATGCACTCCAACTCATTGAGCTGTATTCACCCCCACCTTCGTCATATGTAGATGCTAAAACAACAGAGATTTCCGATCAACCCTCAACCTCTAGTTCACCGTGGGATCTAGAACTGATCAGGTCAACAGAGCTAGCTGGAGAAAGTGTCAGTGCACTCACCTCCTTAGCTTCTCATCTCCAAGAAAAAGTCGATCCGCTCCAGTAGCTACTAGAAAAGCATGATCATTAGCTCTAAGTAGCCACTGAGATTGTAGACCGCAGTAGAAGTATACTTTAGACTTTTGAACGAGGATTCATCCAAGTGCATTAGTTTGATATAGTGGGTTTCCAATAGAAGTGCATGGCAGAATTGACGGATCTTGAAAGCACTCCTGCTCAAGTCCAACAGCTTCATGAAAAGGATGTTGAATAGGGCACAAGGCTTCAAGATCTCATTGATTTGGTTACCATTCAATTACAAATGCTATCACATGATCATGAAGATTACAATCATCAAAACCATTCCATTAGGCATGAAGTGGAGTTTTCCCTACCATCCTATTCAAACCATCAACTGGATTCACCAAGATTTTTTTGTGAAGGACCACCGATATGGGGGAACTCTTCATTTCATCTATATGATTTGGTTAATCAACAAACGGGATCTACAAGCCACCAACATGAATGGTTTTATTATGATGATGATGATGATTACTTCTGTTCTCCTCAGGGCGACCAAAGAACCTCACAATGTGAGGGAGAGTTTGAGCAACCTGAACCAACCTTTACCCCAGACCAAGGTGATACCTCTCACATTGAGACTTGTCACTTAGCTTCCACAAGCACACCTACTATGGTTTGGAATAACTTGTTTGAGGAGGATGATGATGAGAAATGCTTAGACTGGAGTAGTGAGTATACTGATGATGACAAGTTGGAGCAGCATGAGCCGACATTGTACACTATTCCTTTTCAAGGAAAAGTTGACATCAAGGGAGAAGGATGGATAATCCACTACAACATGGTTGTTGAGCATGAAGATACCCCAGACCACATAGAAGGTGACAATCTTGGGGAGGTAGAATTGCAAACATATTCAACTGGGGATACTTCTTGTTCAGAAGATGACTGGATGACTCATACTGTATATATAAGTTTGTCTGAGCATCCAACCTCATCTTTAAAGGTGGAGGGAGAAGACATGAGTCCTATAGAAAACTTTCTACCTCTCCCCTCCATCTCATCCCGTCTCAACATCCTAGGTCCTTCCTATTCAGATTCATACATTAAAAGGTACCTTGAGGATGATTTGCCAAAGAATTCATTTTAGTGCAATTCAAGTCAATTCCACCACGAGGATGAATTCATTAAGTCATCATATTCTATTCCTCTACTTCAGACTCAGAAGGGCATAGATCTCCTCTGCCTCTTATTTTCATGTATGGAAGATTCAATCGCCAAGACATAGGTGACACTGGTCCCAAAAATCAAGATTTGGGATCCTAGTGTCGGTATTGTGGGGAAGCCACCCCCTTTCTCTCTCTTCTTTCTTTTCTCTTTTTGTTAATATAAATTTCTTTTTTTTCTTAGATAGTTTCTTTCCTCAAACTGCTTAAATATATGCTTGCATACTACATCATTTTAGGACTTTAATAAGATTCTTACCTTTACATCCATGCATTCCTTCCCTACTACTCCCAAGTTTAGGTCTTGCTTGAGGGCGAGCAAAGTTTTAAGCTTGGGGTGGTAGGTCTATTCACCCTTATATTTCTTCATTCCTCTCACATGTATGTTTACTTCCTGCATGCAGGCGTAAATTTTGAATTTTTTTATGCTTTTGCCTAACTTTACTATTTTATAGGACTTTGTTTTGTAATTTGTTGCTTTGCAATTAAGATTATACAATGCAAATCTTAGAACTAAATGCTTATCTTTATGCCTAAATGCATAATTTTAACCTTAAACTACTTAACCTTTTACTTGAGTAGCTCTTTGAATCTTTCCTTAAGTTTGACAATCAATCTAAGGTTATGCACCTTTTTCCTAGCTAAAAACATTATTTCCTTGATCTATGTTGTGAATGAAAAACCTAAGATTTGGAACCATTGGAAAGCGATAAAGTTTGATCAAAACTTCAATATGAGTTTTTCACAAACTTGCCTCTACTTTAAGGATCCTTGAATCATAATTACTACTATTCACACAGATATCAAGTAGATAATGACAAGTTTTGAGCTATAGTCAAGTAGGATTGTTTATCCTTGATGGTCTAGACGCCTTCTCACCCTAGATTGAGTGAAAAGAAAGATGAAAACTAGAAAAATTTGCAAAAGAGGCTTGGCCGCCCACAAAATCCCAAAACTATCAAAGAATTATCATACAAACCTAAAAAATAGAATGTCAAGAATATAAGCTTGAGTGTGAATAACTGAGCATTGTTTTCTATTTGAGGAGAGTTAAAGATGGTTCCCAACCAGTGTATGACTGTGCTCATGAATGCGTGTATATCATGCATGATAATGCCACCTTGAAAGCTCATTAAAAGACAATAGGAACCCCTAGGAGACCTATGAGATCATCCCAGTAGTAGGGTTGATTCGAGTAGAGTACGAGGAGTTTGTCACTGCTCTGGGCCAACTGGCTCAGACTGTAGGGATTGTTGCTCGTTACATGGGCCAACCTGATGCAGATTGGGACTCGCATAAGTCATTAGTGTCTTTCTTTTTGTTGCTTTCGAGGACCTGAATAGAGGGAGGCATGTTGTTCCCAATTGGTCTACATGAATACATGATAGTAGCTCATTACTCATCACCCACATGATCACCTATGTGACAAGGCTTTAATGTTGTATAATTATGATTCAAACCCTCATGAGTATTGATAGGTTGTAGTGAATTCACTTAATCTTGCCTGGATGCTCTTTGATCATACTTTAGCAGCATTGTGCTCGATTGGTGGGGGTTTGTTATGAAACAACACAGATCAAGAGAATTGACGTTTTAAATTATCTTTCTTAACCTTAACATTTATTGCCAAGCTTAATTTGGATGTTATCTTTTTGTTCTTTGATCACAATCTTACTCGAGGACAAGAAAAGGTTTAAGCTTAGGGTGGTTGATAACACCCAAATCTAAGCATTTTTGCTAAGAAATTATTTATAGTTTTATGTCATTATAGCCTTAGTATGCCCAAAATAACCCTAGATTCTTATCTTTTAGTAATTTATACCTTTTCATAGTTAGAGTTTCTCAACTAGCCAATTTTGAGACAATGTAGGCACCAAACTTGAAAAGACATCTATTCTCTAAGATTTCTCCCCAACACATGATTTTTGTAGCAACTAGGCTTCCATCTGTAGCGACCATGACACTTGGCATGGCTAGGCCGACCCCGACACGATCACGCTGAGAAGGGAAAGTCGCGACCACTATGACCATCTCGACCGAGACATCCATCCTGACTGCGACAACCGTCTCGACCGTGACATCTATCTTGACCACTACAAGATCTACACCCGCTCCACCAATTTCACCCACGACACCTGCCTCGACCGTGATTGGTGGAGCGCTTGGATCTTCTCCACCAAGGAGCGCTTGGATCTTCTCCGTTCAGGGGTTTCACCACTCAATCACATTTTCCCCCATGTTTCCCTTTTTCTCTACCACGTTTTGCTTTGAGATGAACATGCAGGGCTAATCCCCTTTGTCTTTAGGACCGGGAGTAGCCCGGGAATTCATTGTATGACAATTTTATCATAGTAATTCATTAGTAATCTCTTAAATCTGTGGTATGAATTCATTTTGTCAATTATATTTTTATGCTTGATCACCATAATGATAATCTAATGCCCTTAATTACTTTGAAAGAAGGATTAACGGTTGAAAAGAGACGAATCTCACATTAATTGACAAATCCCTTGAACAAGGTGGTGTAAGGTTAATGGTGGATACCGAGAGATCGATTTTAATGCACCTAGTTTAGGGTATAGGTTACTACGACGGTGGAACTGACCTAGACATAGGTAGTGAATTGTACCATGATAGTGGGAAATTCTGATTTCAGGCCACTACCTAGATAGAGAGATAAATCTGAGTAACTATATAGAATTTAATACAATGAAAACCCGTGGTGAAACCGCAATCCTAAAGATCTCCACCTGAATTGATTAAACTAAATCTTTAATCGATTATTTTGTTTTGTTTCATTTTATTTTCTTTTAATTTTACAAAAACTTCCAACTATTTAATCGGTCTAGCTGATTGTGAGTAGTTAGTAGTAGTCTCCGATAATTCACGTGTCCCTGAGTTCGACTCAGGCCTCACAAAGGCCTATATTACATTGACGCGTACACTTGCGTTTCTGCACACATAAAAAGTGTGTCAAGTTTTTGGCGCCGTTGCCGGGGACACGGAAATTGTCGACACTACGAGTGCTGCAAGCGGCCATTCTAGGCCACCTTTTATTTTAAGCATTTTAAAATCATTTCTAAAATAGTCTATCTTTCCAACTTTATAATCGTCTAGCACGGTACTGAACTGAAATTTTCATTTTGCTGGTACTGTGCATGGTGCGGACACGTAGCATTGACTACACGCAACAACCACCAGAGGTTCCACTGTCGGAACCGGACGAAGAGGAAGACTACGAGCAGGACCAACAAGAAGATATAGATTCCGAATTCGAACAAGAACAAATGGAAGAGGAACAGACGATATGGGAGAAGATCAAGGCTTCTTCTTCATCTGCGTCAAAGGGGCCAATCAAGAAGTAGGCGATCAATATTCTGACTTACAAGATTGATCTTGCATTAATCAATTTGGTCAAGTCAAACGCATTCCATGGGCTCAAGAATGAAGATCCAATCACGCATATAAGTCAATTCGTGGAAAACTGCGATATGATAAAAATTGACAGATTTCCACAAGAGACGCTCTACTTGAAGCTATTCCCGAGTTCTCTGGCAGGGAATGCACGTGAATGGTTGCACAATCTAGATGATGAATATGTGGAATCCTGGAACCACATGGTGGAGGTCTTCTTTGAAAGGTTCTTCCCGCCCGAGAAGACCAATGACATGATCAGGAAGATCCACAACTTCACTCAGAAAGCAGGAGAGACCTACTCTGAGACATGGGAAAGGTTTCAGATCATGATTAGGCGGTGCCCGCACCACGGGCTTGACAAGGAGACACAGGTCAAGATCTTCTATTTTGCTCTCTCTGAGCATGATAGAAGTAACCTCGATTCTGCAGGCTCAGGATTCTTTTTGAACAACACAGACACGAGGTGTTGGGAAATCCTTAAGAACATGGCCAAGAAGCAATCATGGGGTGACATGGACGTTGTTGAGCATGTTCGAGTAGCAGGGGAGTCAAAAGAAATCAAGGAGCTGAATGAGAAGATGGACCTTCTCGCGAAGAAACTGCTTGCAAAGGAGGATACTGAATCTGAGGATGAGGCACAAGTCAAATTCATGCGGCAACAGCCAGGTTATAGAAATAATGATTACTCATGGAGGAAGGACAAAAAGTTCTCTTGGAAGGATCTGAACAACTTTTTGCAGGACCCAGATGAAAAACCCCAGCCAGTAGCGGAGGACAAGAGCACGGAGTTGCTCAACTAAGTGATAAAGCAAAACCAAGAATTAATGACTACTTTTGGCCAGCAGATAAAGCAACAGGGGGAATTTATGAACCAGTTCGGGCAGACACTGCAGAGCCACGGGGCTCAGATGAGGACAATAGAGACGTCCATGGCGCAATTGGCAGCTGAGATAGCCAATCTGAAGAAGCCAGCGCAGCAAGGTTTTCTGGGTAACACGAACATTCCAGGAGGAAACCAACAGGCAAAGGCAATCCTTCTAAGGAGTGGCAAAAAGCTTTTAAACCCCAGGGCCGATGAACCAAGCAAATCCCAAGCAGAAATTGAAGGTGAGGCCACTGAGGAGCTGCCAATCCCAATCACCGAACCAGTTGTGGATATAGCAGCGGATGCTACTAAAAATCCTAATGCAGATGTGGAGGAGATGCAGAAAAGGACACCATATGTGTCACTGCATCAAAGGGCACAGGCTGTCCCGGTCCCATATCTGAACAGTGTAAAGGCAAGGAAAGTGGATGCCCAGTTTAAAAAGTTTCTAGACAGTTTCAGGAAGCTCTCAGTCGACATCCCGTTAATAGAGGCAATAGAGAAAATCCCATCTTATGGTAAGTTTCTGAAAGACATCATTACTAAGAAGAGGAAAATCCCAGACACGGAGGTTGTGGTGCTTAAGGAGCAGGTGAGTGCCTTCATCATGGGCACATTGCCACCAAAGAGGCAGGATCCAGGCTGCTTCAACATCTCATGTTACATTGGGAAAGTGAAGTTTGGTGAAGCGCTATGTGACTCTAGGGCGAGCATAAACTTGATGCCCCTCTCTACATTCAAGAAGTTGGGATTAAAAGAGTCACGACCGAGCAACATGACGATCCAAATGGCGAACAATTTTGTGGTGAAACCATACGGTATATGTGAAGATGTGTTGGTGAAGGTAGATCGTTTTGTATTTCCAGCAGATTTTGTCGTAATGGAGATGCAAGATGAACAAGGCAATGAGCTACTACTTGGACGACCCTTCCAAGCTACAACTGACATGATACTTGAGATGGGGAGAGGTCGTTTGACCTTGGGTATTGCCGATGATCGGTTCGAGATGGTCATGCCTTCTAGCACCACGTCATCTAAAGCTAAAGAGCAATGCTACATGGTAAAGCGTTTTGATCACAATATCTCACTTTGTCTAGGGAAGCCATTTTTAGATATGGCTCATGTAATGACCCAGGTGGAAAAAGGGACATTGGCTGTGGACATCATGGAGCAGACTAAGGTGGTATCCCTTAGCAAGGCTGTAGGTTTTCTGAATGATGATGAGGAGGACATTCCCCCCTCTACTGAAGATGAGGCCGTAGCAAATTCGGTTTTTGACACTTATCCAGAATTACCACTTGAAGCCTGCTTAGTCAATATCACACATGATTGGATGAGAAGCAAGTCAATGTATGAGTGTGCCAAGATGCTTCAGATGTTGCCGTGCTTCTATGCGAGATATTATGAAGACTTAGGCGAACTCCCACCACCGCTTCAATCATCCTTAATCAGCCCGCCAGAATTGGAGTTGAAGCCGTTGCCACCGCACCTGAAGTACGCATTTCTGGCTGAGGAAGAAAAGATGCCTGTGATTATATCAGCTTATCTGAGTGCCGAGGAGGAGGACCAGCTGCTTATTGTGTTGAAGAACCACCGAGGAGCATTCGGGTGGTCGGTTGCAGACATCAAGGGGATCTCCCCTACTTTGTGCCAGCACAAGATTCGGCTCGAGGAGGGAGCCAAGCTGGTGATTCAACCACAACGTTGATTAAATCCCAGCATGATGGAGGTTGTCAAAAAGGAGGTGATTAAGCTCCTTTCTGCAGGTATCATCTATGATATTTCTGACTCGACATGGGTAAGTCCTATGCATGTAGTCCCTAAAAAGGGGGGAATTACTGTTACCCATAATCTTTTAAATGAACATGTCACCACTCGCTTGGTAACCAGGTGGCATCTTTGCATAGATTACCGACGATTGAATGCCGCTACGCTTAAGGATCACTTTCCTCTTCCGTTTATTGATCAAATTTTAGAGCGTTTAGCCGGCCGATCACATTTTTGTTTTCTGGATGGCTATTCGGGGTACAATCAGATTTCGATTGATCCTAAGGACCAAGAGAAGTCCACCTTCACTTGTCCTTATGGAACATTTGCGTACCGTCGTATGCCTTTTGGGTTATGTAATGCACCAGCGACCTTTCAGCGTTGTATGCTCGCCATTTTTTCTAATATGGTAGAACGCTGTCTAGAGTTTTTTATGGATGATTTCTCTATTTATGGTGCATCCTTTGATGAGTGCCTTTACAATCTGGATAAGGTCTTGCAACGTTGTGAGGACACACATTTGGTCCTCAATTGGGAGAAACGCCACATGATGGTGAGTGAAGGAATAGTGCTAGGACATAAAGTGTCTAGCAAAGGTTTGGAGGTAGACCCGGTAAAAATTGAAGTAATTTCCAAATTGCCCCCACTGAATTCGGTAAAAGGGGTACGGAGTTTCTTAGGTCATGCCGGTTTCTATTGTCATTTTATAAAAGATTTTTCTAAAATCACCAAACCTTTATCTGGTCTTTTAGAAAAGGATGTTGTTTTTGACTTTAATGAAAAATGTCTTCATGCGTTCAACGTTCTTAAGGAAAAATTGATTTCCGCACCGGTTGTGCAAACACTGGATTGGACCAAGTCGTTTGAACTAATGTGTGATGCATCCAATTTCGCGGTTGGGGCTGTGTTGGGACAGCGGGTGGACAATAAACCTACTGTGATTTTTTATGCATCTAAAACTTTGAATGACGCCCAACTCAATTACATGACTACCGAGAAAGAGTTGCTTGCCGTTGTTTTTGCTTTTGAAATTTTTTGGCAATATCTAGTTGGATCAAAAGTCGTGGTATGGACGGACCACGCCGCAATTAAGTATTTGATGGAGAAAAAGGATGCCAAACCTAGATTGATTAGGTGGATCTTGCTTTTACAGGAATTTGATATTGAAATCAAGGATAAGGCGGGCATTGAAAATGTGGTCGCGGACCATTTGTCTAGGTTGGAGAGGGTAGATGAAAATGATTTACACATACCCATTACCGAGACATTTTCGGACGAACAACTTTTGAAAGTGAATTCAAAAGACCCGTGGTTTTCTTACATTGTTAACTATCTTGTTTGCAAAATCATCCCGGATGGTTGGACGTACCAAGAGAAGAAGAAATTTTTCCATTCGTTACGTTATTATTTCTGGGATGACCCTATTCTCTTGAAGCAATGTAGGGATGGTGTCTTACGCAGGTGTGTACCGGAGGTGGAATACGAGAGTGTTCTTCATCATTGTCACACACTACCGACGGGTGGCCACCATGCTAGTTCTCGCACTGCAGCTAAGGTACTGGAAAGTGGCCTATATAGGCCTACCTTGTTTAGGGATGCTTATGAGTTTGTGCGGCAATGTGATTCCTGCCAAAGGGCGGGTAACATTTCGAAAAGATAAGAGATGCCCCTTATTGTATTTCAGGAGGTTGAGGTATTTCACTTGTGGGGTATAGATTTTATGGGACCCTTTGTGTCCTCAAATTCTAATTTGTACATTCTTTTAGCTTTTGATTATGTGTCGAAGTGGGTAGAGGCAATACCCACAAGGACTAATGATTCCGCTGTAGTGTGCAAGTTTGTCAAGGAATATATTTTCTACAGGTTTTGTGTCCCAAGGATGATCATAAGTGATGGAGGTACACACTTCCAAAATAAAAAGTTCGTGGCACTATTGATAAAGTACGGGGTCAAACACAACATTGGTACCCCGTACCACCCACAAACTCAAGGACAAGTGGAGGTCTCTAATCGAGAGATTAAGAAGATCTTGGAGCGTACTGTGGCTTCCACGATGAAGAATTGGAGTACTCTACTACCGGATGCGTTGTGGGCATACAGGACGGCATTCAAGACACCTATAGGCACTACACCTTTTAGGTTGTCTTATGGTCGGGCCTATCACTTACCGGTGGAACTAGAGCATAAAGCGCATTGGGCGCTGAGGAAGCTAAATTTGAGTTATGATGAAGCGGGAAAGAAGAGGTTACTTGAACTCAATGAACTTCATGAGCTACGGATGAATGCATATGAAAGCTCGCAGATCTACAAGGAGCGCACAAAGTTGATTCACGATCGCCATATTCAATTGCGCATTTTCAAGAAAGGAGATCGTGTGCTTTTCTTCAACTCCAGGCTGAAGTTGCATCCCGGGAAGCTGAAATCCCGATGGAGTGGACCATTCACCGTAGAGGAGGTGAGGCCACATGGCGCAATCATGGTGCGTGATGGTGAGACAACCTTTCTGGTAAATGGGCAACGTTTGAAGATGTATTTTGGTGAATATTACACGAGGAAAGTGAATGAGGTCAAACTCATTACACTTACAGATGCATGATGAGCTTCATGTCGTCTAACCTAAGACGGTAAATAAGGGCGCTTGTTGGGAGGCAACCCAACCATCGGTAGTTTAGTTTAGTTTCTTTCATATTCGTAGTTTGATTTGTTTTGACTTTGTTTTTAGTGTAAAAAAGATATCGTGATCGTTTTCTCAATGTGCAGGAGTGAGGCAGAGTCGATACCATCGACCCTTGTGTCGATGGTATCGACCTGGGTACAGGTTGGCGACTGCAAAAATCGCACTGCGTCGATACCATCGATGGCCTCGTCGATGGTATCGACATACCAACAGGTTGATCGCAAAAACAATGTCGATAGTATCGACAAGGGTGTCGATACTATCGAGATATCTGGAGATATTCAGACGACAATTGTTTCAGTGAAGTCGATACCATCGACGAGCTTGTCGATGGTATCGACCCAAGTACAGGAAGAAGGCAAGGGTCGGGCCTCGCGAGGGTGTTGCCCTAACCAGAGGTCGATACCATCGACCCGCGTCGATGGTATCGACGCGACACGTCACCGATCCGCGAGAGGAGATCAACGGCGATCGCAACAACCAGAGATTCGATCCGGGGGACGGGTCGATACCATCGAAACATGTCAGTAGTATCGACACGTCAGTGATCCGGGCCCCCACATCCAGCCATCGACGACTGTCGATACCAGCGATAGTACAGATTGTGCTACGCGAGTCGATACCATCGACCCGCGTCGATGGTATCGACGGGCATACAACAGCACCAACCACGGCTATAAATGAGAAGTATTGTCGTCAGATGACGTCACAACTCCAGAGCAATCCTTCTCCACCTGTGCCGAGCATATTTTAGAGCAATCTGAGCCTGATGACGAGCATCCAAGAGAACGTTCTTCATCGAGCGGAGATTTTCTTCTCCGACCTGCACCGAGCTCCCTCTTCTACTTCTCTTTCTTCCATCATGGTGCATGTTGTCGGTGCATCTTCGTCACACGCCAACCCGATGGACATTCCAGAGTTCGTGCCTCCACCGACTGCATCGATTTCACGGCCGCAGATTGTTCATCCGTCAGCGGAGGTCAAGAAGATCTACGAGGAGATCATGAAGAGGAAAATAGAGCCGACCCGTTATGTTGAACGGGAGATGATCCACAATTTGGGGTTCGAGGCTAATATGGCCTATGTTCTCAAGGGGCAGACACGACACACGAGCAGGACGCCCGATGAGCTGGAGTACCATGTTGATGGCCAGCCGTTCTTCAATGAATGGCCAACGTATAAGGAGCTGGTGGCGGAATTCATGGCGTCGCTGGACGTCTGTGTCATGCCAAATGATATCATCGCCACGGACCACGAGTGGATCCAGGGCCGTGTGTCTTTCCGGCTGTACAACAATGATTATAATCTCACCCTCAGACAGTTCCACAAGATCTACAACTGGAATCATGGGCGAACTGACTACCGACGGCCATACAACCAGACTGACTATGATGCTATCTTCGCCGAGCTTGTAATGGTGCCGTCGGGCGGGCAAATCTGTGAGCTACCACAACGCAGCGGTAGCAGACTTCGAGCATCCGTTCGTGTGGATTCTCCACCGGATGTTGTGTTCCACTCTATTTGCTAGGGATGATCTGTTCCTTAGCAAATTCCAGGAGACGGACTTATTTTTATTGCATAAACTCCTGAAGCGCCAAGAGTGCAACTGGGGAGCTTTCTTTCTACAACGAGTGTTGGCGGTAAAGCGGAGTACGTGGAAGGCTCCAATTCGCTTTGGAGGACTCATCACACCACTGGCTCACTATCTAGGGCTGAACTTCTCAACCTTGACTCCTCTCTCCAACAAAAGCAAGGTTAATCTGCAACATCTTCACCACTCCAATCTGATCTTGCTTCAGGATGGTTTACCTTATGCTCATTGCCATGTAAACCACGCATATCAAGAATGTTTGCTTCCCGACCCTGTCTTCCATATCGAGGGTGCTCAACATTTCTGATGGCCCATCATAGCCATTGATGACTCTGAGGAAGATGGCGGCAACGACGACAACAATGATGATGAGGCTGAAGAGTAAGAGGAGGCCTACACTCCTCTTCATGCACGAGTGGCACCTAGGAAGCGTCCTCGCATGCATCCAGGTGCATCTTCATCTTACCAGCCTCCGCCACCACCACTGTCCTTGCAGCAAAGCGAGCATGTCTACTCAATGCAAGGTATGTATGCCATGTTGCAGGATATACAACAGACGCAGCAGCGTCATATAGCGACATACACTGGTATTCATGAGATAACGAACCGGCTTCTTGACAACCAGAGGGCTATGTTTGAAAATGAGCGCCTCCTCCTCGACAACCAACAGTAGATTCATGACAGGTTGAATAGGATGGAGATGCAGCAGCATCCCTTCTATGATCATTACTGGAGCCAGAACTACTTTGGGGGGTATCCACAACCCCCACCCATGCCCCAGTATGATCCGAGCTTTCAGGGACAGTACCCATCTTGGGACCCCACGGCCCCACAGTACCCGCCTCTGCCAGAAGAGTAATCGGTATCTCTGTTCCAACCTTATAGATTGTTTTTTTACTATGAGGCCATAGTCAAATTCAAGCTTCGGGGGGTGTTGGAATAACTCTATCCTTTAGTTTTCTTACTTTTTCATTTTTATTGTTTTGTTCTTGTCATTTGTTTTTTTTTTGCAATCTTAGTTTGTTTGTAGGATCCACACTCTATCTAGTGTAATTGTGGATGTTTTAAGTATTGTGTCATCTCATTTGCTTGTACATGGGAATTAAGGGAAAATAATAAAAAATTGAGTGTTCACAAGCTTGTGTTGTTCAACTTTGAGCACATAACTTAAGAAAATTATTGGTTTTGTCAACTCTAAAACAGAAACATCACAACTGTACATTCCTAATGATTCATGAAAAGTGGACGGAATGGTTGTTTGAGCCTAAACTGACCAAATGATAATGAGACTCTAATTTGAAGTAAGAGAGAGAAACCTCTTAACTACTACACAAGTCAGTAAGGAGGGACATATAATACTTTTCAAAGGTTCAGTCAATTAGTCTTGTGATCTTTCCACCTCATTGTTTTTCACAATCCACCATAAGAATTGGAAGTACTTTACGGTTTTAATCTTTTTTATTGCATATCATGTAGATAGGTCTTGCATTGCAACTTCTTTCATATGTTTTGTAGGAAAGAAAAAAAATAGAATAGTTATACATGCACATTACCCTTAGGTGCGTGTCATTTAGTTGCATTCATAATTTTTATGCATAGAGTACATCATGTATCTCATTTCTTTTTTAATGGTGATTAAATTGTTCCATACCTTCTAAATAATGCAAATCTTTGAGCTATGTAGAAAAAAGTAAGCCCAACAAATTATTCATTGTCATTTGCTGATATAAGGGCCTGAAAGAAAGAAAAAAAATGAAAAATGAAAAAAAAAAGTATTGAGAAGCAAGTAGAATAAGAGGGAGAAAGGAACATAGTCTCACCTGCATTTGAAGACGGTACATGATGTAGCTCGGTTAGATATTCCATATCATTTTGAGACGGGATGTTAGTGCATGCATCATTCCACCCAATTATAGGCATTAGGGAATTTTCATGTGCAAAAACATCATTTAGGGCATTTTGTTTTATGCATGTTGAAACCGTATAATGCTTCCATTTCTTCCATTAGCCACCCATTCCATCCACCCGTTGCTTGAATTGGTAGGCCACCGTGAATTTCTCCTCACTTATGAATATCAGGAGAGTTGCTTCCATGTAGATGGTAGTTAGGGCGAGCAACGTAGTATAGGAGATCACAAGATGCACCGAGTCTGGACCGGCGAATTTTATTATGTTAACTTCCTTATGTGATAGTATTCATCGGTTTTGAGGTGGATATCTTTTGTGGATGATTACTGTCGCCTTAGGGTAATTATCATTCTGTGGTTAGTGAGGGCCAGAATGTGAATGTCCAGTGGGGATCTTATGGTGATGTTTGTTATGATGATCTATTCTTTAGTTGACTCTAACAATTCTATTCTAAGGTTTAGTTGCTCGAGGGCAAGCAATGTTCAAGCTTAGGGGAGTTTGATGCGATGATTTTGAGTCGCATTTATAGACTTGTTTTATTTGTGTTTTATGCATTTATTAGTCGTTTTGGTGGTTAATATTGCATAATTCATCTACTTTGGTCTATGATCTTTCTCTATGTCAAATCTCCCTTATTTCAGTATTTTGAGCATAAATTATTACAAGAATATGTTTTGTTTCGGCTTATGTGGTTTTGTGTTGCAATTTCAGGAAAACCAAGTATCTGTTGCTGTCGATACCATCGACAGTGGTCGATACCATCGACACAACCACAGGCAGCCAGCCGCAAGGAGCAAGAAAATATCGATACTATTGACAGGAGAGTCGATGGTATCGAGATACCATCAGGTTGCTGGAGAAAAGAGAGTCAATACTATCGACATAAAAGTCGATACCATCGACTGGTGGATCTTCAGTGATAGAAAAAGACAAAAGCGATTCCTAAGAGAGTCGATACCATCAACCCTCGTCGATGGTATCGAGTTAGCATCAATCGCGACAAAGAAAAGAAAAGGAGACCAGCCAATATAGTGCAGGGTCGATACTATCGACCTGCGTCGATGGTATCGACAACGTCAGATACATGTTTGCTTCAGATTGATCTAAATCCGACGGCTGTGGTAATTTGGCGACCTAATTCGGATATTATACCTAATGACGACGGACAAGAGAAATCTATCACGTCATTAGCCGCTGCACACATCCCGAGAAGGTGTGGAGAGAAGAATGGAGCCCAGAAGCACGCCCCAGCCGTTCCAAATGCCGAAGAAGACGTTTTCCACCACCGAAAGGCGGGAGAACGTGTATTCTACGCCAAGGAGCGCTTGGATCTTCTCCGTTCAGGGGTTTCACCACTCAATCACGTTTTCCCCCATGTTTCACTTTTTCTCTACCACGTTTTCCTTTGAGATGAACATGTGGGGCTAATCCCCTTTGTCTTTAGGACCGGGAGTAGCCCGGGAATTCATTATATGACAATTTTATCATAGTAATTCATTAGTAATCTCTTAAATCCGTGGTATGAATTCATTTTCTCAATTATATTGTTATGCTTGATCACCATAATGATAATCTAATGCCCTTAATTACTTTGAAAGAAGGATTAACTGTTGAAAAGAGACGAATCTCACATTAATTGACAAATCCCTTGAACAAGGTGGTGTAAGGTTAATGGTGGATACCGAGAGATCGATTTTAATGCACCTAGTTTAGGATATATGTTACTACGAAGGTGGAACCGACCTAGACATAGGTAGTGTACCACGACAGTGGGCAATTCTGATTTCAGGCCACTACCCGGATAGAGAGATAAATCTGAGTAACTATATAGAATTTAATACAATGAAAACCTGCGGTGAAACCGCAATCCTAAAGATCTCCACCTGAATTGATTAAACTAAACCTTTAATCGATTATTTTGTTTTGTTTCATTTTATTTTCTTTTAATTTTACAACAACTTCCAACTATTTAATCGGTCTAGCTGATTGTGAGTAGTTAGTAGTAGTCTCTGATAATTCACGTGTCCCTAAGTTCGACTCGGGCCTCACAAAGGCCTATATTACATTGACGTGTACACTTGCGTTTCTGCGCACGTAAAAAGCGTGTCACCTATATCGAGAGATTCGTTGTAGAAATAGATAAGAGAAGATAGTTTGGATTAAAATATGAAAGGAGGCCGGTTCAAGGTGATCTGTGTAGAACTGTAGACCTGGGCACGACAGGGCCCAACCCGACACGACAGGGCCCACTACCAGGTTCAACCCAGATCACACTTGTTCCTAACATATCAAAATATTCTAGACCTGGGTATCTAGAATATGTTAGTATATATGTCCAGATAGCTGATCACATGATGATTGGGATATGGCAGTAGATACCTGATTTGATAATAGTAAAGGCAAGCTTCCTATTTATTTTGTATATTCTGTTATGTGATAATGAATAACATAATAAATGTCTAGATAATGATATTACTCAATGACGTATGTCTTCAAGTATGTGACCTAGAAGAATGAGATCAAACAGATGGTAAGAGTATATACAATCTCATTATGTCCCTGATCGATTGTTATTGTGGAAGGTTGATAGACAACAATAATACATAAGATCAGAGTGTGAGTTAGTTGATGACTAAATCTCATTAGTCATGATATGGCAATATCAAACCAAGCACACAGATACATGTTAGAGAATAGTATATCAGACAGACCCACCATGAGAATGACACATGGAAGCCATCATCATGGAAGTCATAGTCAGCTCTCACAATGATGGTGGTGGTTGTGTTTATTAGACCTGAAATCAATGCACTCATCATATGTTGTTGGGTACACTTTGACATCATCAAACGTAATTTGAACCATGGGTTGTTATAATGGTGATGACTGGGTGACTTTGACATATGGAGTGTGACTGTGAGTGATAGATATGAGATTTGTCTCTCTGAAAGGGGTATGATATCCAAGGCCTCTTGATTAGCGAGACTGAGAAAAGTATGGTCATATGCATGTGATATTGAGCTTACATATATCTCATGCAGTCTGCTCTGGTTCAAGGAACAAGATTGGATAATAATGAGGATGACTACTCCATGCCTCTAGTTCAATCTAGATATCACTAAAAAAGGAACTATACAAACATTGTAACATGATACATAGATTGTAGGTTGAAGTTTCTCCCCAACTTTCCATTCACTTGGGTAGTAATGATGTGCTAGGAACCACTCATTGCTTGTGATGTCATAAGCTAGTTATGGACATTCACTGCCAACATGATATGGGACCTATAGGGTCATACACATAGGAACTCGTCTAGAAGAGGAGTTTGATCTTTAATGATGATTGAATTGATTACAAAAGTGTTTTGGTATTTCAATTCAGACAACAGATAATCTGACTAGACTGCCAAACGATCGTTTCAAGTGTTATGATAGTTATTTGGAGTGTCAGGCTAATTATATTGTACATTGGTTGGAATTCTATCTCACCTGGGCTGTAAGACACCTATCTCAATTGTGCAAAATGACAGTCTGTCCTGGTGCAAGATGCCCATCTCAGTTGCACCAAACAACCATCTGACCTGGTGCGAGAATCCCGTCTCAGTTGCACCAAATGCCCGTTCCAGGGGTGCAATTCAATTGCATCAAGGATTGGTGCTAACGTCAAGTTGAGTACAAATTGAAATGAAATTTCCAACATATGTGAAAAATCTACAAACTACGAAATGACCATTTCACTGGGCGAAACGACCATCTCACTGGGCGAGACAACCATTTCATCACACACAGGTTGTGGAACTTCCAAAAAAGTTGTGAAAATTCAAGATCTTCTTGTCCTTTCCACACCTGCTTTAGTCCTGCATTGACTGCGGACTGGGAACCCTGACTCTGACCCCTCCTATATATACAGGGGTACTAGGGGCTTCCCAGAACACAACTAATACACATACACTTGAGAATCAGTTGCTCTGATAATTGTTGTCCTCACTGGTTGTGGTAACCACGAGAGCCTAGGCAAGTCATACCTGACTAGGGAGGGATAGAAAATAGGAGAGAAACAATTGAGGATCATTATTATGGGAGAGCATGTTGGTGACTAGTACACCAACGGGAGGGACAACTCCTTCCTATCCATTCCTACAGGATGATAGGAGTTCTAGTTGGTCCATGTGGACTACTCTAGAGACAGGAGTCCTTTGACTACTGCTAGGAGGGCATCATCAACTTGCAGTCTGTGGCAAGATCAAAGGAGCTACTACAACAGTTGTTTGAGTTTGTTGTCTGTGGAGGAGCAGTCAGATGAGTCCGAATGTGACCAGGAGCTGCACAACCACCGTCCAAGATAGAGTGTGCATCTACATCAATGAGGATTGTTGCTGGGCCTTCTCTAGGACTAGGTATATCTTCGTGAAACCATCCTTCCCATTGCATAGTTATTGATGCGATCTGCTATTAATGGGAAATATGCCAGTAGTTTTTTTGTTTCCACTTCTTACCTGATGATGTATTTCCCAATAGTGGTATCAGAGCCACGTCAATTAATTATGTTTTGGGATAATCGATATGATTGAATTTTGGTTTTATCGAGTTTATTTATTGCATTCTATGTGAATATTTAAATTGGTTGATGTGCACATCCGTCTAAGTCACCACTAAAGAACCCAAACAAATATATATAATATGATATATATGCAATTTATGCGTGTCACCATAAAATCAGTTTTGATGGTGGATGTAAAGCATGGTTATGGCCAAATCCCCAGATCTATGTGTGTATGGTTGTGGTTATTGTTCTTGTTAATAATCAGTATGTGTACCGAGCCTCTCTCTCCTTTTCAAATGTAAATTAATGTTCTTATTCCTATTTCCCCTCGAATGTAGCTTGAGGTTTTCCCATACACAATGTAATAAGAAATAGGATAGTTTTAATTTATATTTTGACGTGAGATGACGATCTGGACAAAGGAAAAATGATTGCCTCATGAGACGACCTGATCAACTGGAGGACTGAGGAGGCTAGATGACATGAGGATGAACTGATCGACTGCTGGCCCAATCGATCGACTGGAGGTGTCCAGACGCTTCTTGGACCTAAGAACCAGATGACCATTTTAGAAGAGCCCAACTGAGTGACTAGGAGGTGAGCCAACCGGTTCAAGAGTTGAACCGATCAAACTAGATTGGTTCAAGCACATATCTTCACCAACAATAGGTTGCATATGATGTGGACCATAGGTGGTAGTAATTCCTTATGGCTCCAAGGAATTACATTAGTACAACTATAACCATCACTTGTGTGTTTCATTAATTACATGTTGTCATTTATGGTTATAGCATGTATGATAATGATACATACTATATATGTGGTGATTGGATAAAGTATATGTATTTTTACAAACAAAATCCCTCAAATATAATATTAAGTCTTAGATGCCTTCCATTAGCAATACACATGAAAAAATGATCGACCAAGCATAGAATTGCCCAAAGCATGGTGCACCGTCTATTTTGTAGAAGTGTGATGGTAAATATGTAGATTTGCAAAAAGCATGGTGTGTATCTATCATATTGGATTTTGGGTTAGGCTTAACTAGTGACTTGAAGAGCCCAAGCCCAAAGGCATGCAGATGATTATGGTGAGGAGTTGCACATATCATCTATCGAAGAGTTGTATATGATGCAATAGGCATGATGGCCTACCTAAATAGTTAGGTTGTGGGCAACCAGAAAAATCAACTCATGACTTGATGAAATATGGATCTTGGTCCACTAGAATATTGTACGTTGCAATATTCTGAATTGATATTGAAGGCTATCAATTCAAATAAAATAGTGAGAGAGATAGTTAATTAAATACCTAATTAATATCATCAAATTTATCAAATCAAACCCAATCAAAAATGTTTTGAAAAGTTGTAATATTTCTTTGTAGAATCAAATGTCAAACACAAATCATGTTCAAATTGCGATCAGTCCTTTAGAAAGACAACATGGGATAAAGTTCTACAACTGGTTATGGACTTTGAGAAATGTTTCCATCTATAAGAGAAAGCTCTATGTCCTTGATAGACCAATGCCAGAGGAGCCCACTCCAAATGTGCCTAAGGTTAAATGGATGCTTAATGGAAGCATGCCATTGATGTAAAGAGTGGGACCTGATGGTGGGCCCAATCAATGATATAAATATAAGCCAGGAGATATTTAAGCAGTGGAAAACATAACTATTTACAAAGTTACAAAATATTTCTATGTACATAACTTTCTCACCCTAAGGGTGGTATGTAAAAAAAACATTACATCTATATACACATAAGCCCATATGCAAAAGGTAACAAGACAATTTCAAGATATCCTTATGTTCACCAATTAGGTCACGATCATCCTGAGTCTCTTACTTATAAGGCACCTACACCTAGGTGGAGGGAACACCCAGAAAATAGGAAAACAAGGTATGAATCAGAAAAAGTTGAGTATGCACATTAGAAGTTTAACTAGGGCATTAATTATTACATAAGTAAAGTAAGATGTTCCTATAAAAAAGGGGCTCATTAAAGATAGGTAAGTTTCTAAGAAATAACAAGAGAAGGAATTTCCAAAAGAATGAGTCATATAAATAAACAAGTGAAATAAAACATCTTGCCATTATCAACCATCCAATCATATAAATATATGCATGTCGATATATTTGACTAAAGTAACTATAGTAGGGCTATGACACCACTGAGTCATTGACCAAGTAAAATGGGTGGAAGTAGCACACCCTAGGCAGAAGTAGCACACCTCTATATATATATCAAGGTGGAAGTAGAACACCCCGGTCGGAAGTAGCACGCCCTAATGGTTACACATAAGTGCCTATGATAGTTAAACTAGTCAAACTATCTAGCATGCATAAATAGAGTGGCAAGATACACCTTTCACAAACATATGTGGCATGATTCAAGCACAATAACATGTGGGGTCATTAACCCAATTCAACATGATAATAGTAATTTCAGAAGAATAACAATAAGTCCAATTGAGAGTATATGATTTGTCCAACAAATGGATTAAGAGCAAGTATTTCAAAAGCTGCCTCATTATAGGAAAATTTAGTCATATAATGCCCAGTTATAAATAGGGAGGATTACATACCTTATCTTCATGGTTAATGGTTAGCTCAATAGGCGCAATTGGACTCCAAAGTAGATTATTCATCCTAGGAACACATTATGTACGTTAGATCATCTACATGAACAAATGTGTACATTCTATTATAGATTTTCATATTATTCTTATTCTAGCCCCAATCACCAAATGTTATATTAGGATTTTCTATCTTATTAAGTGAGCATATTATCCAATATATTACTATCTAGTTAGTGAAATATATAATAATGTATCTCTATAAAATTAGTGAATGTTTCCATGTATGAATGTATACACTAACATGAATATAGGTAGGGACCATTAGTTAAGAAAAGATTAACTAATAACAATTACCATTACTGGCATGTTTATATATATGGTAGGGAACAAGACTATCTAAGTCATACTTTTGTATATCCCTCAGACTCACACATGTAAAGTTACCAAAGTGGTTAGTATATGTATCAAACCACCCTAAATATACTTTTACATCTAACATTCAAGCATATAGTATCATTACCAATTTTACCTCCATTTCACGTACCCTCCACCTTTAAGTAATAGCTTATTATTTGTAGACATATATTTTGTTTTCTAAAGGTTCAACAGTTATAAAAGGACCAACAAACTTACATGTCATAGTAGTCACTTTTGTTCACTGTGATCCAGACACACTGGAAAATTGAAACCGCCAGAGTCGATGGCCTTCTAAGTATTGCATTTAGGCACAACCGGTGGAGGGAGGTAGCAATTGGAGTAGTCCAAACCAAGAAAAAATCTCAGGAAGGAAAGAGTAGTGCGCCTAGGTGGTTGTGGAGAGATCAGGAGGCAGCAACAAGATATGACTTGCAGGTGATTATAGAGGTGGCTGGGGCTTCAAGTTTGTAGATGATGAGGCTTATAGATGAGGATCTACAGGAGGCCATAGTGACTGCAGTGTTCAGGGCAAACCACATCGACGACGACGCTCCGTAGGTGATGGGATCACTTTTGGTGATGAAGGAGGTGAACCCTGGTGATGGAAGAGGAAGTGAGGTAGAGGATAAGTGGGTAGACCAGTGGTGGCGCCCCTGACAGATAGGATCAAGGTGACTTTCACAACCACATACATCCACAATCAATAGTAGTCTCTCTGTTCGATCCGAATCTGGCGGCCGTGAAATCCCTGGATATAGAACTATCCATGATGACCGAATGGCATGATGATATGTAGTCGTGATGGCTACACTCATGGGTAGAGGGCTTCCGATGGACACGATCAGGTGCCTTTGTAGGCTGCCATCCTTGGTTGTTCAAGGGTGGCCATGGCTGAGGAGGATGTCTTCAGGTGATGTTGTTGATCTGCTGAAGGTGGGCAATATAGTATGGCTGGTGATTCCCGAAGATGATGGAAAATGGAGAGGGTCAGTCATCATCTTCCTCGTTAGTTGATGCCCATGAGCATGGTTGGTGTCAGGCCAGAGAGAATTAATGTGCAGCCATTGTTGGCAAGGGGAACATGTTGTTCATCATTAGAACTTCTATCCGTCAGATCTATGGAGGGCGACACTTCTTCTCAGCCATAGTGGTGGAGTGTAGATAGGGATGAAGGAGAGATGACTCCTAGGGCTTGGTGCAATG
Organism: Alisma plantago-aquatica; assembly: GCA_963693085.1. Taxonomy (NCBI): domain Eukaryota; kingdom Viridiplantae; phylum Streptophyta; class Magnoliopsida; order Alismatales; family Alismataceae; genus Alisma; species Alisma plantago-aquatica. The sequence continues at coordinate 1,260,016,906 of OY856412.1, forward strand.
AAAGAAGGAAGAGGAATAAATAGAGTGGCAAAGAAGAGGAAGAGGAAGCGAGGAAGAGAGGGGAACAACATAGAAGAAATGGCCCGACCCCAATTTGAGGCGCTAGGTCGTGTGACCAGGAGAGATGATTGGATGGGGCATCTACGGGAGTCGGGGGGATGAGAAAGAACACTACAAAGAGGAGAGGGTGGCGTCTGTTATCACAGACGAGCGGTCTATCATGCTCCCGATTGCACAAGATACATGTCAAGGAATGAGAGGGTAACATCTATATTACATAAATGAGGGGAGGAGAATAAATGAATTATACTTATGAAATAGGATTTAATGTATTTTTTTCGATATCTTATAATTTGTATTAATTAAATGGAGGGCAAGCAATTGTTGAGTTGACTTGGAATTTTGAAGTGTTGGCTAAATAAAACACGAGAATCTAATTTTAATATTATTTTTGTCTTTTAAAGCATTTAATTATTTATTTCTTATTTGTAGGTTAAGTATTCAATTAATGCATTTAATGTCTTTGTTAGGAAAATTCATACATTATTTCTTATTTATTTATTTCCTTTCATCCATTAGACTTAGAATAATTGAGTGTTTATTTTTGGGTCAAGGTTAATTTATATAGGAGTTTATGTCCTTAAATTCCTAGCGGGAGAGCTAATTAGTTAATTAGTCATCAACACCATACAAAAGGATGTATGTTAAACCATCATATTTTCTTGGACCAACTTCTCATATTTAATCTAATTAAAAAAATGGATTCATGTTAGCATTATTGAAAGGCATAAGAAATGGGGAATATTAGGCTAGATATCTAGGTTCTGGTATGTTACAACACTCCACCCCTTAAAGAGAATTTCGTCCCCAAAATCCATTTATTCACAACCTAGACCACCAATATGACTAACTCAACTAACCTACATTTTATTTTCAATTTAAGTGATCTAATTAATGTCTAAAGTATCCATCTTAACTATGGTGTACTGATACCATGTGGCATTCATTGAGATTTTTTTAAGGTATTTGGTGTATTCATTATTAAGTTCAAACAATACTAAATTTGAATTAATAACTCTAACTATTAGGGTACAAGACCCCAACCCTAAAAGGATTAGCTTATCGTCCAAGTAATAACTTAATGTGGAATTAATGATGGATCTACAAGTCATATATCTGAAATGTCTTCTTACTTGTTGTTTTATACTTAGGTCTAGGGTTTTTTGGGTTGACTCAACCAAACCTAGTGTCATACTAAAAATGGATTTATGATCAATCTAGACTTCATATAGTGGTGACTCGATTCATGAAAACATCGATAAAATCCGAAAAACCTTTTTTTTACATATAGTATAATAATGAAAGTGAGTTTTTAGAATAAAATATTGCGATGTAAATAAAAAATTGGTGCCAAAATCAATTTGAGAACCAATATAACCACTTCCCAGTACACTAGACACCTACTATCATTCTTTCATCATTTAATTCCACTAAAAAAGTCTAATCATTACTACAACTAGGAGGGCACAATCCAAATATCCCTAACCGATATCATAGGGAGAAAATGTTTCATGTTACAAACGGTCAACTTTTATTAGATCTAGGGGTGAGCAAATCTCGGTCCAGACCGCAAAACCGGACCGGACCGCTCAATTCGGTCCGGTTCGGTCCGGTCCATTTCAACTTCAGTCCGGTCCGCGGTCCAATAAATTCGATAAATTCGGTCTTCGGTCCGGTCTGGTCCAAAACCGGTCCGGTCCGGTCCGGACCGCAGACTAACTTTTATATAAAATCCATATATATTTGAAGGTGTATTCTATAATAACTACAAATAAAGTACATATATAAGTACTACTAGTATAAATGTTTGATACTAAAGTTATATAATTGTTAGAAGTGACTAAGATTATCAACTTTGTATAATTAAATAAGTTGTAAAACATCTAAAAAAGGCTGATTGCGGTCCAAACGGTCCGGTCCGGTCTGGTCCGCGGTCAAAACGGTCTGGTCCCGGTCCGGTCCGACCACCAAACGGTCCGGTCAACGGTCCAAAAATTATTGATTTTCGGTCCTCGGTCCGGTCCGGTCCGGTCCGGTCCGGTTTTGGACCGATGCTCACCCCTAATTAGATCCTATTAAAGCAAGACACCATCATTCTTCAACATAATTTTCACTACCTCATATTGAGACATAAGTGAGTCAAATGCACATTCAAACAATAGGAAGGAGTTAATGATTTCTACTCACTTGATTGTTTACAATAAGGTGTCTCCTCAAGACTAGGTGAATTATATAGCTATATCATCCATAACCTCATTCCCTAGGAGATCTAATTTCAACATGGAGGTGAGAGAAATGGACTCTTAGGAACACCAACAAGACACATCACATTACCTTTATCAAACACTTACAAACGAATCATAAAACACTCAATGAGATATGTCCAACACATAGATAGGTAAATTTGGGAAGAGATTATGTAGGGTTAACTCCATGATGGAGGCAATATCTTCTTAATAATAATCAATCTAGTGTCAAATATCACTTATCATCAAAATTCTATATGTTATGTAGGGTTCAACATTGGTTATCCATGCATACTCAACAACAAGTGAGTGTATGTGAGCTATGCGAGAAAAACAACAGAAAGGGTATAAGGTGAGAACTAGGGTTACACCTAGCTATTAGTGTTCAAGTAAACATGTATATCATGGTGGTTTAACAACATTTTTAGATCATAGGAGAGAGAGTAACTAGTCACTACAAGGCAAACTCCTATGTAGGTGATGTTTCAACCTCCACCAAGAAAGTAGGGGTGATTATGGTTACTCAAAACTGAGTCTCCAGGAAAATTATGTTAAGGTAACTCCATGTTGTAAGCAAGACAACCCTAACCTTACAAGATTTAGTTCATACCATCACGTACAATCATTGAAAATGTCAAAATCAATAACCCATGTAAATGTTCTAAGTTTGCATCCATGCATGCTCAGTTCACGTAATGTGCCTATCATAGGCATGATAGGTAAGAATAAGAGCAAAAGGGTTGATGAGTAGTACTAGCGTTACACATAATAATGCAAATCTAAGTCAACCTACTCTCCATAGTAGATGAATTGTCCTTCCCTAAGACAAGAGGTAGAGGCTACTTCCTAGGAGAGTCAACCTTTATGTTTAGAAATCCATACCTATAAAGAGAGGGTAAGATTGATAAGTGTTTACCCAAAACCTCATAAATGGCTTAGACAGCATGGGGTGAATATCACCAAGTTGGACGGGGATCGAAACCATATCTGGTAACTCACAACTCATGTTTAGGTATGACAAAAACCTCTAAAAGGTCACCTACCTACTAAGGAACAATCTAGGATAACTTGAAATAGTCTAGTTACCGACTGCTTAGGCTCTAATACCATTCTGTAAGGAGCGGGACCCGATAGTGGGCCCACTAAATGATATAAATATAAGCCATGAGATATTTAAGCAGCAGAAAACATAACTATTGATAAAGTCACAAAATATTTCTATGAACATAACTTTCTCACCTAAAGGGTGGTACATAAAATGAAAACATTACATCTATATACACATAAGCCCATATGTAGAGGGTAACAAGGCAATCTCAAGCTTCCTTATGTTCACCAATTAGCTCACGATCATCCTGAGCCTCTTCCCGGTAAGGCACCTACACCTGGGGTTGGGAACACCCAAAAAATAGGAAAATAAGGTATGAATCAGCAAAAGCTGGATATGCACTTTAAAAGTTTAACTAGGGCATTAATTATTACATAAGTAAAGTAAGATGTTCCCATCAAAAGGAGGCCCATTAAAGCTAGGTAAGTTTCTGAGAAGTAACAAGAGAAGGAATTTCCAAAAGAATGAGACATATAAATAAACAAGTGAAATAACACATCCTGCCATTATCAAGCATCCAATCATATAAATATTTGCATGTTGATATATATGACTAAAGTAACTATAGTAGGGCCATGACACCACTAGGTCATTGACCTAAGTCAAATGGGTGGAAGTAGCACACCCTAGGCGGAAGTATCATGCCTCTGCATTTATCAAGGTGGAAGTAGCACACCATGGGCGGAAGTAGCACACCCTAATGGTTATGCATAAGTGTCTACGATAGTCATACTATATAACATGCATGAATAGAGTGGCAAGATACACCTTTCGCAAACATATGTGGCATGATTCAAGAACAATGACAGGTGGGGTCATTAACCAATTCAACATGATAATAGTAATTTTAGAAGAATAACAATAAGTCCAATTGAGAGTATATGATTTTATCCAACATACAGATTAAGAACAAGTATTTCAAAAGCTGCCTCATTATATGAAAATTTAGTCATATAATGCCCATTTATAAATAGGGAGGAGTACATACCTTATCTTCATGGTTAATGGTTAGTTCAATAGGCGTAATTGGTCTCCAAAGTAGATTATTCATCCTAGGAACACATTATGTATGTTAGATCATCTACATGAACAAATGTGTACATTTTATTATAGATTTTCATATTATTCTTATTCTAGCCCAATCACATAATGTTATATTAGGATTTTCTATCTTATTAAGTGAACATATTATCCAATATATTACTATCTAGTTAGTGAAATGTATAATAATGTATCTCTATAAAATTAGTGAATGTTTTCATATATGAATGTATACACTAACATGAATACGAGTAGAGACCATAAGTATATGTATCAAACCACCCTAAATATACTTTTACATCTAACATTTCTAGCATATAATATCATTACCAATTTTACCTACATTTTTCACGTGCCCTCCACCTTTAAGCATTAGCTTATTATTTCTAGACATATATTTTGTTTTCTCAAGGTTCAACATTTATAAAAGGACCAACATACTTACATGTCGTAGTAGTCACTTTTATTCCTGTGATCCAGACTTACTAGAAATATTGAAACTACCAGAGTCGATGGACTTCTAGGTACTACATTTAGGCACAATTGGGGGAGGGAGGCATTGATTGGAGTAGCCCAGACTAAGAAATGATCTCAGGAAGGAAAAAGTAGCATGTCTAGGTGGTTGTGGAGAGATCAGGAGGAAACAACAAGACCTGAATTGCAAGTGATTATAGAGGTGGCTAGGGCTTCAAGTTTTTAGGTGATGAGGCTTGTAGATGAGGAGCTACATGAGGCTGTAGTGACTATTGTGTTCTGGGCAAACCACATCTACGATGACCCTCCAGTAGGTGATGTGATCGCTTTTGGTGATGAAGGAGGTGAACCCTAGTGATGGAAGAGGAAGAGAGGTAGAGGATAAGTGGGTAGATCAGTGGTGATGCCCCTAATAGATAGGATCAAGATGACCTTCACAACCACATATGTCCACGATCGATGGCGGTGTCGCTGCCCGATCTGAATCTGGCGACCGTTAAATCCCTAGATATAGAATTGTCCATGATGACCAGATGGCATGATGATCTGTAGTCACGATGGATAGACTCATGGGTAGAGGGTTTCTGAAGGACATGATCAGGTGCCTTTATAGGCTGCCATCCTTGGCTGTTGAAGGGTGGCCATGGTTGAGGAGGATGTCTTCAAGTGATGTTGTTGATCTACTGAAGGAAGGCAATATAGTATGGCTGGTGACTATCCTAGAGATGATGGACAATAGAGAGGGTCGGTCATCAACTTACTCGTTTGTTGATGCCTGTGAGCATGGTTGGCGTCGGGACAGAGAGAATAGATGTGCAACCATGGTAGGAAAGGGGAACATGTTGGTCATCATTAGAACTTCTATTAGTCGAATCTATAGAGAGAGACACTTCTCAGCCACAATGGTGGAGTGCAGATGGGGATGAAGGAGAGACGACTGCTAGGGCTTGGGGTGATGAAAGAAGGAAGATGAATAAATAGAGTGGCGAAGAAGAGGAAAAGGAGGTGAGGAAGAGAGGGGGACAAAAGAGAAGAAATGGTCCTACCCTAGTTTCAAGCGCTAGGGCGCGTGACCAGGAGAGACGACTGGAAGGGGTATCTGCAGGAGTCGGGAGGATGAGAAAGAACACTGCAAAGGGGAGAGGGAGGCACCCATTATCACAGACGAGTAGTCTGTCACACTCCTAATTGCACAAGATACGGTTAAAGGAATGAGAGGGTAACATCCATAAATGAATTAGACTTATGAAATAGGATTTAATGTATTGTTATCGATATCTTATAACTTGTATTAATTAAATGGAGGGAAAGCAATTGTTGAGTTGACTTGGAATTTTGGATTGTTGGCTAAATAAGACAAGGGAATCTAATTTTATTGTTATTTGTCTTTTAAAAGCATTTAATTATTTATTTCTTATTTGTAAGTTAAGTATTTAATTAATGCATTTAATGTCTTTCTTAGGCAAATTCATAAATTATTTCTTATTTATTTATTTATTTCCTTTCATCCATTAGACTTAGAATAATTGAGTATTGATTTTGGGTCAAGGTTAATTAATATATGAGTTTATGTCCTTAACTTCGTAGCAGGAGAGCTAATTAGTTAATAAGTCATCAACACCATACAAAAGGATGTATGTTAAAGCATCATATTTTCTTGGATCAACTTCTCATATTTAATCTAATGAAAAAATGGATTCATGTTAACATTATTTAAAGGCATAAGAAATGGGGAATATTAGGCTAGATATCTAGGTTCTAGTATGTTACAAAACTCCACCCCTTAAAGAGTATTTTGTCCCCGAAATCCATTTATTCACAACCTAGCTCACCAATATTACTAAATCAACTAACCTACATTTTATTTTCAATTAAGGTGATCTAGTTAATGTCCAAAGTATCCATCTTAACTATGGTGTACTTATATCATGTGACATTCATTGATATTTTTTTAAGGGTTATTTGGTGTATTCATTATTAAGTTTAGACAATACTAAAGTTGAATTAATAACTCTAACTATTAGGGTACAAGACCCCAACCCTAAAAGGATTAACTTATCATCCAAGTAACAACTTAATGTGGAATTAATGGTGGATCTAGACGTCATATATATCTGACGTGTCTTCTTACTTGTTGTTCTATAATTAGGTCTAGGGTTTTTTGGGTTGACTTGACCAAACATAGGGTCCTACTTAAAATGGATTTCTTAGCAATCTAAACTTCATATAGTGGTGATTCGGTTCATGAAAACATCGATAAAATCCAAAAAACCATTTTTTACATATAGTATAATAATGAAAGTTAGTTTTAAGAATAACATCTTGTGATGTAAATTAAAAATTGGCACCAAAATCAATTTGAGAACCAATTCAACCACTTCCCATCACACTAGACACCTACTATCATTCTTTCATCACTTAATTCCAGTAAAAGAGTCTAATCATTACTACAACTAGGAGGGTACAGTCCAGATATCCCTAACCTATATCATAGGGAGAAAATGTTTCATGTTACACATGGTCAACTTCTATTAGATCCTATTAAAGCACGACATCATCATTCTTCAACATAATTTTCACTACCTCATATTGAGACACATGTGAGTCAAATGGACATCCAAACAACAGGAAGGAGTTAGGGATCTCTACTCACTTGCTTGTTTACAATAAGGTGTCTCCTCAGGACTAGGTGAATTATATAGCTATATCATCCATCACCTCATTCACTAGGAAATCTAATTTCAACATGGAGGTGAGAGAAATGGACTCTTAGGAACACCAACAAGACATATCACATTACCTTTATCAATCAAACTTACAAACAAATCATAAAACACTCAATGAGATATGTCCAACACATAGATAGGTAAATTTGGGAAGAGCTTATGTAGGGTTAACTCCCTGATGGAGGCAATATCTTCTTAATAATAATCAAGCTAGTGTCAGATATCACTTGTCATCAAAATTCTAAATGTTACTTAGGGTTCAACATTGGTTATCCATGCATACTCAACAACAAGTGAATGTATGTGAGCTACGCTAAAAAAACAATAGGAAGGGTATAAGGTGAGAACCAAGGTTACACCTAGATATTAGTGTTCAAGTCAACATGTACATCATAGTGGTTCAACAACATTTTTATATAATAGGATAGAGAGTAACTATTCACTACAAGGCAAACTCCTATGTAGGTGATGTCTCAACCTCCACCAAGAAAGTAGGGGTGATTATGGTTACTCACAGCTGAGTCTCTAGGAAAATTATGTTAAGGTAACTCCATGTTGTAGGCAAGACAAGCCTAACCTTATAGGATTTAGTTCATACCATCACATACAATCATTGAAAATCTCAACATTGGTTATCCATGCATACTCAACAACAAGTGAATGTATGTGAGCTACGCTAGAAAAACAACATGAAGGGTATAAGGTGAGAACCAAGGTTACACCTAGATATTAGTGTTCAAGTCAACATGTACATCATAGTGGTTCAAAAACATTTTTAGATAATAGTAGAGAGAGTAACTATTCACCATAAGGCAAACTCCTATGTAGGTGTTGTCTCAACCTCCACCAAGAAAGTAGGGGTGATTATGGTTACTCAAAACTGAGTCTCCAGGAAAATTATGTTAATGTGACTCCATGTTGTAGGCAAGACAAGCCTAACCTTACATGATTTAGTTCATACCATCACATACAATCATGAAAAATCTCAAAATTTAAAACCAATGTAAATGTTCTAAGTTTGTATCCATGCATGCTCAGTTCATGTAATGTGCATATCATAGGCATGCTAGGTAAGAACAACAGCAAAAGGGTTGGTGACTTGTACTAGGGTTACACACAATAATGTGAATTTAAGTCAACCTACTCTCCAAGTAGATGAGTTATCCTTCCCTAAGATAGGAGGTAGAGGCTACTTCCTAGTAGAGTCAACCTTTATGTTTAGAAATCCGTACCTATAAGGAGAAGGTAAGATTGATAAGAGTTTACCCAAAACCTAATAAATGGCTTAGACTTCTTAGAATGAATATCACCAAGTTGGACATGGATCAAAACCATATATGGTAACTCACAATTCAGGTTTAGGTACAACAACAACCTCTAAAAGGTCACCTACCTACTAAGGAACAATCTAGGATCATTTGAAATAGTCTAGTTACCGACTGCTTAGGCTCTAATACCATTCTATAAGGAGTGGGACACAATAGTGGGGCCACTCAATGATATAAATATAAGCCATGAGATATTTAAGCAGAAAAAAAACATAATTATTTACAAACTTACAAAATATCTCTATGTACATAACTTTCTCACCCTAAGGGTGGTACATAAAATGAAAACATTACATATATATACACATAAGCCCATATGGATAGCGTAACAAGGCAATCTCAAGCTATCCTTATGTTCACCAATTAGATCACGATCATCCTGAGCCTCTTTCTTGTAAGGCACCTACACTTGGGTGGAGGGAACACCCAAAAAATAAGAAAACAAGGTATGAATCAACAAAAGCTAAATATGCACATTACACGTTTAACTAGGGCATTAATTTAATAGAAGTAAAGTAAGATGTTCCCATAAAAAGGGGCCCATTAAGTCTCGGTAAGTTTTTGAGAATTAATAAGAGAAGGAATTTCCAAAAGAATGAGGCATAAAAATAAATAGGTGAAATAACACATCCTGCCATTATCAACCATCCAATCATATAAATATTTGCATGCTGATATATTTGAATAAAGTAACTATAGTAGGGCCATGACACTACTGGGTCATTTACCTAAGTCAAATGGGTGGAAGTAGCACACCCTAGGTAGAAGTAGAACGCCTCTGTATATATAAAGGTAGAAGTAGCACACCACGGGAGGAATTAGCACCCTAATGGTTACGCATAAGCGTCTACGATAGTTAAACTAGTCAAACTATCTAACATGCATAAATAGAGTGGCAAGATACACCTTTCACAAACACATGTGGCATGATTCAAGCACAATAACAGGTGGGGTCATTGACCCAATTCAACATGATAATAGTAATTTTAGAAGAATAACAATAAATCTAATTGAGAGTATATGATTTGTCCAACAAATGGATTGAGAGCAAGTATTTCAAAAGCTGCCTCATTATAGGAAAATTTGGTCATATAATGCCCAGTTATAAATAGGGAGGAGTACATACCTTATCTTCATGGTTAATGGTTAGTTCAATAGGCGTAATTGGTCTCCAAAGTATATTATTCATCCTAGGAACACATTATGTACGTTACATCATCTACATGAACAAATGTGTACATTCTATTATAGATTTTCATATTCTTTTTAGGAGGCAACAACAAGATCTGACTTGCAGGTGATTATAGAGTTTATTGGGGCTTCAAGTTTGTAGGTGATGAGGCTTGTAGATGAGGATCTACAGGAGGCCATAGTGACTACTGTGTTCAGGGCAAACCACGTCGACGAAGACCCTCTAGTAGGTGATGGAATTGCTTTTGGTGATGAAGGAAGTGAACCCTGGTGGTGGAAGAGGAAGCAAGGTAGAGGATAAGTGGGTAGATCGATGGTGGTGCCCCAGATAGATAGGATCAAGGTGACCTTCACAACCACAGACATCTACGACAGAGGCCAGTGTCTCTTCCCGACCTGGATCTGGCAGCCGTGAAATCCCTAGATATAGAACTATCCATGAGGACCGGATGGCATGATGACATTTAGTTGGGATGGATAGACTCATGGGTAGAGGGCTTCTGATGGACATGATCAGGTTCCTTTGTAGGCTGCCATCCTTGGTTGTTGAAGGGCGTCCACGACCGATGAGGATGTCTTCAGGTGATGTTGTTGATCTACAGAAGGCGAGCAATATAGTATGGCTGGTGACTACCCTGGAGACAATGGACAACGAAGAGGGTCAGTCATCAGCTTCCTCGTTTGTTGATGCCCGTGAGCATGGTTGGTGTCTGGCCAGAGAGAATATATGTGCAGCCATGGTAGGTGAGGGAAACATGTTGGTCATCATCATAACTTCTATGAGTCAGATCCATGGAGGGCGGCACTTCTTCTCAGCCATAGTGGTGGAGTGTAGACGGGGATGAAGCAGGGACGACTGCTAGAGCTAGGGATGATGAAAGAAGGAAGAGGAATAAATAGAGTGGCGAAGAAGAGGAAGAGGAGGCGAGAAAAGAAATGGCCTGACCCTAGTTTCAGGGGCTAGGGTGCATGACTAGGAGAGATGACTGGAGGGGGTGTCTGCAGGAGTCGGGGAGGATGAGAAAGAACACTATGAAGGGGAGAGGGTGGCATCTGTTATCACAGACGAACGGTCTGTTACACTCCCTATTGCACAAGATATGGGTCAACGATTGAGAGGGTAACATCCATATTACATAAATGACGGGAGGAGAATAAATAAATTGGACTTACGAAATAGGATTTAATGTATTGTTATCTATATCTTATAACTTGTATTAATTAAAGTGGAGGGTAAGAAATTGTTGAGGTGACTTGGAATTTTGGAGTGTTGGCTAAATAAGACATGGGAATCTAATTTTATTGTTATTTGTGTCTTTTGAAAGCATTTAATTATATATTTCTTATTTGTAAGTTAAGTATTCAATTAATGCATTTAATGTCTTTCTTAGGAAAATTCATACATTATTTCTTATTTATTTATTTCCTTTCATCCATTAGACTTAGAATAATTGAGTATTGATTTTGGGTCAAGGTTAATTAATATATGAGTTTATGTCCTTAACTTCCAAGTGAGTGAGCTAATTAGTTAATTAGTCATCAACACTAGACAAAAGGATGTATGTCAAACCAACATATTTTCTTGGATCAACTTCTCATATTTAATCTAATTAAAAAAATGGATTCATGTTAACATTATAGAAAGGCATAAGAAATGGGGAATATTAGGATAGATACCTAGGTTGCGGTGTGTTACAACAATAAGGATTGGGGGCCTATAGTGGGCCTAATGAATGATATACATAAAAGCCATGAGATATTTAAGCAGCAGAAAACATAACTATTTACAAAGTTACAAATATTTCTATGTACATAACTTTCTCACCATAAGGGTGGTACATAAAATGAAAGCATTGCATCTATATAAGCATATCCCATAGGTAGAGGGTAACAAGGCAGTCTCAAGCTATCCTTATTTTCACCAATTAGCTTGTGATCATCCTGAGTCTCTTCCCTGTAAGGCACCTACACCTGGGTGGAGGGAAAACCCAAAAAATAGGAGAACAAGGTATGAATCAACAAAAGTTGAGTATGCTCATTAGAAGTTTAACTAGGGCATTAATTATTACAGAATTAAAGCAAAATGTTCCCATAAAAAATGTGGCCATTAAAGCTAGCTAAGTTTCTGAGAAGTAACAAGAGAAGGAATTTCCAAAAGAATGAGGCATATAAATAAACAAGTGAAATAACACATCATGCCATTATCAACCATCCAATAATATAAATATTTGCATGCTAATATATTTGAATAAAGTAACTGTAGCAGGACCATGACACATAGGGTCATTTACCTAAGTCAAATGGGTGGAAGTATCACACCCTAGGTAGAAATAGCACGACTCTGTATATATCAAGGTAGAAGTAGCACACCTCGGGTGGAATTAGCACCCTAATGGTTACGCATAAGCATATACGATAGTTAAACTAGTCAAACTATCTAACATTCATAAATAGAGTGGCAAGATACGCCTTTCACAAATACATGTGGCATGATTCAAGTACAATAACCGGTGGGGTCATTGACCCAATTCAACATGATAATAGTAATTTTAGAAGAAGAATAATAAATCTAATTGAGAGTATATGATTTGTCCAACAAATGGATTATGAGCAAGTATTTCAAAAGCTGTCTCATTATAGGAAAATTTGGTCATATAATGCCCAGTTATAAATAGGGAGGAGTACATACCTTATCTTCATGGTTAATGGTTAGTTCAATAGGCATAATTGGTCTCCAAAATAGATTATTCATCCTAGGAACACATTATGTACGTTACATCATCTCCATGAACAAATGTGTACATTCTACAATAGATTTTCATATTATTCTTAGGAGGCAACAACAAGATCTGACTTGCAGGTGATTATAGAGTTGGTTGGGGCTTCAAGTTTGTAGGTGATGAGGCTTGTAGATGATGATATACAGGAGGCCATAATGACTACTGTGTTTAGGGAAAACCACATCGACGAAGACCCTCTAGTAGGTGATGGAATCACTTTTGGTGATGAAGGAAGTGAACCCTGGTGGTGGAAGAGGAAGCGAGGTAGAGGTAAAGTGGGTAGATCGATGGTGGTGCCCCTGACATATAGGATCAAGGTGACCTTCACAACCACATACGTCTACGACAGAGGCCAATGTCTCTTCCCAACCTGGATCTGGAAGCCGTGAAATCCCTAGATATAGAACTATCCATGATGACCGGATGGCATGATGATATGTAGTTGCGATGGCTAGACTCATGGGTAGAGGGCTTCTGATGGACATAATCAGGTTCCTTTGTATGCTGCCATCCTTAGTTGTTGGAGGGCGTCCACGGCCGAGGAGGATGTCTTCAGGTGATGTTGTTGATCTACAGAAGGTGAGCAATATAGTATGACTGGTGACTACCCTGGAGACGATGGACAATGAAGAGGGTCAGTCATCAGCTTCCTCGTTTGTTGATGCCCGTGAGCATGGTTGGTGTCTGGCCAGAGAGAATATATGTGCAGCCATGGTAGGTGAGGGTAACATGTTGGTCATCATCATAACTTCTATGAGTCAGATCTATGGAGGGCGACACTTCTTCTCAGCCATAGTGGTGGAGTGCAGACGGGGATGAAGCAGGGACGACTGCTAGAGCTAGGGACGATGAAAGAAGGAAGAGGAATAAATAGAGTGGCGAAGAAGAGGAAGAGGAGGCGAGAAAAGAAATGGCCTGACCCTAGTTTTAGGGGCTAGGGTGCATGACTAGGAGAGATGACTGGAGGTGGTGTCTGCGGGAGTCGGGGAGGATGAGAAAGAACACTGTGAAGGGGAGAGGGTGGCATCCGTTATCACATACGAACGGTCTGTTACACTCCCTATTGCACAAGATATGGGTCAACAATTGAGAGGGTAACATCCATATTACATAAATGATGGGAGGAGAATAAATAAATTGGACTTACGAAATAGGATTTAATGTATTGTTATCTATATCTTATAACTTGTATTAATTAAAGTGGAGGGTAAGAAATTGTTGAGGTGATTTGGAATTTTGGAGTGTTGGCTAAATAAGACATGGGAATCTAATTTTATTGTTATTTGTGTCTTTGGAAAGCATTTAATTATATATTTCTTATTTGTAAGTTAAGCATTCAATTAATGCATTTAATGTCTTTCTTAGGAAAATTCATACATTATTTCTTATTTATTTATTTCCTTTCATCCATTAGACTTAGAATAATTGAGTATTGATTTTGGGTCAAGGTTAATTAATATATGAGTTTATGTCCTTAACTTGCTAGTGAGTGAGCTAATTAGTTAATTAGTCATCAACACCAGACAAAAGGATGTATGTCAAACCAACATATTTTCTTGGATCAACTTCTCATATTTAATCTAATTAAAAAAATGGATTCATGTTAACATTATAGAAAGGCATAAGAAATGGGGAATATTAGGATAGATACCTAGGTTGTGGTGTGTTACAACAATAAGGATTGGGGCCTATATTGGGCCTAATGAATGATATACATAAAAGCCATGAGATATTTAAGCAGCAGAAAACATAACTATTTACAAAGTTACAAATATTTCTATGTACATAACTTTCTCACCATAAGGGTGGTACATAAAATGAAAGCATTGCATCTATATAAGCATATCCCATACGTAGAGGGTAACAAGGTAGTCTCAAGCTATCCTTATTTTCACCAATTAGCTTATGATCATCCTGAGTCTCTTCCCTGTAAGGCACCTACACCTGGGTGGAGGGAAAACCCAGAAAATAGGAGAACAAGGTATGAATCAACAAAAGTTGAGTATGCACATTAGAAGTTTAACTAGGGCATTAATTATTACATAATTAAAGTAAAATGTTCCCATAAAAAGGGGGCCAATAAAGCTAGCTAAGTTTCTGAGAAGTAACAAGAGAAGGAATTTCCAAAAGAATGAGGCATATAAATAAACAAGTGAAATAACACATCATGCCATTATCAACCATCCAATCATATAAATATTTACATGCTAATATATTTGAATAAAGTAACTATAGTAGGTCCATGACACCACTGGGTCATTTACCTAAGTCAAATGGGTGTAAGTAGCACACCCTAGGCAGAAGTAGCACGCCTCTCTATATATGAAGGTAGAAGTAGCACACCTCAGGCAGATTTAGCGCCCTAATGGTTACGCATAAGCATCTACGATAGTTAAACTAGTCAAACTATCTAACTTGCATAAATAGAGTGGCAAGATACACCTTTCACAAACACATGTGGCATGATTCAAGCACAATAACAGGTGGGGTCATTGACCCAATTAAACATGATAATAGTAATTTTAGAAGAATAACAATAAATCTAATTGAGAGTATATGATTTGTTCAACAAATGGATTAAGAGCAAGTATTTCAAAAGTTGCCTCATTATAGGAAAATTTGATCATATAATGCTCAGTTATAAATAGGGAGGAGTACATACCTTATCTTCATGGTTAATGGTTAGTTCAATAGGTGTAATTGGTCTCCAAAGTAGATTATTCATCCTAGGAACACATTATGTACGTTACATCATCTACATGAACAAATGTGTACATTTTATTATAGATTTTCATATTATTCTTATTCCAGCCCCAATTACCTAATGTTATATTAGGATTTTCTATCTTATTAAGTGAGCATATTATCCAATATGTTACTATCTAGTTAGTGGAATCTATAATAATGTATCTCTATAAAATTAGTGAATGTTTCCATATATGAATGTATACACTAACATGAATATGGGTAGGGACCATTAGTTAAGAAAAGATTAACTAATAACAACTACCATTACTGACATGTTTATATATATGGTAGGGAACAAGACTATCTAAGTTATACTTTTGTATATTCCTCAGACTCACACATGTAAAGTTACCAAAGTGGTTAGTATATGTATCAAACGACCCTTGATATACTTTTACATCTAACATTCGAGCATATAGTATCATTACCAGTTTTTCCTACCTTTTTCATGTTCCCTCCACCTTTAAGCAATATCTTATTATTACTAGACATGCATTTCATTTTCTCAAGGTTCAACAATTATAGAAGGACCAACAGACTTACATGTCATAGTAGTCACTTTTGTTCACTGTGATCTGAACTCACTGGCAAGATTGAAACTGCCAAAGTCCATGGCCTTCTAGGTACTACATTTAGGCATAGCCGGTGGAGGGAGGCAGCGATTGGAGTAGCCTAGACCAAGACACGATCTCAGGAAGGAAAGAGTAGTGTGCCTTGGTGGTTGTGGAGAGATCAGGAGGTAGCAACAAGATATGACTTGTAGGTGATTATAGATTTGGTTGGGGCTTCAAGTTTGTAGGTGGTGAGGCTTGTAGATGAGGATCTATAGGAGGCCGTAGTGACTATTGTGTTCAGGGAAAACCACATTGACAACAACCCTCTAGCAGGTGATGGGATCGCTTTTGGTGATGATGGAGGTGAACCCTGGTGGTGGAAGAGGAAGAGAAGTAGAGGATAAGTGGGTAGACCTATGGAGGTACCCCTGACAGATAGAATCAAGGTGACCTTCACAATAATAGGCATCCATGATCGATGGCTGTGTCTCTTCCTGATTCGGATCTGGAGGTCGTGAAATCCCTAGATATAGAACTGTCCATGATGACTGGATGTCATGATGATCTGTAGTCACAATGGCTAGACTCATGGGTATAGGGCTTCTGATGGACATGATCAGGTGCCTTTGTAGGATGCCATCCTTGGCTATTGGAGGGAGGCCATGTATGAGGAGGATATCTTCAGGTGATGTTGCTAATATGTAGAAGGCAAGCAATATAATATGGCTAGTGACTCTCCTGGAGATGATGAACAATAGAGAGGGTCGGTCATCATCCTCCTCATTAGTTGATGCCCATGAGCATGGTTGGCACCATGCCAGAGAGAATAGATGTGTCGACATGGTAGGCGAGGGGAACATGTTGGTCATCATTAGAACTTCTATTAGTTAGATCTATGGAGGGCGATGCTTCTTTTCAGCCACAGTGGTGGAGTGCAGACGGGGATGAAGGAGAGATGACTGCTAGGGCTTGGAGCGATGAAAGAAGGAAGAGGAATAAATATTGTGGCGAAGAAGAGGAAAAGGATGCGAGGAAGAGAGGGGGACAGAAGAGAAGAAATGGCTCGACCCCAGTTTCAGGCGCTAGGGTGCGTGACCAGAAGAGACGACTGGAGGGGGTGTCTGGGGGGTCAGAGAGGATGAGAAAGAACATTGTGAAGGGGAGAGGGCAGCGTCCATTATCACAGACAAGCAGTCTGTCATGCTGCCGATTGCATAAGATACAGATCAAGGAATGAGAGTGTAACATATGTATTACATAAATGAGGGGAGCTGAATAAATGAATTAGACTTATGAAATAGGATTTAATGTATTGTTATCGATATATTGTAACTTGTATTAATTAAATGGCGGGTAAGCAATTGTTGAGTTGACTTGGAATTTTGAAGTGTTGGCTAAATAAGACATGGGAATCTAATTTTATTGTTATTTTTGTCTTTTGAAAGCATTTAATTATTTATTTCTTATTTGTAAGTTAAGTATTCAATTAATGTGTTTAATGTCTTTCTTAGACAAATTCATACATTATTTATTATTTATTTATTTCCTTCCATCCGTTAGACTTAGAATTATTTTTGAGTGTTGATTTTGGGTCAAGGTTAATTAATATATGAGTTTATGTCCTTAACTTCCTAGTGGGAGAGCTAATTAGTTAATTAGTCATCAACACCATACAAAAGGATGTATGTTAAACCATCATATTTTCTTGGACCAACTTCTCATATTTGATCTAATTAAAAAGATGGATTCATGTTAAATTATTGAAAGGCATAAGAAATATGGAATATTAGGTTAGATATCTAGGTTCTGGTATGTTATAATTGATTCCATATACATTTGAATACCTAATGCTATGTTGTATGAACTTTGAGTTGCATGAACAACATGAAAACATGGACAGTCCCGAGATGGTAACACATCTTAAGAATAATGTAAAGCAAAGAAGGTATAATGTCTCCAAAGTGCTAATTGAGTGAAAACTGACAAAGGGAGGTCCAGTAGAACCCCATGTGCTCAATGGGATTGGACATGTAGAATGAATGGGATTTCTCTTAGGACAAGAGTTGACAATGAATATGATTATATAAGTCTTGCATGAATCATATAATCAATTTATCAAATGCTTGGCATGTTGATGCCAAAGCAAGGAAGAACAAGGACAATTATGTGATGATGATCAACAGACGTGAGTCCTAGTGAAAAGGCAAGGCTAAGAAGTGTTCTAAGGCTAAGCTTAAGTCCAATTCTTCTGCACTCAATATATGGAGAAGGGTAAGTGTAAAAGGGATCTGTCCTTTTCACTTAACCGATAAAGAAATAAAGTGCCACGATTATCACTTGTTTGGACATTTGAAAGGAATTAACCTCTTCATAGAGGATCTCAGGAAGAAGATAGAGATAGAGATCTCTACTTCATTACCTAATAAGAAGTAAGCTAGAACTATATGGAGTAAGGGTTGCTGCCACTATAGTTAAAGGTTGTCATTCATGGGTACATATTAGAATTAGTGAATTGCTATTTGTGTACTTGCCAAACATCATATGTTTTGTATGACAAGATCATTATGATCTATTATGGCAATGCCCTATGTCTCATAAACTATACTCGATAGTTTTAAAGACAAATATGTATGACATATATATTGAATGACTTGATAACTCAAACAATGAATACCTATAACACTGTCGTCTAGAGAACATAAATGAGAAATGCATTTCTAGAATCCATATAGTGCTTATCTAGACTCTTTTGGTTATTGAATCAATACAGACATGCATGTCTTATTAGTTGTGTGAAATGACAAAAGCATATTCACTAGATGTAGTGGGAGATGGACTATTCCATTAGGACTAGTACATATTGATGTACATAGACCTTTTGGATGAATTCTAAGGGTTGTTACAAGTACCTCATTATATTTCCTGATATGACCAATAGATATTGAAAATTATATTTAATGAAATACAAGTTTGGATCTCTTGAAGTGTTCAAGGAGATCATACATGAAGTACGTAACTAAATTGGTAAAAGTATTAAGATACATTGATATGATCAATGTTGAAATATATAAACCAAGAGTTTGCGAACCTTTTGGAGAGACCATGACAGTGTATCACATTGAACTCCACCTAAAACATAGTGATACGTCAGAAAGAAGGTATCACGCCCTGTTAAGTCATGGTGAGATTATCAATAAAATCTAGCTAATCATACAATTTCTTTTTGGCACATGATTTACACTAAAACAATGTACCATGTAAATTGGTTCAAAAGACATGATATGAGATATGGCATTAGAAGTGTCCCGACGTGTCTTTTGTAATTATTAGGTTTGAAGGCTTATATAAGAAAATTGTTTCTTGAAAGGCTTTATCCACAAATCACATGAATGTTATCTTATTTAATACTACTTATATTCTAGGTTGACAACAAAATGTTTGTTGCTATGATGGCTGAATTCCTAAATGGAAATTAGTTCTGAAGGAATCAATGGGAGTAAAATTAAAACTCGAAATGTTCAAGACAAACAAGAAAAACATAAAACCTAAAGAGGTACAATATTGAACAAGGAGAATCACAAGTTGTTGTGGAATCTCAAGTTCCTTATGTAAACACAAAACTCATAGTTCTAGTAGAACACGCCTTGAGTTTGAAAACATAACTCAAAAGATAGTGAGTTGATCTTAGAGATGAGTCAACAACCTACGTAGAAACTCTTGAGGGATCAGATCTGAGAAATGGCTTGAGGCCATAAGATCTATGATGGACTCCATGTAAGACAACAAGGTATGACCTTGGTGGATCCACTTGAAGGGGTAAAACCTATTGGGTGCATTCAGGTACCTATAAGAAGACCAACATGGAAGGATAAATTGAGTGCAAAGATTTTCAAACAAGTTCAAGTTATTGAACATGATGAAGTCTTTTCACCAGTTACCATAGTTAAATCCATCTAGATCATGCTTATTTTTGCAGCTTATTATGACTGTGAGATTTGGCATATGGATGTTAAATTACATTCCTAAATCAAAATAATTAAGGGGATGTGTACATGACACATCCTAATGGTTTTATAAATCCATTAATGCAAATAAAGTCAATAAGCTACAAAGGTCAATATTTGGATTGAAGCAAACATCTCAGAGCTGAAATCTTCTATTTGATAAGAAAGTCAAAGGGTTTGACTTGAGTCAGAATGAAGATGGAATCTATGATTACAAAATATTTAGTGGGAGCATATTGATATTCCACATAATGATGTGAAATAACGTCCTTATCCTATAAATGTAAAAACCTGGCAAGGAAAGTACCTTCTATATGAAGGGTTTAGGTAAAGCATGCATCTGATGTGATAAGGATCGAGGTCTATAGAGATAGATATGAAAAGCTTCTTCACCTAAGTAAAAGCACATACATTGGTAAGATGTTAAAGGGTTCAACATGCAATTGTCAATGAGAGAGAACTTGTCCATATTCCATGGAGTTAGTCTTTCAAGAGCCTAGTGTCCTAGTTCTTATGAAGAATAGGGACACATGGATAGATGTCATTAGATCTATCTTGAATGCAATGCTACGTACTTATCCCGCTATCTCGTATGTATTGGACATGATGAGAAGATATCTAGTAATCTCGTCTGTATTGGACATGACAAGAGAATATCCAGTCATCTCATATGTATTTGACATGATGAGAAGACATATATACCTACCTAGCAATCTCATATGTATTGGACATGATGAGAGGGTATATGTCATATACCAGTGAGAGACACTACACTACCATAATGAACATCCTTAGATGCTTGTGAAGCACTTAAAGGAATGGTTCCTTAGTTATGGTAATAAGGAAGATTTCGATATAAAGGATTACAACCATGCAAGCTTCCAAACAGACAAAATAATCGCAATCTAAATTTATGTTTGACATTAAATGAGAACTATAAGCTAGAAAGGGTTCTGAGCTAATGTCAGTTGTTCTAATATACAAAAGAAGTCGAGTATCTCTATGTTATAAGAACAGTAGAGGATATATACAATCTCATTATGTCCCTGGTCAATTGTTATTATGGAAGGTTGATAGACAACAATAACTCATAAGATTAGAGTGTGGGTTGATGAATAAATCTCATTAGTCATGATATGGAAATATCAAACCAAGCACAGAGATACATGTTAGAGAATAGTGTATCAGATAGACCCATCGTGAGACTAACACATGGAAGCCATCATCATGGAAGTTATAGTTTGCTTTTACAGTGATGGTGGTGGTTGTGTTTCTTAGACCTGAAATCACTACACATGTCATTGGGTACACTTTGACATCATCAAACACAGTCCTGATACATGGTTTTTTATAACGGTGATGATATGGTGACTTTGGCACATGGGGTATGACTGTGAGTGATAGATATAGGATTTGTCTCTCTGACAAGAGTATGATATCTAAGGACTCTTAATTAGAGATACTAAGAAAAGTATGGACATACACATGTGAGTCAAGATGTGATATTGAGCTTATATATATCTCATACAGTCTGCTCTGGTTCAAGGAACAAGATTGAACAATAATGAGGATGACTACTCCATGCCTCTAGTTCAATCTGGATATCAATGACAAAGAAACTATACAAACACTGTAACACAATACACATATTGTAGGTTGAAGTTGCTCCCCAACTTTCCATTCACTTGGGTAGCAATGATGTGTGACTAGGCACCACTCATTGCTTGTGATGTCATAAGCTAGTTAT
Source organism: Alisma plantago-aquatica (assembly GCA_963693085.1). Taxonomy (NCBI): domain Eukaryota; kingdom Viridiplantae; phylum Streptophyta; class Magnoliopsida; order Alismatales; family Alismataceae; genus Alisma; species Alisma plantago-aquatica. Next base: position 1,260,038,913 of record OY856412.1, read on the forward strand.
GGACATTCACTGCCAACGTGATACAGGACCTGTAGAGTCACACACATAGGAACTCATCTAGAAGAGGAGTTTGATCTTTAATGATGATTGAATTGATTACTAAAGTGTTTAGATATTTCAATTCACAGAGAAAATCAATTGACTAGACTGTCAAATGATCAATTCAAGTAATTTGAGTGTCAAGCTGATTATATTGTACATTGGTTGGAATTCTACTTGACAGGCTGTGAGACGCCCGTATCGCTTGTGCAAAATGTGCAAAACTGCTGTATGGGGCCTGGTGCGAGACACTCATCTCAGTTGCACCAAATGACCATCTGGCCTGGTGCAAGATGCCCGTCTCAGTTGCACCAAACATCATTTTGGGGGTGCAATTTGATTGCATCAAGGATTGGTGATGACGTCAAGTTGAGTACTAATTGGAATTGAATTGCCAACATATGTGCAAAATTTAGAAACTACAAAATGACCGTCTCGAGTGTGAGATGACATTATCACTAGAGAGACAACCATTATGTCGCACACAGGTTGTGAAACTTCTAGAAAAGTTGCAAAAATTCAAGATCTTCTTGTCCTTTCCACTCCCGCTTTAGTTCCACATTGGTTGGGGATTGGGAACTCTGACCCTACCCCCTCTTATATATAGAGGGGTATTGGGAGCTACCCAGAACAAAACTAATACACAGACAATTGAGAATCAGTGGCTCTGACAATTTTTGTCCTCTCTGGTTGTGGTAACCATGAGAGCCCAGGCAAATCCTACTTGATTAGGGAGGGTTAGCCAATAGGAGAGAAACAATTGAGGATAATTGTTGTGGGAGAGCATGTTGGTTACTGGTACACCAACGGGAGGGACAACTCCTTCCTATCCATTCTTGTAGGATGACAGGAGTTCTAGTTGGTATGTGTGGACTACTCTAAAGGAAGGAGTCATTTGGCTGATTCTAGGAAGGCATCGTCAACTTGCAATCTGTGGCAAGATCAGAGGAGCCGCTGCAGTAGTTGTCCGAGTCTGTTGTTTGTGGAGGAGAAATTAGACAACTCTGAGTGCGACCAGGAGCTGCACAATCACCATCAAAGATAGAGTGCACATCTACATCGATGAGGATTGCCACTGGACTTACTCCAGGACCAAGTATATCTTCATGAAACCATACTTCCCATTACTAGTTATTGACGTGGTCTGCTGGTTAATGGGAAATATGTTAGTAATTTTTTGTTTCTGTTGCCTACCTGATGCCATATTTCTCAGCAGAATACTCTAGGGTTTTGATTTGTTATCCTCAAGAGAGGTCTCATATCGTTGATGGGTTATAGTCACGTTGCACGAAAGTGAGTGGGATGACCCCCCACAGGAACATATACCACAGTACGTACTATGTTTGATGTACGTTTCTTGTCGGGGAGTTTGAGGGTTGTCTACACCTGAGAATGGGTGCATAGACTGCCCAACTTGTGGTTACATATCCAGGAACTCTTTCTCTTTTATTAGTATAATCATACAGACTCTATTTTGTTTTATTTTGTGTCATTTTGCTAGAATAGTTCTAGTTCCCGACTTTTATCAACTATCAAATTGGCTTAATTGACTTAAGAGCAAGATCTTAAGCGTCCTAAACATCCCCAAATCCTTGTGTTTGACCCCGTATATCTACTTTGACCCCGTAATAAAGTAGTAGGGGCCCTTGAAGGTTTCAAGTTATAAATTCAAAGTCTGATCCTCCTTTGGGAGATGATCAATTATACAACATTAATGAACCATCTCATTTATGGTGTTATCTCAACTAGAATATTATACATTACAATATATACACACCACCATATTGTTGGGATCCTATGATATTTTAGACTGACAAGTGGTTTGTTATAGGTTGTATAGACCAGTATAACAGTGAACACAACATTCTTTACAACATAAAAATACCACTCTTAGAAAATCTTTCTCCATACTCTCAACAACAAGACCTAATGCTCTCAAAATACACATGGGCATCATATGACTCACAAATCATAACGATTACTTCAAACATTTGTTAATTAGACCTCATAACAAGCATGTGATAGTTTGAATGTTGAGATACATATTATACAATCAACAGAGCAGCGAAATTCTTTATTTTACAAGAGAAAAAATCTAGCTATGGAACTCAATCTTGAAAAATTGATATGCACACGAGCAAAAGAAGGTGCCATGGATGATATTTCGAGATATATTGCACATGAGTTGGACAATTTTATATCTAATTTGGATATTCCTTCATAATCAAAGACGACCCAAAACTCATTTGTCAGACAGCTTATTAAGCAAAGAGTAAAACATGTAGGGTTAGTTAAAACAAATAAAAAGAATTCGTTCAAAAAGAAAGAACAGTAGAGTGTTAAGGAAAACACTAGGGAGTAGTTGTCCCTCCTTTTTTTTCACGGCTGAGTAACGTCAAGAAAAAGTGTTTGAGAGTTTTTGTACATTATAAGGGTTGTTTGAGTAAGTACTATTTTTATTAGGTGTTGTTTGAATTATTCCTATTTTTATTAGGTTTTTTCTTCTTCTAAAAAACATCCCCTACAATGTACATAAACTCTTAAAAATCACTTCTTGATCTTACTTATACATGAAAAAAAAGAGTAACGAGTACTCCCTAATATTTTTTCAACAGACTTCTAGAGTGAAAAATGAGGTAGGAATATCTAGATTAGATACAAATCCCTTTATTCATTTCAACAAATGCTACATGTTTTTTACTCTTTGCTTAATATGGTGTCTAACAAATTAGTTTTGGGTAAAATTTGATAGCGAAGGAATATCCAGATTAGATACAAAATTTTCCAACTCATAATCTAATTTTGAGTCATATTTTTGGCAAGGTATCAAACCAGAACCAAACTTCTGTCCCCAGAAACTAAATTCTATATGTATTTGAATAATAATTTTATAACTACTATACTAATGTATAAATAGTCTTGATATGCAAGTGTTGAATTGTATGAGTTTACTAATAACTCAAAAAATATATAATGTTTTATACCCTTATTAAAAACTAAATTATTTGAGTCTGTCTACCTAAATGGACCCGTACTGAGAATTTTTTTGATACTAGAATCTTTTTTTTTGTTCTAGGTCTATCCAGATCATGTTCATTTATTCATATAAAAATACTTTAACAATCTTGATGCCTACTTATAGTTGTGGCATGAATGGTTTTAGTATGTTAACACTCAAGTAAACCAACAGTTTGAGCACTCAAAAAAACCATCAACTTTTTATAGGCATTTGTTTTCCTTTTCAGGATTCTCAAAAATTGATTGTTTCATATATAAAAAATTGTACAATCTTGATGCTACACTTCAAGTAAAGGCATCAATTAATATAGCAACAAACGTCAAATCAAAGGGGAAATGGGGAATATAGTGGACATATTCAATGTTATGACTAATTGAGATGTTAACACTCCCACATTGTTGAGAAAATTTAGTAGACCCATCTTCTAGAGTGACAAATGAGGTAGGAATATAAGATTTAGTGATGGAGAAAAAGTGTCTCATACCTATAATATGGTGAATGACCCTAAAGTTGACAATCTAGGAAGAGCTATATGCTAGCATGGAGGTCCTCACATTACCTTGGTTAGATGTCACATGCACTGAAGATGTTGCAGGGGGTTGCTTGGTCATGGAATCCCCAAATCATGTGGGTTGTTGAGGAAGTTGTTGAGAGGCTTTTAGAAGTTATACTCAAGTAAAAAGATGGTAGTAGACTGGTTGTCCATTCCTTGGGCAACATGGATAGTCCCAATTCCACGACTGCACCCATAGGGAGGACCATGCTTCTAATAACACTTCTCATCTAGGTGTCCCAACGTGTTACATAAAGTGCATTTGAGCCTCGAAAGACATCCCCAATCACCTCCACATGCAACAACTGCAATTTCCAATAGCAAATTTGAGGGAGTGGAAGACATGAGTCTGACTTTAAACTACTGAAGATGAGAGAAGACATCTTCTAGAGTTAGGAAGTAGTAGCTGATGTAGCCCTATTTTAGGGTTTCATCTTGTGTCATATTGCACTTCAATCACATCTAGAGCTGTTCGATTATATGTTATTCCCCTCAATGTGTGTTTTACTATAAAATGCACTTATGGATGGTTTTTGTATTTTTATAGGTACTTTGAACACTAATTGATGGAAGAGAGAGAGATGATGGTTGAATCTAGGGTTTCCTCAGGCTTAGAGGAGCCCAAAATGAGGCCAAAACCACTCCCAATCTACCCCAAGTAGTCAAAGAATGTATTGAAGCAATAACCTTCATGGATGACCAAGTTTAAGACGCATATGCAGGGGAAGGACCCCAGAACGGTCATGCTACCATGGAATGCCCATTCTGGGACATGCCCCAATCAACATGACCTTCAAAATTTGACCCATTCTGTCAGCAGGCTCGTGCTAACCAAAGCCCAACATGACCGTGTTGGCTAGAACGGTCATGCTGGCAGACCCGGAAGCCCAAATTTCCCCTATTCATTTTATTCTTCCACCACGATCATTCCCATCCACTGTAGCCATTCCTATTCCACCCCAGCACACTCATGCTGCCTAAAAAGGTCGTGCTACCACCAAAACCCTACAATTTGTTGTACTACATTCAACATATTGCCCCTACTTAACCTAATGCTTCCCCACCACCTATATATACTTGGGTGGTGGCTCTAGCTCAAGGTTGGCTACCTTCTATCACCTCTGAGCTCTCCATTTTCACATTCCACCCATTCCACTCCATTTCCACCTCCATTCCACTCCATTTCACCATTTCCACCACCAAAACCCTAGTTTCCTAGTGTTTTGACCCTATTCCACCATCATCCCAAGCCTTGCACCTTGGAGGAGGAAGGAGGACGTCCTAAAACAACTAAAGTGGAGGATTTCTCCATGTACGTTGAGCTCCATGACTTCTTCTACCTCTTTCTCCTTTCTTTTTATATTTTGCATTTCCATGAGTAGCTAAGCCCCTTAGGTGGGCTGTTTGGGGTCAAAAATGTTACTTTGATACATGTTGGGGGAAAATGATATGTAAACATTGTAATTTAGTTTTTTAATTATTACGATCTATTTCTATCTCACCCTTCATGAATTGCTTATTGGTTTTTGCTTGAAATCACCTCAGAATTTAGGGAAATTGCTTATATGTGTGAATTTTGGGATTTGCTCCTAGGTCCAATTCATGGATCCCTAACTAAGCATGCTAATTAATTCTCCTAGTCCTAGTTGAGAGATCTAAGTATCTAGGTTAGATGAATTCAATGTGCTTAGTATGGAGCTTTCTCAAGGCTAGAATGTGGTTGATGGGAGGCCTAAAACCTCACTTCCACTCCCATTACCAACCTCAACCCCTACTTATCCTAAGATCATCTAACCTATAAACATAGGCTTGTTTAGACTCTAAATGAGTTACATCTAAACCCTAACCCAATTGAGCCTCAAAAGGGTAGTAGGGGGTGTTAGGGACTAGCTCCCCTATACACAATCTAGTATATCCATGGCTAGTTAGTAGTTTAGGATAATTCATTAGACTCTAGCTTGTTGTTTGGTTTGGTAATCTAAATAGAATCGTAATGCTCACATTTAACCCCAACCTAATTGATAAGTGCATCCCCCAGATAACCCACATTTCCCTTAATTGCTTTAAAACCATAATTGCCTTCATGTTTAGCTAGTGCTATCTTGGTTAGATCTTTATTTTCTTAGTTAGCCCCTTACCTTGCCTTTTCTTACTTAGTAGAATTAAATGTCTAGGGGTTAACTTAGGTTTTGATCTTATTTGTTCTCCTTTACTTGCTTTCTTGTTCATCATAAGTGTAATCATCAAATAAACCTTCAAATCCTTCAACCCTAGACTCCATAGTAGGAGCTTAGCCCAAAAACTAATCTAGTTCTAGTTCCCCCTTTTCTCCCTATGGATCAACCCTCTACTTGCCACCCTCTTATACTATGACACGACCCTGTGCGCTTGCAGGTGTAGTATTTCTAGTAGAAGTAGGTGTGTAGGATTAGGTCCTTATAAATTTTGAAAGTGATCCCTCCATGTGTTGTTTGTTTGTGGAGTTGCATCTATTCAAATTCTAACTGAGTAGTGTGTAATGCCATTGGCAAAAACGCACCAGTATCCTGCCAATATGATGATACAGACATGAGCACATGTCGGATTAAGTTCATTGAGAAATTTTATGGTGATGTGATTATAATGCTCTTGGTCTTGGTTATTAGAAGAGACATGTTGAAAGTAATCAAGCTACTGTGACATGCTAACAATGGAGTAATAATATTCATCAAGGGTCCTCTCACCCGAAATTTCACCAAAGAGTTTTCAAAAAAAATTATGAAGATGTGGAGCATTCTTTTCCTACGTGTATTGACAACTAGCAACATCCTACAACTCTTTCAAAATTTTGTAAAACATATATCTGGAGAAAATAGAGAGTTCCAAACTATTTCAAAGCCAAATTTTAACTTGGCTATTTTCCTATTTCTAGTCATGGCTATTCTCAGTAGGTTTTTTTATGAATTTCACCTTGTCTCTAGATTTCAGAATTGTTTGAATAGAATTCATCTATAGTAGGTAATTGTCTCAATTTAATCTAGTTATGGACGTAGGAGCACTTGATTATAGACAATGGTATGAGGTGAATCTTTTTTGTCAGCCTTACCTTCAAACATTGTGATGAATCATTCACACTAGTAGAACAAGAATGGAGATGGATGATAAATATCAATCATACATATAGAACAAAAGTGGAGATGGATTGTCACTAGTAAGATGCATAGTAAGATGAAAGAGAGAGAAAGCTGGAAAGAAATGTGATTAAAATACTATCATAAATAAGATAATCTAATAGAAAAGATGTAATTGATCACTCATTATTGACAAGGCCCACCTGCGTACATAGGGATAATACATGGAGAGAAAAGTAAAGAAAAGAGAGGTCAATAGGTCATTACAAACTTATTTTAGAAAGGGATCTCACTCGTGCCTAAATCAATAAGTCGTAGCCATATCTGGTGGGTGAGGGGGAAGGGGGGAGCATCATTCGAATTCTCATGTAGGGTGTTACACTAGAAAACACCCTATCAAGGGTCCATGGGTGCAACTATAAAGTGGGCAGTGACCTATGATTCTCCTACCAAAAGATCTAGCACGCTTCAGTAGGGAACCCCTCGGAGAGAGGGCAATAGAGGAGAGAACTGCAACGAATCAACATCCAGCTAGAGCCAAGACAACAACTGCCTGCTTGAGCAACCGTCCAACGGTGGGTGGTAGCGTAGTGATGGACTACTGCACAACAACCACTCGCACGACGCGTTGGTAGCGGAGGCCTGCCATGAACAAGAGTTTGGGGGCACGACTAGTGCACTCCCACTAGAGGCTTGCAACAAGTGCAATCCACGAGGTCGGGAGGCACGGGATGAGATGGGATCTTAGCTTTTGATATTTGTATGGTCCCACACTAACTACCTATGTCTACTAAGACACTACGCCCGCAAGCACACGGGGTCATGTCGTAGTATAGGTGAGGCGGCAAGTATGGGGTCGAACCTCAGAGATAGAGGGGGCGCTAGAGTTAGATGGCGTGAGCTACGTTCCTAGTGCAGAGAGTAAGGTTTTAGGGTTTTAAGGTTGATTGGTTGATTACACTAATGAGAAAGTAAGAAATGCGAGATGGAAACTAGATTATGGAAGAGCAAGCAAATTAGTAAACTAAGTTATCGAACTAACTAAGCAGGAGCAAGAAGGGCTACACTACTCTAGCAAGGCAAGGAGCAAAAACAAACTAAACTAACCACTAGCAAGAGCAAGAGCCTAAATTAGCACTGAAGAGTAAAACTAAGCAATTGACTAAGTTAGACCAAAGCAATTGAACTAAGCTAACATTAACAAGCAAACTAAGCGATTAGGGTTTTAAGCAAGGTGATTAAGGTGGGTGGGCCGTTTGGGGAATGTCACTTTGATTTTAGTTGGGGGAGTTCATTAAACATGCATGGTGCTCAATTCATATCTAGATTACCAAACCAAACAACAAGGGCAATGCCATTAGAACATACCCTATACTACTAGTAGAAGACTAGGGTTGGGTGTAGTTCTAGTGAGATTGGCCAAATCTAGGTTTCTAGGGTAAGTGATTGTGTACAATTGAGGGTTGAGGGTAGAGATGGGAGTGGAGATGAAGGGGTTTAACCTCATGCCACTAGCCACTCTAGCCTTTAGAAGGCCCTAGGCAATTGCATCACTCTCACTTACACTAGCCACTTAAATCTCACACTCATTTGTAGGAGGAGGGATGTGTATGTAGGAACAAAGGGGGCTAGCTAGGGATCCACTAATTGGACCTAGGAGCCATTCCTAAGATCGCCACATACACCCCAATTCCTCCTAGAAATGAAGTGTCATCAAAAACCTCAAAACAAGCAATTCATACAAGAAGCACAAACCACATGCAATAAGATAGGAAAAGATATGGAAGCAAGAAGTAATCATCATAAGTATGAATTGAGTTCATTACAAGAATTTATCCCCCAACATGGTATCAAAGTAACATTTTAATCCCAAACAGCCCACCACAAAGGGGCTTAGCTATACATGATCATGAAAATAGGAAAAGAAAGGGGTAGAAGAGGAAGAAACTCCATGAAGCTTGATGAAGTGGCCTTCTTCTTCACCTCCAAGCAGCTGCAGACATCCTCCCTCCTCCAATAGTGCAGGGGTGCATGAAAATGGTGGAATGGATGGATAGAAACCTAGAGAAACTAGGTTTCTATGGTGGAAATGAGTGGAAAATGGATGGAAATGGGGTTGAATGCAAGGAAATGGGTGGATGGGAGCAATGGATGCAAGGGAGCATCTAGGTGACGGCTAGAAAGTGCTATGCCTCGAGCCCTAGAAGCAACTAGTGCTTATATAGGAGCTAGGGCTAAGTGGGGGAAAAATAGGAAAAACAGTGGAAAGTTATATAGGGTAGGTGATCACCACGGTCGTGGTGGGTGTGCCACGGCCGTGGTGAGGGTAGTGAGGGATGACCGTGGGGTGGTGAACATGGTCGTGGGGTGAAGAAAGTGGTGAGATGGTGGTGGCCACGGCCGTGGTGGGTAGCATGCACCACGGCCGTGTTGGGTAACACGGTCGTTTTGGAGGAGTTGGGCTGACCGTGGGGAGGGGCCACGGGCGTCTTGATCAGCATCGGCCACGGTCGTGGCAACTTGGCCATGGTCGTGGCTTTCTGGGCAACTTCCCTGTTGGAATCTGACTTTCTGGCAATTAATTCCCACGACCATGGTAGGGTGCCACGACCGTGTTCTCTTCTACTGACCACGACCGTGCTGATGGCCACAGCCGTGGTGTCTTCAATGGCCATGGTCGTGGCTGGGAGGCCACGGTCGTGGGCGATCTAAGGATTTCCTTGTTGCAACCTGTTGGATTTTGGCAAAAAAAGCCACGACCGTGGTGAGGCTTGACTTCTTGATTTCTCTTCTTACTTTGTCAATTTCGGATGTCTCTGCTCAGGGATGAGTCTTGTCCACTGGAGGTAGGTTGAGGGAGACTTTTGGGCCTTCTTTGGGTCCCTCTCTCTCCCTCATCCATCTAAGCATGGTCCAAGTACCTGAAAAATAGTGCAAAGAACATCCATAAGCATATTTGCAATGATAATCATATTGGGGGAAAATACTTGTAATCTAACATGTTTAGATGCAACTTAAATACAAAATGGCATAGGATGGAGCCCTAAAATAGGGCTGCATCACCACCGCAAACTTAAAACATACTTGTCCTCAAGTATGCTTCAACTTAATCTCTCTTTTCCGTTCTTTTCAACAAAAACAAATGACAAATGCAAAGCAACAGAAAATTATTGAATATATGGTCTTGTAAATGACTAAGTGCATGTGTCTCACATCTCTCCTCTCCTTCTTTCACAATCCAATCATGAACTTAGCACTGAGCATACAAACTTCAAATATAAAGCATAGAAACACAAGTTGCCCATATGTCCTTTATGTTATTCCGGGTAGACCGTTTCATGTTGGTGTTAATCACAGGTGACTAGGAGCGTTGTTTCACTTTCATGCATTCAGTCTTATGCTTCAAACCACACTAGATGATCCACTTGGTTGTAGAAAGGGTAAAGTGAGCTAGATTTGATGTTCTCTAGCTCAATGGGTATAAAAGGAGAAGAAAGGGTTGCGGTAAGATTTGGAGTGCTTTTACACACTCTTCTTTTCTTTATTTGAATGCTCTTAAATAGGAGCATCCTTTTATTTTATTTTATTTTTGCTTTTCTTTTCTTTTTCTTTGCCCATGGTGTAGGTAGGGCGCAAGGTGGATAGAGTGAAGTGGGGATATAAAGATGTGGCCACCCCAAACTTTTGGAGGTGGCCACGGCTAATATGTGCACTTTGGCATCTTTTTATGAGGCGGAGGGGTATGAAGATGGTGGAAGAAAAGTCGGATCAAAGAGGGGTCATCAGTGTAGTTTTCAACATACGATTCCCTGCATGAAAGCTAATTCAACACTTCACCAAGTAATATCACACCACATGATAGAATTAACACAATATTCATATCTCTACCAAGTGATTCCATTGGCTTTAAGCGTTTGTCGCTTGCTCTATTCATGATTCAACCAAAGCATTCACAGACTTAAGAGATGTGGTTCCCATGTAAAAAGTCACAAACAAGACCATCTATCAATAAGATCTAAGAATGTAGCATGCATTTGTCACAAGAGTAAACCATTTCATTTCAAACATTGGAGATTAAGTCAAAACATCCTATCAGAGCAAGAATATTCAAATCTGGGCAAAATTGGCCAAAATGGTGTCAATTTGCACTAAGTCACATCTAAACCTACTTTAGGGAATTTAAAAGCATAAAGCAACAAATCCTACTTAACATGCACAAGAAATTATCAAAAACTACGTGAGAATGCGATGCATGGTATGGAGAAGCAAAAATTTTGAAAAATTACTCAAAAATGCAGAAATCAACTACATGTCATGCAAAGATGCAATGAAAAGAACAAAAATAGTAAAACTAAACTAGATGGCAGAGGTGATATCAAAATGACAAAAAGAGAGAAAGAGCGGTGCATACCACCCTACCCACCCCAAACTTTAGAATCATGCTGTCCTCAGCATGAAACTATAGTTTAGGGGAGATCGGGGAAGAATCAAGGCTGTGGTGGCTGGTCCGGCATCTGAGGAGGATCTGGAGGAGGAGCTGAGTCTGGAGATGAGCTGGAAGGAGGATGCTAATAGTAGTGCCCCCAGTAGTCATCCTGGGGTGGAGGATACGCCTATGGATGTCCAACTATACCACCCCAAAAGTCTACACCCCATTCGGGGTTTCGTGCTGACTGGGCATGTTGGTATTGGTACAAGTGGTTGATCTGGTAGTGCATCTATTGTTGATCTTGCCACATGTACTACTGGACAAGCTGCATGTCGCCTTGAGTCTTCTGAATACTCTCAAGGTGTGCCTGGATGGTAGCCATGTCATAGGCATTCCCTGAGGGCAGCTGCAGTTGGGATGTCCCCTCATCCCTCCTTCTAATTCTTCGGGGTTGCCATTCTTCTTCTGCTTCATGCTCCTGCCCTTGCACATTAGATTCAGCAACGTCTTCATGTGCGGCAGTGGCTCCCCTTGTATACGTCTCTCATGGGTGTTCTTGCTGCCATTTGAGAAGTTTTTCTCTCAAATTGAAATTAATTCCCAACACGGAAAGAAGAGGCACCGCATGGTATGGCAACTCGAGCTCGAAGTCCGGCACACTAGTAGTAAGATAGATCATCTTCTTTTCCTTTATCTTTATAGTGTGCGAGCACACCAAGTAGTTGAGATCCACAAACTCTGCCTCAAGTGCGTCTTGTAACCCCGAGAGATCGTATCCCAGCGCTAGTGCAATTGAAGTCACAAACCCACCCATGACAAAGGGTTTTGTGCTCTTGTAGGGTATGGACTTCATATGATCAATCAATAGAACACCAAGGTCGAGGTGCTTCTTGAGGTACATTGATATCACGACAAACATATCTTTTTGTGAGATGGAGCCTTGATTATCATACCACCCTACAATTGTGTTTGCCATGACCTTTTGCACATAGCGCATCATTGGATTGCTTATGGCGGTTGTCTTTGATCTTCCTGCATCGTACACGCCGTTGCCTGTGATTGTCTCCCAGAAATAGGCATAATCCAATTCTTTCACCTTCTCTAGCAAGTTGTCATCCATCTTGATGGCCTCTTCAGGACTTGCAGCAAATATCCCATTCAGCTCAGTGGAAGTGAGCGTGTGCACCTTGCCCATTATGGCAAATTTGATTGTGTCACAGCCCCTCACTTTAGTCCTTTCGAGAGTAGCGAAGAATTCTTGGGTCAAGGCGACGTAGGTCGGCTGCGGTGTGAAGAGGATATCCCACAGCCCTATTCTCTTTAAATTCCTTTCCACTACCTCCTTGATCCCTAGATCCTCGATCACTTTCAGAGACCCGTACTTGGTGGCGACGACTCGCCTCATCATGCACTCGGGGTAGATAAGATCAACCTTCTTTTTCCTGTGCCCTCTACCATAGGACACCCCCGCCGGTGCTTTACCCAAGGTTCTTTCTCTGTCTGCCTCCAAAAATGTCACAACATCTTCTCCTTCCGGCTCCAGCTCCACCTCTTCCTCACTGTTGTCTTCTTCCTCCTCCATTCTATAGGATTGTGACCCCGAACTGGTATCGAGATTGTACCAGTGGGCCGACTGCTCCTCATCTTGCTGCAATTGCCGGGAAGGTTGCGGCTGCACACCACGCCTCGCTGTCACCTGAGACGTCGAGTGGCGGGGTGGTGTGGGCTTTGGAGGCAACCTGGATGAAGACGGTGCCGCTTTAGATTTTGGATTTCTTCTTGCGGCCGCCAGCTCGATTTCATCTATGAGGTTGTCCATGTCGACCCCCATGTACTCCTCCTCTTCTTCGTCCTCCCCCTCGTAGGTAGCGTCTGTGATATGGTGGCTATCAGATGAGCGGGAGTGTGATCCGCTCACCGATTGCGACCGTCGGAGGGAGTGGTGGGTGGAAGCGGTGGGTGATGGGGTGTGAGATGGAATGGACACATCGGAGGAGGTGTTTTTAGAACGTCGTTTCCCTCCGGTGAGGATGTTCGTCCCCTTTGTGATAGCCTTCCCAATCTTCTTCATTGCAGAAATGGAGGTGAAAGTGGTGTAGGAGGGAGATTTTCGGATTTGGTGGAGAAGGTGGTGTGGGTGTGGTTTTATGGGTGGAATGGAAGGATAGTGATGTACGGATGGTGGTTATATGATTAGTGGTGGATTTGGGCGAGAATGGAAGGGTTTTTGTGGAGGTTTTGTGTAGGGGAGTTGCTGGGCGGAATGGAGATGGAAATGGAGATGGAGGTGCGATTGGGAGAGATTGGACGGTGGGAATGGGAGAGGGATGGCTGGGGATCGGTTTGGGATGGATTAGGGATCAAAAGGAGGTGGATTGTGGTGGATTTGGTGGTGAAAGGGGGAGCACGGGACCGTTTTCTGCCACCACGGTCATTTTCTGGAGGTGGAAGATGATGGAATGAGGAGGGGGTCGGGTTTAGACGTTTAAAAGTATATTTTTTTTCCTGAACCGGGTTCGGCCACGGTCGTGGCAGGGGGCCACAGTCGTGGCCAGGGTTGGGTAGCACGGCCCTGGCGGGTGCCACGGTCATGTTTTCGATGAAGAACCCCCGCGGTCTGACCTCACCACGGTCGTGGTGGCCCGCCACGGTCGTGGTCGACTTGCCACGGTCGTGGCTGATCTTCGAAACAACCTGTAACTTTATCCAATTTTATGCTTTAATTCCCACGGTCGTGGCATAGAGCCACGGTCATGTTTGGCCGCCTGCGCCACGGTCGTGGTCCAGCTCCACGGCCGTGGTGGATTTGTCTTTTCAATTTTCAAACTTCAAAACATGATCTTTCGGTTTCATTTGTTCGATTGCCACAAATTTTCTTGAATGACCTTGATTAACTTCTAGATCCTCTCTCTCTAATGTCTATCACCTGCCATCATCAAAACTCAAACAAAAACTGTAAAGCACAAGTGTGTGTGTGCGTATTTGTGAAAACAAAACTAATGTATAGAAAAAGGAAAAGGTTCGAGAATCTCAAACCACGTGGGTTGCCTCCCACTAGCGCTAAATTTTACACCTTCATCCAGGCTTATAGATTGTTGTGCTCCGTCATTTCTTTGGAACTTTCAAGAGATCTTTATAGTAGATCCCTTTCTCATCCTCATCTAAGCATTCCTCTTCATCAAATTCTTCTTCTACCAGCATTAAAACATCAAAGTCTTGGTTGGCCTTGTCCGGGCCGACTTCAACGACAGGTTTCAATCTTTGCCCATTAACGGCAAATTCCTTAGCTCCTTCTTTTGCACAAATTATCACTGCCCCGGATGGATACACCTTCTTGACAAGGTAAGGACCTTCCCATCTAGAATGAAGCTTTCTGGGAAAGAACTTCATTCTTGAATTGTATAGCCATACCCATTTGCCGGGCTCAAACTCTTTCTTCTTTATGATTTTGTCATGTAGAAACTTGGTTCTTTCCTTGTAGCTCTTTGACATTTCATAGGCTTCATGATGCATCTCTTCTAGCTCCTACAATTGAAACTTTCTTCTCATTCCGACACTCTCTTCATCAAAGTCCATCTTCTTCAAGGCCCACAGTGCCTTGTGTTGCATCTCAACCGGCAAATGGCAACTCTTACCATAGACAAGCTTGAACGGTGTAGTGTCGATCAGGGGCTTTATATGCAGTCCTATATGCCCATAAAGCTTCATTGAGTCGAAGTGACCAATCCTTACGGTCCGGTCGCACCGTCTTCTCTAAAATGAGCTTTATCTCCCAATTTGCTAACTCAACTTGACCACTCGTTTGAGGGTGGTAAGGAGTAGCTACATGATGGTTAACTCCATGTCTCTTTAGCAGCCCTTCAAAGGTGTGGTGGATGAAATGACTCCCGCCATCACTAATCATAGCCCTTGGAACACCAAAACGGCTAAAGATGTTGGATTTCATGAAATCACACACCACCTTATGATCATTTGTCCTTGTTGCCACAGCCTTAATCCATTTTGATACATAGTCTACGGCGACTTAGATGTAGACATACCCGAAAGAAGGAGGGAAAGGACCCATAAAGTCAATCCCCCAAACATCAAACACTTCTACCACAAGAATAGGTGATAGAGGCATCATGTCCCTCTTGGAGATGGTGCCCACTTTTTGGCACTTGAAGCAACCTTTGCAAAAGTCATGAGCATCTCTGAACAAAGTCGTCCAGTAGAATCCACATTGAAGAACTTTGGCGGCCGTGCGTTTCCCTCCAAAATGGCCTCCGCACACTCCGGAATGGCACATAGATAAGACTTCTTGCTGCTCCATCTCCAGAATGCACCTCCTAATGAGTTGGTCCGGGCAATACTGAAAGAGGTGAGGGTCATCCCAAATGTAGTTCTTTACCATAGCAAACAATCTCTTGCTTTCCTCTCTCATCCACATGCTCGGTATCCTCCCACTGGATAGGAAATTCGCTATGTGCTTGTACCATGGCTTTTGGACAGATGAGACTAAGAGGATTTGTTCATGTGGCATTGTCTCTTTGATTGGACTTGTCACATCAAAAGGTCCATCAAGGCGGGAGAGATGATCTGCAGCACCATTTTCTATTCCTTTCTTATCCACAATTTCTATGTCAAATTCTTGGAGCAACAAAATCCATCAGATCAACCTTGGCTTTGAGTCTTTCTTGGACATGAGATACTTCAACGCAGCATGGTCCGTGTAGATTGTCACTTTGTTTTGCAAGAGATACGGCCGGAACTTGTCAAGAGCAAAGATCACCGCAAGCAACTCCTTCTCGGTAGTCGTATAGTTTCTTTGAGCATCGTCTAATGTTTTGCTTGCATAATAGATAGCATGAGGAATTCGGCCAATGCGTTGACCCAGCACAGCCCCCACCGCCATATTGGATGCATCCGTCATGATCTCAAACGGCAAAGAGAAATTCGGGGGCTACATTATAGGAGCAGAAATGAGCCTCTCTTTCAAATGATTGAAGGCTTCAACACATTTGTCATCAAACTGAAATTCAACATCTTTCTCAAGTAATCGACAAAGTGGTCTTGAGATTTTGCTAAAGTCCTTGATAAAGCGCCGGTAGAAACATGCATGTCCCAAGAAAGATCGAACATGTCTTACGGTCGAAGGAATGTCGAGTGTGGAGATAAGGCCCACCTTGGCCTTGTCAACTTCAATCCCATCTTTCGAAACTCGGTGTCCCAGAACTATACCCTCAGGTACCATGAAATGACTCTTTTCCCAAGATAACACTAAGCAAACTTTCACACATCTTTCCAGAACAGTAGCTAGATGTAGCAAGCACTCATCAAAGGTTTTCCCGAAAATTGAAAAATCATCCATGAAGACTTCAAGTGACAAATCAAGCATGTCAGCAAAGATTGAGGTTACACATCTCTAGAAAGTGGAAGGGGCATTGCAAAATCCAAATGGCATTCTCCGATAGGAAAATGTACCACTTGGACAAGTGAATGTCATCTTTTCCTGGTCCGCCGGATGCACAGCAATCTGAAAATATCCCGAGTACCCATCAAGAAAACAGTAGAAGCTCTGTCCAGCCAATCTCTCTAAAATCTGATCAAGAAACGGGAGTGGGTAGTGATCCTTCTTTGTCTTTTCGTTGAGTTTCCGGTAATCTACGCACATTCTCCACTTGGATTGTTCGCTCACCGGCATAAGCTCACCATCGGCATTTTCTGCAACAGTAATCCCGCCCTTCTTGGGCACAACTTGGATGGGATTCACCCACGTACTGTCAAAAATGGGGTAGATGATCCCTGCATCAAGCAACTTAACAACCTCTTGAGTTACAACGTCCTTCAACTTTGGATTTAGCTTTCTTTGCATTTTACGAGTCGGCCTCGCATCTTCTTCCAAGTATATCTGATGCACACAAATAGAGGGGCCAATCCCTCTCAAGTCAGCAATAGACCATCCAATGGCTTGGATGTTCTTCCTCAAGACTTCCATCAAGGCATCTTCTTACTCAGGAGAGAGAATAGAGGAAATGATCACTGGGAGGGTGTCATTTGAGCTAAGGAAAGCATACTTCAATCCTTCAGGAAGTTTCTTCAACTCAAGAACGGGGGGTGCTTCAAGGGAGTTCTTCAAAGGTGTAGAAATAGAAGGGAGGTCCTGACTTGCAGCCACTAAGGCTAGCTCACACTCTTCATCATCTTCATCATCGTCGTCAGGGAACTCAACAATTGGTTCAAGACCTCTACCTTGAGTGGCAGTCTCAATCCACGCAGGTAGGAACTCTTCAACAATCTCATCTAGGCATTCCACCAAATAACAATCTTCCTCGGTGGCTCCTATCACTTCAGCTGTAGTAGAAGACTTGAAGATGTTCAACCTGATCTTTATGTGCATGAATGTAACATACATGGTCCCAGTTCTCACATGGATCACGGCATCAGCTGTGGCTAAGAAAGGTCTCCCCAAGATGATTGGCACCTTTCTAGCTTCCTTTTCCATATCAAGAATGATAAAATCGGTTGGGAAGAAGGCAGAAGTATCCTCATCAAAATGGACCAGCACATCATCCACACGCCCTCTAGGCGTCTTCACAGATTGGTCGGCCAACTGTAGAGTGCAATGGACTGGCCTCAACTCTCCCATTTGGAGCTCAACAAACAGATCATACGGCATCAAGTTTACGCTAGACCCCAAGTCAAGAAGAGTCTGGTCTATGTGATCTGCCCCGATGTAGCACGAGATGATTGGAGCACCGGGGTATTTTCTTTTCTGGGGAATGGTGTGTTGGAGAATGGAGCTCACTTGCTCAGTGAGCTTGATCTTCTTAGGTGTCCTCCCTGTTGTCTTTCTTTTGAAGGTGCACAATTCTTTAAGGAACTTTGCATAGGACGGAATTTGCTTGACTGCATTTATAAGAGGAACGTTGATTTTCACTTGCTTGAAGATCTCCAAAATATCATCTGCATGCTTCTTCTTTTTCTTTGCAGCAAAGGGTTCCTCAAGTGCATCGGGATACGGCGGGAGTTGGGACCCCAATTGGTCCAAATCAACAGTATCATCTACTGGTATCACTGGAATCACAGTATCACTGCTCGGCGTCACGGTATCAACACTGCCTCTTATCATAGTATCATCAATCTGCATCTCAGTATCAACCTGCTCTGCCTCAGTGTCATCTCTGCCAACAACTGTACCATGGGGCCTCTCCAAGGTCCTACCACTCCTCAACGTAGTCACAGCCTTCACATGCTCATGGGTGGTAGAAGAGCGAGCTTGTGGAGGTGGTTGTGGCTGTTGGGGTGGTGGAGGCCTTTGGTGAGGGGAGTTGGGATTTTTAAGGATGAATTGGGGTTGCGGTTGTTTTGTGGTGGGGGTGATATTGTGGAGGTGGTTGTTGGTAGGTGTGAGGTGGAGGTGGAGCATATTGATAATTGAGTGGTGCTTGAGGAGGTGGAGGAGCATAGGGGTTTGGTGGGGCTTGGTAAGATGGTGGAACATAAGCACTCGGAGTGTTCCCTAGAAAAACCCCATCATTGTTCGGATTTGGTAGTGGTTGAGATGGAAGTCTACCTTCTTCCCTTCTAGCCAAAGAGAGAGAAATTTGGTCCAACCTCTGCTCAAGACGGTTTATAGACTGCCCATGTACATTGACGTCCTTTTTTACTTCATCCAGGCTCCTCAGCCTTCCTAGTACCTCGTCCTCAAACTTGGAGTTGTAGTGTGTCTTTGACTACCCCGGCCCTTACCCTTCCTCGTTCTGTTGTTTCCAAGAGAAATTTGGGTGGTTCCTCCACTTGGGGGTGTAGGATTGGACATTGGGCCCTGGTTGTTGCGGCCACCAAAGGAATGTAAAGCGTAAACTTCCTCGTCTACAGTATCCACAACCATTTCGGGTTGGCTAGAGGAGCCACCCACTTTATTCTTCATCATTCACATCATATCAGCCATCATTTTCATCATATCAAGGTCGGTGGCATTACGTGCGGGAGCCACGGAAGAAGGGGGAGGGGTGTAGTTCCGGCCACAATGTCCACCTTTAGTGGAATCTCGGTGGCGTGAATTCTCGGCGAGATGCTCAAACAGCGGCCATGATTCCTCGGGCGGCTTTGCCATGAACGTGCCCCCACAAGAAGAATCGACGTTGTTTTGGCTTTGCTCCTCAAGCCCGGTGTAGAAGGCCTGAACTAGCTGCCAAATAGGAACCTCATGATGAGGGCAGTCACGAAGCAGCTTCTGGAACCTCTCCACGCCTCGTGGAAGGGCTCGTTGTCTTTCTGGGCAAACGATGTGATGCATCTTCTCATGTAGGATAACTTGGCGATGGGGAAGAACTTCTTGAGAAACTCGTTCTTCACCTCATTCCAAGTGACCAACTCTGGCCTTGAGATGTACCACTCCTTGGCCTTCTCTTTGAGGGAGAAAGGAAAGAGCGTCCTCCTGATTGAGTCATCGGTGGCGGCAGGCGTGCGGAAGGTAGAGCACGTTTCAAGGAACGCGTCTATGTGGTGGTAGGGGTTCTCATTCTCCATACCGAAGTATGCAGGGAGAAGCCCCAAGAGTGCCGGCGGGATGGAGAACTGTTGACCTGGCATCTGGTCAACTAGAGTGGCGATGGGGGAGTTGTAGTTCCCCGGCGTGAAGTACTCGTGAATCGGGCGATGTGGCGGTGGAACCTCCGGTGGCGGGTCGTTCTGTGCCATCTCGGCCTCTCGGTGTAGGTTGCGGCAAGCTTGACGCCTTCTTCTACCAATCTCGGGGTCATAAACCACCGAGTCGGTGCAAGTCGAACGCGTGCTACGCATGCACAACTGTCACCTGCGCAAGTCACAAACAAACAACAAGGAGCCAAGTTAGCAAACCAATATGCAAGAGTAACACAAAGAATAAATAATAGCAATGGTGAGGGCAAAAGGAAAGGCTAAGCTACACTATCTAACTAGGCCGAGCGCCTCTATCCCCGGCAACGGCACCAGAAAGCTTGGTGCGCTCCCGCTAGAGGCTTGCAACAAGTGCAATCCACGAGGTCGGGAGGCACGGGATGAGATGGGATCTTAGCTTTCGATATTTGTATGGTCCCACACTAACTACCTACGTCTACTAAGACACTACGCCCGCAAGCGCACGGGGTCGTGTCGTAGTATAGGTGAGGCGGCAAGTATGGGGTCGAAGCTCGGAGATAGAGGGGGCGCTAGAGTTAGATGGCGTGAGCTACATTCCTAGTGCAGAGAGTAAGGTTTTAGGGTTTTAAGGTTGATTGGTTGATTACACTAATGAGCAAGTAAGAAATGCGAGATGGAAACTAGATTATGGAAGAGCAAGCAAATTAGTAAACTAAGTTATCGAACTAACTAAGCAGGAGCAAGAAGGGCTACACTACTCTAGCAAGGCAAGGAGCAAAAACAAACTAAACTAACCACTAGCAAGAGCAAGAGCCTAAGTTAGCACTGAAGAGTAAAACTAAGCAATTGATTAAGTTAGACCAAAGCAATTGAACTAAACTAACATTAACAAGCAAACTAAGCGATTAGGGTTTTAAGCAAGGTGATTAAGGTGGGTGAGCCGTTTGGGGAATGTCACTTTGATTTTAGTTGGGGGAGTTCATTAAACATGCATGGTGCTCAATTCATATCTATATTACCAAACCAAACAACAAGGGTAATGCCATTAGAACATACCCTATACTACTAGTAGAAGACTAAGGTTAGGTGTAGTTCTAGTGAGATTGGCCAAATCTAGGTTTCTAGGGTAAGTGATAGTGGACAATTGAGGGTTGAGGGTAGAGATGGGAGTGGAGATGAAGGGGTTTAACCTCATGCCACTAGCCACTCTAGCCTTTAGAAGGCCCTAGGCAATTGCATCACTCTCACTTACACTAGCCACTTAAATCTCACACTCATTTGTAGGAGGAGGGATGTATATGTAGGAACAAAGGGGGCTAGCTAGGGATCCACTAATTGGACCTAGGAGCCATTCCTAAGATTGCCACATACACCCCAATTCCTCCTAGAAATGAAGTGTCATCAAAAACCTCAAAACAAGCAATTCATACAAGAAGCACAAACCACATGCAATAAGATAGGAAAAGAGATGGAAGCAAGAAGTAATCATCATAAGTATGAATTGAGTTCATTACAAGAATTTATCCCCCAACATGGTATCAAAGTAACATTTTAATCCCAAACAGTCCACCACAAAGGGGCTTAGCTATACACGATCATGAAAACAGGAAAAGAAAGGGGTAGAAGAGGAAGAAACTCCATGAAGCTTGATGAAGTGGCCTTCTTCTTCACCTCCAAGCAGCTGCAGACGTCCTCCCTCCTCCAATGGTGCAGGGGTGCATGAAAATGGTGGAATGGATGGATAGAAACCTAGAGAAACTAGGTTTCTATGGTGGAAATGAGTGGAAAATGGATGGAAATGGGGTTGAATGTAAGGAAATGGGTGGATGGGAGCAATTGATGCAAGGGAGCAGCTAGGTGACGGCTAGAAAGTGCTCTGCCTCGAGCCCTAGAAGCAACTAGTGCTTATATAGGAGCTAGGCCTAAGTGGGGGCAAAATAGGAAAAACAGTAGAAAGTTATATAGGGTAGGTGATCACCACGGTCGTGGTGGGTGTGCCACGTCCGTGGTGAGGATAGTGGGGGACGACCGTGGGGTGGTGAACACGGTCGTGGGGTGAAGAAAGTGGTGAGATGGTGGTGGCCACGGCCGTTGCGGAGTGCCACGGTCGTGGTGGGTAGCATGCACCACGGCCGTGTTGGGTAACACGGCCGTTTTGGAGGAGTTGGGCTGACCGTGGGGAGGGGCCACGGGCGTCTTGATCAGCATCGGCCACGGTCGTGGCAACTTGGCCACGGTCGTGGCTTTCTGGGCAACTTCCCTGTTGGAATCTGACTTTCTGGTAATTAATTCCCACGACCGTAGCAGGGTGCCACAGCCGTGTTCTCTTCTACTGACCACGACCGTGTTGATGGCCACGGTCGTGGTGTCTTCAATGGCCACGGTCGTGGCTGGGAGGCCACGGTCGTGGGCGGTCTAAGGATTTCCCTATTGCAATCTGTTGGATTTTGGCAAAAAAAGCCACGACCGTGGCATTGGGGCCACGGCCGTGGTTAGGCTTGACTTCTTGATTTCTCTTCTTACTTTGTCAATTTCGGATGTCTTTGTTCGGGGACGAGTCTTGGCCACTGGAGGTAGGTTGAGGGAGACTTTGGGGCCTTCTTTGGGTCCCTCTCTCTCCCTCGTCCATCTAAGCATGGTCCAAGTACCTGAAAAATAGTGCAAAGAACATCCATAAGTATATTTGCAATGATAATCATATTGGGGGAAAATACTTGTAATCTAACATGTTTAGATGCAACTTAAATACAAAATGACACAGGATGGAGCCCTAAAATAGGGCTGCATCAACGACGCTAGGGTGGTGGTGGGAGGCGACATAAGAGGGAAGGAAAAGAAGAAGAAAGACATGAATGAGGAGAGAAGAAGAGGGGATGAGAGTTTCTCCTTTAGAAATCTTGAGGGTTAGAAAATTGCTCTCAATACCATGTGAAAATAATTTTTTATTATGAATTAAGAGACATAGAGTCATACATATAGCCTTGTCTAAAGATATGATATACAATTGACAACATAACATAAACTAACCAATAATAATAGATTTAAGTAGAGAAAACTCATTTAGCTATTACAAAGATAAAATATCACCAACAAGGACTTTTTAGCCTTAGCAATGTCAATGCATGAACCTTTCATGTATAAATGGGAGCAACCACATCGTCCACCTCTTTGATATTGGCTCACCTCACAATGTGAACCCTAGAAATCACTAAAAATGGTGTGACATGGTGCCAAAACCGGCTGAAGTTGCCTCATAGCATCATTAACATTGAGGAAAGTGCTAAATATAATCTTCATGTTTATCTTTTAAATTACAAAGTAGCGGTCTAAAATGGAAAATCCATTTGGTTAAATCTTTAGTTTGTTGTCAAGAGGTCTCAAGTTCAAGTCACATCGACGACATACATAGAATCATTAATTTAAAAGAAATACACAAAGCATCACAAATGGGTAATTTGTAACTTACAAAAATAAAAATAAAAGTTGTAACTAACCCTTGGACACCCAAAAACAAAAGTTGAATCCAAGCATTCTACCTTGAAAAGCAAGAGTTGGATGCAGACCCCTTTCAATGTCTTTTACATATATAGTAAAAATGTCTCCCTTAAATAGGGTTATAAATGGGTATGGGTAGACCCGCGGACCCGCAAATCCGGACCCTTAAAAAACTCGTCATTGGTCTAATTTTTTATTCCCGCATACCCTTGGACCCGTATACCCTTGGACCCACATATAAGCGGGTCCAATAATGGGTATGCTTGGACCCAGACCCGCTAGACCCGTGTACCCTCTATACATAACTAACTACTAAAATAATGTGTTATATATATCATACTTTACTAGTCTAACTAATATAATTATTGAGATTATATCCTACTCTAACCACAATAAGGTTGAGACTAGTCATATAATTAAGAATTAACTATTCTAGTTACAATAATGAACATCATATGTAAACTTAAAATCAAAATGTCTACTAATTTACATTACTTTCTACATAAATTAAATATTATGATCATGAATACAAATATGTAAACAATTACTCAATTAATGTTATTGTGTAGAATACAGCATTGTCTAATATAACTATTACATGTTAATATACTATATGATAACAATATCTTGTTGTGTTAAATATATATATCATAGTCATTTCTCTTACATAAAAATATGATATTTTATAGAACCGCTTACCCGCATACCCGCTATTATTGCGGGTACGGGTATGGTGTGGGTCCAAGTTTTGTATTATGCCGGTCTAGAACTAGAACCGGACCCGCTAAATTAGATGGGTATGGATATGGATATGGTCAGACCCACACCGTACCTGCACCGTTTATACCCCTGCCCTTAAAAGAGTGATAGTCCATCCTGTGTTGTGGGTGGCGGGCGCGATGACATCTCGTGGAATTCGGATTTGCTGTGATGCTATTAAAAAAATTATGTGACCTATGCTAGCACTCAAGCGGAATTAAATAGTGGAGGAGTAATTCGGCATTGTCTGAGAGATTCAAAATGTTATCACAATTCATAGTTATCTACCAGGAGGAACCTTGCTTATTGGCACAAGTCACTCTCCGTGTAGAAATGAACGGCTTAAAGATTGTTGCAAGGGCCACTGGGCCGAACCTTTAGCTCCGTGGCAGCAGACCCATGGAGAGATAGATTCCCCACTTGCTCCCTTTACTTTCACCTTCCTCGCTTTCAACCAAAACGAGCATCCCCGTCCTTTTGCTTTCGTAAAGAGCCATTCTCCTCTCTCCCCATAAACCACCAGGCACCAGCTAGTGGTCATGAGCGATATAAACGGCAGTCACCACCCCCCGCCCTTCATACCCACCATGGACTGACGCACTGCTTGACTGAGGCAAGCAAGCCCCGATCGATCATGGCGCTGGGGAGGAGGGCTGTCGCGGTACGGTTCACTGACAGGAGCTCCAAGAAGTGGCGCGTCGCGCTAGAGGAGGACGCCTTCCAGGCGTTGGTGTCCCGTGGCGGCGGCGCAGGTGGCATGCAGCAAGGGTCGTTGTTCAGCCCACTGCTGTTCGGCAAGTTCTTCGACCCTGCCGACGCCTTCCCTCTCTGGGACTTCGAGGCCGATGCACTAGTCCCGCTGTCTGGCGCTGCTGGTCGCCGGGTCGACTGGTCAGCGACGGATGATGGGTACGTCCTCAGAGCTGAGCTAACAGGTAAACCGCCGGCCTGATGTATAAGTAGATCGTTTTGCCTGTTCTGTTTCATCAGTTGATATCATTTTCTCAATTTTTCCTGCATTCTAAGTAGTCTAGTAGATAGTTTTGGACTGCAAGACGAAAGGAATTTTACAATGAACTCTCGCATGAGGAGCTGCTGCTCTGATGACGAATATCCAAACCAAAATTTGATATACAATCAGATCTAGATCTCGTCACTTGCCAACTTATGTTATTTTTATAGAAATGGTATCATTCATACTAAGAAATAGACGATATCATATACATTTTTCTACCAATTATTCACTGGGTTTTGTTACAACTGTTACACTGGGTTTAGTATCGGCTGACCGTCGTTGTATTTAATCTACTCTTTAATTACAGGCCCGTCAATATCATAGCTAAGTATGTCAAGACTTGCTTTGCTAACCACACTTTATAGTCAACAGAGCTTGCTTCAATTCCATGACATGGTTAATCCCTAAGCAAACTAGCTAGTGAATAACTGTCGAGTTTTTCGGTTGATTTATTTGTTCCTACATGCACAGATCTAACTATAGACTAAACTATCGATACTGTAAATTGAGAGTTGAAATACGATCTTAGTCGAGGTTTGCTCACCCTGTCTCTCCTTGATCTGAGCAGGTAGCAACAAACACCCAGTCGACATATGCGTGGAGAACGGCAAGGTGATGGAGGTGAGCCTGCAGCTGAGGGACTGCAACAAGGGAGACTGGAGGACAGGGCACTGGTGGGAATACGGCCATGTCCGGAGGGTCGAACTGCCGCCGGACGCCAACTGGAAGAAGGCGGAAGCGTATTTCGACAGCAACAATTCGATCCTCGAGATAAGAATTCCAAAGCACAGTGGCGGGGAACCTGATTCCTGCTAGCCACGAATCGACCGTCCATATATGCATGATGTTGACCATGATGACGATTGAGATGCTTATGGAAGGTGCTAAGAAAAGATGAGGCGTATAATAATATTATGTGAGACCGTACGTTAAATTGTATGATCTCTTGCTTAGATTTGATCCGGACACCACCAATTTGCGCAGTGTGGGTACGTATGGAACCCTAGTCTCGCTGATTGCTACTTTTGCATCACATTCTTGCTACAACTTGCTACGATTCTTGATTGGGACCTTAATCCTTTGTGGGAATAAGGGGCAGTGATTATTTGACTGGATGTTTTGGGTAATCAAGAATGGGAATTCTATCTAAACAGCAGCTACTGCTGTTGCATGCATCTAATGATGTATCGGGTGTATATATATTGCAATAAGGTGGATCTTCTATACAACAGTATCCCCTCTAGTGGTCTAAGAATAACACCATAATCGTTGGTTCTAAGTGACAGGTTGGCTGTGACACTAGTTTTTTTGTTTTTGTTTTTGATGAACTTTTGTCATTGTGAGGAGTAGCGATCCGGCCTTATAACTGAACCGTGAAAGAGAACTTCAAGTTGCTATTATAAATCTTCTCTCTCGGTGCTCTAGTTGGACATCGAATCCACAACTTACGGCTAATAAACCGATGAAACATATGAGTTAAACCAACTGATATAAATAGCAAATTAAATCAATCATAATATTCATTCAACTTATGTAAAATACGAACGTGAATGTATTGGACGAAAATTTATATGGTGTAAGCTTACAATTCAAGAAAATATCGTGTATATATAAGAATTGTGCAGGAACGTTTTCTAATTTTTGGTACAGATCGACCTCCATGATTAAGAACAACCTAAAGGAAACTCTTATCAAAACGTGCTGACAGTTTCGGAGTTTTGAAGTGCTTTTGGAAGAAATGAAGAAACTCTAAAACGCAATGGATGGACCGCCAAACCCGAGCTTAAAATAAGCTTTAAAGTGTCTGATTTGTTGACTAGTTTCGTGACGCGGCTCGATTTCTCAATCCTTCCACAAATAGGACGAAACAAATCGATGGAATTTGGTTCTTTCGTTGGATGAATATATTGAACATGAGAATAAGAGATACATTCTCTCCCCCTCTCCTACGTCCGTGGCGGAGGCCAAACGTTCGGGATGCTGGTAAATCAAGGTGAACATATTGAACATGTCAAAGAAAAAAATAAGATTTAAACTGACATATCTCATACATAAATGTCTCACAGGGAACATATGACGAGGTGAATAAATCATACTCTAATTAGACTTTGAAACTTGAGCATCTATCTGGGCAATTTGATGGACATCCAAAAAAAGGTTGAACTTGTAAATCAAAATAAAAACATGCACTACTACAGAAATGGCTTATAAATTCACTTTTCAAAATGTCGGTTGTATAAATAAACCGACACTTAAACTCTACAGTGTCGGTTGATAACATAAACTGACATCCAATCTATGAAGGGCGACCAGACACGGGTACCGCTTTTATTAAGTGTCGGTTACGTAATAAAAAACCGACACCTAAAATTAACCGCCAAATCCAAAATTTCCAGCGAAAAAAATTACCTCCAAAATTTGACATATGGTGTCGGTTGATAAATAAAAAACCGACGACTAAAGGTTATTCGCGAGATAGAAATTGGGCACATTTTGGTCGTCGGTTTTACTACAACTACCGACACTTATGAGTTTTCCCGCGCTGTCCGCGGGGAATTTTTCACACCCTTGAAGCGTCGGTTTGAAGTAGAAACCGACGACTATGGTCATAAATCGAGAACGATTTTTTTAATCGGCATATGAATATAGACGTCGGTTTTTCTGTAGCTTAAAACCGACGACTATAATCAGAATTGGTGTCGGTTGTTGTTCAGAACCGACACTGTTAGTTTTAGTTGTCGGTTTTTTTGAATAACCGACGCCTATGGTACAGTTAATAGCCCCGCAAAACAGAACTTTTCGCCATTGTTCTCTGTTTCATTGCGACTCTAGCTGCTAGGTCTGGCGATTCTGCTCCCCTTCGTCATTGTCGTCGTTGCCCCGGCCGCCGTTGCTCCCCCGTGCCACCACCACTCACCGCCGCTCCTGCTGCTCTCCCTTCTGCCGCCGCTCCTCGCCGGCGCTTCTCCTCTCCTTGCCGCCGCCCCCGCCGGTGGCTGTTGTGCTCTCCTCGCCGCCTTCGTCGCCGCTCATCTTCTCTCCTCGCCGTCGGCGCCGGCTGCCAGCTGCTGCTAGGTCTTGCTCCGGCCGCTGCTCTCCTCTGCCCTCAAGGTATGCCCGCCCTACCTTCTTCCTTCTTCCTCTGCTCCGGCGGCTGCTTGGGCGGTGCCAAGGCACGCCCAAGCAGCTGCTGGGCATTTTTTCATTTTTTTAAAGTTATTTACTTATTTGTTTTTAGGGTTTAGGTACTGATTTTGTTATGATTTAATCATCTACTTAATGAAATTTATTTACAAATGATTTAACTTTATTTTTCGATTAGTTATATTATTTGGTTAGAACATTCTATTGCAAAATTGAAATGATTATTGATGATAATCTACAATGTAGTCAGATTACTATACTGAAAGGTAGTTACTAATGTTATAGCCTAGAGTTCTCCTGATTTCTTGAGAATTCTGCATCATGCCCTGTACACACAATCACAAACTAGGTTTTCTTAGGATCCATTTGCAATGGTTTTGGTCCAGCATTTTGGTAGATATATTGAAAATACTTTGGTTTGAACTTTTCATATGAACATTTCAAATTATGCTTATAGATGATATGAATGACCATTATTATCAACTCTTCCCTTTCACCCTATTTGGCTAGTGCAATACCCAATAACACATGAGAACTTTATTTCACTCATAGAGAAACTAAATATTAGCACACGATAGCATTCCCCATATATTCAACTCATTCATTCTATTTGCAAAAAGGTA
This sequence comes from Alisma plantago-aquatica, assembly GCA_963693085.1. Classification (NCBI taxonomy): domain Eukaryota; kingdom Viridiplantae; phylum Streptophyta; class Magnoliopsida; order Alismatales; family Alismataceae; genus Alisma; species Alisma plantago-aquatica. The sequence continues at coordinate 1,260,067,703 of OY856412.1, forward strand.
AATCAACTGTTACCTGATCGGTCGAGTTCTGTGTACCACCTATCCCATCCTTTAATGTTTGCCTTTTTAATGTTTGCCTAATATTTAAACTTGTCCATTCTAGCATCCTAATTTGATTTGATTAAACCCTAACATTGATGAAACCCTAACATCAATTGTGATGAAACCCTAACATGTACATATCTATTATTGTGTTTGTTGGCCTAGAAACTCGTCCAAGATTTACTCATTAGGAGTAAATCTTGGATAGTCCCCGGTTTGGGACTGTCTTTGAACACCTAATCTCACTTAGGATGAAAGTGTATAATGTGTATTAGGTTTTCGAGAAAATTTCGATAACATTTCCTCGTTTGTTCTCTAAGTACATATGTACTTAGAGAACAGCGGGGGAAATGCTGCCGAAATTTTTTTGAAAACTCAATACACATTATATACTTACTAGTGAGATTAGGTGTTCAAGGATGGGATAGGTGGTACATATTTATTATATATAAGAATGACATCACATGTGTTTGTTGGTCTAGAAAGTGAACAATCTTGGATAGGATGTAAGTGTATACCCTAATCTTGTTGTAATATATACTTGTTTTCTCTTTGATCATAGAATGGATAGATCATGGATGTCCATTCGCAATCGCTGCACCCCAGAGTTTATTTCTGGTCTTGACCAGTTTATTAGATTTGCCGAGGAACATAGGAAACAACCTGGAGATAGGTTCTATTGTCCATGTAGGCATTGCGGTAACAACTTGAAAGTCAACACTGGTGACGAAATCAAAAGTCATGTCATGTGCAACGGGATTATACAAGGCTATACAGAATGGCACTGGCATGGAGAGATTTCAAACCCGAAACCAGTGGATGTCGATAGCAGTGCTTGTGTGGAAGAAGAAATTGCCTACGATGACGTAGATGTGAATGAACCAGTTCCAGCAGACATCGTTGATGCGATGCTGGATAGTTGTGGGGTAGAGCACACCGATCCACTTCCCATTTTTAGAAACATTGTGCATGATGCTGAGATACCGTTATACACAGGTTGTACTAAGTTTACGAAGCTTAGCGCTGTGTTGAGATTGTATAAGCTGAAAGCTAACAATAGATGGAGCGACAAAAGCTTCACGTCATTGTTGTCTTTGTTGACAGAAATGCTTCCTGAAGGAAACGAGCTGCCAATCTCAACATACCAGGTAAAGAAATTGTTGTGCCCAAAGGGAATGGATGCCAAGAAGATACACGCATACCCGAATGATTGTGTATTATTTCAAAAGAACTATGCATATTTGAAAGATTGTCCAAAGTGTGGTGTGTCACGGTATAAATTGACGACTTCGGGGGAGTCCAAAACTGGTTATCCTGCCAAGGTGATGACCTTTTCCCTAAATTGCCAATCATGCTTTTAAAGACATCAATAATCATCCTAACTTGAAGAACTAGGATTTTAGGTATAAGAATGACAACACATTATTTGTTGGCCTAGAAACCCGTCCAAGATTTACTCATTAGGAGTAAATCTTGGATAGTCCCCGGTTTGGGACTGTTCTTGAACACCTAATCTCGCTTAGGATGTAAGTGTATAATGTTTATTGGGTTTTCAAGAAAATTTCGGCAGCATTTCCCCGTTTGTTCTCTAAGTACATATGTACTTGGAGAACAGCGGGGAAATGCTATCGAAATTTTCTTGAAAACCCAATACACATTATACACTTACTAGTGAGATTAGGTGTTCAAGGATGGGATAGGTGGTACATGTACATTTATTATATATAAGAATGACATCACATGTATTTTTTAACCCTAGACCCTAATCTTGTTGTAATATATACTTGTTGTAATAATGTGAACTTTACAATGTGAGCTTTACAATTTGAATTACTTTACAATGTGAACTTTACAATTTGAATGTGAATTTTCAGATGGCTGAGCATTCTCCTGATGACCGTGTTGATGATTACCGTGAGGGTGAGGACATCAATGCACCACCTCACAATGTAAGTTTTAAAAATATATCATATATTTATATCTATATGTCCATTTATAGTTATATCTTGTAAATGTGTTTATTTTGTCAAATTTTAGGTTGATGATGCACAGGTACCATCTGAAGCACTTGAGGCACTTGATTAGCAACACCAAAAAGTTGACAAGAGAAGGGGCATCACTATGATGAAGAAGTTAATAGCGCAAAAGGGCAATGGACCCAAACTTGTTGTGGATTTTGATAATGCAGGAAATGCATCTGGTGTGAATCGCAATTCATTTGTTTCATATCTTGGGTATGTTACTCGTAGCCATTGCGGTTGTAAGATAGATTCTTGGCATAAAGTTTCTAAGGAGAAGAAAGACTTAATATGGAGGGGTTTATGTGTGAGTTATTATTAATTTGTAATTCTATTTTGTAGATTACTAAATTTTTAGATACTAGTTAATAGCAATTCTATTTTGCAGAGTATATTTGAATTGGATGAAAAGCTACATCGTAAATGCGTGATGCAACGCTGTGGGAGCGTCCTAAGGAACTATAGGACAAATCTCACCCGAGAATACATAAAAGAAGCTGACAAGAGGAAGAAGACAGCCACTGAACAGTGGAACTTCCTGGACAAAGAAGAATGGGACACATTTGTTGCTTCAAGACAAACTGATGAATTCAAGGTATTAGGCGTCAGTCCCAATCTCATTAATATATGTTGTATTCACCTATTCAAGATTAACATTTAGTGTTACTAACCAAATCATTAATGTGCATACTAACTAGGCCCTCAGTGAGGCACAAAAATCAAGGCGTGCACTGAATGTGCATGACCACACAATGGGTCCAAAGGGGTATGCAGGCATTCGCCAAAGACTACAGTCTGAGGCTACTGCTCAGTCTGCTGCTACTCAGGAGTCCTCTACTATAGGTAGCACACCTCTGCCTCGCCATGATGTTTGGATAGTTGGGAGGCAAAATAAGAAGGGAGAAATAACGATGCCCACAACTGCTGAGGCGGCTGCAAAAATGGTAAAATACAACTCTTACAACAATCTTTCAAATATTGATTATTTGTGGTGTTTACTTAATTACAAATTTTTGTTTTGGCGATTAGTGGGAGCTGCACGAGCTGAGGAAACAAGGCAAGTTCATCCCTGAGGGCACAAGGGATGAATTGACAGTTGCTCTGGGTAACCCAGAGCATCCTGAACGTGTTAGGGCTGTAGGCGCTGGTGTGGGCATCAAAGCTTTTTTTGGGCCATCCCAGCGCAAACATGTCCCAAAAGTGGGACTTTCACAAGAAGAGGTAACATATTTTTTCCTTGTAGATGTTACTGTAAAAGAGAATTCAATAATTAGAATTTGACGTTTCTTTTATCCATGTATAGGTAGATAAGCTATTTGATAGGAAACTCGAAGAAGCAATGAAAAAGTGGCAGGCATCTCAGACTGCCACTTACCAGACAGTACCTTTGGTGTCTCCTACTACAGGCTCTACTCCTACTACAGAGGTTGGGAGTAATCTTGTAGACCCACCACCTAGAAAATCCGCTGTAAGTATTTTTATGACATAGTAACTAGTTTTTTAATTCAAGATGATATGTTTTCAAGATGATATGTATATATGAAATTGTAGTCGTTTCAAAAAAAGATGATATGTATATATGTATATAACATTCTTTACTCAAAAATTTGTAGGGGTTGAAGCCATGCCGTCTAAAAGTTAATGAATATGTCGTTGTAGAGGTGTCGTCTTACCCATCCCTACCAGGGGACATGTTTCACGGGTCTCCATTACCAGCTGGTTGGATTCGTGTGAGCCAGGTACATATATTCTCCAAGTGGATGGATCTTCCATTGCCATATGCCCACCTAGATTGTGAAACGCTTGGTGAGGCACAAGGCGGAGTGATATTGTGGCTAAAAGTGGATGTCCTCTTTACTGAAATTGTATGGTAAATTTACATTACATTAAATTGTTAGTGTGTGTATATGATGTCAGTTGATCTGAAATTATTATATATATATACAGGTTAAAAAGAAGACACCCACAACATCTAGGCCTCCACTTCCACCTCCTACATTACCCAGTTGGGTTCCACATGACCTACCTGACCCGTTAGGTCCTAAATGTAGGGGTATAGCAATATGGTTAGGCGAACATGATATAAATTGCCCTATAACTATTTCTATAGATTCAGATGTTGCAGGTCAATCATACGAAAGCAAACTATTTATACAAGATATTTTGGAGTTGTTTCGATATGATTGGCTAAATACATCTGTGATAGAGCTATGGATAAGGTGAGATCTTCTTTATACATCCATATACCTTGGGTAGGATCTGGTGATCTGGTTTCTTATTTATTAATGCATGCATAATTAATACATATTTTGTAGCTACTTAGACAAGATATGTGCAGATTTTGCATTCGAACATGTAGGATTTTTTATTCCATCTTTGATTAGTCTAGTAGCTAAAGACCCTCTGTCAGTTCAACAATACTGCTGTGAGGCTTTTATAATTTTTGCTCAAAATAAGAAGACACTGATAATGGCTCCATTCAATGTAGAGTAAGTTTACTTTGCTTATTATAGTTTGGACTTAAGAAACTTACATTTTTATTGTGGATTTTGAGTTATTAATTTTTAACTTTTTTACCTCTAGTGGTATGCATTGGGAGTTACTGGTTATTGTCCCTGAGACGTTCACTGTCTATTATCTAGATCCTAAGGGGAGTAAATTGAATACAAAATATGGACACACAATGAAAATGGTATTATTCCGGTGAGAAATATTTCATTTTCATATCCGTTAACATATGTTATTACATTACTATTTAATTATGCAATGTACTGTGTTACATTAACATGTAGGGGTTTTGATGAGTTCAAAAAGGCTGGAGGAAAGGTCCCCACGAAAAAGAACCAGCCAATAATTTGGAAGAACGTGAAAGTAAGTTCCCGACTGCAATATATGTATATATTATTTATGTGAACAATGCTTAATTAGTTGTATTTTTTAATATTTTGTATGTTTGAATTTATAGTGTGCTACACAAGACAACGGATGGGCATGTGGATACTATGTGATGCGATATATGCACATGATTATCAAACATGTTGTACTGGACATCGATTGTATTACTCAGGTATTATATAGCCTCATTAGATAATATGAAATATATCAATCTTATTTATAGCTCATTAATTATATATATACATCATTCTCTTTACAGGTGTTTAAAGCTGACCCCACTACAGGAACAGACTTACCAGATGTACATGCTCCCTATATGACGGGAGAATTAAATGAAGTAAGAGAAGAATGGGCAACAACCATACAAATAGTGGGGGTTTTAAAATATAATTGGGATGTTGATAGCGAATAATGACCAAAGAATGATATTTTGTAAATGAATTTCTGAATTATAATATATGTGTGAATGTTTCTACATGTCTGGATGTTTCTACATGTGTCTGAGTGAAAATGAATGAAAGTGTTGGTTGCTATATGAATGTTTCTACATGTGTGAATGTGAATGAATGGAACTACAGATTGCTAGCTACATGAATGTTTCTAAATGTGTGAAAATAAAATGGAACTGCATGTTGCATTGCTAAATGCATGTGTGAATATTTTTGTTATTAATTTTGCAGGTTTGTGGCCTGTTGTTGGATGATATCAATGGATGTCGTAAAACCTGCAGTTAACTGCAAGTTTCTCATCCTGCGACCAGCCACAGTAGGTCTGCAGACTGACAGAAAAAAAAAACAATAGGCGTCGGTTATTTGTATAAAACCGACACACATAGTTACAGTGTCGGTTTCCCTACTCATAACCGACGTCTATTTCCTTAACAACACGGTCGTGCTGGCCAGCACGGCCGTGGCACCTGACCAGACAACACGTAGTTACAGTGTCGGTTTCCCTACTCGTAATCGTCATCTATTGCCTTAACACCACGGCCGTGCAGGCCAGCACGACCGTGGCAGCTGGCCGTGTTGGGAGTGATATGACGTCGGTTTCTTAACTACTAACCGACGCTGATAGTGCCCAAGATGGTGCCCTTTCTGTGGCGCGAAGGTATATGGTGTCGGTTTCTTAGATAATAATTGACGCCTATAGTCCCCTGATGGCACGTTTTCGGTGGCGCGCGAAGGGTTTTGGTGTCGGTTTTGGAACCGACGCGTAATGGTTGGGCTTTTAGTGTCGCCCACATAGGTGTCACTTAGAAACCGACACTAAAGGCCTTAAATAACTGACACTAAAGGTCGGTTATGTACTAGTGATGATCATCATTATCATCTAAGTCTCGGTCCCAACTAGGCTATATTCTTGTTGAGATGTACATACTCAAAATCTCTCTTTATAAGTTCTTCCCTTGTTAATTCAGATCTTTTTCTTCTTCTATTAATCGTACTTGACTCAATAGCATTGCTTCATATATGCGCATTAGCCAGTCTACGTTGCACATATCCATACCATCAGACTCGGCCTTCACGTAACTTATCATTTATGCTCACAATCCATCTTGATATAATCATTTCTCAAGCAATCTTTTCTTATCTTCGCACACATCCATCTCAGCATACACATTTCATCCACGTTCATCTTGCTAAGACCTTGTTTCCTACCGAAATAAAAACATGCATATATAATGATATTGTCACAGTGTATGGAATTAATAGATCGGATTCTTAAGTAGATTTGGTTCAATTGAAGGGATATATTCCCCTTCAAGGCGTGTTCACTTTTGGTTTCTAAAAAATAAAGTAAACCACTATACCCAGGGCCGTTGATCGTAGAAATCAAGATACTGTTATTTTGTCTGAGGTGACAAGCAACGAAACAATTTGGTGGCCATAATTGAAAGATTTTATTAAGACAATTAAAGTGTATGTCGGCATGTGGCAGGAATTAGCTAATTTTAGGTCCCAAGTGGAATCTTTTATATATCTGACGATTCATTCATATGTTTAACAATATTAACTTAGTGAATGTGCATACATACACTAATGGATTACACAAATGTCAGAAGAGTAAGTAGCACCATAAGTGCCCCTTAAGTTACTAAACAGGGGAGGGTACACCGTTGAACAACCCTTAGGTAGGGAAATGGCATCCAAATAGAAAAAAAATAAGAAATGAGAGCATGTATCAGATCAAACCAGAAATAACCATAAAAACCTAGCAAAGCGATATTTGGACAAAGTCGGAGCGGGATCTCCTTAGATACACCCACTGACAAATCCGATAAACAAATAGATGACATTACAATAGAACAACATTTGTATGGATTTTTTACAAACTTAGGGAGACATGAGGTCGTCTCTTGGAGAGGTCTGCTTGGCATCCTCCTCAAAATTGAAGTGTCCTACCTGAGTGGACATGCCATCCTCCTGATTGATGATGAAGGCTCAAGGTGCAATCTCCACCATGAGGGTCGAGGATGCATCACCTAAAATCAAATATTTGGTCATGCATGGAAGTATTTATACAAGTCATTTATGATAGTATCGTATTGTTCACATTTATTTTAAAAGAAGTTTTGACATACTGGAATCTGGATATATAGTTACTCTTTCCTTTTTCCTTGAACCAAATTTTCATTAGAACAACATTAGACTTCTCTTCCCTTGAATTAGATTAATTCAGAGTTATTAGATCCAAGAGAATTTTATGTCTCAACATACCATATTTTATATAAGACTAAAGGTAAAACAATCATTTAAGTCTTGGATTAGGAGTGAACTACCTCACTTCATCAATTAATCAGTTTGACTCCAATCTGGTGGTCTATAATCATTCAAAGTCCAATTGACATAAAAAGTTCAATAAATGTGAAGTTGTACAAATTGATTAAGATTTGCATTAGTTTAATGTTCAATATGCAAATAATAAATAAAATACAAAATATTTTCAAATGAAATTGATGCTAGAATTGATTTCCCCACACTTCAAATTGATCCTCAAGTTGATCAGACTCCCTTTGAATACTCAATTTATTGGTTGAAAACTCTGACTTTAATGTGCATACTGATGGAATATTTACATTAATTGCCACCATCAATTTCCTTTCTACCTGGTAAAGTCTTTAACCCCGCCCGCCGTCCTTCAACTGCATGGTCTGTGCAGCGGAGGGCATTATCATTTCTTCATTGCCCCTTCTCCCTCTTCTTATTCTTCTTCTCTTATATTACTGCTTTCCTCTTCTCGTCTTTCCTCTTATCTTCCTACATACTTATTTCCTTACCCTCGACCCAAGAACCCTACTATCATACCGCTCTTCACCATCCTTGTACCATCAGTCGGGTGCTAGTGAATTGCACTTGTGCTTGTAGAGGCTACCATCAATTCCAAAAACCACCCTCAGCTATAGACCATCATCATGCCTCCTCCTCGTTGACGATCCTTCCCTTCACCTGGCACCCAACAACCATGGAAGAATGACCTTGCCTCCACCTTCTGTTGTAGTCGGTGTAGGACATGTTGGGACCTACAATGACCATGCCCATATCCACCTCTGGATACTAGGTCCTTCGCCGTCTAATTTATAGTCAACTCCTTGTATCTATAGAATCACCTCCTCCTTCACTATGTAACTATTCTATCATCAACCTCCATCTGATCCTTCCCTTACTTCCCTGAGTTTCTAAAACCCTATTGTCAATCTTATCCCCATCCTAGCACCCAGCCAATGCGATGGCAAGAAGCCACAATCACTTTTCCCAGAGATGTTCTCCCCATGACTCTAGCTATTTGAGAACGCATGCTACCATGTCCCCGGTGCCTAAAGGCCCTGGTAGAAATGAACCATCGTCATCTATTTTTGATGTCGGCCATGGCCCATAGGCTCATGTTGTCAAATATGTCATAGTGTTTCATCACCCTTCAATCCGCACTGATGAAATCTCATCTGTTGGTGAAGACCTATCCCTAGTCCGAGCCATCACTCGACATGGGAGATCAACTATCCATGGTGCATAAAGAAGGACCTCTACTACTCATACCAGGGACAATGACAGTGGTGTCTTGTTGTAAACTATGTGACCTTGTTCTGTTACCTAATCAGGTGTTGGATCGCTATGTTGTTGTGAATCATCCAGGTATACAATCACTGTGAAAACCCTCAACTTGTAAGTTTGTATTTCGTGTTTTGTAATTCTGGTTTTAGAAAACAAATTAAAAGTGCATTATAAGAATGAAGTAGACGATTACCTAGATATATATATACAAATCCTAGTAATGAGCAATCACATGAACTAGTTAATCATTTTATCTACTAATCCTAGGGAATACATGTGTTTTCAATTTAATTGCATGAAATCAATCCATAATTATTCACTTGTTAGGGGTCTAGATTTCAAACGTGGATGAGTACAGTGATAGTCCTAAGCCTTTAATGAATCACCCTAGTCCTTTTGATTTATAAATTACCAAGTCATGATATTAAGAATCATAATGAGTGTACCCTAATACAACGTTATCCTTTTCATGAGTTTAAAACCTAGTTACATACATATGTATTAGATAATAACTTGAAATACATATGTATCTAGGAAACACCCCTATCTAAATTGATCAAATTTTAATAAAAGGAAACATGAATTATGCATAAGAATGTAATATATGAACATAGGTATGTGTAAGATATCATTTAACTCTATATCATAATCTAATTCCAATTTCCTATATTACATACTTGCATTTATGAGATATTTAAGAATTTAATATAAAATGTTCATAGACATCAATATACATGCTAAGTATGATGCTAGGATTATATGGATTCACGTTGTATAGAGAAAAAATGATATTATGAAACTTGAGTTGGAATAATTCATATTGTTACCCACATATATATGTAACATATCCTTATTTATACTTAGATGAGTAAACATGGATCAAGATATCTAACAAGTATAATTTCAGTTAATAAGATTGAAATCCCAATAAGTTATTAGGTGATTGGGAATGGGACAAGAAAAATATGAAAAATATATAATGTACCCACTTGTTCTCTTTAGTTTGTCTAATGTATATAATGTGTTCCTAGGATGAATATCAACTTTGGGGACCAATTATAGCCATTGAGTTGACCTTTAGTCATGAAGACTAGGAATGGCATTCCCTATTTGATATTTAGGCATTAAAATGACTTTGATGTACAATTTTCCATAATGAGGCACCTCTTGCTATCCTTACTCTATAATTGAGATCTCATACACTTTCGTTGGGAATTATTCTAATTTATTTTGATGCTCAATTATTCACATTTCATTGGGTTTATAACCCCTTATGCCATGGTATTTATTTATGATGATGTAATTGAAGAACATAAGTCTTGCTCTCTATTGTTGCATGTGAAAGTAGACATGATAACTAATGTATATGTTTTAGCATAACCATTAGGACACTTATTTCTACTCGGGGTGTGTCTTTCTACCTCTTATATACGCATGGGCGCATCTTTTGATCCAAGGGCATCTTTCCACCCATTTAATTAAGTCAATGAGTTAGTGGGGACTTGACCCTACCTTAGTTTTAGTCTAATTTATATACATACAACAATTTATTTTGTGATATTCTGCATTGTGAAATGGCAAGACTATTTATATATTTCATCAAATGGCCATATCCCTCATTATCTTGAAATTTCATTCTCTTATTAATATCTTTTGAATTCACCTACTTTTATAGCCTTCTCTTGAACAGGAACCACCTTTTGTAATCAATTTATACTAGAATGCCTAAATGTTATTTTTTTTTCACATACTCAAAAGTGTTCAGATACGTACCTTTCTGTTTCTTTTACTAAGTGTTGTTCTCTAGGGGTGTTAGATGGAAATGACTCAGGATGATCGTCTTCAAGATGTCGACATGAGGATAGCTTGAGGAATGACTAAGTTACCCTATTATAAGGGTCTTAGTTCTAAATAGGTGTAAAACTTTTTATTTTGTATTACCACCATCTTAAGGTGAAGAACAATGTATTTTGGATATTTTGAAAAAGTAAAATAGTTATGTTTTATGTTGCTTTACTATTATGTGGATCTATGTCTCATACCATTTGAGTGGATCCCCTCTTGGGTCCCACTCTTTACAATATGGTATTAGAGTCTAAGCAGTTGGTGACTTGACCATTTCAAGTTATCCTAGGTTTTTCCTTAATTAGGTAGTTAAGTAATCCTATATAGATTGTTGATATACCTATTCATGAACCGTGAAATACCAACTAGTGTTGCAATCTCTAACTAAATTGGTCAATTCCACTCTACAAACTATCTATGTGGTTAATATTCGGTCTTTGGTAACCCTAATAACCCCTACCTTTTTATGGGGATGAAAATATCACCTTAGAAAATTGACTCTTGTAGTGTTTGACTCCCATCTTCTCTTTCCTAGGAGGCTAGTGTGAGCACTATGATGTGAAGGTGGATTTGAACACCAGTAGCTAGGCTTAATCCTAGTTCTCACTTTAGATAGTTATAATGTTTTCCTTTGTTGTTTTTCTATGCATGATTTATATACATCCACTTTGATTATTGAGCATGCATGCACAAAAAATGCAAAACCCTGATGTAAGTTTTAAAATTGAAATGGTTTACTAGGTGATAAGTGATATTTTGAAATTGTTCATGTGATGGACTGACATGTGTTGCCTTCAGAATGGAGTTGCCTTGACATAGCCTTTCAAATTATCACTATTCAAGGATAGGTATTGTACCCACTAAGCTTGAGATATCTCTTACAGAAGGATTGGTCATGGAGAGCTATGTTTTCCTGGTGAAAATCCTTAAGACTTCAACGCTCTCATCTCCATAATGTAATTGGATTACCTAGGTATCAAGATGATAAGTGGTTTTACTATATAGATCACCTATGATTGTGTTGACTCTGTGGTTGTAAACTAGCGGGTGAGGAGAAAACCATGATTCCTTCGTATAGCGTTAGATTACATTATGACTCTCCTATGTCTGGATATGAAGTGAGTAATAATGAATGTTGTCCTCTAACAAAATTTGGTTGAATTTGAATGTGTGTAACATAAAACCTTTTTCCCATCCTTTTATGCTTTAGGTAAGGTATATGTTGGTATTTTCTCTTAGTTGTATTACTGGTTAGGATATTTTAGTACAATGAAGTGATTGAGAATAATAGTGGGTGTATAGTATAGGAGGAAGTGTTGACTTGGTTGTCCGATAATTTTTGTGCCATTTTTAGATTTTCATCATAATGTTTTTTTCGCCAAACATATTTTCATTATTAAACTATATCTACAAAAAGAAAATATTTCTGATTTTGTTGATGATTTTGGAACTAAGTTACCACCATGTGATGTTTTGATTAGTAAGGAACCCAGGAAAGAAATCCCCCTTGATTGACTAGGTCAGCATGGAAACCTTAGACCTAAGTGTGGATTAATTGGTAAGAAGGAGTTCTAGATATCTATGACTTAGTTGAACAACCTCATTGTACTCCTTTAAGTGGTTAGTTATATGGTAGGACAACCCTTCAAAGGGGTGGAGTGTTGTACCTTAGTATTCTAGGAGAGTGATTTGGTCTTTAGGATTTTTTTTATCTTAATGTTGAATGTAGTAGTGAACCATTGGGGAAATCCCATAGTTAATGTTACAATAATATATATACTCCCTAATTAGTATTATTAAGCCTTACAAAGATGGATATGTTGAATATTAATTGGATGACCTAAATTAAATGAACACAAAATTGGTATTCACCAAACTTAGGTGAGCTTCTAGGTTAAGAGAGATCAATTGGATGATAATAGAAAGATGGTTTTTAGGTAAGTAATAAATTTCATAAAACAAAACTAAAGTAAATAGTCACTCTTGATGAATAATATAAGAATGGAAAAATTGCTAAGTAAACAAAAAGTATACTCTGGTTGATGTCAAACACATAAGTATATTAGGCTAGGAATGTGTGGATTTTGGGGACACAATCATCTTTAAGGGGTGGAGTATTGTAACATACTCAAATTTGGTTATACAACTTACTCTTCCCTTTTTCCTTAAATCAAATTTTAGTTAGAACAACACTAAACCGCCTTTCCCTTGAATTATATAAATTAAGAGCTATTAGATCCAAGAGAATTTAATGTCTAAACATACCATATTTTATATAATACTATAGGTTAATCAATCAAATAAGTCTTAGATTAGGAGTTAACTACCTCACTGCATCAAATAATTAGTTTAATACAAATTTGGTGGTCTATAATCATTAAAATTCCAATTAAAGCAAGAAATTCTATAAATGTGAAATATTGTACAAATTGATTAAAGAATGCATTAAATGAATGTTTAATAAGCAGATAATAAAATAAATAAAAAATATTATTGAAAAAAAAATGATGCTAGAATTGATTTCTTATCATACATCTCGGTCCACAAGTTCATCAGACCCCCTTTGAACACTCAATTTATTGGTTAAAAATTGTAACTTTAATGTGTATATTGATGGAATATTTACATTGATTTCCACCATCAGTTTCCTTTATACATGATAACATCTTCAATCCTACTTGCGGTCCTTCAACTGTGTGTTCCATGAAATGGCTAGTGTTTCCATTTCTTTCTCACCCTTTCTTCCCTCTTATTCTTCTTCCCTTCTCTTACTCCTTTCCTCTTCTCGCGTCTTTCCTCTTATCTTCCTCCCTACTTATTTCCTTCCCCTCAACCCACGAACCCTATTGTCCTCCTACTCTTCACCCTCCTTGTACCATTAGGAGGGCGATAGAGAACTATACATGTGCTTGCAGAGGCCACCACCTATTCTAGAATCCACCCTCGGGTATAGACCATCATCATGCCTCCTCCTCGTCAATGCTTCCCTTCACCCAACACCCAACGACCATGGATGAAGGACCTTACTGACACCTTCTGTGGTGGTTGGTGTAGGACATGTTTGGAACTATAACAGATATGCCCCACTGGTTCCTCACTGCATCCACCTCCAACTACTAGGTACTCCACCGTCCAATCTACAGTCAACTCCTTGTATATGTAGAACCGCCTCCTACTTTGCTATGGAACTATTCTGACGTCAACCTCCATCTGATCCTCCCCTTCCTTCCCTGAGTTTCTACAACCCTATTGTCGGTCTTCTCTCCATCCGGGCACCCAGCCGATGTGATGGCAGGAAGCCACAATCACTTTTCATAAAGATTGTTCTCCCCATGACTCCAATAGTTCAAGTAGGCATGCTACCCTTCCCCTAGTACCTAGCAGCCCTGGTAGAAATGAATTCCCATCATAAATTGTTGAGGTCGTCCATGGCCCATTGGATCCTCTTATCTACTATGTCATAATGTTTCATCGTCCTTCAATTTGTGGTGATGAAATCTCAGATGTTAGTGAAGACCTGACCCTAGTTCAAGCCATCATTCGTCATGGGAATTCAGCTATCCATACAATTCCCCATAATGAGGCACCTCTTTTTATCCTTACTCTCTAAAATTGAGATCTCATACCCTATCATTGGTAATTATTTTGATTTATGTTGATCTCAATTATTAATATTACATTGGGTTTATAGCCCCTCCTCCCATGTTATTTGTTTATGATGATGTAGTTGAAGAACATAAGTCTTGCTCTCTATTGTTTCATATGACATTAGACATTAGACATGATAAATAATGTAGATGCTTTATAATAACCATTAGGGTGTGTCTTTCCACCTCTTATATATGTAAGGGCCACATATTACTGCCCAAGGTGTGTCTTACCACCCATTTTTCTTAGGTTGATGACTTAGTGGGGTCTTGGCCCAACCTTAGTTAGTTATAGTCTAATTTATCTACATGCAATTGTTTATTTTGTGATATTGTGCATTATGAAATGGCAAGACTATGTATATATTGATTAAATGTTTATATGCCTCATCCTCCTTAAACTTAATTCTTGTGTTTATATCCTTTTGAACTCACCTACTTTTATATCCATCTCTTAAATGGGAACCCCATTTTTATAATCACTATATACTAGAATGCCTAAATGTTATTTTTGTGCACATACTCAAAAGTATTCTAAGGAATACATGTTTATTTTTTTATTGGATGTCGTTTCCAAAACCACCATGATGTAGGAGTATTAGATGGAAATGACTCAATATGATCGTCTTTAGGATATCGACATGAGGATAGCTTGGAGTGACTTATTTACCCTTTACTGAGGGTCTCAGATGTAAATAGGTATAATACTTTTCATTTTGTATTACCAATGTCTTAAGGTGAAGAACAATGTATCTGGGATATTTTTGCAAAAATAAAATAGTTATATTTTTTGTTACTTTGTTATAATGTGTCTCTATGTATCATACGATCTGAGTGAATACCCTCTCGGGTCCCACTCTTTATAGAAGTGTTGGTTGTGTGCTCTAATGAAATATGTCAAAATATACAGATAGCTAGACTACTATAGGTTTTATAGATCTTAACATCATGACAAGCACCTTTATTGAATAGACTAAAAATGGGTTGATAAAATTAATAAATTAATGAAGCATATGTTTTGAACCAACTAATTATACCACTTGATAACAAATTAAATCAATCATGATTCTCATTCGACCTATGCAAAATACTGAGCGTGAAAGTATTTTATGAAAAGTTAAATGGTGTAAGCTTATAGTTCAACAAAATATGTGTCTATATATAAGAATTGTGCAGGATTGTTTTCTAACATTTTGTACTCTATTGTTATAGATATCGACCTCCACGATTAAGAAAAACTTAAAGAAAACTCTGACGAAAATGTGAGAGATGATGGTTTTGAAGTGATTTTGGAAGAAATAAAGAAACTTCAAAACATCAATGGACGGATTGCCAAATCGAGCTTCAAATAAGCTTTAAACTGTCTGATTTGTTGACTAGTGTCGTGAGGAGAAACCCTAGCTCGACTTCTCAATCCCTCTACAAATGAACAAAACAAATTGATAAAATCTGGGTTCTTTTGTTGAGTGAACATATTGAACATGTCAAAGAAAAAAAAATCAGAGTTAAACTATCTTTTGGCATGCATAATCATCTGGCAAAGAACATATGACTAGGTCAAGAAATCATACTCTTACTATTAGAACTTGAGCATGTATCTGGACAATCTGATGGACATTAAAAAAGGTTGAACTTGTAGACCAAAATAAAGATATGCATACAGATTTTATGTTGGCGTAGTGTTTGGAATGATGGATCGAATTTATTAGTAGATTTGATTCAGTAGAGGGGATATATTCCCCTTTAAGGCGTGTTCACTTGTGGTTTCTAAAAAAGGGGAATGGTAACCAATTTCCCACTTGTATTTTATTTCAAACTTTATTCTTGCTCCAAAATAGCAACTCTCAATCAAACTGTAATGTTTTTAGTGGACTACATCAAGCTATAAAAATAGCAGAGTAAAGAAGTGGGAGAAAGGTACATAAAAGAGAAAAAGAAAAGAGAGAAAATTATTTTTCTTATAACTTTTGACAAAGTAAAATCATTGAAATTCTTACCAAAAATGCATTCCAACAAGACTAATGTTGACACATATTTGAAAAAATATGATAATAAAAAAATAGAAAATGAGTATAGTTATATATAAGTATATATATATGTAAAAAAGAGTATTATCTACAAAAACATATAACAATACTAATTTGTGAATAAAAAACATTCAAAAATTTGTACAATATCACTAAAAATTTGTTGTTTTAAAATCAATATTGCATTTGGTAATAGTAGTCATTTTAGATTTACACCCTTAGTCAAAAATAAATATTTTTCCTTTTTAAGTATATTTTTATTTTTATGTCATTATTTTTTAGAATATGTATTGTTTTTTTCTTTTGGGGACAACTTATTTTAAAATATAATGACATAATAAATGAGTATTGTCCCAAAAAAATATAATACAATACTCATTCTAATATTTATTTTAAAATATAATGGCAACAACAATGAGTATTGCATTGAAAGAACAACATGTAATACTCATTTTTAAGTTAGTGTGTTATTTAGAAAATGAGTCTCAATATGCACTACTCATTCTTATATTCCCTGTTATTTTTTCAAAAACATGTCGATATTAGTCTTGTTAGATTGTATTTTAATAAGGATTCTAACGTTTTTATTTCGTAAAAAAACTCACTATGGATTGAAATTTATAAACAAAAAAGTTTCTTTCTCATATTTTTCTTTTTTCTAAGTTCTTTTCTCCCTCTTACTTTCTCTTTTTGTTTCCTACCACATGGCACTTCATCCCTATTTAATGGAGATAGTGGAGTACAAGTATAGATGCAGTGATGAAGACATGTGTGTATCACTACTCAAAGAAAAGGTTCCACTCTACTCAGGGTCGTTGATTATAAAAACCAAAATACTGGGATAGTAATTTGCCTAAGGTGATAAGAAATGAAAAAATATGGTTGCCACAACTGAAAGAATTGATTAGTACAACTAAAGCGTATATGAGGTATTAGACAATTGTAAGTCCTAAGTGGAATCCTTTTTGTGATAGTTTCTTTATATATTTTATGATATCAAATCAGTGAATGCACACGCATGTACACAAACATCACAAGAGTGAGTTTGTAGAACCAGAAGTGCCCCTTAACTTCTTAAATAGGGGAAGATACCCCTTTAAACAACCCTCAGGTAAGGAAATAGCATCCGATTAGCAAAACAATAGGGCAGTGAGAGCATGTATCAGATTAAACCAGAACTAACCATTAAAACTAGAAATGTGATATTGAAAAAAAAAATGAGGTGGGTCCCCCTTAGTACACACTCACTAATAAGGAATATACCAGCATATCATCTAATAAACAAGTATATATCATCACAACATAACAACGATCCCATTGAATTTTCACAAAATCAGGGAGACAATGGGATCATCTCTTGGAAAGATCTACTCAGCATTCTCCTCAAAATTGAAGTGTCCTACCTGAACAAACATGTCATCCTCCTGATGATGGTGAATGCTCGAGGATAAATCTCCACCATGAGGGTCAAGGATGCATCTCCTAAAATTAAATATTCAGCCATGCATTGAAGTGATTATAAATTTCATTTATGATAATATCATTCTATTCACATTTCTTTTAAAACAAGTGTCGATTGTACTCTAACCAAATATGTTAGAATATACAAACAACTAGAATACTAGAGTTTTTATAGATCTTAACACCAAGATAAGCATCTTTAATGAATAGAATAAAAATGGGTAAAAATCCATCATATTTGGTGTTCTCACTAAAGAAGTGTAACCATATATACTTTGAAAATTGGTAGTATAATATATGTAGTTTGTTTCCTCTAAAGGTTGCCTACATTTAAAGGATAACCATTAAAGCCTCATTTATTACACGTGATTTCTGTATAGATATTGTTATGTCCAACTAATTTAATAAAATGTGCAGTTTAGATGGCCATTTCATGTTTCAAAAATATCTCATGTGAAGAGTTGTGTCTTAATGTATTATATTTTTCAAAAATATCTCACATTAAAGTGATATTACTCCAAACAAAATGTAGAATTATTACTAATCACAATATTACCACAAAATAGGGTAAATTAAAGTCATTTGCAATTCAATATCTCAACCCAAAGTATTTCATAAAAAAGCCTTCAAATTAGGCCATATGTATTCATTATATGCTAAAAAATGTTACATCTCATGTTCAAAAACTATCAAGCCACAATTGTTACATTTTACAACATGTTTAAGTACATGTCGTTTATATACAAACATGGCATAAAGGCAAAATATACGTGCTGATATACAAAACAACAAAACTCCCCCAAAGACTTGAGAGTATATAGATGACATATAGGACTCTACTACAAAACTATAACTAGTACCATGTCCAACCTTTAGATAGCTACTGCTCTCACTGATGTTGAACGCCTACACCACGACCTTGACCTCCTTTCCATGACCACCTAAAAAGTTGTGGAACCCACGGGGTAAGACCAAACGTCCCAGTAAGAGATTTAACTCTTCTCCAACGTCTATTATAAGCACAATAATATAACAAAGTAGTTAAGTAAAGTAAGTAACACTTGTTTGAGCAGTTAATCATTTATAACTGAGTAGTAGAACATTTTATGTTTTTAGAAGGAATATGAAGAACATGTATAACTGTTATAAACTAAATAATACATGAAATAAGGCATGGGGTCATCCAATGTGACTCGTATTTGACCCTAAGAAAATATGCTACTTGGCTATATTACAACTTTAATTATCATTTCCTGAGGGTTTGAGGCATACCACTCAAATCCAACCGACCACTGCTAAGTCAAACTCAGTTTCATACAAGATCAATAGAAGAGTCAAACTCCATGATCATCACCAGCACTACTTGGTCAGTTCAAGTTTGCAACGCAGTCACATATAGCCAAACTGCAAAGACAACAACTTGTAGTCAAGACTACAATCAAGTAGAGACATCAACTCATAACCAAGGCTATGGTCCTGTAAAACAACTAGTCTACCTTGGTACATGGAACTGCACTAGAGAATACGCTCATGCATGGACATTCTGTAAAAAACAATATACCACTATTTCAATAATTTAAGGATACAAGGAGTTATCTCCATTAATATCTGACATATTCAATAATATGTGATCTAAGTTTCCCGTAGGAGTTACTCGTTTCACCACCCAGCTAAATATTGATGTTGAAGATGGATCTACGATATAGGGCAACTAAATGATTATGGTTTCACTTGATTAAATATTCCAATTGGGTATCTTTTAATTCATCAATCAAGTTACAATGTATAAACCCTAAATAAACTCTACAAATAAGGTAGGATGCAACTTTAGAATATATAAAACATATTAAGTGAGAACTTATCTCATCATCACATGGCACTTGTAATACTTCCATTCACAATGTCATCACCAATATCACATCACTATGGGATATCAATCCCTCAATCACAACTCTAGAGGATTTTACCTCCAACTGTGCTCATGGCACTAATCAGGTCCTTAGACCCAAACACATAATTCCTACACATTTAATACCACATAATAACTCAATAATGCTCATAATCACCCCTTGTATTGTATATAGTTCATCATAACATTCACATAGCTTTGAGATTCATCTCACTTGCAAGTTAGTGTTACACAAGTAGGAGAGAGAAAATATTATCATAGAATAACAATCTTCAAATAGAGTGAACACACATATCATGTTATCATCATATTAGGGTTCATATGTATCCGATTAAGTTTTCATAACATCATGTAACCACTAAATTGTAATTCCATCACTTCCCATATTGTTAGAGAGTACTAGTGTTAAGCATTTTTCCTTAATGATTAGCCATTCATAAACACAACATCTTCTGTAGACCATTACCCTATATGTTAACCATGTACATACTTATGTATAGGTGTCTTGACCACCCCCACACATAGGTGTGTCGACATGATCCGCAAAGAGGTGTCCCGACCACTCAACGCGTGAGTATCCTAATCTCTATACACTACAACCCTGACATGACATTTCGATGAAAATGGGACGTCGCTACCGAAACTCCACCTAGGAGTGTCGTGGCCATCACACCACAGGGTATGTCGTGACTGCTACACAAGGAAGTAGCCAACAGGGAGTCGTGAGCACCTACAACCAAACATCTCGACCACCCCTATATCTGGTCATAATCGACACACCACCCAAGCACAACATTGTGACCATGACACAAGGAAACACCCAACAGGGCATCACGTCCATAACACAACAGAATGTCACAACTGAGTCATAAGAGAGTGTCGCGACCGAGACCACTCAAGGTGTGTTGTGACCAAAGCATGCAACATGGTGTCACAGCCTTTAAATACCAAGTGTTTTGACCCAAACACAAACATGCTTTGACTGCTACCTAGACCTAAACAAGTGTTATGACCTACACACTTAACCATCCAAGCTGCAATGTTAACCATCTAAGCAACCCATGTAGCAATGTTGTGTCGTGACCAAGATGATTAGTAGCAACCAGCCTTAGGGTTAGCGGGTGTCATGGTCAAAACCACCCACTTCAAGGGTGTAAACTGTGATGGAAGACCAAAGGACGTATTGACCATCTGCCCAACTCTAAAAGAGAAAGTCAAAATAGGCGATCAAACCAAGTATACCAAACGTCACTTATGAACAAACCCTCTATACTAAGGTGTTCATCAACCCTAAATCATGGATCATTGAAGACCACCAAAAGAGATTTATAGAGAGAGAGAAAACCATGATTCTTATGCATGTTATTATACTCAAACCTATTGTTATTCATGATAATTGAGCCATATAGAAAAGAGCATGGTTCCATAGATGAAGATTCAAATACAACACATCATTTTCCATTTAATACAAATTGGGTACATAGCTTTTAGGGTTTATAATATAGACAACCTTCTCAAAAATGCTCCAAAGTTAAACCCTAAACATATTATATCTTTCAACATATCAGTGATCTATTTTTAGATATTAGTACAACAACTTATGAACAAGTTTAAGATGCACACAATAGATGTGGAAAGAGTTACATAACCCACCTATTCTTGAAGAGAAACAACCTCCCAAGATCTCAAGATCTAAGATCTATAAACAAGCTTCAACACCTCAAACAAAGGATCACCTCAAGAAGAGAAAGAAACCATGGTCATAGTAGAGCTCTAGAAAAAAGGAAAATAGACCTAAGTCGAACCAAAAGAGAAATGATAAAGAGATGAAATCATCCCCTCTCTCGGGCTCCATCTTGCCAAACTTGATCTATGACCCTTGTGAAGAGGAGATTTCTAAGAAGAGCCACCATAGATAGTCCATAGTCTATGGACAAGGAGGAAGAAGAAGATGGAGATCTTAGAAGAGGGAAAATGTGATCAATAGTAAGACTGCTTACTAAGAGAAGAAATATCTAAGAATCACCACCAAAGGTTGCTTGTAGAACACGATCTTCAAAATCCAAGATGGAACGACCACCCAAGGTCCAAGAATAGGCCTTCCTTGATCCTAAATCTCCAAGGATGACCCAAAGGAAGAAGAAGATGTGTGGGGTCAAAAATGTTGCTCTCTTGTGAAGGGAAGGGGTTATATACCCAAAAGAGGAGAGAAGTAGAGATTTTTGAGGTGTCAACATATAGATCATCAAAGGACACATGTCCTTTAAAGATATAACCTTTCCTCCACTGACATGCAAAAATAGACATTTTCATGTTTATCCAGCAAAAGTGTAGCAATCTCCAAGGTCGACTACCACCTTGTCTTGGTCGAGACACTACCATGCACACATGGTTTCGACCAAAACCCTAAAACACCATATGCACATGGTTGAGACACTAGAGGACAAAGTGTTTTGACCATCCTCGCCTATAGGTTGTCTCGATCGAAACCAAAACATACATGACATGTGTTTCAGTCACTACCCTCACCATAAGTGGTGTAGGGGTTGTAACATCAAACCCTAGCTTAATCACCATATCAACTATGCAAACCCTAGAAACCCTAGAGTCACCATGTGATGCCACATCACCATCTATGATTCAGATAAGGTCTCCCATTGCATTACATTCTCTCTCATGATGCTAAAGCACAAGGAACACTCTCCATATGTGACATTTTGCAAGATAACCCTCACTTGTGGGAAAATTGTAAACGAGTCCAAAACAAGCACATGTATTACAATGATAGCTCAAACATCAATCAAATCAGACCAAAATGAAAATATAACATTGTCACATGATATTAAGACATCTCAAGAGCTTATATTAAGGTATAAGCATCTCATAATACAAATAACACAATTAAGCATTAAGCTAGGCCAGGAGTCTTACAAGTGAGCATTGAGGAGAAGTTGTCTAAGGGTCATCTAAGATGGTATGGACATGTGCAACGTAAACCATCAAATGGACCTATTTGAAGAAAGGTTATTGAGTCAAGAATAATTAAATAAAATAGAGACATACCTAGATTAACTTGTGAATGGCTTATAAAAAGAGATTTTGAATCTTTACATCTTCATCACAGTATAACCCATAATAAAGCTGATTAGAAATGAAGGATTGATGTAGCCAATGCCAACATGCTTATGATTAACGTTTAGATGATGATGATGATGAAGAAGAAGAAGAATAGATGGCATCTTACATGAATAAAGAAAATGTATGATTTTTTAACTATGTATTTATCACCATAAGGCCATTGTCTACCTTGTTTAATGTGAGCCTATCTATGAAACCTAATAAATTAAGGTATTTTATCATTTAGTTCTATCTTAGAGATAGTATTTTAAATTTGTTGTAGAGAAAATAAATATTAGTGATTCATGAAGAGATATGTTCTTTATGTTAACTAGAATTTTCATGTTATTTGGAAGGAGGAAATGGTGGCTAGGCACCAAGTAGATTTAGGCAGCATTGAGTTTGGTTAGAAAGGCATATGTATCCAATTTGATGGGAGGAAGCCACAAAGATGCAAAATTTCAATTGACTAGAAACAATGTTGGGTTGTCAAATGTGACAATTATATTATATCTAGTACTATTGTTGCATGTGACACACAAGTGCGTGCCTTGTGTTAAATGAAAGAAATGATTTTTGATAAGACATCCACATTGTCACTTTCAAGCCTTTGACTTTTCCTATTAGACACGAGATACAAAACAACTACTAACAACTACACGTTTGTCATTGATTGGTCTATGTCATAGAATGTCATAATGTGTTGTTGAGGGAAGATAAGATACCTAGAGTTTAAGGTGTAATCATGACTGTGGGTTGTTCATTAGGGCTTGTCGCTCAAATTTTCTATTTAAGGTGTGATCCATTCATTTGAGTTCCTCATCTCTAGCTTTCACTACTTACACATGACTTTCATTAGCCTTCGAAGCTCTCCAAAGCAACGTGGATCTTGATTTCTGAACATGTCTATATTTCTATAATATGTTTTTGATCAACTAATCCCTCAAATCTAATTGATAATGTTTTATCAATAATTGTAGATGTGAAATGGACTTTTATGTATGTTTTTAATGAAATTGTAATTAGAAAAAATAGCAAGATGAGCAGGACCAATGACCTCTCTTATATTCTCTTTTAATATTATCTTTATGTATTGGTATAATGATTTGGTCCACACATGTTTTTATAGGAAAATAAATGTTTTTCATGAATTCCTTCCTCATTTGAATGAAAAAGAAGATAAATTTGATCAAACCCAATAGATGTGTTACTTATTTTGGAATTGAAATAGTTTGTTGTATGTAGATCTTATCATTGAACTTTTTCATTCTAGGCTAAACTCATGACTTGTGAAAACTGAGTACACTTTGAGTGTACATATGATAAAAAAACATTACATTATAATTCATGATGTGAGTTATTTCCTTACTATATACAACAAAAAAATTAAAACACCTTATATACAAGTGGTTGCAAATTAGTTCACAATGTCAGTTATATTGTATATACATTCAACCGTGGTGCCTCTATGTGGGTGCATCTCTGAATCCACTATCATAATATCAACACCTTTTTGGATTACAAACTATGAAACTCATGGTATATCAAGTTATGCCTCCTCCTCTTATTCACTTCATATTATATATGGACCATGTAAAGGACAAAACATGAAGCCTACCCTTCATCAAATTGTCCCAAAGTGCTTTGATTCTTAAAAATGGAGGGGACGTCGGCTAGGGTGGGCGGCGATGGGGGCAGCGGCAGGAGCGTTGAGGGGGTTGGCTCAGGCAGAAGGGGTGACGACCAGAACAAAGGGGGTTCTAGTGGAAAGGCAGGAAGCAGAAGTTCATCAAATCGGATGTTTACGAGAGGTACTAAGATCTTTGTGCAGGAGATCGGGTTAAACCTCTGTTATAACGGAATGTGAGGACCAAGCACAGAGAATGATGGCACAATACCTAGAATTGGGGAGTCGGACATGGAGATGGATAACCCAAGAGCTGAGGAGACCACACCTAAGGAGACGGAGACCAAGGACTACAGGAAAGCCGTCAGTGGCAGAAAAGAAAGCCCAGAAAGGGATTTCATCGATAGAAGCATGCTCGCGGGCCTTGATCCCCAGGACATTGAACTTGTATTAAATAGGGGAGTTCCTGAGATCTTCATTAATGACGAAGTGGAGACGAACCTGAAGTCTCAGTGGAAGTTCTCAGTTATTGTTAAGCTGATAGGCAAGGATATCGACTTTATAATGATGGTAGACAGGCTCAAGCTGTTGTGGAAGCCGGTGGGTAGGACAAAGCTATACGAAATGGATAAATCCTTCTATGTGGTTCAGTTCTCAACTAAGAAGGATTATGATATGGCCATGGCGGGGGGCCTATGGTCAATCTTTGGCTGTTGTTTGATGGTGTGGAAATGGAATGCCACCTTTCAACTGAGTAACGGGCCGCCAGACCAAATCATGACTTGGGTGCGGATCTTGAATCTCCCACTCCACCTCTACGACAGAGTCTTCTTCGAGGCAGTGGGGAACGCTCTGGGGAGGCTTGTTAAGGTCGATGAGTACACTTTATCCAGACAAAGGAGTAGATATGCTAGGGTCGTTGTCGAAATCAACACATCAACACCCATTATGCCAGCCGTCATTGTGAACGGAATCGACTACAACCTAGAATATGAAGTGTTGTCCAGCCTTTGCCTCACCTACATTCTGCTTGGGCACAGTGCAGACAAGTGCAAAAACAAAGGGGAGAAATAGGCGGTGGAGGTGATGGATCCGGAGATCGACAAAGTGGGGGTGAAGTGGTCCAAGGAGACGGGGCAATGGCAGAAGGTGTATGGCAAAAAGATCCAGACGCAAAGGAGGACACCAACCAAGCTGAATACAGATCAGAAGAGTGGCACAGGAAAGGGAGGAAAAAATTCCAATCTCTGGCGACGCCAGAAGAAGAGGAAGCGGAAGAGGTAACTCATGAGAGGGTGGTGGCAGAGGGTCCTAAAGAAGGGGCACAAACAAAGGTGTGGAAGAAATTGAAGATTGTCCAGGCAGATGCGAGGACAAGGAAGGTACTCAAAGATATTACAAAGAGAAGCGGCGAGGATATTAACAAGAAGCGTGCCAACACGTCCGAGAAGGAACCCATTGCAAAAACGATGGTAAATCGAGGTGTCAATGAAGTTATAGTTGTATCAAGTAGCCATGTGGAAGTGAATGTCTCACCATCTACAGACACTAGAGGTGTTAGAAGTATCCCCATAGACGAGGGACCAGACATGGAAATCCAGACTATCTCCCAACCCATCCCATTTCCTATGCAAACTCATGAAAGGAGCCGTCCTGACATGTCTCCCACAAGAACAGTGCTCACCAGGAGCATTACAAGGATAATCTTGGAGGAGAAGAGCACCCCACCAGACGGACATCAGACGACAGTCTGAGTTTGGTCTGTTCCCATTTCATGTGCTTGATGTTTGGTCTACCACCCATCTGTATGAATGAATATTCTGATCTAGAATATTAGAGGCGTAGGAGGCGATGAAGTGAGTAGGCTATTGAGAGAGTACAGAGGTAGAAAAAAATCAAACTGGTTGTGATCCTGGAGCCTAAGATCAATGGCGAGGTTGTGGACAAAGCCATATCTCGCATGGGGTTTGATTGTTACCATAGAGTCGAGGCTAGAGGCTTTGCTGGAGGCATTTGGCTCATGTAGAACTCTGGCAACATTAGCGTCGAGATCTTGAGCAGCCACAGACAGTTTGTCCATTGTTTAATCAATAACAAGCTCACTTGCACCTTTGTATATGCTAATCTGCATATCAGTGTCAGAAAATTTCTTTGGAACCATTTGATCAATCTAAGTGGAAAGACCACTGGTCTGTGGGTCAGCGGGCGACTTCAATATGATGCTCTACCCCGTGGAGAAGAGGGGTAGTAATCTGTTCAACCATAATGAAGCTGCCGTCGTCACTGACATCATGATGAAGGCTGGTCTCTATGATCTGGGTTTTGAGGGGCCTTCGTTTACCTATAAGAGTGTCCACCTCCTTGAACGGTTGGACAGGGTCGTTGCAAACATGGAATTTCTGTCAGATTTCAGAAATATTCATATTGAACACTTACCTAGAATACGATCTGATCACTGCCCCTTGTTAATCAAAGAGAGGACCCAGGAAAGACACAACTCTAGATTGATTACGAGAGCATCTTGGTCTATGAACCTGGAGTTCCACAATGAAGTGAATAGAATCTGGGATCCCAATAAGGGCTTCCAGGAGGCGTGGGAATCTGCCAAAGGCGGTATCATCCGGTAGAGCAGTAATGTTGGAGAGAAAGAAAGAAAGAGGAAAAGTAGATTAATGGAACAAATCACCAAGCTTCAATGTCGAACGGCTGAGAAACACGATGATAGGCTAGAGAACAAGTTGCAGGGACTTACAAATGAGCTCAAAAATGTTCTAAAACTGGAGGAGTGGGACTAGAAATAGAGAAGCCACCAAAGTTGGCTCAAAGATGGAGATCGCAACACAAAATTCTACCAAGCCTTCGTCAACCAAAGAACCCGAAGAAACACTGTTACCGTACTCAAGGACGACTCCGGAAGATGGGTGGACAACAAGGAGGAGTTGAGGGACATGGTTAGATGGTTCTTTAGCAACCTATTTATAGTATGCACTAACCCTGATGCAAAGGCCATTGATGCTTACCTAGAAGTATTTGAATCCCTGGAGCAGCAAGATTACACGTGTATTGGTGCACCCCCCCCCCCCACTCCTCAGGAAGTGCTCCAAGTACTCGAGAGGTGTGACCCGTACAAGGCGGCCGGTCCTGACAGAGTGGATGTGTTGTTTTTAAAGAAGAACTAGAATACCATTGCCAACTCAGTTATGAGAACCATAAGAGGAGCTATTAATGACGATAAGCTAGAAGACAATATTTGTGATGCCTCGCTAGTTCTGATCCCCAAGTTGTCCGGACTGGTGAGATGTAATGACTTCCGACCTATATCACTAAACAATACCATTCTGAAGCTAACATCTAAGGTCATCATTGAATGCCTAAAGCCATTCATGGATGGCTGGATCTCTCCGCACCAGAGCAGCTTCGTTTCGAGGAGGAGGATTACTGATAACATCACAGTAGTGCTGGAGATAGTCCATAATATGAGGAAAAAGAATTCAGCTTCCCTTATGGTAATCAAAATTGACTTGTCTAAGGCCTATCATAAAATGAACTGGAATTTCGTTTTGGATACGATAAAAAAAGCATGATGGCCTCCAAACATCGCATAATACGTGATGAATTCTATAACGCAGGGACAAACCTCCATTATTTGGGATGGCAAGACCCTCCCCCCTTTCTCAGCTAAGAGGGGCTTGAGGCAGGGAGATCCACTCTCCCCTTATATCTTCGTGATGTGCATGGAAAGGCTTAGTCAGGCCATCGGAAAGGCAGAACATGAAGGTAAATGGTAGGGGGATAGAATCTCTAGGTCCACGGATAGAATCACGCATGTGTCCTTTGCCGATGATATTGTCTTCTTCGCAAAAGCCACTGTGCAGCAAATGTGGGTTGTGTTGTGCTGCTTGAAGGACTTTAGTGCGGTGTCTGGCTAGGAAGTATCCTACGAGAAATCGTGTATCTTCTTCTCAAAAGGGGTGATTAGAAAAAGTATTCATGATATCTGTAAGGCGAGCGGTTTTAAAAATACAGATGACTTGGGGAGACATCTAGGTGTCTCGATTATCCACGTCAGGATCACCAAACAGACGTATGTGGCAATGCTAGAGAAAGTTGAGAACAAGGTCAATGGTTGGACTGCCCGTACCCTCTCGCTGGTCGGGCGGGTGACCTTATCCAGATCCACCCTCACATCCATTCCTTCTTATGTGATGCAAACTGCTAGGTTGCCTTTAAAACTGTGATAGAGTCGACAGAGCAGTGCGGAGCTTTGTATGGGGGGGCACCACAAGCCGCACCCTATGTCCTTAGTGGCCTGGGATGTGGTTACTTCAGAGAAGAAGCCAGGTGGGTTAGGTATAAAGTCGATGAGGACCTGGAACAAGGCCCTTATGTGCAGAAATGCTTGGGAAGTCAAAACCAAAAGACCCGTCCCCTAGGTTAAAGGCATCAAAGGAAAGTACAATATGAGTATCCCTAGGCCATCCATCAACAACAGTCTGTTTTGGAGAGATTTGTGTGAGGTGAAGGATTTCATAGACATGTATTCCTGTAGAAAGGTGGGCAACGACAAAGATACATTGTTCTGGCTAGACAATTGGCTGTCGGATGGGGGTATCTTGGCAGAGGTAGCAACTAAAGTTGTCCCCGAGGACCTTCGGGACCTCAGGGTGAGTTGTGTGGTTAATAGCAGAGGCAATTGGGATGAGGATTTTATCAATGACTTCTTCAGCGAGAAGATAGCAAGGAGAATCCTAGGGATGAAGGCACCAACAGAGGAGAGCAGGGAGGATGGGTGGATGTGGAAGGGAACTCAGGATGTCTTCTTCACCACTACATCAGCTTATAATTTGTTGAACGAGGGGAATCATGGGAGGAGAGAAGGATGATGGGAGAGACTTTGGGCAGCAAGTGCCCAGAAAAAGTTAAAATGTTCTTCTGGTTAGAACATAGGGACGCCATTCTAACAAACAAGAGAAGGAAAATCCGCCATATTACAACTGATGATACCTGCCCCAGGTGTTTAACGGAGGAGGAGACGACCTTGCACACCCTCCGGGACTGCCCAATAGCTAGGGAGGTGTGGAGGTACTGTAAGATTGAGGAAGCTATCCCCAATTTCTTTGGAGGGGATCTGGAAGCCTGGATGAGTAGGTGTTTGAAGGTGAAACATGGTAGCAAGGAGAGAACTATGACCTTGGCATGGAAGATCTGGGGTGCTAGAAATCTAAAGACATTCGAAGGCAAGGATATCCCGACAGCTTTTCTCTACACAGCCATCAAGGATATGGCAAGGAGGAGAGGCCACAGTGAGGGTAGTGTTTTGTGCAACAAGAGCGATAATCCGGTGATGAGGTGGTCAGTTCCAGCTGAAGGATGGACGAAGTTTAACACTGACGTGGAAACCAACAATAGAGGAGATTCCATTGTTGTGGTTGCTAGGGACAAGATAGGTCGGTGGATTAGAGGAGTGAGCAGGAGTTGTAGTTGTATCTCTATCGTGGAGGGAGAGCTCAAATCTATAGAAGTCGTTGTGGAGCAAGTCGATGCTATGGGAGTCAACAAAGTGATAGTAGAAAGTGACAGAAAGAAGGCCATCAGTTGGGCGAGGAATGAGACAAGGCTGCCCCCAGCATACATGTCGGTGCTGAACTGGATCAGATATAGGGTCAGGAGCTTCGAGGAGATCAAGTTTCAGTTCGTGAGAAGAGGATCCAACCAGGCGGTCGACGGTCTGGCCAAGCACCACCTAAAAACCTCATGGGTTTCTACACCCATACCACCCCCGGACTCTATTTGTCATCTTTTCAAGAGGGATAGAGAGTTTAGGGCTCAGTCTACCCCCCAGGTCGCCCATGACCCGGGAGACAGACTTTGTATTCATGAGTTGGAGGCTGTAAGAGGAGGACAGCATGAATAAGAGTACCCCTTGTCTTCTTCAAAAAAAAAAATTGCCCGAACTTAATCCTCTTATGTATTTCTTTTGTTTTATCTTTTTGCTTATAGATATTTAGATGTTTTACAAACTATTACATATAAGCCCACTAGACATAATCACATCATTTGATACACACTTCACTTTGTACATTCATTTATAGATGAGCATCAGATTACGAATTACAATTCAACTTGTATTTAGAGCCACATAATTAAGTTCAAGCCTACACCATGTAAGCTATAAGGGTACCCACACAAAAATATATAAACTCAAATTTCATATAGATTGGCTCCAGGCCAAGTTACCTAGATAGTAAAAATCTTGATGCTTATATTCATTGCATAAACACGTAAACATAACTATCTCTTGTATTAAATATACCTCCTATACAAGATAAATTTGACTACAAACTTTCAAGTGATATTTTCTCTAAAGTGTGTTTGGTCAGTCATATTAATAAGTTCAAAAGAGTAGTGTAATTGAGTACATGTAACTTATATGTACCCATTTAATATTTAACATATTTTTAGCAATAAAAAATATAATATAAATTCTCTAGATTGCATGTATAGCACTTACACTAGATGTGACCACTGACATGTCAAAATTGGACTCTAGTAGACTATTAATTAAAAAAAGATGTGTACATTCCAATTTAATGTAAGTTGCAAATATTGTATAATCTTTTGGATCATTTTTAATTATGTATCATGATATACACAGGGAGGATGAGGACATCACATCTCGCACCTCATGTCATATGGTTGTTTGATAAAATCATTCTCAAATACATACACAAAGAAAAAGGAACAAGTCAAATTACTTTGAAAAAGTCATGTGAGAATAGTAGTGGTTGACCTAACTAGTAAATCCACTCCAAATACACATTATATCTCACTTAGCCACCCAATAAATTCCATGATAGATGATCAATCCTAGTACTAGGATGAAACAACCCTAGGAGAGGATCACACAAGATGTTCCAACCTCTTAGAAATTGACGAGAAGCATGCATGTCCATACATATCACACTACATACAAATGACTTGAACTGGATCATCTGTGGGTCCAAGTCCAAGAAAGGGAAAGGCATCATGGGTTTTGCTTGCCAAGAGAGAATCCATTCCAGAGAAGAACTAGAATTTGACCAAAAAAATTCAAACGTGCAAAGGAAGTTAGCTAAATCACATATATACAAATGAGGCATTATTATAAAAGTGTTACACTTACCTCTTCAACTGAGATTCTCTCTAGATCCTCTCTCCAATATTTGTAAGATGACCTAATTTTATTTCTAGATCACTTCTAACATGTTGAAAGAGGATAATATAGATGGCCGTGTGGGCCACACTAAGTATCCAAGTAAAAATATGTTCATATCCCCAAAGCTACAAAGTTGAGATCAGTGAACAAATCATAAGACATCTACACTGAGCAGAAAATAAATAAAAAAAAGCTAGAAACATACCTCTAACAAGCCAACAAAACCTCCGCAGCTCAGACAAATCCTTTCACATATAAATTTCCAATAAGGTATCTCCTCATACAAGTATGTAGGAGGGCATAAAAAAAACCACCTTGGTCAAAAGAAGGAACGATCTCTATCAAAAAGGAGAACAATCAAAACTTTTCTCTATTTCTAGCATTTTTGTTGAAAAGACAACCAATCACTAGAAGAAAAGGAACACTCTGATATGTTAAGAAGAAAAATGAGGGTCGCACAAACCCCTCACTTCTCCTAACATGAATAAGGCTTGGTGTAAACAAGTATAATGACCTCATACTTTGAGGTCATGCCTTCTTTCAACGGGTCTAATCCCAACAATGGAATAAGGTGCTCCCATCCAAAAACTACTTACCAGAAAAATTGCTAATTGGGTAATGCCAAAAGCCAGAGAAATAATCCTATGAAACTCTCTAGGGAGATGATAAAATCACCATATTGAAATGGAAAGTACTGGTCTTAGGTAAAAATGCTCAATCCATTGGATGATGTAAATTTTTATCCATTCCCACATCTATATAGATCACCAAAGCTAGTCTTATCCAAAAAATTCAGATCTTGTAGCACGAGATCTACATACAAATGCATTAGCTCATCCTAGTATGCTCTTAGAGTAAAATTTGAGACCTTGAGTCCCTAAAATATGAATCATGAATCAAACTTTGAAATCTCCAACAAAAGCAATCAGAGTCGAGATTAAAATTGTTAATCAAAATGGAATAACAAGAAAAGAAATCTTTAAAGCATACCTAATTTTCCTCTAGACGCCCTTGATTATGTAAGGTCATACACTATGGACCTAGAATAATCACACAATTCATAGGTGAAATAAGTTACTGATGAATCCTATCTGCACCTACAGATTACAGCCCAATGCTAACAAAGATCATGAATTGTCTAGTCTGATGGAAGTACAATCAAACAATTAGACAATTAGAGCTCACTTGGGAAAGGCATCAACTCCTATGCCAATGTCTTGCTCTTCCATGAAGGGATCCTATTGAGAGGGATATCCCCCTCCCCCCCCAACCAAGCTAGTCATGAGCTACCATATGTGATCAAGCTATCAAAGCTACAATAACATCATCTTTGCACTACAAGTTGAATTAGCACAATCAGTGTTGGATGCTCACGGAAATGGAAAATGAAAAAAATAGATGAATCAAAAACTTGAATGCAAGCTTGTTCATCTTCTATCTCCAGAACATGAAGAATGTCAGGAAGCTTAAATCTAGACATCAACCCAAAGGATAGAATGATAAATTAAAGGCTAAAAGTTGGAGAGTATACCTCCTTAGAATAGATCAAAGATAAAAAATGACTGGGGTTGCCCTAGAAAATGATGGATCTACTACTTCACCGCCACTAGAAAGTTGCCTCTTGCATGTCATTGGATCTCAACCGTGGAGCATCCCATTTAGTGCTTTTCTACACAAAATGTGAACTCAATTATGTTTCCTTTGCCACAACTATTATTTTCTCATGCTTGATCTCTCAGATGTCAGGAAGCATGAGTGATGCTTGACACCATCTCATTCTCCCCATGCTTGATCTCTCAGATGTCAGGAAGCATGAGTGATGCTTGACACCATCTCATTATCCCATTGAAAATTTTCTTGCTACAAATGTTACAAATATATCCCTAGATTTTTAATTGAATTACCAGAAACTTGTAAAAATCATAAAAAACAAAAAATTAGAAAATTATGAATAAATTGCAATTTTTAACAAACATAAAGATCTCAAGTATTTCCTTAAAATGAAAACTAATTTCTATAAGGAACAATTCTTTGATGGTTTCTAAATCATAATCATATTTTTGGATCCTGAGTCCCAGACTGAGGTTCACACTCTTCTCAAATTTCAAATATTTCAACCTCAGCTAGACTCTACATTTTAAAATTTCATGATTGGATCTAACACTGAGTCATCTAAAATGCAAATCCCTATCACGAGTAGGCATTATCTCCTACTTAAGGGGCGTAAATCACAACCTTGAACTCTAGGATTTTGGATCCTAGGTCATGACCTTAAACCATACCACCAGATCTTATACTATGACCTTAAACTATTGTAGTTCTAGTGATAAAACCTTTTGAGTCCCATACCAAGACCTTAAAATAGACTTCTTGCACTTTATAAAAAACCTACACCATGTAAGTAATTTTAGTTGGATCATGGATCATGATTTTTACCACCTACATCCATAAAGCCATATCCTGAGCAGGCAATGTTTTTGTTTTAGCATGCAAATCCATGTCCCAAGAAGTCAAACTATGCATTTGCATGTAGCATATAGATTAACCTCATTTTTCTTTTTTTAAATCAAGCCCTATTAAATGTAGGAAAACTGTCATGCATCAAATCCCTATCTCGTATAGGCAATTCAATTTGCATTTAGATACAACCTCAGGTAGGTAATAAAACTTTTTAATTTGAAGCCCTATCAGGAGTAGGCACCTCACTAGTTTCTATTCATTTCAAAGCCTACTTTTGGTAGGTGCCTCATTTTTATTTAAAGTCCTATATATGGGAGGCATTATGTGCTCCATTCTAAGTCTTATCTTTAGTACAAACTTTGCATTTAGGAGCTATCTTTGGCATATGTGACTTTACACATTTACCAATTATAAGGTTATGACTTTGGCCTTAAAAAATTTCCACCGACCAGGTCTCACGGTTAATCTAACTCACTTAGACATCTAATCATTAGTTTTATATAGGGATGATAATATTTCCAAATAAAGCACTTCAATGGTTTTTTATGACTATAAACTCATGATTCAATAGAATATCCCTTAATGATTCCAACCATTTTGACCCTTCGTGGCCAAAATGGGGAGTCAGACTTGGCTCAAGCCTGTGGTTCCTAGTCAAACCTTGTCTTGAAAGAGGCAAATCGTTGACACCTCATTATTTATCATTCATTGAATTAATCAATGATAGATATACTCACTAGATAGTGATGGATTTCATCCCATTTATTTTGTATTTTCCATATTGTTTTCCTATTTAATCCACACACTCACACATTTGCTACAATTCAAGGGTTCACATAGAGAAAGTATAGTTTTCTGGCCTTAAATGCAATTTGCCCTATAATTTATATTTTACAAGCCTTTTCAAAAATTCACCTATTTTAATTATCTAAGATATAATATTAAACTTAACTTCTATGGGAAATTTATATTGCCTTTCTTTTCCCCATGATCTTATTAGAAAATTGTATCTTTTGATGAAAAAGGAAGACTTGTCCCCCAAGTTTTATCGTATCTTCCCTTTTTTTAATCAAATTTTCTCTTCATATAAGTCAATCTTGCAATACAAGTTATTTTCTTATTATTCAAGTTACCTTCAGAACCATTTAGTAGACCAAGAAACATGGATACAAAAGTACCTTTTTTCCTACCCGAGAACACTCAACGGAGTCCAGCATTCTACTAGGGTGTCATGTGAAGGATCCATGTGTTCATCCAGTGGTTGACCATGTGATGAATGTCTATTCATCATGTTTTTCATTACATGTTTACCATTATTTTGCTTGTTTCTATTGCATTTCACTTCATATTTTACTTTTTTAGGTTTTAAGTATGTTATGCAATTTATTTGGCATACAATGCATTTTTTTGTTTCAATTGTTAGATTGATGCAAATTAAAAAGAGTAGCAAATATCCCTCCACGAAGGCCCAAGTACTTGATAAAGATTACATGTTCTCACTTACCAACACCTAAAATTGGAGTGAGGATCCCATTTGTTGATTCAACCACAAGAACACATTCTTGGGAGGCCAGTCAGACGACTAGGTTCACCAGTTAGTCGGTTGGTCAAGAAATTCAAAGAAGGCTCCATACAAAAGGCCAATCAACTGACTGACCAGTTGAGTCAGTTAAACGGTTCGGGAAAAACAACACAAGAGAACGTGGAATTCTTACGTGCTAAGAGTTGGTCAACTTGACTAATGAGTCATCTGACTTACATGTAGCACTTCATCAGTTGAAACCCGATCGCCTGGTTCACAACCTAGGTTGACCGACGTGGGCAGAGACAATTATTAATTAGCTAAATCAACTGATTTGAGGAGCAACTTGGTTGACACAAGATCCTTCATCGTACAACATGGAAAGAAAAGCCCCCATACAGTCACCTGATCCACTTGTGAGTCGCCCAGTTGGGGGTCCAGGTGCTTAGATATCAAAGACATAGTCAACTGACTCGTTCATCAGGTCAAGTGACCGGAAAACATATCATGCACTAAAACAACTTTATATTCCACATATGAACCTAGAATTCATCGAATCAAGTTGGCTTGCAAGTGTAATTTTGTTACATTTACTAACTGCTTCCATCAATTATTTTCTTTGGTATCAGAAATTGCAACAAAGGCTTGATAGTCATTGGATTAAATTAGACGGATTTGATATTTTATGGTCTGATATATATAAACTTGGGTGACGTTCAAGGCAAGATTCTATGACAAAAATCTCCCATCCACAACCCTCACTAAGGAAGGTTGAATATGAAAGTTAATAGATTGACCTGGAAGTGCACTCTGTTGGAGGACGTAACTGAAGACTGAAGTTGTTTCTTGGAGGGTGGTTTCTAAGACAATGAAACTTTTCTTCCACTCCACTACTTTCTCCATGAGTCTATATTTATTTCTTTTCTCTTGTATCTTAAAAATGAATTTAGATTATACCTTTTACTGGGGGTGAGGACTAGTCCCATTACATGTATATTGTACTCTCATGTTATATTATTCATATAGATTTTTGAATTGATTATCGATTGATTGATTGCATGCTCTATAGATTAGCTACATATCTTATATGATTGTTAGGACCCTAGACGTAGAGACCTTTATCAAGGATTAGAATATCAATATATATTGTTGAACCCCAGCTGAGAGATCACGAAAGGGAGTTCTCATGGGCGACATATTAAGGATCTATATGTAATGATGCCTCATTCCTATGGGGAAATTTGTCATTATAAATTGTATACCCCAAAAGGATATAAAATTTCTTGGGCCCAATCTAGATAGTCGTATATGTGAGCAATGTTATGTGAGAGAGTTGATATGTAGGAAGTGGTAGTAAAACCCATTGTCCTGGTAGTTTCATCATTGTCAAAAATCATTTCTTTTGTAGTATGATTTATTTCTTAATTTTTTAATTTATTTAATCAACCATGAACTTGATATATTTTTATTTTCTTTCTTTTAATTAGGTTATAAATCTTAAAACATTTTTAAAAAGGTTATCCATTAGATTCGATCCTAAAGCTATATTGCAATAAGACTTGTCTACTTGCAGGTGGTGATTATTGCATGTTAGTTTAAATAAAAATCTAGAGATATATTCCTAGATGAATTTCTTGTGATATAATTTATCACATCACCATGCAAAATTCAACTTTCTACTGTGTGTCATTCAATATTCTTTGTGAATCCCATGACCGTGAACCTTAATTTAAACTATAGTTACCCCCCATATCCACCATCTACCTTTTCCCTTTTAACTGTCCAAAATCCATATAGCGAATTGTCATTCTCTTTTATTATTAGTTACCCAGGTGACTAAAATTTCCTTTTTCTAGCACAACAAACTCTCCTGCATTGAAAGGTTGTTGAGACGATAAGGAGGAAACATGGTTTCTTATTTTAAATATTATTCAATAATGTCCAAACTAATTGCTTCAACTACGTATATAACTAGATTTTGATATAAAACTACTATATAGAACTTCTTGCCTGAACTGTACATCCATCTAAATATGTTTTAATTGTTTACTTGTTGTACAATTGTGTATCCAACAAAAAATATCATGATCGATTAAACTAGAAATTGTTCTACTTTTCTATTGTCTCTTACATCATTATGTGCTTCAGGGTTGGTGATAGGAAAGTTGTTGTGATCTCTAGTTACCGAAGAGTAGGAAATCTAAAACGTTTATGTTTCTTTGTTTTTTTTCATTTATTTTCTTTAACCAAACTCAACCTTCAATATCTACAAACTTGAGAATAGGAATAGTGATACCCAATATTTGGGGTAATGTGAGGGTGCCAATTATCTTCCCTTGTCATAATAGGATTGCTATATTGGTCTTTAGGCCATTTTTTGCGCTTTATACACCCTCAGTAGAGTCAGTTTTTCAGTTTTTTGCGCTTTTTGGTAATTTAAATGTTAATCCTTTACTTTCCATGTTTTTCTTATAAAATAAGGTGGTGACTCCGGTTGTTATCATTTTCTTGCTTTTTTTCATTCAGCGTGCGACATGTAAGATTAGCTATTTACAACATTTTCGGCTGTGGGTAAGACATATTGCATGTTAGAAGTATGTCATGTGAGATTTTAAGGTTGACATTGTTGGTGGGTTTAGCAGTATTGATGAGGTGTACCCATCTTGTAACTTTTTGAGGCACAACATTAAGGTGGTTTGCTAACACTTGAGATGCATGGTTTTGGACATAATCACAAATATCTATATATTAGAGAAGTATAAGGTGGTTTGACTGTGGATCCAAGGTAATGAAGCTTTGATATTGGTCATAAATCTTGATATTTCCAAGGATAAAGGAAGATCATTTTGATGTTTTTCATATATGCCTTTATAGTCGGGAGTTTGTTGAGGAAAGGATATACAACCATTGTAGCCCTTGTTGTGGTACCAAGGTGGAGAGTCCTAAGATAAAGGATGTTCATGTAATGTGTTAGCTTCATAATGTGTTTCTTGTGGAGTCGTAGGCCTTTCTCCACATAGAGATATTTACTTCAAGATAAATATGGTAACTAGTACTCAATTAAGAACTCAAGAACCATATAGGATGGATCTAACATATGAGGGATTAAATACGTAGCTTCAAGAGTTGTCATACAAAGGATTCATACGACCAAGTATGTCACCTTGGCACATTTTATGGCATTTGTTTATGGAAAAAAAACCCAAATAGCACACTTTTGCATAAATATTTACCACTATAGTACTTTTCTCAACTTATTTCCCAAACTAGCACACTTTCAGCCTAAAACGCCACTTTATTTGGCGTTTTACTGTTGCGGGGTTAGAAAGCGCCACTTAAAGTGGCGTTTTATACTAAAAGCGCCACTTAAAGTGGCGTTTTAGAGTAAAGGCGCCACTTAAAGTGGCGTTTTATAGTAAAAGCTATATATATATGATACCATGTAATAATTATAAACTGAATTATAAAATGATGACACACCATGTGAATGCATTCTAATCCAAATGTAAAATGATATTGTTAAATACATGTTTTTATACTTTTTGGAACATCAAATTTATTTGATAAAATGATGACACACCATATATTAATATATAAAAAATCCTTAAAAATATAAATGTAAAATAATACAAAAAATAGAGAATTATTACATATTATTTATTCTTTAAGATATTACTATCAACTACATGTTATTTTTTCATTGTTACATTACCTATATTTTACAACATGTCTTGAATCTTAATCGCTAATATCTCACTTATTTATATATTTTATTTTTTAGTAGATTCACTATCCAGTCAGACTTATATATACAATTATATATATATGTTGCTTTTCGAAATTACACATATTATTTTTATTATAATGCAAGGAATAACGTATATGCTATTTTATTTATTTTCATCATTAGATAGAAATGGCTATATTTATAATTCAATAATTAATACAATTTTCATAGCATGTATTTTACTTTAGATAAAAATTATGAGTAAGTTAATGTCATTATGCATATATTATTTGTCTTAAATTTATTATATTATTATATAATAAATTTAAGATAAATAATATATGCATAATGACATTAACTTACTCATAATTTTTATCTAAAGTAAAATACATGTTATGAAAATTGTATTAATTATTGAATTATAAACATTGCCATTTCTATCTAATGATGAAAATTTATATAATAAAGTTAATGTCATTATGCATATATCTAAATTTATCATAACATGCATATATTATTTACTTTAGATAAAAATTATGAGTAAGTTAATGTCATTATGCATATATTATTTATCTTAAATTTATTATATAATGATATTAACTTACTCATAATTTTTATCTAAAGTAATATACATGTTATGAAAATTGTATTAATTATTGAATTATAAATATAGCCATTTCTATCTAATGATGAAAATAAATAAAATAGCATATACGTTATTCCTTGCATTATAATAAAAATAATATGTGTAATTTCGAGAAGCAACATATATATATAATTGTATATAGAAGTCTGACTGGATAGTGAATCTACTAAAAAATAAAATATATAAATAAGTGAGATATTAGGGATTAAGATTCAAGACATGTTGTAAAATATAGATAATTTAACAATGAAAAAATAACATGTAGTTGATAGTAATATCTTAAAGAATAAATAATATGTAATTATTCTCTATTTTTTTGTATTATTTTACATTTATATTTTTAAGGATTTTTCATATATTAATATATGGTGTGTCATCATTTTATCAAATAAATTTTATGTTCCAAAAAGTATAAAAACATGTATTTAACAACATCATTTTACATTTGGATTAGAATGCATTCACATGGCTTGTCATCATTTTATAAATCAAATTATAATTATTACATGGTATCTTATACATAGTTTTTACTATAAAACGTCACTTTAAGTGGCGCCTTTACTCTAAAACGCCACTTTAAGTGGCGCTTTTAGTATATAAAACGTCACTTTAAGTGGCGCTTTCTAACCCAGCAACAGTAAAACGCCAAATAATGTGGCGTTTTAGGCTGAAAGTGTGCTAGTTTGGGAAATAAGTTGAGAAATGTGCTATACTGGTAAATATTTATGCAAAAGTGTGTTATTTGGGTTTTTTTTCCTTTATTTATCATCTGCTTATTTACTACGTTTTCATTAGTGTTATTAGCATGAATGAGCTAGACTATGCAAAGCAAATCATTTTGTGCATAAAAGATATAATCAATCGTCGTCATGTAAACTTTACATGACATTACTATGCAAAGCAAATCATTAGGTTGGGAGCCCTGCCTCTTGCGTAACCGCTGCCGACCGCGAAGAGGAGCCCTCTGTACATCTATCTGGTCGGTCCCTCACTCCACTTCCCACTTCCCAGCTCAAATACGAGCTTGGGTTCATCTACAAGCCTCCGCGACTTGCGTCAGGGCGTGGCCTGGCTAACTGGCTTCGAGACTTCGGAGGAGCTCACCTGTGCACACCCAAAACGCCGAGGATGAGTTGCGGGCCTGTGCGAGCCTAAAACAACCATCGGTAACTGGCGAAAGAGCCCACGAACAACTGGAGTCTGACCTCGGGAGTAATAAAAGACTTCGCATGAGTCTTGTCTAGGCGCTGACGGAGGTAGAGCAACCTAAAATAAGCCTATGACCTCCCCTTTCCTCCTTCGTGACCTGTGCAAGTCCACCCTGGAAGTGGATTTCGACTTTCGAGTCCATCAAAATGCAAAAAAACCGTGTCCATCTCCGAACTGCTCCGTTGCTTAAATCTCCATTCCATTCGCATCCGTTTCCATGGATATTCTACAACTCCCGGATGTCCATATACAAACCGATCCACAACACATCCGTACATGGCACACAGCAGCAACGTTCTCTATCCATCACGACGCTGATGCTTCTTCTGTTTTTCAGCCATGGGTCATGGATAGCAACGGGCAGCCTAAGTCAAATACTACCTTTGGATTCCAATGAACAAGCGCAACCACAGTACCTAACATGGGCACAGTACTCATCATCCACGATCCACCTGCCATCACTTGGTTCAGGACCTTCACACCCACCTTCTCCGGCGACTTCGTCCACACGGCGGAATGGAGGAGGAAGGACGTACGACGACCACATCTACATGTGCATGGGGGGTGTTTGACCTCATCCAGTCCACTTCTCTGCCGCAGTTGAGGAAATATAAGAACGGATTGGCTTTGATGCGTGACCATACATCTTTGATCTTGGCCTCGGTCATCACCCAACTTTCTCCGGACCCTGCTCCGCCGCTCGCTGGGGCCCCTCCTTTGCCATACTCATCATCGCCGCACGCAGCCTCTATTCCTATCGGATGCCATGCACTCACTGCCGCGCGCCGCCCACACTTCCGTCCGTGTGTCCCTGTTTAGCCGGATGTAATGCACTCACCGCCAGCGCCGCCGCCTCGATGTTTGCCCGATGTCGACCTTCTTCCATTACCGCCGCGCGCCATCGCTTCCTTCCCTGTAGGCGAGTGCATAGTATTCCTGTAGACGGAGACGAGAGGTCCCACCATGGCGACTAATAAAGGGAAAGCGTGTCTATGGTATTGTTAGGATAACCGATACCGCCAACCGAATAATTCCAGTCGTCCAAAAACCATTCATCCAAAGAGACCATCGGGTGTCCGTGTTTAACTGCAGTGTGGTTCGGGGTTGCTCGGTCGGGTGGGTGATTCGGATGATATTGCCATCCCTATTTAAGTCCATGAAGACAGTCGCGATTGTATAGTATAGGTGCTTGGCTCGCTCCCAACTTAAAACCCCGCTTTGCAGACCATCTCCCTATCCTTTTCCTACCTCCGGCCACCTCCTGCAACTACAGACAAAGAAGTCTCATGAAGTAAACCAACGATCTAGCTCCCTC
This sequence comes from Alisma plantago-aquatica, assembly GCA_963693085.1. Taxonomy (NCBI): domain Eukaryota; kingdom Viridiplantae; phylum Streptophyta; class Magnoliopsida; order Alismatales; family Alismataceae; genus Alisma; species Alisma plantago-aquatica. Next base: position 1,260,110,414 of record OY856412.1, read on the forward strand.
ATCACATGTCTATATTGATTCAAGTATAAGATCAATCCACTCCTCTTTATAATGTGATTCTAACAAAACCCAGCAAATTTTCGCAAAGAGGATTCCGATCCGCAGAACCGAGCTCTTCTCAATCATCCCCTACCGTTCCGTTTCTTGCGGAAGTGGAAGACCATTCCATTGGAGCCGCTTCTAGCGGTCAAGACACATGAGCTACAGATAATTGACCCGCGCCAAAAGTAAAACGGGGCGGCCACATTATCTAATCACTTGGGTCTAAGTCAATGCTATTAGTTTATCTTTCCTAGAAGTAGATAAGTGACCTTAACGGATGATTAATGGAATAGAACCTCGAGATGTTAAATATAAGGTAAACAAAATATCAAACTTTGACAAAAAAATATTTCAGATATAGCACCCCTTTGAAAATTATTCCCAACATAGCCCACTTTGGTGAGAACACATCATTTGAGTTGGCGAGGTGAAAGCGCCACTCATTTTGGAGCTTTTAATAAAAATTTGAATAAGAAATAAAGAAAGGAGTGCAAACGCCAAAACAAGTGGCAAAATGGATGGCGTTTTCACATATGGGGCTTTAAATACGCCAATTCAAGTGTGTTCTCTGACCAAAGTGGACTATCTTCAGAATTATTTTCAAACAGGTACTACACTCAAAATATTTTTTGTCAAAATGTGCTATTTTAGTTTTTTTCCTAAATATAATTCTCTTGAATTCAACTTTCCAAGACTTCACAATATTTGCTCAACTATTTCTGTTTATATATGTCCTTCTAATTTAATAACATGATCCATCTATACCATAGTCCTTCACCATTCATCAATGGCACATGCCTGGAGATATGATCGAAGGATCATCCTATTACTCTCTACAATACTCATCATATCACCCTATCTGGTTTAAGCATCATTATACATCAAGATCCAAATAGATGTAAAACTTAGAAAGTCAGGACATCACATGTTATGCCGTTTGGGCAAAACCTAAGTGCATGCAGTTTTCATGAAGTTGATGAATAATAATACCCCACATCTCACCGTACCTCCTCCAATGCTCCTATTGATCCTCCATCTTTTTTATGTTAAACCACATCAGGATACTCCACCTTCACGGGCATTGTTGCTTCATCCATGCATGTCCATGTAGCTCTAGTTGGATATGACTGGGAATATGCTCTGACGTACCTACCATCTATTGGACAAATAGAATGTTCGGGGTTTTAACTCTCTGTCTTTTATGTTTTTCTAAGGGTTCTTAATGTAATTTAACCCTTTACTTGAGAGTCATGACTTGTGTGACACAGTCTCTATAAATATCCATGTATCGGGTACTTAGCATGCAATCAGGACTTTTAATTTGAATGAAGCGAGACTCTACCTGCCTATTTCTCTGTTCTTAACTCTTTCCCAATTTTCATTGCCCAACTCATCGTGCTCAGATCTAGGGTTTCTTCCCTTCTTCATCTTCACAAATCCAAACTGGTATCAAAGCATACGATCTAAAATGGCTACTTCCGTTGTTTCATGTATTTCAAAAGCCCCTTCTCCTTCTTCTAATTCACTTCTGAAGTATCCCTTCCCAGACGGTCTGAATGTGGCAAATTTCATCTCCCTCAAATTGAACAGCGACAACTATCTGTACTGGCAAGTACTAATCAGGGCGTTGATTGAGAGCAACTCGCTCGAGAGCTTCATCGAAGGACCATAGATGCATCCGGAGAAGATCCTCATTGACGACGACAGTGAAGTCACCCAAATACAAAATGCATACAGTGGATGAGGATTGATTGCCTTGTTAAAGGATGGATCACGGGGATGCTGACGGAAGAAGTCCTCGGCGTCATTGTTGGCCCAACTACCTTGAAGTAGATCTTGAAAGCCTTGGAGAAGCACTTTTGTGACTCTACTCAGTCAAGGGGATTTGAGCTCACTACTAAACTTTGTTGAATTAAGAAAGGAAATAGATATGTGAATTGTTACCTACATGAATTCAAAAACCAATACGATCAACTTCATGCTATTGGAAAATCTCTTGATGATGATGATGATAAAGTCTATTATCTTCTAAGCAGTTTGGGATCTGATTTTGAGAACTTTCTGTCTCCATGATGCGTCCTCCTATCCCTTCCTATGATGTTGTATCTCTTCTTAAAGATCATGACATGAGAAGGTCCACAATAGAAAACAACTTGTCACCTAGCATAGCCTTTGTAGGACAGAAGACTAACTACTCTAGTTGTGTCTATGGGAGAGGCAACAACTATCACAGAGACTTTACTTCAGGGAATACTCAGGGTCCAAACTCGTCTGCTCAGCAAGGTGTCCTTGGATTGAAGCCTAGAAACTTTGGGAATTCCTTCACATTTTAGGGTCGTTGTTTCAATCAAAGCATTTGCCAAGTGTCGTATGAAGGACCTAGTGTTCGACAAGTTATTTTCTATCAAATCTACATAAGTCATGGACATGAAGCTCTCAGATGCTAGTACATATTTGATAATAATTATCAAGCTAAAGACATTCCCAAGGTTCTTACTGAAGATTCTGTTATTGAACAAGCAAAAGCTCTAGCGGCAACTCAGGTCTCAAATCAAGGTAAGTTCAACATTAATGAGTGGCATGTCGACTCTGGAGCTACCAATCATGTTGCCCAATATCCAGTTATAATAAACAAACTAATAACATATCGTGGATCTGACTTTATTATGATTGGAGACAACACCTTTCTCCCTGTTACTCAAGTTGGAGAAACTTTTGTTATCTCAGATCATGCTATTCCTCTATATCAAGTTCTAGTTGTTCCCAAAATGTAAAAGAACCTTCTATATGTAGCACAACTTACTAGACATTATCCTTGTTACTTTCTATTCTTTTGAGATTTCTTTCTAATCAGGCATTTATAGAGTCATCTAACTCCGGGGAAGGGAAGACTTAAAGATGGAATGTATGTTCTACAATCCATAGTGGCTTGAGCCTTCCATGCTAGCATCCAACAATAGGCTTCATCCAATTTGTAGCACAAACAACTAGGGCACCTACATCAACAGATGCAGAAATAGATGAGAATAAGCATCTTATAGCATCTAAAAATAAGTCTTTTGATTTTGTAATAGTTGTGCTCTTAGTAAGAGTCAAAAACTTCCATTTCAGAATAAACATGTAAAAAGCATTATTCCGTTTGGTCAGATATATTGTGATTTGTGGGTAAAATCACTTGTGATGTCTACACATGGATTTCAATATTATACTCCCTTAGTTGACGAATATAGTGGATTTTCGTGGTTTTATCTCTTGAAAGGAAAGTCTGACTTCTTTTTTGTCTTCAAAAACCTTTGCAAAATGATTGAATTTCAATTTTTTGAAAAAGTCCAAGGTGTAGTTAGTGATGGTGGTGGTGAATTTATAAATAACAAGATGCATGAATTCCTAATGAAGCAAGGAATTGTTCATATTGTTATTTGTCCACATACTCATGAACAAGTGGGATCTGTTGAAAGAAAGCATAATCACATTGTGGATCTTGGTCTCTCAATGCTTATAGAAGCAAGTGTTCCTACAAAATTCTGGTTTGAAGCCTTTGCTTCTACAAGTTTCATCATTAATCACATTCCAAGTAGGGTTCATGACTATCAAGCTCCAATTCAGCAACTCTTTAAAAATAACCCTGACTAATATATGTTCAAGATGTTTGGCTGCTTATTCTTTCCTGGTCTTTGTGACTACACCAAGAACAAATTAGAACCATGATCCTTAGCCTACGTTTTCCTTGGCTACAGTGATAAGTTCAAGGGATATAGAAGCTTTCACATTCAAACAAACAAAATTTATTACTCAAGACATGTAGTCTTCAATGAAAATGTTTTTCCTTATAAACAACATATCCCATCTAATGTAGCTCTTAGTGAGTTAACTTGTTATTCTGATTTTCTAATTGAGAAGGATACTTAAGTACTTGATCATTCTACAACACCTTATAGTCAATAGAGGTTTTCCCATCTGAATCAGATAATCACAACATTCTTCATCCTGACACTAATCTACTTCATGAAATTTCAACACACATCTCCAATGACAGTGATGTGTCAAATAATATTACTCACACTTCATATTCTAACTATATCCATGATCTTTCACTGGTCTTTATTACAAATTGACATATGCAATACCTTCTGGAATGGCGAGCTTAAAGAACCTATTTTTATGGAGCAACCTGTAGGCTTTGTTGATAAATCTTTCCGTAATCATGTTTTTCAACTCATGAAGACCTTGTATGGTCTAAAACGGGAACCAAGAGTCTGGTTTAACAAGCTTAGCAATTATCTTCTCTCATATGGATTTATGTGCAGTAGTGTTGATCTGTCTCTCTTCATATTTCAAGATGATTCGATCATCATTTATCTTCTGCTATGTGGATGATATCATCATCATAGGAAATTGCTCACATTCCTTATCTAAATTCCAGCAAAACCTAAGTAACACATTTGACTTGTGTGATCTTGGAGAACCGGCCTACTTTCTGGGAATTCTAGTCACCAAACAACAAAATGGCACTCTTCTTCATCTACGAGAAAAGTACATTTATGACATTCTTGAGCAGGCTCAAATGACTGATTGCAAACCTATTTCTACACCCATTTCAATGGAATGTCACAAATCTTCTGAAGACATCAGATTTCCTGAACCATCTGTGTATAGAAGATTAGTTGGGTGCCTACAATATGTAACAATAACACGTCCTGATATTTCCTTTGCTGTCAACACTGCTTGTCGGTATATGGCTAGTCCTATGATGCATCACTTTCACCTAGTTAAACGAATTTTGCGATACCAAAAAGGCACAATTTCTCTTGGAATTCTTATTTCTCCACATTCTTCTCTTCAGCTCATTGCTTACAATGATAGTGATTGGGCAAGTTGTCCTCACACAAGAAGATCAACCACTGGGTTTTGTGTCTTTCTAGGTCATACTTGTATCTATTGGAGTGCCAAGAAACAAACTACAGTATCTAGATATAGTTGTGAGGCTGAGTATAGAGAAATGGCATCAACTGTATCTGAACTTACATGGATCTCATCTCTATTGAAAGACCTTTGCATCACTGATTCTGGATCAATACTGTGACAACATGAGTGCTCTTAATTTAATAGTAAACCTTATCTTCCATGCCATAACCAAGCACATTGAAATAGACTTCCATTTTGTGTGTGAAAAGGTTGCTTTTGGGCATATCATCACAGCTCATGTTCCTTCTCAAGACCCATTAGGTGATATTCTAACCAAACCTCTACCAAAGTGCCAATTTGGACTGCTTCATTACAAGCTTGGGCTTCATGAACCTATGCCAAGCTTGAAGGGGGTACTAGATAAATAGAATGTTTTGGTTTTAAATCTCTATCTTTTATGTTTTTCTAAGGGTTTTTAATGTAATATAACCCTTTACTTGAGAGTCATGTCTTGTGTGACACAGTTTCTATTAATATTCCTGTATCGGGTACTTAGTTTGTAATCGGGACTAATTTGAATGAAGCAAGAGTATGCCCGCCTCTTTCCCTCTTCTTAACTCTTTCTCGATTTTCATCTCCCAACTCATCATGCTCAGATATAGGGTTTCTTCCCTTCTTCATATTCACAAATCCAAAGCCATCAAGCTCAAGCTCATGTAGATTGTAGTGTCATGACTTGGCATATGGTCATTATAGGTGACCAAATCAATACACTCATGAAGATGTGGATGTGGAAAAAGAAGAAGACGAGGGTGATAGCGACCATGACAAAGTCTGTGAGGACCAGGAGGAGGAAAAAGTTGCATATATACCCCCTACCACTCATGGTGAGTGTGACAATGAAGATTGTGATCCTTCCAAATATTTCCTGATTTCATCTTTTGTGTCCTTTGTTTATGCATTGTGTGAGATTTATATTATAATATTTAAGTGTACTTATTTCTTAGCCATGTACTTTATCTAAGAGCCTAAATACATTGTGTGTGTTTTCTTTTCTGCATATTGTATCTATTTCTCTATTTACTCAAACCATGGTTATTAAAATAGAAAATATTCTAGCTTGAGATGTGTTCTTGCATATTTGATGGCACCTTGTGGAATTGACTTGGGTTGTTCATTTTGTTCTTTAATATTGTTTGATATCCACTACTCTGAAATGCACGTTATATAGCCCCATCGCCACACTTTTTGATATGACAAATGAGAGAAGACTTAGTTTGAAATATGGATATATTGAAATGTATCTAAAATTGCAAATACTTTTAGTGGATTGTTCTATGCAAAAATCATATATCACGCATAGTCTTAGACACATAGCAGAACCAACCAACATGGTGTGAAGCATATATCCCCCGTACCACTCATGATGAACATGATGATGACGATTGTGATCCATCCAAGGATTTCTAGATTTAGTCTTTATTGTCCTTAGATTATGCATTGTGTGAGATTTATATTGTAATATTTAAGTATATTTATTTTGTAGCCATGTACTTTATTTTAGAACCTAAATACATTGTGTGTTTCTACTTTTCTACATATTGTATCCTATTCTTTATGTAATAAAATCATGGTTATTAAAATGAGATATATTATAGTTTGGGATGCATTCTTGCATATTTGATGGTAACTTATGAAATTATACCTTTAGTTGCTCATTTTGTTATATAATCTTGTTTGTTATCCACTTCTAGGAAATGCATGTTATATAGATCCCCCTCCCCACACTTTTTTCATATGACAAAGGGGGAGAAGACTTAGTGTTAAATATGGATATATTGAAATGTATTTAAAATTGCAAATACTTCTAGTGGATTGCTCTATGTAGAAATCATGTGTCACATGTTGTTTTAGACACATAGCATTCAAAAGTTGTGTGTTGTCTTTTGAGAACTAACTAATTGGAATCATAAATAAATGGGGAGCTATCTTATTTAGATTCATAAAAGAAACTTTGATTTCAAAGGTATGAAAACTCAATTTACATATATTTCAAATAAATTTTAGAATGGTTGGTCATCTCTAAAAGGGGGTGATGACTCCATATATTACATTACATGTATTTTGATTGTGGTTTCACTATTCCACCCATTATTTACACACTAGCAAGACATTGTCACCATGGCAAGTCCATTGGAAGTAGAAGATCGTGGCAAGTCCATTGGATCCACTTCTAGCGGTCAAGACACTGAGTTGTTTGATACTTGACTCAAACTCAATTTTGAATGGGGTGGCCACATTATCTTACCCACAAGATAAAGATAATTATATTACCTATTTTTTGTAGATAATCATATCATTTCATAATTCACTAACCTCCAAAGAGATTGACCAAATGTCTCTAAACTCTAGCCATTGGTTGTTCATGATCTAGTTCCACTCTTGACCAAGTTTGAGCCATATATAGGATCACTCATACACTTTACTTGTTAATCTAGTGGCTTATAATAAATATATTAAGGCATGTAAAATATTATCATATGACAGCACAAATACCCAACTTTTATTGACTGAATGCTTCTATAAATATTTGTCCTCCTACTTTTATAACCTGATTCAACTATATGATATAGATTCATCATTCATCAACATCATATTCCTAGAGATAAGATCGAGCATCATACTTTAGGGTTCCAAACTTTATAATACTCATTATCTCACCCTCTTCTAGGGTTTGGGCATCCTTATACATTTTGTATACGTATAGATCCAAAGAGATTTAAAACTCAAAACGTCAAAACATCAGGGGCACCATCGTTTGGGCTAGTGCTTGTCATTTTCATGAAGTTTATGAACAATACTACCCCACATTTCACCATTCCTCCTTCATTCCACATGCTACTAGTCCTCCATGTTTTAATGTTGAACCAAATCAGGATGCTCCACCTTCACATGCAAAGGTTGCTTCATCTATGAATATCCATGTAGCTTAAGTTGGATATGACTATATATATTCTCTTACATACCATTAACCTCAAGCTATTACATATTGTGGTCTCATGACTTGGTGTTTGATCAATGAGAGATGACCAGATCATTGTGCCCATGAAGGAGGCCATGGAAGAAGAAGATGATGATGAGGGTGGTGCCCTAAACCATGAAGAGGTCTATGAAGAAGATGAGGAAGAAGAAGTTGCTTATATCCCTCCCACCCCTCATGGTGAAGGTGAATATAAAGACAAAGATACTTCCAAGGATTTCCATATTTCATCTTTAGTGTCTTTATATGATGCCTTTTACGAGCTTTATGTTGTAATATTTCATGGATCCTATTTTTTAGGCAAGTGCTTTATTTCAGAACCAATCTTTTGTTGTGTGTTTTCCATTTCAAAATGGTGTATATTGTTCTCTATGTACTTAGACCATGTCTTTGAAAATGGCAAATCTTTTAACTTGAGCTTCATTCTTGCATATTTGATTATACCTTATGTTGAGTCAACTTGGATTGTTCAATTGTGTGCTTAATCTTATTTGTCATCCTTTTTTTCAAAAAGCCCTTAATATAGCTCTTCTACACCCCCACATCCCACTTTTCTGTATGAAAAAATGGGATAAGGCTTAAATTTAAATATGGATATTTGAAATGGATCTTAAATTACAAATATCTCTAAGTGGATTGATCTACATAGACATTATATGTCATGCATGATCTTAAATACACAGATTTCAAAAGTTGTGTGTTATCTTTTGAGAAGTATACACAATAGTTAAAAGCATAAAGTGAGGGGATATATTTTCTTTTGAAATATAAAAACCCTCAAAGGTTTGAAGTTTCAATTTGCATGTTTACAATGTATTTTAGAATGGTTTTTCATCTTCAAAAAGGGGGAGTATGTTGTCTCCATACATTACATTGCCCATATTTTGATAATGGCTTCACCATTCCATTCATATGTCTCTAATGTTGCTATATAGATCATCACATATAATAGACACTCTCTAAATTCCCCAAGTCAAAATCCCTAGCATTGGAGAAACCAAGTCAAATCATTCACAAATAGAATTCCCTATTGTATTGATAGTATGGCTCGAAGTTAGTCTCAACCTTGTAATATATGAATTCAATTGCACTTTGGGACACTTCGATAAACCCAGACAACAAGGGTCACTAGCCTAGTTTTTTCTAAGGAGATTCACCGAACCCACTACAATGGGTTCTCTAAATATATGCATTTGTCGAGTTGTTCTGAAAAAAATTGACCCACCAAAAAAATCAAGTGACTAGTCAATCTTGTCAAATGATATTTCAAGGGAGAAAATTGATTGACTGGCCAAATTTAGGGTCATGTACCTTTACACGTTTGGTCCGATTTGTGGTCAAAAATTTTGGAATTTTGATCTTCATTTTGATTTAGTCTAAGACAGTTACACTGTAGACCAGAAAAAAAAAGATTGATTTTGTTATAAAATATATTTATATTTATTGTTACATAAAGTGAAAATATAATAATTTATGTATTTAAACACTAATAATGAGAATATATAACACATTGGTTACATTCATGTTATAAGTAATGAACATGCATTAAGAATTACTATCGGGTACTTTTCAATACAAGCATATTCAATGGATGGAGTTCAAACTTAAAAGATTATGCTTTACACAAATTTGGTAGGTTGTAGCTAGATGTAATTATGAAACTTTTAACTAAATCCAAGTACCACATTTGCCTCAAAAATCAAGAGCATGTGTTGTTCCTAAGGTGCTTGTTAACCGATGTACTCAAACTTTCATTCCAACAACTAGATGGGATTTATGTAGGATGCATGAGATGACGAGAACATACTATGGTCTTTCATTAAAAACATGAAATTTGTGGTAAAACCACTATCGTTGCGAGGTCACTAGCATATTGCATTATCTCACTATTCATATCCTAATCAAATAGAACAAACCACAACATCAGTTTTTCATTACATCCCCATACAATAAATGTACAATTCAAAAAAAAATTGCACTATATTAATATAAAAATAGTTTCACAAACCTTGCACACTACTAAACAATTTCTTAAATAAAATAACACAAACATAAAAATGAAAACTATGGTCAAAATCCGGTCCCAGTTTGGTCCTACTTTGAAATGGTGTTGTCCAAACTGGATCTTTGATGTTCAGTCCAGTCTTCCATCCATGAATTCTTATAATTCAATCGTTGATTGGTCCAATCTAGTTTTGGAAATATACTCACCCTGGCCTAACTTAGAGTTTCAAGAAGTGTCCATTGGATGAGTTTTCACATGATGTATTGTAGCTTTAGATTTTGCAAGAGCAAAAATATCCATTAGAGGGGCTAAAAGTGGAAATATATACTCTAGACCTCTACCTACTCCCCACAAAAGTGTTAGAATTTCTCCTCATTAAATCTAAAGCCTTGTAGGAAACTCAGATACAAATAAGAGTTACTTAATATGTTATCAAGGTTATTAAGGTGCCCCTACATTATAGTTGAGAGTTCTTGCCTAAAAAAGCCCCTAGTGAGTCCCTTAAACTTGATAATTTGCTTACATCAATAAGAGTGAACAAGATATGTGTATGAGAGCTATCCCTAATCATCTATTGTGAAGATCTCCTCTCTCTTCCTGTTTTTTTCTCTACAAAGGTTGATTGAAGCTCTTCCTTATATAAGGAATGTGTAGGGATGTCAACTCAAGGTAAGGGGAGGTATTCCTTCAGTTAAGTTCACTTTCTCTTTGCCTAGATAAGTAAGCTTGTTATCTTTGTACAAAAATAGAGGTCTTTGTGGTGTATGATCTTGGTTGTTTATACAAGGTGGTACTCACGGTTCAAAACTCTTGGAGGTTGACCTTTGTAGGTAGTGGAGGCATGACATGTGATCTGGAACTAGTCTAAATACTTGTGTATCTTTGTGGTTTGTTAAATGTCTCTCTCTCTTTCTCCTTTGCATTAAATACTTATCACACTTATCGTGCAATATATTTGAAGGTCTAAATTTTGGTTTAAATTTCTGCTAGCTCAATCCACCCCTTCTTGAGATCATTGATCCTACAAAGAAGATGATGGAAAAAGAAGGAAGAGAAAGATAGAAGGAGGGTTGAAGAGGAGAGGGAAATATGTAAAACATGAGATATACATGTTAAGAGGTTCTGATTTCTCTCTTATGCTGAAAAAAATCCTGACCACAATAGTATGTCCACAATTGTTTTGCTATAAAGTGAAAAAAAATAATAAGATTATAGAAGGAGGAGAGCAGGAGTAAGCATGTGGAAGTAGGAATTATAGAAATAAATAAGAAATCATAAATTTTGAGATGGCATCTTATGTTGATGATCTTGTGGACGTGCGATATGCACCACGTCACAACGATGGGACTTGGTGTATGTTGCTTCCTCATAATGCAAAGTTGTTGAGCATTTGTTTCTTGTTGAGGGGTGGGTTAGATTGTACTATTATTATATATAGGTTTGGAGTTTAGTGGGTGATGAATGCATAGTCATCCTAGTTTTGGTTTCACTTTCAACTTATTTTTAAATGTATTTCCCTCATTGTACTTTAGAATGAGATTGCATTTAGATTTTCTCAATTTTATGTTAATTTGTGAGTTTTTGATCAAATTCCTTGATTTCCATGGTAGGTTCGAGCTTCAAATCTCATGCACCAACATAGGAGACAATGGTCTAATCCTTCATCGGTTCATGATCTTTGTCGGTCGGTGTCTCATTCGGTGCAAGCCATTCTATATATTCCAATAGCCCCCCATGGTTTTCCTTGTACTAAAGTCTTGTCAGTTCACATAAAGTCTTCTCTTCCCTTGGTTGACTATCGATGGAACCCACTCAACAATCAAAAAATATGCCCCCTCATACAACAACTAATAGAAACATTGTAAGCTCGCCTACAGATGGAGACACGATGCTATCAAACAATGAAAATTTTGCATCATCAATTTACAATGACACAAACATCTCAATCCTTCGAGGCATTGTGTGCCTCAAATGATAAATCTTCTACCTATTTTCCTACCGGTAAAACCTCTGCACATTTGCCTTCTAGTGGGAATGTTGGGATTTGTAAGACCCCTTGTCTTCCTCTCATAGTCATCCCTTTGCATACATGGTGTCTAAAATCTAACTATTACTGGTTGGGGAGAGTTCCAAAGCCTAATCCCCTGCCTATTAAATACAAGGCCATGACCTCCATTGAAGGAATCTGCCTTGGACGCTGCCAGGATGCCAAAATCATTTCTGGCCATCAATCTCCATGCTCCATTGAGAACTTACATTGGTAGATGACACCTTTGTCTCCTCTTACTCCAAGCATTTAAGGTCCATACATTGATATTGGGTATTCTTGTGGTGCTTATTTCCGCCATTTTAACTGCCACTATCCTCATCAACATGCTAATATTTCCTTATAGTAGGATGATACTAAGGAAGATGATGTCCTTAAGACCTTCTCTTACTAACATCAAGGAGCCATCTTAATATTGTGATGACCGCCATCATACCTAACCTCAAACATAGGTATTTGAACACCTCGGTTGCTCCTTTTTTGTCTACCATAATGGTAGCTTTCTTCCCTTCTTCCATTGTTATTCTTGTTACTGTTGTGATGAGTAAGTAGTCCTCTCTCTAGTGTGTGGGGAGTAGGCCCTCTACCCATTTTTTCTCTTTTCTACCATTATTATGCATGTAGTGAACATTACTTGTAATGGATCAAATGTATTATTGCTTGCAAATCTTATTTAGACAGTTTTTTTGCATGTTTGTCGAATCTTAGATGTAGAGAACTTTGGACCTAAGGTCTAGTATATCATTTGATTCATGTTGAACCCTTGATGAGAACTTTAGATGTTTACTAAGGTGATAGGTAAATGATATATAGGTAATGAGATGGAAAGCTTAGAGTAATTATTACTATTTTAATCCTAATAGTGAAAGGGATTTAACATGTCTCAACATATGCATGTTCATATTTACTATGATGTAGTGAGAGAGTGAATAATTGGTAGCAGTGGTGAAATCCACCATGATTTTTCCATTCATTTAATATATACAATCAAAATCTAGACTTTTTGTTATTGCAAACTTAGTTTAATCAAACCAAACCCAATCTTTGTGTTAAATACTAGTTCTTATGTGGTTACTTTGATCAAATCATTCTTAAATATGTTGTCGGATCCTAAACTATACTACGATGAGATATGTCTTCTTGCGGGAAACATTTTGTATGTTAGCTTAATATAAGACCTAGGGATATCAACCGTCGGGAATTTGTGGTGTGGTAATCTTCCACATCAGTAGGTTTACCAAATAGGATGTGTGGGATTTCATAATTTGTCTACGATATATATTTCTCATTTTGTTTTCAATGGTTTTATTTTGTTGGGCCCAACCCCAGGGAGACAGGCACATTTTATCTAGGCTTCTACACTAGTTGTCTAGCTCTAGACTTGTCAAACTAGGTCAAACATGTGGAAACCCACAAATCAACCCATATAGGTTGGGTTTGTGCAATGAAATTTCCACCCAATCAAAATAATCCAATCTTGCATCTATCCATTTGTTGTTTGTGTCCTAAGAGCCATACTGGGATGATTGTAATGGGATATCAAATATATGATCTGATTATTTTATTTTATTTTTTGGTAACAAGGAACCCCTCCTGGGATCGGTCACTATTGGACCCCACCCAGCCAAGGGTAAACCCTAGAACCAGTCGCATACATGGGGACACTGTGGCGTGCTCAATAATGTGGGGTCTTGTTGCACCCCGAGGGTTACGCAGCCAGAGTCAAACCTGGGTCCCTTCATTGGGCATTGCTGAGCCGCACCACTGAGCTACTCCCTCGCCCCCTATATGATCTGATTATTAATAAAATAATACTCATGCTTTTTAAAAATATTGAGATAATGATTAGACATAATAATGTTCTTATAATTGTTTGAATAAATGACATATGGATTTGGTTGAAGACATGAATATGAGATCATATGTATACTTGTTAAGAGGACCTTGTCTCTAGTTCAATATATAAAATTTATATATTCATAGGATGAATACCCCATGCCTTATGTTCAACCTAAATATCAATGACAAGAGCATTACGCCATCATGGTAATGTTAGTAAATTATAACTTGATGTCATACTACAAGTTATTATAATTACTTGAGTAGCAATGATGTGTTTTTGGATACTACTCATTTCTTATGAGTTCTTTGACATTATTGTCAATGTCATGTGAAACCTATGGTGTCACAGATGTAAGGATGTTTAAGGGAAAATAATTTTACAGTTGCTTTAATTATTAAGATGACTCTAAATTATGCATAACTAGAATCTTCATCTAGCCAATGGGATGAACAAGTCAACAGTTGACTCAATGTTGGGTAAATATAAAGATAGATTGATGGTCAAATGATGGATTCATTAACAATTTGGGAATGTAACCATCCAATTGACTGAATAATATTGTTGATTGAATGGGTATTCAAGATCAGGAAACATCAAGATATGACAGATGATCTATAGGGATTATAGTTGATCAACTGACTTAGAATGGGAAAGAGTCTAGAATAGTCTAGATGATCTTCTGGACCTCTTAAGAAATTAGTTGGAGTATTGGATGAGTTTTTTTTATAAGGTAAGGTATTACTATTTCAAAAACGTTTATAGGGGTATAACAAAATCCCCATATACTATACAAAGCCATTAATGACCCCACATCATTCTGACCTTCAAATCCACATATATAAGGATACATGGTTTGGCCTTCATACAAAGCCTCGGGCTATTTACAATGATGTCAAAAACTGTAAGAGTGTTGCCCACTCTATTACCATGCAATCTGGAGTTTCTTTCTCTCCACACGTGATGAATAATGGTTGTGACAACCAAACAAACAAATCTCCTATTAACAGACATGTACTTAGTCCTGTCGTACATTCACAAAAAAGCTTCATCAAGGTTCAGTGGAGGGCTTCCACCCTAGCCACATTTTAGCGTAGGACGTTTCCAAAGGTAGTAGGTGAAATCACAGACAAAGAATAGGTGCTCATGCGATTTCGGGAACTTGTTGCACATCATACAAGTAGAATCCCCTATTAACCCCCACCTATAAAGCCTATCATTGGTAGACATTCTCTTCAAAATCTCCCTATAGGTGCAAAAACTCCACTTTGGGAAATGATACTTGGACCATATGAATTGCTTCCACACCAGATGCGTGTAGCTTCTGCACCAGATCCATGGTTTCCTATTGCCAATCAACTCCCAACCCTCTCCCTGTTCTTGATAGTAGCAGCTGATCTCCTGCCAGACCTACACCATCTTCCTCCACACTCTAGAACATCTCATGGAGTCATCACCATCAGTCAGCAACCTCCTGTATCTCCCCCTCATCCAAGATGCCCACAGGGAATGTAGTTTGGTCAGGAAGCAGTACAGCCTTTTCACAGTAGTCGTCCAAGCCAGTTCATCAGCGTTCGCCAACCCCAGGCCTCCCCCCTTCAATGGTTGGGCCACAGTTCACCAGGAGATAGCATGGTGTCCCCCCACCCACAAAAACCCAGCCATAACAGCCCTGCATTTCTCGAGGATAAACACAGGTAACTCTGCCATTCTAAACTAATACTTAATCTTGCTCATAACCACAACTTTAATCAACATTGCTCTACTTTCCATGAAAATGCATATGCCCGCACATTTATCAATGGTACTTTGTAGATCATCAATGCAAGTTGTGTAATCAGCACTTCTTCCTATACCCCCACATATGGGAATTCCTAGGTATCTTGTGGGGAATCTCCCTTCCTCTATGCCCAACACCTATTTCAACCTTCCTCTATAGGCATCAAAATATTTGGAGAAGAACGTCTTTGACTTGATATCTCTAATGTACAAACAAGTAAAACCCTCAAAGTACCTCAGGATCCTCCTTACCCCTTTATAGTATTTTGCATATCTCGTTATGAAGAATAAAACACCGTCTGTGAAGATCATATGGGAAAGGACTTTCACCCCTGGCACTTTGAACGACTTGAACTCCCCATTCTCTTTAGCAACTTTGGTCAAATAACTAAGGTTCTCCATGACTAGAGTGAACAACAGAGGTGACAGGGGGTCACCCTGTCTGAGCATGTTTTTGTCTCTAAAAAGACCTATAGGCACCCCCATTCACCAACATCGAGAATGAGGTAGTTTCTACACATTGTCTTGTAATATCAATGAATCTGCATGCAAATCCCAATGCCCTCATAGTGTCAAAGAGTCCATCCCATCTAACATGATGTAGGATTTGGATATGTCCAGCTTGAGACAAGCTTTTCTGGCATTGTTCTTAACTTGGAAATCCACCAAGAACTCAGCATCAAGCAAGGCATTATCCTCAATAGCTCTCCCCTGCATAAAAGCATATTAGTTCATAGATATTAGGATAGGCAAAATCTTCTTCAGTTTCCCCGCAATAATCTTCGAGATGATTTTGTATATAACAGAACAACACGTGATTGGGTGGAAATCATTCATGTTAGCACCTGAGCCATGCTTAGGAATCAACTTAATGAAAGCATGATTGCCCATCTCAACATCCTCCCTCTAGCAAGGAACCACCATACTACCCTACATGCATCCTCCTCTACAAAGTTCCAGCAATTGTGGAAGAACATTGCATTAAACCCATCGGGTATGAGCTCTTTAGAAGCTCCTATAGAATAAGAAGCATTTTTTATCTCCTTCATGGACACCCCCTTAGCCGCTCCTTATTCATCTTCGCAGAGGCACGTTGTGGTAGAGAATAGGTTTGATACCTCCCCCTACTCTCTAGGTTATATAGGTCAGTGAAGTGCTTCGCATCCAACTCACCAACCCTATCTTCTTCACCCACTAAGTTTCCCTCTTGATCGATCCAAATATGCATATGATCTTTAATATTATTCTTTTTTATGGTGGCATGATAAACTTTTGTATTTTGGTCCATGTTTTTGATCCATTTCATTATATTGTGTTTCCAATAGGATACTTCTTCTACCTACTCCAGTAAGAGCACATGTTTGTTGGCTTCCTCCTTCTTAATCATCAGCTATGCAGAATTTGGATTCTCTCTTAGATCTTTAGGTGTCATGTTAAACTTGTCTATAGTAAGTCTCAGCAAATTCGACAAATCCACTAGGTCCTTGGACCATTTCTTCAGCTCACCTTTGGTCCTCTTGAGTTTCTCCATGACCATAAATAGGGGATTACCCTCCACCCTTTGTTCCCAGACTCCTTTGTCCAGTCCCTCTAAACTAGGACACTCAATCCAGTGATTAAGTAACCTAAAAGACATTCTCCTAGCAAGAAGATTGACCAGTTCCACTTTCACTCAGGCATGATCGTTGTTCGGGTGAGCCCCCAAGCTGACAGCCGCTTTAGGAATTCTATCCAAGTTCATGCTTCATTCACCAAGGCCCTATCCAGATTACTAGAAATTCTCCGAATAGGGACTCTATTATTGTGCCACGTGATCATCCCACCTTTCATGTTCAATTCCAATAGCTTAGCCAAATCCACAACATCATTGAATCTACTGAGAATGGTGTCTAGTATGGGAAACCCTCCTCTTTTTTCCTTCATTTGTCTCACCTGATTAAAGTCACCTATAACCATGTGGGGAAGAGCTTGTTGGGTAGTTGCAACAATGGTATCCCACGACCTCCTCTTATCCATCTCACAATTGGACCCATACACAACATATATGACATAATGGAAACCCCCATTGTTGATGCAGCTCATTATAACCAATTGATTAGTGTCGTGAATCATCTATGCATACCATATTATAGGATTCCACCCTATCATGATTTTTCCTCCATCAATATGTTCTAGGTTGGAAATAGAATCCCAACCATTAAGATACAGACTCTTGATCCTCTCCCCAACTTCCCTTTTAATTTGAGTCTATAGGAAAATAACCAGTCCCACTTTCCTCTCTTTGATGATATGTCAGAGAACCCTTTGTTTAACCGGGAGAGAGGCATCTATGACATTCCATATGAAGATCTTCATTGATGTATCTTGTGTAGTTCTCCCCTTCTGGGGGTACTTCCTCCTCTTCCCCTGCCCCTACATCTACTTCTAACCTCACCACCACTTTGGATGATTCTAGTACGCCTGGTGGATGGACTAAAAACCTCATTCGCCTCTGGATCCTCCAACAAATGGAATGGGTTCATGGACACCTCCACGCCCTCATCCACAAATTTTCCTTCCTCACAGTCTCTCTTTGTCACCATTGCCTTAGCCTCCGCAACAGGAATGTCTGGTGGCTTCTCTGCCTCCTATACAACCTCAGTAGCATCTCCACCAGAAGCGGCCTCCTCCCCAGCACCCTGAACCCTTGTGTTGCCTTCCATGTTTGCAGCCTGATCCAAGGGAATACACCCCCCTTCACCAATTACTAGACCTTCTTCCATCCCCACACCCTCGTGGCATGCTGCCTCTGCTCCAGTAGAAATAGATTTAGTAGCACTTTGATCGTCCGTCATAACATTTTGTTTCTTATTTCTCCTATTTTGTTGTCTGTTGTTGGATCTTCCTATGACCACAGGCGGCTCAACAAAGACCTCTCGATAGCCTAGGTAGGCCCCTGGCATGTGCTTGAACACCTTGAAGGCAAGCTCGTGTTTGGCTAATGCGTCATAGAGCACCTAGATTGAGATGGTCCGACTTATAAATCACGAGGTAAACTTAGCGAAAGCGATTGATTAGTAGCGGAATTATGTAAAATCACTAAAATTAAAACTTTTTGGAAAGAGATTTTTAAACCATAAACTCTTTTATAAGAAAACAAGGTAAACTATTTACATCATAGCTTGACATTACATTTTTGTGATTACATACATCCATTTCCCTATTATCTGTACAAGGCAAGATACAAAATCTCGAGGCACTAAGCCGAAAACCTCAGACCTACTGACTCCTAGGACCTGAGAGTATAGAGACGACATAAGACATACTATCTGTGAGACTCGACAGTCAGTATCTCCACCTAAGATTCACTGCTGCCCTTGGTGTTGTTGTTGTTGCTGAAACTGCTCACCCTCAGATGGGTTCCTCCGTCCTCGGCGTCCACCTAAAAAGTCAAATCCCACGGGGGTGAGACAATTTGAATAATTGTCCCAGCAAGAGTTATAACTCTCCGCCATAAGCTTTTTTATAGAAATAAAGGGTTAACATAAGCAATATAATCTTTAAGACATTCAACAGCAGATTGGGTATTAAGTAAGACAACATTTACTTAAGCAATTATTTCAATAAGGAAAATGAAGAACATGTATACTAATCACATGGCTAGATTATTATAAACAATGTAACATCAATTATTGTTTCTCGTAGTTCAACCTAAGCAGTTATGCTACATGGCTGATTATGATTTTCAATCATGATTATGCCCTGCAGAGATGAGGTATACCGCTCATACTCCAACCGACCATTATGAAATCGCATCGGTATCATACATAGGTCATCAAAAGAGTCGGATTCTTATGACCTCATCTTCCTCACTCAGTGTGAGGATCAACATGCAGGACATCTCGTGTCTCTGCTACAATAGCTTTCCAGGGTATTCTGGTAACTTCGCTATTAGAGTCACAGTGGCATTATGTACTCTCTTCGCCATCGAGGGATTTCTTGTTTATCTCTCATCGATGCGGCATTAAATATTCCCTCGGGATATTAGTGAAACATCACCCCGGCATAAGCACATAATGAAGGATTGGTGGATTAAAGTACATCCTACATCAATTCCTACATTATGACGTAAGGATATTTGCATCCATAACCCCAACATACTCAAAAGTATGTTCTCCCGGAGTTCCCATAGGAAAACCTATTTCACCATCATTAAACTACTGACAATGATGGATCTATGATCAGGGCTCTACATGATATGATTAGACTTGATTATTTAAGTACATTATAGCATTCTTTTGACATCAGGCATGTTTTCAATCATTAATCATTAAAACAACTGCTATTAAGAAAGAATACTAAATGTATCAAGTTTAACTCACATCAGTTATCATATGAATATCATTTCTTAATCATTTCATCAATATGATTCAAGAGTAGGGGTGTTCAAACACTTAGATCACCATAAGTCATCTAACAACATGACCTTGATTGTAACAATGTGAATATTACTCAAGGCTCTTACAGCCCATCAATCTTATATATTGCCTCTTAAACCAGGCAACATAGTATGTCATTATTCATAAAGTTTATAACATGCTTTCAATGAATAAAACATCATAACCCTTACCTGGCTATGATTACCTCTTGCTAACAACCAGCATGATTAGCATTATTGAAGATATGCATATATAACAATATCAACACAATACCAATTCTATTCAATTTATTCATAGAACACCATGGTCGTGCCACCTTGCACGGTCGTGCAAAGTAAAGCTACCACGGCCGTGCTACCTTGTACGGTCGTGCTACCGAAGATCACTACATGATTCATATTTATATATGAATTCCAATCTTTCATCCTTTCAACTTGATTAGGTTACATCAACTCTTCAATCAAGTACATATTACTATGATTAACATAGTGTATCAAGTTATTGATCCTATAAGCAATTAGGAATTCACCCCTTAATTGGTACTAATCACTTAGGTACTATTAAGGTTTCAACCTTTGTGCCTTCATTGATTATCATTACTAATCATCATTGGATCAATAGAACATTCATCATCTTAATTCTCAAAGATACAATCACATTGGACCTCCTTTACATAAGGTATCCAATGAAATTAGGGTTTCCAATGTTGATTCCTTCAATCATTGAATTCATGGAACCAATCATCAATTGGACCTATACTCATACTTCAAATGAGTTTAATAGGTCAACCTTCAACTGATTTGACCCTCAATTTACCCTCATTTGATCATCAATTAGGGTTTAAATCAATTGAATTAGGGTTTGGAATCAATAACCCTTCAACATATTTCAATGTGGGTCTAATTGATTTGAACCCATTGAACCATCATTCAATTTGGACATGACCTGACCCCAAACGGTCTTGGGATCGTTTGGATGACCTCCAAACGGTATTGAGACCGTTTTCCCATCATATCATCAAAATCCAAGTCAATCAATTAAGGTTTGGATCATTGGATTGATCACCAAATCAGCATTTGATTGCAAATCAACTTGGTACCTTTAGACCTTTAAACACCTAACTATACTCAACCCTAGACCTCCAAACGGTCTTGGGTGACCACCAAACGGTTTTGAAACCGTTTGGATGAGCTCCAAACGTTTTTGAAACCGTTTGGCTCATCCAACCTTTGGATTCTAGTGAAATTTCATTGGGGTGTGATCCATTGAGTTGATCATCAAATCAGCACTTAATTGCAAAATGATTTGATACCTTTGGACCTTCAATTGGTCAACTATACTTAACCCCAGACCTCCAAACGGTCTTGGGTGATCCCCAAACGGTTTTTAAACCGTTTGGGTGATCCCCAAATGGTTTTGAAACCGCTTGGGCTAATCAACCCAAAACATCAACTCAATCACTTGCAAAATCAGCACTTAGCCGATTAGGGTTCATACCACATCTTTGGATCTTCAAACACATATCCATAATTTCCCCTAGACCTTCAAACAGTATTGGGTGACCCCCAAACGGTTTTCAAACCGTTTTGGTGATCCCCAAATCCCCAAACGGTTTTGAAACCGTTTGGGCTAATCAACCCAAAACATCAAATCAACTCATTGGAATTTCAGCACTAATTCCAATTAGGGTTTGCCTAATTGATTAGCCTTCAACTCATGATTCCTTTGGAATTAACCCCTCAAATTTGGTGAGTAATTAACCAACATAATTAGGAACAGGAATCTCAAACGGTCAACCCTTGGTCAACACTCTCAAATGGTTTTGAAACCGTTTTCCCAAAATGTCGAATTAATCAAGCTGAAAAATCAGCACTTAATCCAATTAGGTTTCCCTAATTGATTAGACTTCAACTCGCGATTAATTGGGAATTAACCCCTAAAATTTGGTGAGTCATTAAGAAACATAATTATGAACAGGAATATCAAACGGTAAACCCTTGGTAAACGCTCTCAAACGGTTTTGAAACCGTTTGCTCTAAAAGGTCAAGTTAATCAGGTTGGAAATCAGCACTTAATCCAATTAGGTTTACCTAATTGATTAGCCTTCAACTCACGATTCCTTGGGAGTTAACCTTTAAACTTTGGTGAGTTATTAACCAACATAATTATGAACAGAAATCTCAAACGGTCAACCCTTGGTCAATTCAACCAAATGGTTTTGGAGACCGTTTGCTCCAACCGACCTTGCGAAACCGTTTGCCCTTCAAATGGTTTTTGAAACCGTTTGCCCCAAACGGTTTTTGCAAACCGTTTGGCCAAGGGGTGCAAGACCGTTTGATAAAGTAGCATTGGTATTCACGCCCCCTTCTTCTACCTCCAGATCAAGGCCTGTTCTCCACAGTTTTGCTTGCAAGAGTGCAAAGAAGGATGGAGGGAAGAAGAACAAGCAACGTTTGCAAGAAAGAAAGATGCATAACAAAGTTTAAGGGTTTAGAGTTATAAAACCCGCCTTAGAACCAGCTATAGAGCTCCAAGCTTCGAAGATGTAATGGTGGCTTGAGCTCCACAGGTCGTCCAAGGTTTCTTCTTCAAGAATTGGTTGGAAAGGATGGCTAGAAAGAAGAACTAAGTAAGAAAAACTAGCAAACCAACCTTAAATCATGATTTCCTCCATGAATTCGAGTTAGATAGTGGTTAAAGCTTACCCAACTCTTCTTGGTCGTTCTCCTCTACTCCTGAGCTCCTTCCTTAGTCGGCCACAGAAAGAGATAAGTGAAGAGAGAAAGGGAAACGATCCCTTGGTTGTAAAAGAAAGGTGTGTATATATACTTTGGGCATGTTTTCAAGATAAGGACAACCTTTTCTTCTATTTCTCATATGGGTCCTTCTCTCCTTCTTGGCCACGCCCCTCCTTTCTATACTTAATAAAAACTCCTTCTTTAACTAAGGTTTAGAGGAAAAGAAGCCAAACATCCTTCTAAGTTGCACACATAAAAGGGTCATTTTGCTTGCAACTTATTTATTTAATTACAAGGGTTTTCCTTCTTATTTGATTAGTCAAATGAAGCGCCCTCTTCATCACTTTTACTCTAATTGATGCCAAGAGTCATAAAAGATACTCTAAAAGGTATATTTTACATGTTGCACCCCAGGTTTTGGGTAAATTGCACTTTTCACCAAAACTAGGGTTTTAAAGTACAAGGATTGCTCCACAAGTTGCATCTTGGTGCCCAAACTTGGAGAACCCATAACACTTCATCATATTCATTCTTATGATGTCTCATCATCAGAGGAACATCTAAACATGTGAAATTTGCAAGTTAACTCCTCTAATTGGGTAATATGCACATAAGTCTCTATTAACAAAACAATATTATAACATTGTTTAAAAAGGGCATAAATAGAAATATAAGTTCCTCAGAAGCTTTAATTACATACCAAAAAGATAATCACAAGTTTCTAATTACATAATTAAACAAAAAACCTAGGGTTAGTTCATAACCCAGGTCAGGGATGTTACATAGATCTCCAACTCATCTCCATCTGATATCTCGACCATGACCATTGGGGAGAGATTCATGTCCACCTTGACTTCAATGCACAAGTGGGTAGCACCTGTGTGCTTCCCTTCCAACCAAAAATCCACAACTTTCGGTGTGTCCAACGCATACTTGATGATCGTCATCGCTCGCCTCATCCAATGTCGCCCAAGGTCAGGGAAGGTGACCCGGATGGGGGGCAGTAGTAAAGGAGCATCTACGGACATCCACTAGGGGCAACCACCTCTGTTTGAGGATTAATCGGTTATAAAAAAATAAGGCCCTTATTTAAGGGTGGGTCTCATGTCCTCCTTAGTGGCAAACCTTGCCAAGAACAACCCATTCTTGAGTAGAGAGAGCTAGAGTTCTCTCGATCACCACATTTTGAGCATCCATCCATAGATTTGCTAGATGGACGCTTTCCCAAGGACTTGGACGATCACAGATATCATGTGGAACTCATCCATGGAGGTTACCACTGACCTTGAGAACTTGTTCCAGGGTCGTGCGTCCTCCTCTCTGAAGAAAGGCTTTTTAGGATCCTCTGGCAGGAGACCGGGTGGCAGTTATGTTGCACCGCCATCGACTATTCCAGAGTGTCAGCTCAGGCACACCCAAAGGTGACATCGTCCCTCGGGTCAAACCAAGCAAGAACCCTAGTCTCTACCGCCTCCTCTTGGGAAGTGCTGCAGGTGTCTGTTTGCACTGTCGAAGGTCGATAGGTTGAGGGATTCGTGGTGATGGTATTGGGTGTAGTCGAGCAGCGGTTATGGCTGGTGTGGAGTGGAGAGCCTCAGTAAGCCTCCCCACTAGTCAGTCTGGCGGCCACCATGGTGAGCTCCCTGCTCCATTCTAGAGATGGTACAGAGCCCCAGCTCTAGAGAGAGAGTACAAAAAAATCTGCCAACTATCTCTATTGTATGAGTGTTGCCTATTTTGACTCCAATTGAGGATTATAACTCAAAATTTGGTTTTGGTATTAGATTAACCTAACCCATGACTCTAAATAGGTGGATGTCCACATGATAGTCAACACCCTACGATATGAGGAGGAAAGGAGACAGCAAAGCTAGCACATTAACAAGTCCAATCCACTTCTTCTTATAGACCAAGGTGCCTCCCCAAGAGTTCCCTTCATATGTATGGATGACCTAGAGGATGAGGCACTTGAGAGAAGGCTTGGAGTTCAAGTTCCATCGCCAAGAAGGACAACTTCTCTCTCTATCACTGATGCAAGGATGACAATTTTGTGCTATACTCTAACTTCAAAACTAGATATGGAAATTGACATTGAGTTCAACGTGTCTCATTGTTGAAAGAGAGAGCACAATAAGGTATATATGATATCCATTATTTCTCTTTAGTATACCATTATTTCATGGCATGATAGATTAGTGATTTAGGGTTTTGTCAAACAAAAATTTACTACATTGCTTCCCCTCCCAAAAACTATACAGTGGTATCATACCATTGTCATAGGACTTTCTCATTAGTTTTGGGTTTTGAACTAGTTTTCTTGACATAAAACAACTCGTGCAATGTCTATCCATCATAATCACCACTATCATATATGATATGATATATTATATCAAATAAACCAATGCAGCATCTTCAAAACTTTTTTGTGGTTGTGCATATGGTAATAAGGTTGTTTTACGTATCCATGATGTAAGAAACGTGTAATTGTGTTTATATGGTGATTCAAAACTCGTATCATGCATATGGAATGTGTGTCATACATCCCTCTCTACATTCTCCATATATTCAATTTATGCAATTAGAAGGATGATGTAATGATATCATCTATGGACAATGGTGGAGATATGGAAATGATTCAATCATACATCAACAAAAAGGTCCTTGGATCACTCATGTTGAATAGTCTACAATGACATCGTCAACAAACCTAATGTTCTTCAAATTAAGTTTTCACTCAGTCGACTAGTTTACTAGACATTTGACTAGAAGTATTGAAAAGGAAATTTAGGTCCATCAACACATGTGATCTGTTTTATTATTGATAAAAACACTTTATTGGCCCAAGTATTTGTTCTAGTTGTCATATATTATTTCATCACATGTGTGATCTGTTAGAATTATTGTTATTTAGTTTATTATGTCATATGGGCCTAGTAGCATCAGCCCACTAGGTTTAATTTTTCTTCCCTTTTACTTTCCTCTTGTCCTATATATAGCATAGGAGACTGCCTTCTATCTATGAGAAAATATCCCACATCTAACCATCCTATTTTTCACATGGTATTAGAGCATCGATCCTAATCATGAGGGAAAAAAGGAGAGCCTCCCCCCTATAAATGGCCGTGGTCCCTTCTTGGCTTGACTGCCCGCTAGGAATCATCCCAACCTCCATGGTCGCATTCTCTCTTCTTCTTTCATAAATATGTGATATTTTTTACCCTACTTTGGTGTTCTTCATCTTAGTCATCATCAACATTTATCTGCCTCCCCCTGAGTCTTACTTATCTAGTCAATACTTCCCAACAGCATCCTTGCCTTGGCATGCTTGAAATCCATCTCCCACATCCCACAACGCCAAGTAAATCCTCCTTTTAGTCTAAGGTTTCATTTCTCATTTCATTCTCTTACATATTTCCTTTTGATATGATCTTCTTCGTATCGTCATTATTTTTGTGGTCAAAGTCTCTCTCTTTTTTCTCATGTCATTGTTACTAGCCAATATTTCTTTTTCTCATTTTTTATTTAAGCCATAATCCATTATTGTTTCTATTTTTTTAAAACCTCCTACCAATAATCTTGAATTATTGTTTCATTGACCAAGCTCCTTTCCATCATGCTTCTTTCTGGTTATTTTCCCATCTCTAATTAAATACTTGTTGACTGGGTTGAAGAGGATGGTGAGACAAAAAAAGTAAATAGAATGGAAAGTTGAAATGAAAGTTGACGACTTGGAATGAAATCAAATGATAAGGAGAAAAAAAATATTAAATTGAAAAAGAAAAAGGAAGTGACAAGAAAAAACAAAAAAGGAGAAACAAGACTTCATGCTAGTTTATAAAACATCTAAACAAGGGTCATTGTACTTATAATTATTTTCCTCTCCATTTATAAATCCCCCTTACCACACCCTCATGGAAGCATCAATTTCCACATCCATGGGGTTTTTTTTTCCACACCAACTACTCAATCAGTTCATAATTGGTATATGGGGGAAAATATAGGAGAGAGAAAAGCATGAGAAGAAAGAGTATGAGAGATAATGTATCAGTCAAGACTATCAAATCTAGTGTCTTCTTGTTCTTTACCACATCCATCTTTCCAATGACTTTGTGGCGCTTCATTCCCACTAAGATTGTGCTTCATCTATCTTTTTGGTGTCTTTGTGGCGCTTCATACCCACTAAGCATCATGCTTCCAGTGCATCATGGTATATCTCTTTCCCAATGACATTGTGCTTCTTTGTGTTCTTGCTAAGATATGCATGTGGGTTTGCTATATGTGCTTATTCTAGTTGGCACCACTTCATGAAACATTGAAGGTTTCAATTGTTCTTTGACATTTGTACCGCATTATTTACGTCAAGATAGAGCTTTCTATGCATATTTCTGACTCTTATTCCCTCTGGTGTTAATGTTGTTTTACTTAATCATTCTCACAACTTTTCATGAGTCAAGTGTTTGCTTCTTCACATCATATTTCTCAAAAGATCATCAATTTCTAGCTTGCAAATCTACACATGTAAGGTTGTTGATTCATCCATATTTCACCAAGCTATTCTATTCATGTCTTCTCGAAGGTGCATCTATCAATATTGTTCTTCTAGTGATCAACTTGGTCTTTCCTTGATGATGTCTTTAATTCCCATCAAGCCCTCAAGAGTCACACTCCAAATGGATCTAGTTGTTATCATCAACACATCGTCCAGTTTGTGTTCGTGCCTCATTATGCATGTATGTAGTTTGTTGTGCTAATTAAAGTTGACTAAACTTCTAAGATACCTCTATTGTGGTTTTATGATACCTCTACTGCTACATCGACATTGTGCCTTTGTGTTTGTGCCATGTTATGCATGTGGGATGTGTTGAATACGCTTATACTACTCACACATTCCTCTCCAGTGAAGATGGCATATTCATGGTGTTCTTCATCATCTTCTTCATATTCATGGTCACAAGATTTTTTATATGGCATCTCAATTCCATTTATCGGATGTCCTTCATTCTAGATGCATTTCAAAAGACCTTCTCCAAAGCTTGAGTTTTCTAGTCTGCAAAATACAATTCAAATGGTGGCATCTTTGAATTATTTTTGGAGAGTAAGAGGGAGTGAAATGTTGTATGGGGATTGACAAGTTTGTTTCCAATTTGTCGTCCAAGTTGGGTATGTGTTTCACCCATTCTACAACTTGAGGGGGGTGTTAGAATTATAGTTATTTAGTTTATTATGTCATGTGGGCCTACTCATCTTGGTCCATTAGGTTTAAGTTTGCTTCCCTTATATTGTCCTCCTTTCCTATATATAGAGGAGGAGGGTGCCTTCTATTAATAAGAAAATATTCCACTATCCTCCCATTCTTTTTCATATGATTATTATACTATATAATACATACAATAATGAATGTATAATACATATGAATATTATATCAAATCTCTCAATAAAATATCAAGTTTAAGATGCCTCCCATTGTCTGACACAAATGAAAACCTTGATCCATTATGTGTGTGCATGCCAAAACATGGTGCACTATCTATCTTTGGGAAGTGTGATGATAGTATGCGGGTCTAACCAAACATGGTGCATAGTTTATTATTATGACCTTTGGGTTGTTAGGTGATATTAGTAGGATTAAGCACCTAGAGGCACAAATATGGCACCTAATTTATGATATGAATTATTAACAAAGAGTTGTGCAACCATATGTCAGAGTTTTCATTGAATGGAACTGAGATTGCCTACCTATGTAGTTAGATCATGAGTGATCACCCATAAGTGACTCATTGTATAATAAAATATGGATCTTGTCTCGCTAATAAAACCGCTCATTATAATGTTTTGAATAAAAATTTCAACTATCAATTTGAATAAAATAGTGAACATTTATGTATAAAAGGCCAAATTAATATTAACAAAAATAATTATCAAAACAAAATTCTGAGTAATTCAGTTTTTTCTATGGATCAAATGGAAAACATGCATAATAATATCTTTTTGTGATCGGTCCTTGAGAAATAAAAGTTGAATAGTAGTAACATCTTTTAATGGTATAGGGCATTGAGAATTGTTCTCACTCATGAGCATGAATGCATTGTATGTATTAGAAACTCCAACACCATAAGAACCAACTCCAAATGTGCCTAGGGATAAAATAGAATCTTATCGCCTTAATTATTTCCCATACTTTTTAGTCGTACTTAGTGAAGGGTGGGATGGCCATTGCTATCACCTCGCACTTGGATTACACTCACATACTATTCAAGGAAATAACGACAATAGATGTGCTTGTTGACATTTTTTATATACAGGTAACTAGCTTCATCTAGAAATCTTTTGACGAAGACATCTACTTCATACTCTTCAAGTACATCCCAACACAACTTGATCTAGCTACACACACACTTTTGTTGTTAAGAAACTTGTCCTATCACCTCATCAACCTCAACACAAATAAAATGCTACTTTCTCAAGTTTCCATCTGTCGAAGGCGAGCATCTATCATACTCTAATTATGGATGAGACATGACCTCCATTGATGCAAACGAATAGGCTACATGTCTAGAAACTGCTCCACCTGTCTGACACACCAAACAAAGGATGTCTATAGATGCAACACCTCCCACTTCATAGGGTATGTATGATTTCAATGCCATGCATTTTGAATTGGGACTCATTGAGGATGCTCAGACTAGCTTAGAGTAGGAGAAGCATAAGAAAGGCCATCATCTCAACCACATGTACCTTATGAAACACTCCCATACCTAATGGCATGAGCACCAATGTGATTACTATGCTCCCTATTTGTCACATCAACAATTGGATGGGACATACCCTTTTGTGGAATCCTCTAAATGGTTGCATGTCTATAAATAAGAGTCATATCAAGAAGCTCCTACTACCCCTACAGACATAGAATCCATGGTTTGATGATCAACATAAATGATCATACCATGCCATCCCGATGGGATATCAACAATAACCACCCCAGCACCATTGAGAGACACTACCACAGTGACCACCACAAATGGCGGTTTTTACAAAACTTTTCTTCCCCTTCACTCTACGTCTAGAGTTTGTTTGTGGTGGAGGGTGGGTGTTCTATTTCTCACACTTCCATAAACACATGTTTAGCTTCTTCCTAAAATGATTTTCTTTGAAATGTCAAGATTTAATCATTTTATTGCATCATATCTTATCTTATTTTAGCATACACTTTTTTTATTCTAGTAATTGACCCACAAATAGTTGGC
The DNA here is from genome assembly GCA_963693085.1 of Alisma plantago-aquatica. Taxonomy (NCBI): domain Eukaryota; kingdom Viridiplantae; phylum Streptophyta; class Magnoliopsida; order Alismatales; family Alismataceae; genus Alisma; species Alisma plantago-aquatica. The sequence continues at coordinate 1,260,140,472 of OY856412.1, forward strand.
TTGGATTTCAATTCACCATTTGTGCATTTGCATTTACATTTATTATTTAACACCCTTGTATGAATTGGATTCTTGTGTTAGTCTTTACTAACAAACCTCACCAATGCTTATAACTCGTCCTATCTGTCCCAGGTCCTCAATCACTATACTCCATGGAAATGTTGGAAAGTCGGGATTAAATTTAGCATGCCTCACATAGTGATCAATGTATCATATCCGTTGAATCATCAATGATCCTTGGATCATACATAGTATTGATATATTAAGTTAGAAAAATAACTCAATGCACTTAAAATCATATGAAAAGTTTCACATGATTCAATCCCTCTTGTACAATTATGCTTACATCTACTTCCCTGATCCACCACAAACAAATTAAAAACCATAAAACATTCCATTCCCTAACTTCAAGGTGGCACGCCCCATTTCCCTCTCTATTTTATCCTTTAATACATGTCTCTATATAATATGGTGCATAACCAAAAATAAAAGAAAAATGATGCCAATATGCATAAACAAGGAAAGCTTGTTTTCTATTAGAGTATATAATATATACATATGTATGTATGTATATATATATATATATGGGGGGTGTATAAAGACCATCTCAATTTGAATAGAGGCCATATGTTTTTTTTTTCTTCCATATCTCCATTCACTCCAATTTTCACCTAGTGGTGCATTACATGTCCATTGATGACCTTCCTAGTGTTGGATTATGTGCATGCTTATGGTTATTTGTGGGTTTCTTCTTTCTTCATTAATTTTTTATGTGTGTGTGATGTTCTAAGATTGTGGTGAGGAAATAATGTTGTAAAATGAAGTTGGTACTAAGGATAGAGAAAATCATGTTCTGTGATTCCAAGAGGTTGGTGATGCTTAGCTTGTTAGGTGGGAAGTATAGTGTGTAAGTGAGACATAAATTTGGGCTATTAGTATTTTTTGTCAAGTCTTGTAGTTTTGTGTTATCGAGGACAAGCATTATTTTAAATTTGGGGTTGTTTCATGAATGCATATTTATCTCAGATTAGTCTTATTTAATAGGAGTTTTGCATCAAATTTATGCATTTTATCTCTTGTTTTATCCTAAATTAGGATTTATTGTTTTATTTTGCTTATTATGTTTTAAAATGATGAATTAATCATATAATTGTATGAAATGCACAATGGTGAAAGAAGGTCCACCCATGGTTCCCTTCTAACTAATCTTGAATTGGTTCGAAGGCATATTTCCACAAATGACTTATGCCTCATCTGTAATAACGACCCAAAATCCATCCTACATTGCTTAAGGGAATGTCCTACTTCCAAGGAGGTCTATCTAGACTTCAGATGCCGAATGAGTTCTTTACAAGAAACAAGCATGAATGGATCCAAGACCTTATTTCTACCTAGATCAGCATTGAACAATCAACACTACCCTGTGTTGGCTGTTGGAGCATATGGAGAAACCAAAATGACTATGTCCACAGTGGGAAATCCAGATCGAGAATCGCTAGTGTTTTGTTCATAAAGCAGTGAACAAAGATAATTTTGGAAGTTAATGCTCAGCAAAAACTAGTTCAAATTGAACATGTGGTGTTAGCCTCGCCTGCAGACAACTGCCATGTCGTTGTTTGTGTTGATAGCGCCTTCCAGGGACATTCCAATAGGATTGGTATTAGTATTCATGTCGTGGATCCAATCAGGTTGTTGCATCTTAAGAGATGGCTATACTGGCTATGCGACTTCAAAACTTGAAGCTAAAATCATGGGAATCCTCCGTGCACTTAATATCTATAATGAGAAAGGTTGGCTCTTGCCATCTATATATTCAAACGCAGTTGTGGCGATCAAAGTACTTTAGAAAAAGTATTTTCCTGGTAGCAAGTTCGAGTCCCACTGAAGAAGTTTTGCTGCTCTTTTATTGGATTACCCCAGCATGAAACTCTCACATATCCCTAGGAGTCTTAACTCTATAGCGGATAGTATTTCAAAACACACCTTGTATTTGTTTACTCCGCATAGCTTTCTTTCTAATAAATCGCCTTGGCTCACCAAGGAGGTGAATTTTACACTACCCTATGTTTGGCCCAGTATAGAGAACAAGATAAATAACATATAAATCTCTATGGTTTTCAAAAAAAGGTCCACCCACACCTCTTCTAGACATTCTATAGACAAGCAGGATCATCACTCCCCATCCCCAAGCAATTGGAGTGTCGATCCCCTGATTGTAGGCAACTAATGACAAACTCAGGTACCCATCCAATCAACTAGGCCATACAGTCAGTCATCTTGAGTGCATTCCACAGACTAGAAAAGAAGGCCAGTGAGACAGTTGACTCACTTCAAGAGCCAAATGACTCACAAAGCATTAGGAAATCACAATAAAGCCAACAATAGACAAAATGACCAGTTGGTCCTATGAAAAATTGGCTCTCCAGGTGCAAGGAATCCATAAGAGAACCTGACCATCACCCATTTAGTCAATGTGCAATGAGCCTATTGGCTAGCAACTTCCCCTTAAGTTTATCTACAACAGATATTGGTGACTCACTTCGTGAGTCAATTGGCTAAAATTGCATTGAAAGAACATGATCAGAGTGAGACAACTGACTCATTTTGTGATTTGATCGACTCACCATGCGTCAAAGTGTAAGGGAAGAAAATCAATAAACTAGCTCATTCACTAAACCTTTTTGGACCCCAAGATGTGTAGAGATATACAACCGAGGTGACCAAATGGCCACCCTATCAATCACTTGGGTTTTTTCTTGCTTCAGGATTTACACAGACCAGTCATATTACTAATTAATTTGTGAGACTTGTTGTGTAAGTACTTAGAAAAACTCACCATAATTATCCAGGATCCCATTTTCACTTGATAGATCTCATATGTGGTTGTTTTAGAAGAAAATGAAGGAGAGGAACTTGATGCATATTTATGTGACAGTGTCTTGGACTAATTTCATCACCATAGTAGATTCTGATCATTAGAGACCATGGATCTCACATTTTGCACATAAGTTATGATGAGTCCCGATTCACTCTTAATCACTTGTGATGTTTTATCCACCATGTATGAGTCGTTACCTTGAAGGGATACACAGATTAACCATGTTACTTTCTCTTTGTGACTTTGATTTGTATTATTGATTTATGAACTAATTGGTGTTGAATTTATTATTTTATTATATGATTCTTAGATTAATAACCTAAATCACATGAAGACTATAATTCTAGATGTGTAAAACTTTAATATCTACGGTTAGAATATCAGATAGTTCTAGTTAAACCATGTATGAGAACTTCAAAAGGGTGGTTTCCAAGGTGATGGATGCTTGACATGTAAGTAGCATGACAGTGAGCATACAATGATGTTTGTCCATGCAATTCTCATGTTATAATAGGAGTGGAAATTTTATGGCATCAATCTACCACTTATACAAGTAATAATGCAGTGCATGTGAGTGATTGTGGATAGTGAAGGTGAAATCCATTTCACCTCCAATCTTTGAGAAATCATAACTTTCTAATAAAATTAGAAATTACACATAGTTGCTCTAAGTTTAATCAGGAAATCCTAATCTTGTTTTAAATATCAGTCTTGACTTGAATTAATTGATTACCAACATTCTTAACAATGTTGTCTCTTGGAATTTGACCCTAACAATATACTAAATAGTGTCCATCTACTTGAGGATGATACTATCATGTATCTGGTTGGTAAATCTAGGAATTTCCTCCTTAGTGATTTTGTTTTGTGATAAATCTCATGTTAGAATTTGGCGCCATGGATGGGGACAATCGAATTCCCTAATTTAATGTTTTTTAGTAAATGTTAAGTTAGTATTTATTCTTTTATAGTAAAAATAGTACATATCTTCTTGAATTAAATTTTTCTTTGCCTATCTAACTTGTGGTTAATCCCTAAATGTCAGGTACTACTATTTGGTGTATGCAATGTTCTTCAAGCATTGACTATGCATCTAATTTTGTTCCAACGATAGAGAGGACCTGCCATGGGCAAAACCAAGAATTAGACAAAGAAAGGATGAAGCAAAGATACATCACAAGGTGGGCTTAGATCTTGGTGAAGAAAATATGAAGCAAAGATACATCACAAGGTGGACTTAGATCTCGGTGCATAAACAACCATGATTCTGATCACAACTAGGGTAAGAAATCAGGGTATCCTATGCAATATTCCATGGAAAAGGGTCCAAATCTAGAGGTAGCATAGTTGGATCTATTTTAAAAACTCGTGTGAAGTTCTCATCTTTTGTGGAGGCCATTAGAATGATTGATAGGATGATGGTGGTTCATCATGATGTAGTTTTGACAAAATGGTTGACGCAATCCCAAGGTCAACAGTTTGAGAGTTATAAGATGTTGAGGTATTTAGTGTCAAAACAACAACATCAGTTGCAGTAGTCACAATAGAAACAAGTGATTGTTTGAGCTTAGGTCTCTCAAGATTGTAAGATTGACTTTTTATGCATACATCAAGTTTTAAGTTAAGTGAGCTTATTTATGTATCGAGCATTATATTAAGGAACTAGATTGTTATTAACATCAAGGTTTTGTAACTATCTCACTTGTAGTTATAAAGAGCTTCTGAATCCCAAGACTCTCAAACTAAGACATGTCTATGTCGAGATAAAGCATGCTAACCACCAATCTCTACTCATACCAAACTTTTATCGAACTTTCAAGAAAGAGGTCAGTCACTAGACCCTCACATGTGATCACCAACATAAGTATGAGGATCACCATGGAAGTGACACATCATATACATCATTTTAGGGTTTTGGTACATCTCTCTCACTTAGATGGCAAACATACATTATTTCAAATGCCTCTTTATCTTGTGTTATATCTTTACATAGGAAATCTAGGGTTCAACATTATAAAAGAAACCACACACTAGAGGGATCATCTCCTAAACTTAAGAGTATTGTGGCTATGGACTCGTCATCTTGTACTTCTTTTATTCACATATTTTGGAGGTTAGGTAATTTGACGTTCTCCCATGTGGTGTTTACCTACATCAAGAGGTAACCCTTAGTGTATGTTCCATACTAGAGATATTCCTTGTAAAGAGATGGACACTCATGTTGGTCCCAAACCATATCTCACAAATCATAACTCAACATATACAAGACTAGTCACGTATAAGCATGCCAAACCAATAGCTAATGTAGCACAAAAGTTCCATATCTTCATAGTTCACAAGAACATTAAGTATATATTTTTACAAGAATAGTTGATCAAGGACTACAAATGTAATATAGACTCTAGGAAATGCAGTGTTGTGGTTGATGTGCTGAGAAGAAAGTCATCTTTGTCTTTTTCCTCAATGTGTAATTTTATTTTATGGCTTGCATTAAGAGGGCATGTTGGTATCGTCGTAGTAGATGAATGTACAGATGGATGTTTCTTAGTTGGGGGTTTTACTATCACATTTTCATACAAAGTTAATGTTAGTACAAGAGGTGAATGATGTCAGAGGTTGATATTGTTATACAGAATATTTGGTTGGAGTTTGGTAGCAAGAATCTTGATGCATCCATGAGTCTAAGGATGAGACAATTTTCTTCCATAAGGGTGGTTCCTAATTTTTGAGGTTTGAGTAAATGGTGTTTGATGAAGCATGATCCTCAATGTATGATATGCATCATGGTAGAGAAAAATATACCATGTCCCATGGATTTGAATTTGTGGCCAGGGATGAAGCGTGCATGGTCGAGTTAATAGTAAAGTGTCCAATATGTTAGCGAGTCAATCCAGAACATCAGAAACTAAGAGGTTGTGTGACTATTCTTGAGTGAAACAAGATCATGTCACCATGAACTTCATGGGTTATCTTCTTAGGAAAGCAAGGGGTATGATTCCATATTGGTGGTTTTTAACCGTCAATTAATGTCTACTTACTTCATAACAGTCAATACTACATTCACTACAGAGAAGTTGGCATAGATCTATGTGGATGAGATACTTTGTTTACATGGTATATCAACTACTTTAGTTTCAAGTAGAGGGTTGTAGTTCACAAGTATGTTTTGAGATTATATTCATGGATCATTGGGGACTTGGTTGAATTTATCATAGATTTTCATCCACTGATAGATGGCCAGTTAGAGAGGACAATATAGATTTGGAAGATAAATCCTTGATATATTGAACATTAACTTGATTTTGATATATTTTTTCTACAATAATAATTATCAAAGGATCATAGATATGGCACTGTACAAGACTTTGAATAAAAGGCATAGAAAATCCCCTGGTTGTCATTACGATGGGGGTGAGTTTAAACTTTTGGGTCCTGAGTTAGTGAAGTAGACAATAGAGAAGGTAAAGGTCATCAAGCAACAGTTGAAGGCGACACAAGACAAAAACAATTCTTCCATGGATGACCACAAAAGGCCACTTGAGTTCAAGGTTGTATACCTTGTGTACATAAACATTTCTCATTGGAAGGGTGTATGAGTTTTGGCGAGAGGTGTAAATGGCCCCTAGGTTCATGGGACCCCCATCCTATCACCAAGCATGTTGGAAGAGTGGTGTACATGCTGCAAATATTGCCAAAGTTGAGCCATTTGCTTAGTGTTTTCTATGAATCAATGTTGAGGAAGTGTCATTTTGATACTAAATAGATAATGTGATGAGTGGAAATGAATCTTCATGATGGTGTCTTATATGTTAAGGATCCAAAGTTGCTCTTGGAGAAACTTGTAGAATTTGAGGAATAAGGGCATAGTCTATGTGATGGTTTGTGGCATCACCGCAGTGTTGACAAAGCCATGTGGGATTTAGAGAATGAGATGCCTAGTATGTAGACGTCCTTGTTTTATGAATTTGATGATAACATTTTGTTCTTAGGGGTTTAGATTTGTAAGGCCTCATACCTATCTTAATGCTAACTTGCTTGATTGTCATAATTGAATGTTTAGTTAAGAACTTAATTTAGTTGATTATGTGAAAACCCTAACTTATCCCTAATTGCACCTTTTTCTAAATGTGTGAGAACTTATTTGCAATTATGTTAAAAATATCTAATTTCATGCTTTGCTTCATTTATGTTTCTTATTTGATGGGGATTTTATGTATTCCATCCTTGGCTGCATGTGTGTCACCTTTGTGTTGTTGCTATAACCATAGACCAAGTTTTAGTGGTGGTTGAGTGAAGGTTGGTGGACTCGCCCTTAAATTCTTGGTGGATCATCACCTAGGATTTGGTGTTGTGAGAGAGTGGGGTCAATGGATCACATGGTGGTGAGGTAGATGGCTCACTACTTGTTCCTTATCGATGGTTTTTGCATGTTTTATAGGTTCTTTGTTCACTACTTGATGAAAGGAGGGAAGATGGTTGAATATAGGGTTTCCTCGAGCTTGGAGGAGTCCAAAATGAGGACAAAACTACTTGCAACCTACCTCAAATGATCAAAGAATGTAATGAAGCTATGATCTCAATGGATGACCAAGATCAACACCTAGATGCATGGGAAGGACATCATAAAGGCCGTGGTACTTCACTATGGCTCTGGTGGACATGCCCCAATCATAGACTGCTGACAGAACCCTTAAAAATGATCAAGTTGGACAAAATTATAGTTTTGTGAAGAATGGTCGTGCCATTAGGTGGCCACCATAGTTGTTGTGTCTGGAATGACTATTCTACCATTGAACCCCACCTATTTTATCACTTGATATCCTCAATTTTCCCCTCACTTAACCCTAAATCCCTATATAAGCCTTGGATGTGGATGGAGGTTGAGGGTTGACTCCCTTAAGCATTCATTTCAACTCCCTATCACCTACCAACCTCATTCCACTTCCATTTCATCACCTTTCACCCAAAACCCTAGCTTTTAGGGTTTTGGCCACTATCTATTCCATTCTCATGTCATTCCACCTTAGATAAGGGATGTCTCAAACTTGCAACTATTGTAGAAGGAGGATTCAACCACTACTTCGATCTCCATGGATTCTTATTTTTTTCTTCTCGATTTTTGTATCTCTAATTGTCATGAGTAACTAAGAACCCTTTGTGGTTGTTTGGGGAAATAAATGTGACTTTGATACCATGTTGGGGAAATATTATTGTAATCACTACAGTTCTGTTTGAAAATGTTATCCTTATGCTTTTATCTCATTTGCCCATCTCTTTCAATGGTGATAATGCTTGAAACTGCCTAAGCAAAGAAGAATGTTGTATATGTGACTATTTGGGGGAAAAGATCCTAAATACAACTAGCGGATCCTTAGATAGATATGTTGGGAAATATGGCATCAACTATGGTAGCAGAAACACAAAATTTACTTGCCAAATTCCCTATTGAATAGTAGATCGTGCCAACAACTACAAGATGGGAAATAGGGTTTCAAGGTTATACCTGGTCCTCAAGCAAGTCCAATGATAATTCCCTTGCAGTAGGGTATGCCTTTCTTCAAGTTCCATCTGAAAGGTTGTCATTGTCGTCATCCTAGTCTAACACCACAGACAGCAGCTAACGAGAAAGTGCCTCTTGCCTCTAGAGTAGTCCATGCGGAGCATCAGGGAACTCTTGTCGTTCTAGATGAACAGATGGGAAGGAGTTGTCCCTCCTAGTTGACTTGCTAGCGTCAACTTATCTCCCATGATCATATATCCCTTGTTGTTACTCCATTTGATGGGTAGAAGTTTATCAAGCTCTCTTGGTTACCACAACCAGAGAAGACAACAATTGTCAAAGCTAATTGATGTGGTTGAGATGCCCCCAGTACCCCTCTATTTATAGGAGGGTCAGTGTTAGGGTCTCCAGTCAGTTTAGGATTTGAAGAGACAAAATTTCTTGAATTTTCTGAAATTTACATACATCAAACTGGTCGGTCAATTCACACATAAGATGATCATTTCAACACTTGAACTTGTCGTTTCACTATGTTTCCTATTCGCAATTTTTTTGGCAATTATTCGATTAATGCACAACATGACGCCAGCATCAATCCTTGATCCAAACTCATTGATCTACAAAACGGTCGGTTCACAACCTGAGCCTATCGATTCATGCACTTGAGCCGATTGGTTCACTTCCTGAATTGGTCATTTCAAGGTGCAGATTGCCAATGTTGTTTAAATTGAATACCAAACACTTTAGTAATCAATGTTAAACATCATTCATGAACAAACTCCTATTCCAAGTGCATTCCTATTTGTATGACCCTATATGTCCCAAGTTGCATTGGCAGTGAATGTCCATAACTAATTTATGACATCACAAGTAATGATTGGTATCTAGCAAGACATCATTGCTACCCAAGTAATTTGAAAAGTTGGAGAACAACTTCAACCTACAATCTGTAATTGGTGTTATAGTGATTGTATAGTTCCTTTGTCTCTAATATCCAGATTGAACTCGAGGCATGGAATCATCATCCTATTCAATGTTCAATCTACATTCTTTGAACTTGAGGAGATTGTCTGAGATATATGTGAACTCAACATCATATATTGATTCACATGTGCATGGTCATGCATTTCTCATTCTTTCTTATCAAGTGGCCAGGATATCAAAATCTTATAGGAGGGACAAGTCCCATCTACATCACTCATAGTCATTCCCCATGTGTCATAACACATTTGAACATCACTTTTATGGAAACCCTTATTCAAGTTCACATTTGATGATGACAAAGTACATCAAACAACATGTGATGAGTGTAGTATTTGAGGTCTAAGAACCACAATAACCACCATCACTGTGAGAGATGATTTTAACTACCATTCTATGGTTTCCTTGTATCACTCTCAAGGTGGGTCTATCTAATACAATGTTCTCTAACAAGTATCTATGTGTTTGGTTTGGCATCATATATCATGACTAATGAGATTCTGTCATCAACAAACACACACTCTAGTCTTAATTGTTATTGTTATCTATTAGCCTTCCACAACAACAATCGAATAGGGACATAACAAGAATGTATATACTCTTAACATTTGCATGATCTCATTGTTCAGGCCCTCAACCTGAAGACACGCATCATTGAGTAATATCATTCTTTAGACATTTATTATGTAACATCATTATCTCGGTACTGAATAAAACAATATAAATTGGGATATTACCTTTATTATTAATCAAAGTGTTTACAAGTTATGTCATTACAATCATCATATGATTGGCTCTCTAGACATGCATACCAACAGACTCCCACTTGCACGTAGAGCCAATCACCCATGAACTTAATCCCAAGTGATCTAACATAACCATCATGTTTCTAATGTGATAGTGCTTTTGTCAAGGGGTTAGCACTTCCGGTTGGGGCTCTACAAATCTTCACATCTCCTCATTGTATGATTTGTCATATGAGATGGAACCACCTTTGTATGTTCTTAGAAAGCTGATGTGATCTGGGTTCCTTAGCTTGTGCAATAGCTCCATTATTGTCAGAATATCGCTCAATTGCATTGTTGATGCTTGAAACCACCCCAAGTTTAGAAATGAACTTTTTGATCCATACAACTTCTTTGTTGTGTTGAATGTGGTGATATACTCAGCCTCTGTCATAGAATCTACAACTGTCTCTTACTTGGAACTCTTCCATCTTAAAGCATTGTTGTTGAGGCAAAACACAAATCTTATTTGTGATCGATAATCATCTTTGTCAGTTGGGAAGCTCGCATGGGCGTAACCTTTTACCACCAACTCTTCCTCACCACTGTAGATAAGGAATTGATGCTTAGTTCTTCTCAAGTACTTAAGGATGTTCTTCATCAGCAGTCTAGTGGGTATCATTGATATCTTATAGTCATGCTCAAGGCGTATGAGACATCAGGTGAGTGCATAACATTGCATGCATGATAGATACAATTGTAGATGCATATGGAGTCTAATTCATGTGTTCCCTTTTTTCACAAGATTTGGGACATTGAGCTCTAGAGATAGAAATGCTATAAGACATTGGCAGGTTGCCTCTCTTTGAGTTCTCCATGTTGAACCTCTTTAACACTTTATCAATGTATGTGCTCTGGCTTAGTCCAAAAAGCCTTCTAGATCTAACTCTATAGATCATGATTCCTAAATATAAGATGTTTTGTCTAAGTCCTTCGTGGAGAATGTATTTCCAATCCAACTCTTTCCCATTTGTAAAGTAGGTATGTCATTCCCCATCAATAGTATGCCATCCACATACAATATGAGGAATACAATCATGCTCCCACTAACTTTCTTGTAAACACGCGATTCATCTTCATGTTGACTAAAGCCAAACTCTTTGACTGTTTTGTCAAATCAAAGATTCAAGCTCCAAGATGCTTGATTCAAATCATAGATTGACCTTTGTAGATACAGAATTTATTCCTTTGGATTTATAAAACCCTTAGGTTGTGTCATATACACATCCTTAAGAAGATTCCCATTAAGGAATGTAGTTTTAACATCCATCTTCGGAATCTCAAAGTCATGATAAGTTGTGATGGCAAGCATGATCCTGATGGAATTAACCATAGCGATTGGAGAAAAGGTTTTATCATAGTCAAAACCTTGAACTTGTTTGAAACCCTTTGCAACTAATCAACCTTTGTAAGTTTGTACATTACCATCCATGTCAGTCTTCTTCTTAAAGACCCACTTGCACCCTATGGGTTTTATCCCTTCAGGTGGATCCACCAAGGTCCATACCTTGTTGGTGTACATAGATTCCATCTCAGATCTCATTGCTTCTAAACACTTCATAGATTTTGGTCCCTTAACAACTTCTAGGTAGATAATTAGCTCATCATCAATGACCAATTCATTGCCTTCTTGAGTCACAAGATAACCAAATCTTTTTGGCTCAAGGTGCCTCCCACTAGATATTGAGGTTCTTGTGTTACTTGACAAATTTGAGATTCCACAATGGTTTATGACTCTCTATGTTCCTATTTACCTCTACAGGTTCAATTCTTTCTTGTTGGTCTCAAATTTCTTCGAGTTATACTTTGATCCCACTAATTCCTTTGGAAATAAATTCATTTTTTAGGAATGCAGTATCCCTGACAACAAACATGTTGTTATCAGTTGGGTTATACAAGTAGTATCCCTTGGTTTCTTGAGGATATCTGTAACATACTAGATCTTAGACCCTACCCTGGAAGTTTTTCCTTTTGAGTTTGATCAAGAAAGGTTGAGGTTAGAGTGATCCTAATAATCAAATACAGGAATAAGGTAATCTAATAAGTCATATAATTCATTTGGATGGTAATAAGATGATAAAGAACTTAATTGAATGAGTAATTGATCTAATGGGCCTCTAATGGGCCTAATGGCATAACCCATGTAAGAAAGCCTCAAAATAAATAATAGACTTCAAATTCGTAATCTACACATCAAAATAAGCCTACATGTCAATTTTCATTTAATTTGGACTCCTTGAAATAATATGGTTAGATATGAGAGAAAAATTGCCTGAAAAGTGTAATTAATAAATAAATATAATAATTGACCCCAAAAGAGGAAAATAATGTTATATTCGTAATCTATATAACAAATATAGCCTTTGGGTGAATTTTCATCCAATTTGGAGAAGGTTTGCTTAAAAGGTAAAACCAGGATAGAGAAAGTGTGTAGAACCTTCAAAATATTAATTAAATACTCAAACAACTCCAATATGTAAAATTGATGGAAAATTCATATCTAACACATTAAATATGACTTGTGGGTCAAGTTTCATAAAAAATGGATAATCCTAATGCCATTAATGAAGGAGGAAAGAGAAAATGAGATTTGATTTATTTAACATGTTAAAAGTTTCTAAAAGGCAAAACTAAGTGTATTATCAGAATCTACATGCTTTATTTGGCCTCTGTGCAAAATTTTACTTAATTCAGATAATATTTGAGCCCTCAATTTAAGATAAAGAAAATAAGGAAATAATGCTTTCTAACTTTGGTTTAATCGGATTCGATTTTGTATTTCAATATGTCACGCCTGGCTTCCAGATTCCTTTGATGCGAGATCTCTCCTCGACTGTCCGATTCTTATCGGAACACTCTGGCTCATCTCCTACCTTGGGTAGGAGACTGCCGCTGCGGCTCCTGAAGATTTGTCTTCCTTGCGCCGAATCTTTCCTCTCCTCTACGTTTCTCTACCCACTCTCTTTTCCCCTGGATTCCTCGTTCTTCTCCGTGCAGCCCGAGCCCTATATATAGGGGTTTCCCTTCTTCGAGTTTTCAGACACCTTGGGTGAACCTGGTTCCCCTATCTTGCCCTATTTCCTATTTCTTTTCCTTCTCCCTGCCGTATCAAGTCATCAGACCTCCAGGGAATTGACCCCAGGCCTCCGGCGGGATCCCAGGTCCTAGTTGCCTGGCTTGGTTCGGCTTCTGCTAACTGTGAGCATGTTTCCTTCCTTGGCCGTCAGCTTGGTTCGCCGCCTTCTGGAGAAACCTTCGGTTGTTATCATGGATGCCAAGGATCCGTTCCTTTGGTCTGAGTATTTCGTGGTGTTCAACACGAGGTAAAAACATCCTCAATTTGATGTTTTGGTCATGATCCTGGTTTCCCCCAATCTGCCCAGTCGAGCAGTTCTCACATAGCGGCCATGGTGCGTGAGTTGGGAGACAGGTTGTGTCCCCCCCCCCCGAATCTACCCTCATGCTTTCCTATTTTCTTTGTTTTCTAGATAAGGGCATAATTGTCTTTTTTCCCTCTATTTTCCTTAGTTGTGGGAGAGGTCAACGGAGAGGCTAACTGGTGATGCGGCCACTTCTTATTGGGCCAATTCATAGGCCAAGACCCACTCTCTCTCTCTCTTCTCTTGCAATCGTTTTGGCTGACGTGGAATTTTCTAATTGGTCGGTGCTTAAAAATTGATAACTAATTATCTGTTTATCCAAAATTTACAAATAAATACTCGTTGGATTCATAAAAATGTAAGCTTTATTTTGGTATTGGTTTTTCGCCTGAATATAGTGTTTTAAATAGGTGTTTTCAATGGATCTATTTAATAATGAATTAACTTGTAAAAATCATAACTAATTATCTATAAGTTAGAAAAATATAATAAAATATGTTTTGGAATCCTAATAACATAAAATAAAATGTGGAATAGTTTTGGTAACCTAATTCATTAATAATAAAAAGGTGATTTTTAGGGTTTTGTATAATTAATGGAAACCTAACCCTAATTCCACATATATGCATCATAGGTTCTTTTGGAGGCCTAGGCTTGGACCTAGAAGTGACTTTGGACCTATTTGACTCTGAAGTTGAGGTATGTTTGCATCCTCGATTATTCGTTTTTAGCAATAACCTATCTTTATTATTCTCTTGGTCCTATGGACAATAGCCTATACACATTGCTCATATATTTTGATATCATGGTTCATGTGAACTACCTTTTATTTGTTATCAATCCTGTGATCATAGATATTCTCTTGGAATCTTATCTTATTGCCTTGGTGCAATTTGGACTTTTGATATTATATGCCCACTGCGATGTGGAATTTTACTTGGTGATGTATGCCCACTTTGAAGTGGATTTGTTTATATGTTGAGTTGTCCATTGTGTGATGGAAACATTGTTAATTCTGACTATACTTTCTACTTGCCTCTACATTAAACATGCTATGTGATTCAGTAGCACTAGAGTAGTGTAAGTGCATTGGTTTTGTTTATAGCAGATGTGATATTTCCTGCTCTTTTGGGATGGCAAGGAACCTCGTACCCAGGGCAAGATGTGTGTCTTGACCCATTTTATATATTTGGGAGATTGGCAGTTTTCCATTCTCTATCAGGCTTCAGCTTTATGGGGGTTGGCCTCCAATTGTGTTTATATTGTTCTAGGGCTATGTTTATCTCACATGCATGCAATATATTGATTGTGGGGTGTGTGCCCTACTTGTGCTTTGTTTCCCACCATGGTAGTGGATTTATTTATGGCACAATCCTTTTTATGTTGATTTATGGCAAGTATCTCTTTTAATGTGATTCTTTCTCTTGATACCCATTTGGGTGGTACTTATCTCTTGCATGTGAAGCCTTTTATTTTGTTGTCCCTTATTCTTTATAAATTGCTCAATTTTCTTTTTAGTATGCACATACCAGCCTTTGCTGATGTCTCCTATTGTTTCTCTTTTGCTGGGGTATGCTTCCAACCCTAGGTGGCGGACATGGATGGTATGGCATGTTGACCTGGACTTAGTTTGTGATGATGAAGTTTGGAGACAATCTTGAGGTGGTTTAGATTTCCTCTACATGGATCCTTATGAAGTAAGTTTAAGATGTTTAATATGTTCCCTTTGTTTTATAATTGAATATAGTCATGTTTTTATTCCGCTGTTATACTTTGGTCTTTTGTTACCATTATATAAAGATTTGAAAATTTTACACCCACTCCAACATACCTTCTGAGTGTGTTTGGACTGGAGGTTTTGTTATTCAAATTTTTTGTAGAGAAGTGGTTTTCACTTCTTTACAATATCCAACTAAAATGCATTTTTCTGGTCTAAGGTCAAGCTTTTCTGGAAACATTTTCTTGATATAAGCTCACACCCCCAAATCCTCATAAAAGACATTTTGGGACGCTTCCTAGTCCATATCTCATATGGTGTCTTTTGAACCAATTTAGATGGTGTGTGGTTAAGTGTAAATGCTGCAATTTCTAGAGCATAACCCCAGAAGGAAGTCAAAAGATCGACAAAACTTGTCACTGATCACACCATATCTAGCAATGTTTGATTCCTTCATTCAGATACACCATTATGTTGTGGTGTTCCAGGTGAATTCCATTATGATATGATACCACGAGCTCACAGAAGGTCCTCAAACTCCTGGCTTAAGTATTATCCACCCCGATCAGAACAAAGTGTTTTGATACTCTTTCCAAATTGGTTTTGTACTTCATTCATGAAATCTTTGAACTTTTCAAGAGTTTCTAACTTATGTTTCGTCAAGTAAACATAATCATACCTACTGAAATCATCAGTGAAGGTAATGAATTACTATTACCCACCTCTAGCATTTGTTCAAAATGGGTCACATACATCAATATGTATGATTCCTAATAGATCACTAGCTCTCTCACTGTTGCAAATGAAGGGAGTCTTGGTCATATTTCCCAACAAACAAGACTCACACTTCTTTATTGATTTGAATTCAAAAGGGTCTAGATAACCATCTCTAGTTACGTGATTCTCATTGATATGTCCTAGACGACAATGCCAAAGATATGTTTTATTTGAGTTATCAAGTTTTAGCCCTTTGGTATTTATGTTATAAACATTTGTCTTAAGATCTAACAAATAAAAACCATAGGACATCAGAGCACTGCCATAAAAGATCTCATTTTTGAACCATTCTTTATATGAAATTCATATACATCCTTATCCATATAAGATACAGAAATAATATTTCTATTTATGGCAAGTACAAAATAGTAGTTCTTTAAATCTATCACAAGCCTTGTGGGCAGACATAAACTATAGGTTTCAACTATAGTGGGAACAACTCTTGCTCCATTTACAATGCACAGTTCAACCTCACTCTTTCATAAAGGCTTACTTCTTTCAGATCTTGCATATTCGAACATATTTCAGATCCACATCCAATATCTAGTACACAAGATGAAGAAGTAGATAGATTTATCTCGATAACGTATATACCTGAAGTGGAGATATCAATTCCCTCCTTCTTCTTCCTCATTTCCTCCAGATAGAGAGGGCAATTTCTATTCCACTGTCTAGGCTGGTGACAGTGGTGACAATTGCCTCCCTTAGTAACTCTTCCCTTGGCTTTCAGTGAAGAAGACTTGGGCTTATGGCTAGATTTTGAACTTTTCTTACATTTTCCTTTACCCTTGAACTTCCCTTTTACTGTGTTGATCACCATCACATACTTGGGCATGTCTTTCTTCATTTTCACTTCAACTATTCTCAACATGCCAAGTAATTCTGACAATGGCTTGCCAAAATTATCCATGTTGTATTTCATGAAAAACTGACTATATGACTCTAGAAGTGATTGTAGAATCATGTCAGTGGCCAACTCTTGGCTCAAGGAGAACCCCAGTCTCACAAGGTTCTCTACATACACAATAAGCTTGCACACATGGGGATCTACTAGATCTCAACTGCCATGTTGCACTTGAACAACACCTTGGAGACATCATATCTCTCATGCCTTGCCTAGTCTTGGTACATGTTCTTAAGATGAGTTACCATCTCAATCACATCCATATTCTCATGTTGTATCTGCAACTCATAGTTGATGGAGCACAACATTGGGCATTTGACATCTACAACACCTTAGAGTGATTCTTGTAAGCATCTTTGTCATCCTTAGGTGCATTGGGAGCATGTTTATATGGATCTGGTGTTTCTAGGACATAGAGCTCGCTCTTATGTGAGAATGATTCTCAATGTCTTGAATCAGTCATGGAAATTATTCCCATTTAACTTGTTCTTCTCAAGGACCAATCGCAAAGAAAATATGTTGTTTGTCGTCATTTAAATCTACAAGAGAATTTTACAATATGTCAATACATTTTTTATTTGATTTGATTAAGGTAAAATTTGATGATGTTTAATTAGGCCTTTAATTAACTATCACTCCCACTATTTTGTTTAAATTGGTAACCCTCACTTATAATTTGGAAGATTGCATAGTACAATCTTCTAGTGAGCCATGATCCATATTTCATCAAATCAGGAGTCAACATTGGTTGATTGCCTATAACTTGACAATTTAGGTAGGGAACTTTGTCCAATTGCAGCTATATGAAACTCTTGGATAGATGGTGTGCACAACGCTTTGTCACAATCCATCATTATGCTTCTAGGTACTTAATCTCATTGAGATCACCTAGTTAAGCCTGACCCAAAAGCCAACATGATAGAATATGCACCATGCTTTGGTAGATCTACATATCTATCATTACACTTCCATGAGATGGACATCGCACCATACTTTGACGTAACCTATGCTTAGTCAATCAAGTTTTTCATGTTTGTTGCTTATGCAAAGAATCTAAGAATTAATTTATATTGAGGGATTTTATATAAATACATATACATATCCAATTACCACATACTTAAAGTATGTATCATATACATGCTATAACCACAACAAAAACATGCAATAATAAACATAAGCAATGGTTATGGCCATCCTATTATAATTATTTGCGTACACAAGGAATTATTACCACCTCAGGTCCACATCATATGTAGCAACCTATTGTTGATGATGATTGGGCTGACCGTTTCAACCCTTGAACTGGTCATCTGGACTCCTGGTCAATTGGTTGGTCTCACAGATTGATCATTTAGCCTCCAGTCATGGCGTCATCTAGACTCCTCCAGTCAGTTGGTTGGACCACCAGCAGATCGGTTGGCTTCTCCTATCATCGACCTTTCTGGTCCTCTAGTCGATCAATTCATCTGTGAATCAGCCGATTCTCCTAGTGTTGAATGTCCTCTTTGTCATAACAAGAAATTGAAGGTATCCTAATCCTATCTATCATATTAAATTGTAATTGGGAAACCTCAAGTTACATTCGAGGGGAACATAAGAAGGAAAGAACTAATACTTCTACATATGAAAAAAAGAGGCTCGGTATGCAAACTGAGATATAAATAGGAACATGCAACCATCTAACCGTAGCACAGAAGGTCTAGGGGTATAGGCCATAACCATGCTTCCAATCACCATCAAAATGATTTAAGGCGACGCCTTTTTGCATATATATATCATATCATATATGTATATATACATATTGGGATTGTATGTTGCAATTAATCAGATATACACATTAATCATTTAAATATTCACATAAAATCTAATAAATAAATGATTAAAACCAAAATTGGGATGCATCGATAAATCCCAAAATATAGTAAATTAATGTTGCTCGGTTATCACTATTGGGAAATATGGCATCAGATACAACAGCAGAAGAAAAAAAAGTTTTACTTGCCATATTCCACATTGAAGAGTAGATTACGTCAACAACTATGATATGGGAAAGAGGGTTGCAAGTTTATACCTAGTTCTAGAGCAAGTCCAGCGACAATTCCCTTACAGTAGGATGCACCTTTCTTCAAGTTGTAACTGAACGCTTGTCATTGTTGGCCTCCTAGTTTGACACCACAGATAGTGGATGACTACATCCTCCTAGTAGGGAAAGTGCCTCTCGCCTATAGAGTAGTCCACACAGATTACCAGGAACTCTTGTCATTCTAGAACAGACAGGTAGGAGTTGTCCCTTCTAGTTGGCGTTCTAGCGTCAATTTTCTCTCCTATAGTTGTCTCTCCCTTGAAGTTCCTCCCCTTGATGAGTAGAAGTTTCTCATACTCTTTTGGTTACCAAAACCAGAGAAGACAACAATTGTCAAAGATAATTGATGTGTCTTGGAATCCCCTAGTACCCTTCTATTTATAGGAGGGTTGCGGTCAGGGTTTCTGGTCAGTCTAGGAGTCTAAGAGATAGAATTTCATGAATTTTCTAAAACCTACGAACATTGAATTGGTCGATTCACCTATGAACTGGTCTATTCACACATGAGATGATCAGTTCAACACTTGAACCATTCGTTTCAATATGTTTCATGTTCACAATTGTTTTAGTCACTAATATTTGATTAATGCGCAACATGATGTCAGCATCAATCCTTGATCTAGTCTCATTGATCTACCGAATAGCCATCTCACAACCTGAGCCAATTGATTCATGCAACTAAGTCGATCAGTTCACTTGCTAAATCGGTCATTTCAGGGTGCAGATTGCCAACGTTGTTTTAAATTGAATACCTAACACTTTAGTAATCAATGTTAAACATCATTCATGAACAAATTCATATTCCAAATCCATTCCTATGTGTGTGACCCTATAGGTCCCAAGTTACATTGGTAGTTAGATGTCCTTAACTAATTTATGACATCACAAGCAATGATTGATATCTAGTAAGATCATTGCTACCCAAGTAATTCAAAAAGTTGAAGAACAACTTCAACCTACAATTTGTAATTGGTGTTATAGTGATAGTATAGTTCCTTTGACTCTGATATCAAGATTGAACTCTGGGCATGGAATCGTCATCCTCTTCAACATTCAATCCGCGTTCCTTGAAACTGAGTAGATTGTCTGAGATATGTGTGAACTCAACATCATATATGATTCATATGTGCATGGCCATGCATTTCTCATTCTCTCTTATCGAGTGGCAAGGATATCAAACTCTTGTATGAGGGACAAATTCCATCTACATCACTCACAATCATTCCCCATGTCTCATAATGCATTTAAACATCACTATTATGGAAACCCTTGTTCAAGGTCACATTTGATGATGGCAAAGCACATCAAAAAACATGTGATGAGTGTAGTGATTTAAGGTCTGAGAACCACAATCACCACCATCACTATGAGAGCCAATTCTGACTACCATTCTATGGTTTCCATGTATCACTATCAAGGTGGGTCTAACCAGTACATTATTCTCTAACAAGTATCTATGTGTTTGGTTTCATATCATATATCATGACTAATGAGATTGTGTCATCAACCAACACACTCTAGTTTTAAGTGTTATTGTTGTCTATTAGCCTTCCACAATAATAACCGACTAGGGACATAACAAGAATGTATATATTGTTAGCATCCGCATGATCTCATTGTTCAGGCCCTCAACCTGAAGACACACATCATTGAGTAATATCAGTCTTTATACATTTGTTATGTAACATCATTATCTCATAATTGAATAGAATAGAACAAATTGGAAGATTGCCTTTATTATTAATCAAATCATTTACAAGTTATGCCATTACAATCATCATATTATTGGCTCTCTGGACATACATATCAATGAGATACCCCTCTTCCTACATACCCATCTTTTTTTCTATCCCTAGGTGTGAGATCTAAGTAGCTAGTAGTGCCTCACAAATGTGTCTAGCAAAGAACATGTCTGTAGGTTGGATGGAGTGTAAAAGGAGGTGAAATACTTATCTCCTACACTACATGCCACCCTTTTCCACTAAGTACATTAAGAGAAAACACATATACTAGTGTGACTGTGATTGAATTATACCTATACCCTAGTCAATTAAACCTTGTAAGGCTGGATAAGGGGTAATAGAGCTTAGTTCCTCTATGTACACCAACGCCACCCATGGTGAACTAGTAGTATAGGATAATTAACCATCACTCAACTATGTTTCTTGGTTAAATAATATGGTTTGATTGAATGTATTGCACGATAATACCTTAACTAGGTTGATAGTCACATTTTCCCCAAATGGCCCACTTCCCTAATTAATTTCTCAAAATGCTAATTGCTCTTTTCATAGATATTGTTCACTTAGTTGTCTTCCTAGCTTGTTTACTTATCTAATTGTCTTTGTCATGTTAGTTTGCACTTTCTAGAGTAGTTAACTCTTACATCTAGTCTTTTTAGCTAAATTCTATTAGTTTAGATCATTGATTGCCTTCTCAGTGTAATTTCTAGCTTAATGTAACTAGTTGCCTCTTCTTGCCTTATTTAGCTATATTGTTCTCTCAATTTATAATGATGATTGTTCTAGTGTACTTTAGTGTAATATCCTCTCATGCTTCATGTGATAGTATTATTTGTGTATGGTTAAATTAGTTTTGTTTCTTACATCTGTTTCTTTCTTGTTCACTTAGTGTAATTCAAACCCCCAAGTCAAACCCTAAAAACTCTACACTCTATAGCAGGAACCTAGTAAAGAAAACCCAGCTCTAGTGCCACCTCTCTCCCTTGGGTTCGGCCCTAGATAGTTGTTCCTATACTACTCCCAAGCCAATGTGCTTGTAGAATCCTATATGAGTGTTACCAAACCAAATTTTTAAATATCAAAGAACCTAGGTGGGTGCCTAAAGCATGTCTAGACACATCAATTGTCTAGAAATCTTGGGAATGCATCAAGCTTTCTGATGCCATTACCGCAGAGAGAGGCACTCATCCTAGATAATTTATTTTACTTTGACTTTTCCTATTTCCCTTAGCATTGCTATTATTTATTATTTGCGTTGCTCTTGTATTTTATATTTCTAGATCTTCTCGATTTTGAAATTGTGGGGGATATCTCACTTGGGAAAAAAGAATAAATGACTAATCCAAATGGAGGATCATCACCACGACATCACAATGGAGAGCCTCAAAAGCCTCTTCATAACTACTTTCTTCTAGTCACATATACTTCTCCTATTGCAAGAAGGATAGGAGCTATGTCAGATCAAGATCTCATCATTATTGTTGAACTTCTTCCAGATTTCTGTGATTCAGATTGTAAGAACCCCTATGGGTATATAGACACTTTCTTGGAAGCATTCTCTACTTTTCACACTCACTGCAACTAGTGACTCCATTCCTTATTTACTTTTCTCATTTTATCTAAAAGATAAGGCTAAATATTGGAATGATTGAAAGACAAAGATCATGAGTTGGGAAGATATGAAGAATGCATTCTTGAAGAAATTCTACTCTATTGCATGGCTTACATAAATGCAATGATCCATAGTCAATTTCTACCAAAAGGAGATGAGAGATTTTGTGATTCTCGGGTGAGATTTCATAGTATGTTTGCAAAGTTACGTCACCATGAGATTCTCCTATAGTAGATTTTCCAATCATTTTATTGTGGTCTCTCTCAAATGGGTCAAGCTACAGTGGATTCTTCTTATGGAGGTGTACTTTTATTGCTGAAGTTCTTGAAGAGGTGTGGCCATTTTTTGAGCGCTTGGCCGAGATTTTAAGACACCTATATTCTAGAATGGTTAATAATTATGAACGTTCCATTGGTGTGTCACCTTTAGCTCCTAATGATTCAAGCCCACCAATGATAAAGATTATTATTGAAAGATGAATATGATGAAGAATCAAGTTGTGAGTGCTCCCAGTCATTTTGTTAATTCTACCAAGTGCTCTGGTGAAGAGGTGAAGACCCTTCACTCTCATAGCCACTAGAAACAACAAGTTCAAAGATACAGTTCAAGTTTTGAATACAAAGTCTGTTGGCTAAATGGACATCATTTAATCCCTTGTTTTGATAATGACAAACATTTCATTATTGTCGATCTAACGTGCTACTTGAGTGTTGCAGGAATAAGGTGGATGACAAAGATTTGGGAAATCTATATGCTTGAATTGTTGTTATTTCATGAATGTAATCAATTGTAAAACTTGTACAAATATATAATGTACAAGTACTTAGACATCATGTAAATCAAGCGTTAGATCTTCCTTAGCCAATCACAACACTTAGATAGGTCATCCCCTATATTAGTGTCACAAATGCACACTCACACACACACTTAGTAATTAGTTTAAAATGTTGAAATAGGGTCAATCTCGGTCGACAAACTCCTTGACCGAGACACTCTCGGTCGACAAATTCCTCGACTGAGAATGACCCAAGTAGTCGTTAGACTCAGCAGACAAAGTAGTTGAGAGTTGGGTCAGAACGTTATATACACTTAACTCCAGACAGTCCCTCGGTCGACAAAACTTCGACTGACTGGGATCTCGGTCGACAAAACTTCGACCGAAGTTGTCTCTGTCTGCAATTTTCAGAATTAATTAAACTAGCCGTTGTTAAACCAACTATGGATACCTAACGGCTAATTGAGCACTTGAAACCCCCTATAACGTATCTAGAATGTCCTTAAGCATCCATAGGCCATTCATATAAATAGGACAAGCCATAGGACACCCAAAGTACACTTGTGATATACTTGAGCTTTCATACTTGCAATTGGCAATCTGTTTTGAGCAATTGAGCAACACTAGCATTGGCTACTCATTTCCCTTGCTCCAAATTCATTTCCTATAGGCTAGCATCTCCTATCCACTAAACCTACACTTACATACTCATTAGTTAGGAGATCAATACGCTTGATATAGGCAAATCAAGCCTTGTGCTTCAAAGTGGTAATTGTAATTTCCATTTCCTTTCTTGTTCTCTCTTATTGCTTGTATTCTCCTTGCTACTCCTAGGGTTGGAGGCTGTCAATTGGAGAGGGCTTGATCTTCTTGGTGAAGAAGGAGATCTTTGGACTACTTCTATAAGGCTATTGCAATAGGAGGCAACTTCAAGAGGAAGCCTACTTCAAGGGGGAGCTTGAAGTTACTTCAAGAAGTCTGCTTCAAAGTTGGTGCAACTACTTCAAGTTGAAGGCTATCCAAAGGGTGTAGAAAGTATTGTAATTTTATGTAAATTCCTTGAGAGGTAATAAAATTTAATACTTTCAAAATCCCGGTTGGGTAAGCAACCTGGTAGTGGATTGACTGCCTTAGTATTTGCTAAGGTTGGAACCACTCTAAACACCTTGTCTCCTTCTTATTATTTCAATTGTGGTTGTTTGAGTTAAATTACTTTAAAATATCCATAAAACCCTATTCACCCCCCCTCTAGTGGTTTTTCAATTGGTATCAGAGCAGGGCTTCAAGGAACTCTAACAAAGTCTTGAAGAATGGGTGACGGGGTACTCAACAACCTTAACTTGGAAGGAACAATTGTGGCTAGACCTCCTTCTTTTGATGGCACAAACTACACTTATTGGAAAAGGAGGATGAAGTTATTCTTCCAAGGAATTAGTTGGGACTTATGGAGGATGGTATCGACTCCATATGAGTTTCCTCAAACGGAGTATGCAAATTGGGACGTCAATACGGTAAAATCAGCTCAAATGAATGCAAAGGTTGTAAGTATACTTTATTGCTCAATTTCAGTTGGTGAATTCAATAGAATATCAAATTGTGAAATGGCATATGAGATTTGGCATAGACTCTCCATAACATATGAAGGAACTGTTCAAGTTAAGAATTCTGAAATCGGAATGCTTAAGCAAAAGTTTGAACAATTTCGTATGGATCCAAATCAATCTATTAGTGAAATGTATGCAAAATTTTATTCTATTGTGAATGGTTTGAATGCTTTAGGCAAAGTGATTGTTGAAGAAGACCAAGTATCAAAGATTCTTAGATCTCTCCCTCCTGAGTACAAGCCCAAGGTGACTGCTATTGAAGAAGCAAATGATCTCACCCGACTAAGAATGGAGCAACTCATTGGCAACTTAGAAGCACATGAGGCAGCCTTAGAGGAAGAGGAACGACGAGAGCGTGAACTGCAACAAGGAAGAAAGAAAGATGTTGATCTAAAAGCTTCAAAGATCATCACGCAAGAAAGTGATGAGACAAGTGAAGGAGAAGGAGAAGAAGCCCTAATTGTTAATGGTAAGAAATATAGAAGATTTAGATCTAACAAAATTTCTGGATCTTCTTCTTCCCCTCCTAGGTGTTTTGAATGTGGAAAGAAAGGACATCTCAGAAATGAATGTCCTAAAGCAAAGAAAGAAAATGGAAAGAAGAGCTCATTCAAGAAGAAAGGAGAAAAAGCTTATAAAGTTGCATGGGATGAGCCAAGTGATAGTGAAAGTGGAGAAGAAAATGTGGAGTGTCTCATGGCACAAGAAGATGATAATGATGATTCCCAAGAGGTAAGCCTTCTTGATTTGCCAAAAGAAGATTTCATTATTAGTCTACAAGAAACTCATGACAATTATATTGAGTGCAAGAAGAAATTAAAGAAATATAATAAAGCAAATGATGAGTTACATTCTAAACTTATTGCGATCACATCTGAAAATGAAGATTTGTATGCTAAATTAAATGATCTTGGATTTGAAAAGGATAGCATTATTTCTAAAAATCAAACTTTGAAATCATCTCTAAGTGAATTTAATGTGAAGATTCTTAATCTAGAAACAAATCATGATCTTCTATCTCAAGAAAAGGTTGGATTAATTGCAAAGTTAAATGATCTTCAACAACAACCTCTTTTATGTAATCATCTAGATTATGATAATGTTCTTAAGGAAAGAAACTCTTTATTATCTGATTTAGATCAAGCAAGGATAGATATCAATATGAAGATAGATAAGATTGCTAAGCTCCAAAGAGAAATAAATAGCGTAAAGGGAAATGATATTCTTGATGATATTCTGAAAACTTTCTCTAGCTACAATGGAAGAAGAGGCTTGGGATATGTTCCAAAAGAAAAATTCTATCATTCCAAAAAGACCCAAGCATCCAAGACTAAGATTATGTTTGTACCTAAGAACACAATTCCCAATCCTAGAAAGAGAAATGAAATTGATTCTATTACTTGTCATTTTTGTCTACGTCTTGGTCATTACTCTTTTTCATGCCCTTATAAGAAGAAGGACTCTGAATTAGTTTGGATTCCCAAACCCCAAACTTAGAAGACTTGAATGTAATTTAGTTGAGAGATGATCTAATGCTTATCTTTGAAAATCAAAATGTCTTCTCTCAATCAAGCAAATAGCTTCATGTATTATTTTCAATTTAGAATCAATGTAAACAGATTACTGCAATAAAATAGAAACACAGTCGGTCGACAAATAGTTTGACTGAGATATTCTCGATTGAGAACATCTTCGACCGAAGGAATGCCTGTAACAACCCAAAATCTACAACAAAAATATTATTAAAACAGCAACTATTCCGGTCGAAGAATGGTCGATCGAACGGACTTCTTTTTCCCTTCAGTTTTTAATCTGCAAACCAGCAACTTTCTCGATCGACAAATTGGTCGACCGAGACACCTGTCGGTCGAACTTTTATCGACCGAATAAAGTTCTGTTCAGTTTTCTTTGTTAAAACATGATCAGTTTATTATTAAGTGTTCCTAACAATAATGGACCATCACATCGGTACCAAAACCTTTATCAAAATGCAGGATTGGGTGGTTGACAGTGGATGTTCCAAACACATGACCGGAAACAAGGAGGCATTTCAAACTTTTGAGGAAAAGAAGAGTGGAACAGTCACCTTTGGAGACAATGGTAAAGGTAAAATTGTTGGAATAGGTAATATTGGTACAAACCTTGAAATAAAGAATGTTTTACTTGTTGATGGTTTGCACCATAACCTAATAAGTGTTAGTCAATTATGTGATAGTGGATATGATGTTTTATTCAACAAAAACTGTTGCAAGTTGCTAATAGAAAATACTACAAATGTTGTATATGAAGGAAAAAGAGTTGGAAATCTTTATATTCTTAGACCTAACTCTATGAAAACTGTAGTTGGAAAATGCTTACTTGCAAAAGAAAATTCCTTACAATTATGGCATAGAAAATTAGGTCATGCTAGTTCACATGTTATCCAAAAGCTAGTTAAATATGATCTTGTTCGTGGTCTGCCTAAGTTATCTTTTGATCAATCTGAAAATTGTGAGCCATGTACTTTGGGTAAACAAACTAAAACCTCTTTTAAACCCAAAAATGCACTTAGCACCAGTAGATCACTAGAACTCATTCATATGGATTTATTCGGACCTATGCGGACACAATATATTGGCGGGAAAAGATATTGTTTTGTTATTGTTGATGATTATAGTAGATATACATGGGTACACTTTCTTGCACACAAAGATGATACTATTCATGTTTTTATACAATTTTGTTCCAAGATTGAAAATTTACTACAAAATAAGATATGTACCATTAGGAGTGACCATGGTGGAGAATTTTAGAACTATTTATTTGAAGATTTTTGTACATCTCAAGGCTACACTCATAATTTTTCTGCTCCACGCACCCCACAACAAAATGGCATAGTTGAAAGGAAAAATCTATCACTACAAGAAATGGCTCGGACGATGATGCTTGAACATAATACACCTAAAACATTTTGGGCTGAAGCGGTAAACACAGCTTGCTATGTGCTAAATAGAGTAACTGTTCACTCTCATTTGAAGAAAACACCATATGAAATCATATATACTAAGAAACCTAGAGTTGACTATTTTCATACTTTCGGATCAACATGCTATATTTTAAACACAAAAGATGAGAGAGACAAGTTTGACTCTAAATCACATAAAGTTTTTTCTTGGGATATTCCACCTCTAGCAAAGCATTTAGAGTTTACAACACTATCTCTAGAAAAGTTGAGGAATCCATTCACATTACCTTTCATGAGGAACTACAATCTGAAAATCCTGAAATAGTTGATCTTACTCATCAATTAGAGAACTTATCCATACCTAATGATGGTGACAAAGATACTACTAATGATCCACAAGTTGAGACACCACAATCTATTCCTAGACTCATTAAAGAACATCCTCAAGAACTGATTATCGGAAATCCTAATGATAGAGTAAAAACTCGTTCATCTTTTAGAGATGTTGCAAATATGGCTTTTGTTTCTATAATTGAACCTAAGAAAGTGACTGACGCTCTAAAAGATGACTATTGGATAATGGCAATGCAAGAAGAATTAAACCAATTCACTAAAAATGATGTATGGGACTTAGTTCCTAAACCACAAGATAAAACCATTATTGGAACTAAATGGGTTTTTTAGAAATAAGTTAAATGAAGTAGGGGAAGTAGTAAGAAATAAAGCTACATTAGTAGCACAAGGATATAATCAACAAGAAGGGATAGATTTTGATGAAACCTATGCACCAGTAGCAATACTTGAAGCAATTAGATTGCTACTAGCTATAGCTGCACACAAAAACATCAAACTTTTTCAAATGGATGTAAAAAGTGCATTTCTCAATGGGATAATCCAAGAAGAAGTATATGTTGCCCAACCACCTGGTTTTGAAATACCGGAAAAAGGTGACCATGTATAAAAACTTAAGAAGGCACTTTATGGTTTGAAACAAGCACCTAGGAATTGGTATGAAAGGCTCAAGAATTATCTATTTGATAATGATTTTCTTATTGGAAATTCAGATTCTACTTTATTTTTCAAAACATATGCATCTGATTTTCTAGTTGTTCAAATATATGTTGATGATATTATCTTTGGTGCCTCAAATGAATCATTGTGCAAGCAATTTAGTGATATTATGCAACAGGAATTTGAAATGAGTCTCATGGGTGAACTAACTTTCTTTCTTGTTTTTCAAATCAAACAAATGCCCACTGGGATTTTTATAAGCCAAGAAAAGTATACCAATGAACTTTTAAAATGCTTTGGGATGGATCAGTGCAAACATGCTACTACTCCAATGGCTACCTCTACAAAAATTGATAAGGATGAGCATGGGGAACCTATTGATGATTATTTATATAGAGCTATGATTGGTATTTTGCTTTACTTAACCACCTCTAGACCGGACATCATGTTTTCAGTTGGTCTTTGTGCTCGATTTCAATCACAACCTATGCAATCCCATTTTCAAGCCATCAAACACATTTTTTCGATATTTAGCCGGCACTACATGTTATGGTTTATGGTATCCTAAAGGACAATCCTTGGATTTTAAAGCTTATACCGATGCCGATTACGCTGGTTGTCGAATTGATCGCAAAAGCACAAGTGGTGGTTGTTTCTTGTTAGGAAGAGCCTTAGTATCTTGGTTTAGCAAGAAACAAAACATGGTTGCCCTGTCTACAACTGAAGCTGAATATATGGCAGCTGGATCTTGTTGTGCTCAAGTGCTCTATATGCAACAGGTGTTAAACGATTATGGATTTACTTTTTCATCCACACCTATATTTTGTGATAATACAAGCGCTATAAACTTAGCACATAATCCTATTTTACACAGCCGTGCCAAACATATTGAAATCCGTCATCATTTCTTAAGGGATCATATAGCTAAGAATAATGTATCCCTTCATCATGTTGATACGAAAGATCAATTGGCTGACATATTTACAAAACCTCTTCCATTAGATCAATTCAATAAAATAAGGAAGCAACTACTTATCACTCCCTTAGAGGATGTTTACTTTGATATTTGTGCTTCTTGAAAATGGATTTAATTGTGTTATTATTGGCTTCCAAATGGACTTTTTTAAGATTTTATGGTTATTTTAGGGTTATCAAATTAAGGGGGAGTTTTTTTTATTTTTTACCGGATATCTTTTTGAAATGAAAAAGGGGGAGAAATAAATGTAAATCTTATAAATCTTAAAATGGTGACTTTGAAAAACTCAATCAATGAGTTTCATAAACCTCTTGGCTTTACATTAAAGCTGCTATATTCCCTAAAGAATTGGATATTATGTTCCATACTTCTTTGGGAATAATAAGCACACATTTTATAAACAAGAGAAACAAATCACAAAGCAAATCTCAGGTATGAAACTCAACTCATTTTAAAGACTAGTTGATTTATATCTTGGAAATGTTTGTCATCTTCAAAATGGGGGAGATTGTTGGCTAAATGGACATCATTTAATCCCTTGTTTTGATAATGACAAACATTTCATTATTTTCGATCTAACGTGCTACTTG
This sequence comes from Alisma plantago-aquatica, assembly GCA_963693085.1. Classification (NCBI taxonomy): domain Eukaryota; kingdom Viridiplantae; phylum Streptophyta; class Magnoliopsida; order Alismatales; family Alismataceae; genus Alisma; species Alisma plantago-aquatica. Next base: position 1,260,170,731 of record OY856412.1, read on the forward strand.
AGTGTTGCAGGAATAAGGTGGATGACAAATATTTGGGAAATCTATATGCTTGAATTGTTGTTATTTCATGAATGTAATCAATTGTAAAACGTGTACAAATATATAATGTACAAGTACTTAGACATCATGTAAATCAAGCGTTATATCTTCCTTAGACAATCACAACACTTAGATAGGTCATCCCCTATATTAGTGTCACAAATGCACACTCACACACACACTTAGTAATTAGTTTAAAATGTTGAAACAGGGTCAATCTCGGTCGACAAACTCCTCGACCGAGACACTCTCGGTCGACAAATTCCTCGATCGAGAATGACCCAAGTAGCCGTTAGACTCAGCAGACAAAGTAGTTGGGAGTTGGATCAAAATGTTATATACACTTAACTCCAGACAGTCCCTCGGTCGACAAAACTTCGACCGAAGCTGTCTCTGTCTGCAATTTTCAGAATTAATTAAACTAGCCATTGTTAAACCAACTAGTGGATACCTAACGGCTAATTGAGCACTTGAAACCCCCTATAACGTATCTAGAATGTCCTTAAGCATCCATAGGCCATTCCTATAAATAGGACAAGCCATAGGACACCCAAAGTACACTTGTGATATACTTGAGCTTTCATACTTGCAATTGGCAATCTGTTTTGAGAAATTAAGCAACACTAGCATTGGCTACTCATTTCCCTTGCTCCAAATTCGTGTACTATAGGATAGCATCTCCTATCCACTAAACCTACACTTACATACTCATTGGTTAGGAGATCAATACGCTTGATATAGGCAAATCAAGCCTTGTGCTTCAAAGTGGTAATTGTAATTTCCATTTCCTTTCTTGTTCTCTCTTATTGCTTGTATTCTCCTTGCTACTCCTAGGGTTGGAGGCTACAGATTGGAGAGGGGTTGATCTTCTTGGTAAAGAAGGAGATCTTTGGACTACATCTAGAAGGTTGTTGCAACAAGAGGCTACTTCAAGAGGAAGGTTACTTCAAGGGGGAGCTTGAAGTTACTTCAAGAAGGCTGCTTCAAAGTTGGTGCAACTACTTCAAGTTGAAGGTTGTCCAAAGTGTGTAGAAAGTATTGTAATTTTATGTAAATTCCTTGAGAGGTAATAAAATTTAATACTTTCAAAATCCTAGTTGGGTAAGCAACCGGGTAGTGGATTTACTGCCTTAGTATTTGCTAAGGTTGGAACCACTCTAAACACCTTGTCTCATTCTTATTATTTCAATTGTGGTTGTTTGAGTTAAATTACTTTAAAATATCCATAAAACCCTATTGACCCCCCCTCTAGTGGTTTTTCAAATTCCTCTCTAGATTAAAAGGCTTTAATGAGATTCCAAAGAATGTAACAAGACTTGGGAAAAATTGGAGCAACTCTATTTGAAACACACCTTCCATGTAGAAGGGAAACTTTCTTACCAACCCATGGTGCCAATAGTGCAAGTGGACCGATGTGTGTTCCTCAAAACTTCTATAGTCCACCCTCATCGCAAGTGTGTCCCATATATCAATATCAAGACCCTTATAAACCTTATACACCCCCACAACCACAACCACCATACCAATACACCTACCACTATAAATACCCCCATCCACCTCATTTCCAATATCAAAGAACACCTCCACCTCTTCCACAACAACAAGTTTTCCCTCTTCACCACGAGAAAGTTAATATTGTGATAGTTCTAAGGAGTTAAAAAGTTACTAATCATGCCAAGAGTAAATTGAGAATTGATCATGTGAACCAAGGAAATGTTTATGAATTTATGATGGAGAAGACACTTGAAGATATTGTGATTGGTACAACTGAAAATGATCATGTTGATTTTGTGATGCCTAATGTTCCACCCATGATTCCAAGAGTTCCTCATGTCATGTGTAAAGATAATCATGTTGATGCAAGCAAAGATAGTGGTAGTGACCCTCCATTTCTTGATGCATTCAATGAACCATCATCAAAGAGGAGGCAAAAACATATGAAATCTTACATATTTTTAGGCAAGTGAAATTGAACATCCCATTGCTTGATTCAATCCATCAAATTTTAGCTTATGCCAAATTTCTTAAGGATATGTTGTTGGTATGTATGCCCAGAGATCCAATCATATGATGATTGTAATGGCATAACTTGTAAATGATTTTATTAATAATATAAAGCATGCTTCCAATTTATTCTATTTTATTAAGTCATGAGATAATGAAAGTAACATAATAAATGTCTAGAGAATGATATTACTCAATGACGTATGCCTTCAAGTATGTGACTTGAAAAATGAAACCATACGAATGTTAAGCGTATATTCATTCTCATTATGTCTCTAGTCAGATGTTATTGTGAAAGGTAGATAGACAACAATAACATATAAGACTAGAGTGTGTGTTGGTTGATGACAGAATCTCATCAGTCTTGATATGGTATATCACATGTTAGAGAACAATGTATCGGACTGACCCACCATAAGAGTGATACATGGAAACCTTAATTGGTAGTCAGAATCATCTCAAATAGGCTGTTATACCAAGGAATGAGATTGAATGTTGATAAGGATGACTGATCCATGCCTTGAGTTCAATCTGGATATCAGAGACAAAGGAACTATACAAACACTACAACACTAAACATAGATTGTAGGTTGAAGTTGTTCTCCAGCTTTCCATTTACTTCGATAGCAATGATGTGTGACTAGGAACCACTCTTAGATTGTGATGTCATAAACTAGTTATGGACATTAACTGCCAATGTAATATGGGACCTATAGGGTCACACACATAGGATACACCTAGAGAGGAGTTTTAATCATGAATGATACTTTAATTGATTGCTAAAGTATTTAGGCGTTCAATTCAAGCAAAACATCAACTAACTGGACTCCCAACCGATCGATTCATGTGATGAAATGATCGGTTGGAGTGTCAGATTGATTGAATATTGTATTTGTTGAATTTTGAATGAACCAGGATACAAATCGACCGATTCACATAGTGAACTAATTGACTCATGGTCATGAGACGACTGCTTCATGAGATGAACCGGGTGGTTCAGATCTGCAATTCAATTGCATCAAGGATTAATGTTGACGTCATGTCGTGCATTAATTGGACTAGAATTGCCAATATAATTGTGATTGGGAAACATGTTGAAACGACCAGTTCATGGATGAATTGATCATCTCACATGCCAACCAATCAGTTCACTAGTGAATTGACTATTTCGCCTGTGTAAGGTTGCAAAAATCCATGAGATTCCAGTCACTTCCACTCATGCACAGTCTGGGAACCCTGACCCTAACCCCTCCTATAAAGATATGGGTATTGGGGGCTTCCCAGAGACACAATTCAATTTCCTCTGACAATTATTGTCCCCTCTAGTTGTGGTAACCAATAGAGAGCATGAGAAAGTCATGCCCAATAAAGGGAGGGATAGTAAGGGAGAACAATTGTGGGAGAGCAAGTTAGTGACTAGTACACCAATGAGAGGGACAACTCCTTCATGTATGTTCTACTAGAATGACATGAGTTCTAGGCGGTCCGTGTGGACTTGCATAGAGGCGTGGAGGCCATTGTCTGTTGCTAGGAGGACAACGTCAACTTGTTGTTCATGGCGAAGACTAGGAGCTATAATAGACATCGTCCCAATGCAACTACAAGACAACTACATGACTACAACAATGAGGAGATTGTCATTGGACTTGCTCCAAGATTAGGTATATCCTCTAAACCATCATTTCCATTATATAGTTGTTGACACAATCTGCTGGTTTTATGCGGAATATGGTAGTAATTTTTTTTGTTTCAGCTGCCCACCTGATGCCATATTTCTCTATAGTGGTATCAGAGCCACGTCAACTTACTACATCTTGGGATTAACGATATGATCAAATTTTAGTTTTAACCCTTTATTTATTGCGTATGATGTGAATATTAATGTCAGATCAAATACCACATATAAATACCAAACTATTATATATGATATATATGCAATATACATGTGTTGCCCTAAAATTGAGTTTTGATGGTGGATGTGTAGCGTGGTTATGGTCAGTGACCCTAATTATTTGTTCATGGTGGTTGTGTGTATATTTTCTATTCTATCTTAATTTGCATACCGCGCCTCTATCTTATCTTCCAATTGTAAAAGTATTATTCTCTCCTACCTTTGCTTTCCTCGAATGTAACTCAAGGTTTCTCTATAATCATGTAATAGTAGGATAGTTTACTTTCTTGTTATGATGAAGAATAGGATGCTAAACACTAGGCCAATTGACCATCTCAAAGGTGAGCCAACCAGCTAGAGGACCGAGGAGGATGAGTCAAACCGAACGGCTGGTGGATCTGACCAATCAACTGGAGGACCCAAAAGATGGTGGACCACAGACTAGACGAACAACCGACCGGCTAGGAGGCGAGCTGATTGATTCCAGGGTTGAACCAATCAACCCATATTGGCAAGCATGTATCTTCATCAATAGTAGGTTTCTACATGATTTGTAGACCCTAGGTTGTGGTAATTCCTTGTGGCTCCAAGGAATTACATTAGAATGGCCATAACCATCACTTTTTGTTTATTGCATGTTTTTTTTGTGAGATATAGCATGTATATGATATGTACTATATTTATGTTGTGATTGGATAATATATATGTATTTATAAATACAAAGTCCCTCAAATAACATATTAATTCTTAGATGCTTTTCATAAGCAACAAATGAAAAACTTGATCGACCAAGCATAGGTTACACCCAAGCATGGTGTGGCATCCATCTTGTGGATGAGTAGTGGTAGATATGTTGCTTCTGCCCAAGCAGGGTGCATATTTATCGTGTTGGCTTTTGGGTTAGGCTTAACTGGTGTCCTTAATGGGATTAAGCACTAGAGGCATACATATGACTACAGCAAGGAGTTTCACATATCATATATCAAAGAATTGTATATGATTCAATTGGAAAACGTTGCCTACCTTAATAATTGACTATGGACGTCGGTGTTGGTCAGGTAATCGTTGAATTGTTTTTTATCTTGGCTCACTAGAAGGTTGTACGTTGCAATCTTATGAATTGATATGTGAGGGCTATCAATTTGAGTGAAATAGTGGGAGTGATAATTAATTAAAGGACTAATTAAATATCTTCAAATATTTTCAAATCAAATCAAATCAAAAGTGTTTAGACAAAATGTAATATTTTCTCTTGTAGAGTTAGGTGAAAATCAAATCATTGTTGTGATCAGTCCTTAGGAAGGACAAACTTGATGGGACAAAATTCTGTAGCTGATTTTGGACTTTGAGAAGGGTTCTCAATGATGAGTGTAAGCTCTATGTCCTAGATTAACCAAAGCCAGAATTACCTACTCCTGATGTGCCTATATTCAAAGTGGATGCTTATTGGAATCCTACCAATGATGCCCTAGACATAAAGTACCTTATGCTAAGTTGCATGAACTGTGAGTTGCATGAGCAATACGAGGACATGGGGATTCTTGAGATGGTAATACATCTTAGGAATGTGAACCATAATCTCATAAAGCAACAAAGGAACAATGTTATAAAGGCTCTCTTTGAGTGTAGGATGACAAAGGGAGACTCGGTAGAAACCCATGTGCTCAATATGATTGGGCATGTGGATCATCTTGAAGAACTGGGACTCTCTTTGAGCCAAGGGTTGGCCACATATATGATTCTAAAATCATTTCCTGAATCATATAGCCACTTTATTGAGTGTTACCGGTTGAATAAATGGCTAGACCATTGTCAAATTTGATTGGCATGCTAATTAATTATGAAGCAAGGAAGAAGAAGGAAAAATATGTGATATGATCAGCAGAACCGAGTCCAAGGATGAAACCAAGGCCATGAAGAGTTCCAAGGCTAAGCCCAAATTCAGATCTTCAACACTCAAGACGACGAGAAAGAAAAGTACAATAGGAATCTTTCCTTTGTATTTGAAGGCATCCAGGAAGAAGAAGATGGGGATGGTGATCTCCACTTCAGGTATATACATTATATAAATAAACTTAACTATTTTTTATCATGGGTACTAGATATCGGATGTGGATCTCACATGTTCTCGAATATGCAGGATCTAAAAAGTAGTCTTTTACAAAAGGGCAAGGTTGAACTGTGAATCGTAAATGGATCAAGAGTTGTTGTCATTGCAGTTGGAACCTATAGTTTATCTCTACCCACATGGCTTGTAATAGAGTTAGTGAATTGATATTATGAACATGCCATAAATACAAACATCATTTTTGTATCTTGTATGGATAAAGATGCATATGGATTTCATATTAAAAATGGTTGATGTTCTATTTCTAAAGATGAGATCTTTTATGGAATTTCCCCATTGTCATATGGTCTTTATTTGCTAGACTTGAAGACAAATGTTTATAACATAAATACCAAAAGACTAAAACTCGACAACTCAAACAAAACATATCTTTGGCATTGTCATCTAGGGCACATAAATGAGAATCGCATATCTAGACTCCATAAAGATGGTTATCTAGACTCTTTTGATTTTGAATCAATAGATACGTGTGAATCATGTTTGTTGGGAAAGATGACCAAGACCCCTTTCTCTGGTAACAATGATAGGGTTAGTGATCTATTATGACTGATACATATTGATGTGTGTGGGTCATTTAGAACAATTGCTAGAGGTGGGTATCAGTACTTCATTACCTTTACTAATGATTTCAGTAGGTACAATTATGTTTACTTGATGAAACATATGTCAAAAACTCTAGAAAAGTTCAAGTAGTTTATGAAAAAGTGTGGGAAATATGGGCACATATAAGGCAGCAGAAACAAAAATTTAAATGTCGTATTCCTCGAGAACAACAAGATCGCATCAATAACTATGTAATGGGGAGGATGGTTTAACGAGTTTATACCTGGTCCTGGAGCAAGTATAGTAACTACAACTCATTGCACTAGTGAAGAACTCCTAGTTGCACTTGAATGACGTTTGTGCAGCTCCTAGTCTTCACCACGGACAATAGACTCAAACGACATCTGCAGCAGCTCCACCACGGACTACAGGCTGATGTTGTCCTCCTAGTGGTTGACAACAACCTCCTTGCCTCTAGAGAAGTCCACACATACCAACTAGAACTCTCGTCGCTCTACTAGAATAGGTAGGAAGGAGTAGTCCCTCTCATTGGTGTACTAGTCAATAACTTATTCTCCCACTATTGTTTCTCCCTTGCTATCCCTCCCTTTAGTGGGTAGGACTTTCTTAGGCTCTCTATTGGTTACCACAACCAAAGAGGACAACAATTGTCAGATGCAATTAAGTTGTGTTCTGAGAAGCCCCCAATATCCCTCTATTTAGAGGAGGGTTTTAGGTCTGGGTTCCCAGTCTATGTGGGAGTGGAAGGGACTGGAAGATCATGAATTTTCAAAACATGCGAGCATCAAACTGGTCGATTGGCAATCAAATATGTCGATTCACATGCGAGCCAATCAGTTCACACCTTGAACTGGTCATGTCATGATGTTTCCAATCGCATGTGAATTTACAATTTTTACACAATTAGAGTTCAACATTAATTCCTTGACCAGTCAAATTGAACAAGTGAAACGATCAACTATTCTCACAAATTGAAAAAGTTACCAGAATCTTCAGTTGGCATGACTGAGCCGATCAGTTCATTAGGTGAATCGATCTTCTCACCAAACCTAAACTGATTAGTTTTCCCATTGAGTCGATCGTTTGGTGCCCTGACTCATGCAGAATTCAACCAATTCAGTTTCCAATCGACCTGACACTCCAAACGGTTATTTCCTCACATGAGCCAATCGGTTGGGAGATTAGTTAGTTGATTTGTTTATTGGATTGAATACCTAAACATTTTAGTATCAATCACCATTCATGATTAAACTCCTCTTCTAGATGAGTTCCTATGTGTGTGACCATATAGGTCCCATGTCCATAACTAGTTTATGACATCACAAGCAAAGAGCAGTGCCTAGTCACACATCGGTGTTACCCAAGTGAATGGAAATTTGAAGAACAACTTCAACCTACAATATGTGTAAGGTGTTGCAATGACTATATAATTCCTTTGTCTCTGATATTCAGAATGAACTCAAGGCATGGAATCATCATCCTCTCAATGTTCAATCCAAGTTCTTTGAACCAAGAGCAGACTATCTGAAATATGTGTGACCTCAATATCATATATTGATTCACATTTGCATGTTCATGTTTTTCTCAATCTCACTTATCTAGTGGATAGGATATCAAACTCCAATAGGAGGGATAAATCCCATCTACAGAACTAACATTCAGTCCCCATGTGTCACAACTACCCAATCATCATCTTTATGGCAATCTTTATCCAGGATTATGTTTGATGATGTCAAAGTATATTGAATGATATGTGATGAGTGTAGTGACTTCAGGTCTAAGAACCACAATCACCACCTACACTATGAGAGATAATTATGACCACCAAATATGGTTTTTATGTGTCACTCTCAATGTGGGTTTGTCTGATACACTATTCTCTAACAAGTATCTATCTGCTTGGATTGATGTCACATATCATGACTAATGAGATTTTGTCATCAACCAACACACACTCTAGTCTTATGTGTTACTATTGTCTATCTACCTTCCACACTAACATCTGACTAGGGACATAATAAGAATGTACATACTCTTAACATCCATGTGATCTCATTTTTCAAGTCACGTACTTGAATACTTACATCATTGAGTATTGTCATTCTTTAGACGTACATCTTTTTCCTCATTATCTCATAACTAAGTGAAACAGAATGAATTGGAAGCTTGCCTTTTATTATTATTGATCAAATCCATTATGTTACATGCCATGTCAATCATCATATGATTGGCTCTCTAGGCATACCATACCAACACAAAGTACGAAACCAACTTGGCAAAATCATTAAGTCACTTCATTCTAATCGAGGTGGAGAATACTTAAGCTAAGAATTTGAGGACCTTCCACGAGCCTGTGGTATCGTATCATAATGGACTCCATCTAGAACACCACAGCATAATGGTGTATTAGATCTAAATTGGTTCAATAGACATCATATGAGATATGAACTGGGAAGCGTCTCAATATGTATTTTATGAGGATTTGGGGATTTGAAGCTTATGTAAGGAAAATGTTTCTAAAAAGTTTGGCCCTAAGTATGATAAATGTTATTTTTTGTGAATATCCCAAGGATACTAGAGGATATTACTTTTATTCCCTATCTGACACCAAACCATTTGTTTCCAGAGATGTTGCATTCCTAGAAAAGGAATTTATTTTCAAAGGAATCAGTGGGAGGAAAGTGGAACTCGACAAGGTTCGAGACCAATAAGAAAATATTGAACCGTTAGATGCAAAAGAGGAACAAAGAAAATCACAAAGTGTTGTGGAATCTCAAATTTCTCAAATAACACAGGGACCTTGTAGATCTAGTAGGATATGCCTTGAACCTAAAATATTTGGATATATTGTGACTCAGGAAGGCAACGAGTTGGTCATAGATGATGAGCTAACAACCTATCTAGAAGTTATTGTGGGACCAGGGTCTGATAAATGGCTTGAGGCCATGAGATATGAGATGGAATCCATGTACACCAACAAGGTATGGACCTTGGCGGATCCACCTGAAGGGGTAATACCATAGTGTGCAAGTGGGTCTTCATGAAGAAGGTGAACATGGATGGTAAAGTTCAAACCTATAAGGGCATATTGGTTGCAAAGGGTTTCAGACAAGTTCACGGTGTTGATTATGATGAAACCTTGTTTCCATTGTCCCTGGTTAAATCCATCGGGATCATGCTTGCAATTACAGCTTATCATGACCATGAGATTTGGCAAATGGATGTTAAAAACACATTCCTTATTGAGAATTTTCTTGAGGATGTGTACATGGCACAACTTGAGGGTTTTATAAATCCAAAGGATGCAAATAAAGTCAGTAAGGTACAAAGGTCAATCTATGGATTGAAGAATGCATCTCAGGGGAGAATCTTCATTTTGATGAGACAATAAAAGAGTTTGGCTTTACTCAAAATGAAGACAAACCTTGTGTGTACAAGAAGGTTAGTGGGAGAATGATTGTACTCCTCATATTTTATGTGGATGACATGTTATTAATGGGGAATGACATCCCTTCTTTACAGATGGTAAAGACATGAATTGGAAATACATTTTCTATGAAAGACTTGGGAGAAGCATCCTACATCTTGGGGTCAAAATCTATAGAGATAGATCTACAAGGTTTCTTGGACTAAGTCAGAGCACATACATTGACAAAGTGTTAAATAGGTTCAACATGGAGAGCTCAAAGAGAGGAAACCTACCCATGCGTCATGGATTTACCATCTCTAAAGCTCAATGTCCTAGTTCTTGTGAAGAAAGGGAATGCATGAATTTGGTTCCATATGCACCAGCAATTGGATCAATCACGTATGCCATGTTATGCACCTATCTCAATGTCTCATGTTCCTTGAGCATGACAAGCAGATATCAGACAGATCTAGGTGATGTTCACTAGATAGCCATAAAGAACATCCTTAAGTACTTGATAAGAACTAAGGATTAGTTCCTTGTCACTGTAGAGAGGAGGAGCTGGTGGTAAAGGGTTACACCGATGCAAGCTTCCAGACTGACAAAGATGATTATCGATCACAATCTAGATTTGTATTTTGCCTAAACAATAGAGTTTTGAGTTGCAAGAGTTCCCAGCAAGAGACAGTTGTCGATTCTACAATAGAGGTTGAGTATATTTCTGCATCGAATGCCACAAGAGCATGTCAAGATCAGGAAGTTCATTAAAGAACTTGGGGTGGTTCCAAGCATCAGCGACATAATTGATCTATGTTGTGACAATAATGGAGATATAGCACAAGCTAAGGAACCCAGATTGCACCAGCGTTCCAGGCACATACAAAGGCATTTCCATCTCATATGAGAGATCATAAAACAAGGAGATGTGAAGATTTGTAGAGTATCAATTGAGGACAATGTTTTCGACCCTTAACTATAGCACTTTCATAGCAGAAGCATGATGGTAATGTTTGATCACTTGAAATAAGATACATGGGTGATAGGCTCTAAGTGCAAGTGGGAGTATATTTCTATGTATGTCGAGAGAGCTAATTATATGATTATTGTAATTCCATAACTTGTAAATGATTTGATTAATAATAAAAGGCATGCTTCCAATTTATTCTATTTTATTGCGTTATGAGATAATGAAAGTAACATAATAAATGTCTAGAGAATTATATTACTCAATTACATATGTCATCAAGTACGTGACTTGAACAATGAGATTATACAGATTTTAAGAGTATATACATTCTCACTATATCCCTAATAAGATGTTATTGTGGAAGGTAGATAGACATTATTAACCCATAAGACTAGAGTGTGTGTTGGTTGATGAAAAAATCTCATCATTCATGATATTGTATATCAAACTATGCACACAGTACATGTTAGAGAACAGTGTATGGGACGACTTTCCATAAGAGTGATACATGGAAACCATAATTGGTAGTTAGAATCATCTCTAATAGTGTTGGTGGTGATTGTGGTTCTTAGACCTGAAGTTACTACACTCATCACATTTCGTTCGGTATGCTTTGACATCATCTAACATAATCCCAAATAAGAATTCCCATAACTATTATGATTGGGTGATTGTGACACATGGGGATGATTGTGAGTGATGTATATGGGATTTTCCCCTCCTATGGGAGTATGATATCCTAGGTACTTGATTAGCAAGACTCAAAAATGCATGGTCGTGCACCTATGAGTCAATATGTGATATTGAGTTTACATATATCAGACAGTCTGCTATAGCAAGGAACGTAGATTGAATGTTGAAGAGGATGGCTTCTCCATGCCACAAGTTCAATCTGGATATTAGAGATAAAGGAACTATACAAACACTACAACACTAAACACATATTATGGGTTGAAGTTGTTCTCCAACTTTCCATTTGCTTGGGTAGCAATGATGTGTGACTAGGCACCAAACTTTTCTTGTGATGTCATAAACTAGTTGTGGACATTCACTGTCAATGTAATATAGGACCTATAGGGTACACACAAAGAATACACCTAGAAGGGGAGTTTTAATCATGAATGGTAATTGAATTAATTGCTAAAGTATTTAGGTGTTCAATTCAAGCAAGAAATCAACTAATTAGACTCCTAACCCATCGGTTCATGTGATGAAATGAACAGTTGGAGTGTCAGGTTGATTGCATATTATATTTGCTGAATTCTAGATGAACCATGACACTAATCGATCGGTTCACAGAGTGAACCGGTCAGCTCATGGTCATGAGATGACCAGTTTATGAGATGAACCATCCAGTTCAGATGTGCAATTCGGTTACATCAAGGATTAGTGATGATGTCATGTCATGCATTAATTGGATTCGAATTTCCAATACAACTACGATTGGGAAACATGTTGAAGTGACCTTTTTGCCAATTAGTTCACTGGTGAACCAACCATTTTTCCTATCACGGTTGCAAAAATTCATGAGATTTTGGTCCCTTCCACTCTCGCGTAGACTAGAAACCCTAACCCTAACCCCTCATATAAATAGAGGGATAGTGGGGGCTTCCCTAAGACACAACTCAATTGCCTCTAACAATTGTTGTCCTCTATGGTGTGGTAACCAATAGAGAGTTTGAGCAAGTCATACCCAATAAAGGGAGGGATAGCAAGGGAGAAAAATTGTGGGAGAATATGTTGGTGACTAATACACCAACGGGAGGTACAACTCCTTCCTATATGTTCTACTAGAGTGATAGGACTTCTAGGCAGTCCATGTGGACTTCCATAGAGGCGTGGAGGTTGTTTTCTACCACTAGGAGGACAATGTCAACTTGTTGTTTGTGGCAAAGACTACGAGCTGCAGTAGATGACATCCCAGTGCAACTAGAAGACAACTGCATGACTACAACAATGAGTAGATTGTCACTAGACTTGCTCCATGACCATGTATACCCTCAAAACCATCCTTTTCATTATATAGTTGTTGACGTGATATGTGAAAAACTACTAGAGGGGGGTGAATAGAGTTTTTGAATTATTTTTAACAATTTATTGAATTTAAACAACCACAATTGAAATTGGAAGAAAGAGACAGGTGTTTAGAGTGGTTCCAACTATAGCAAATACTATAGTTGTCAGTCCACTACCCGGTTGCTTACCCAACCGGGATTTGAAAGTATTTATTTTATTACCTCTCGAGGATTTATACAAAATACAATACTTTCCTTTACACCCTTTGAACAACCTTCACTTGAAGTAGGTGCACCAACTTTGAGGTAGCCTTCTTTGAAGTAACTCCAAGCTCCCCCTTGAAGTAGCCTTCCTCTCTAGAAGTAACCTCCCATTGCACCAGCCTTCTGAAGTAGCTCAAAGTCTCCTTCTTCGCCAAGAAGATCTTCACCCTCTCCAATCCGCAGCCTCCAACCTAGGAGTAGCAAGGAGAGTACAAACAATAATAGGGAACAAGAAAGAAAAAGGAAATTACAACTTATCCTTTATAGCCCAAGGCTTGATTTTCCTAGATCAAGCGTATAGATCTCCTAACCAAGTATGTGAACTTGTGATTGTAGTGGGTAGGAGATACTAGCCTATAGGACACGAATTATGAGCTAAGGAATGAAATGGCCAATTGTCACAATGCTCAAATTGCTCACAAACAGATTGCACAAAGTATGCTCAAAGGTTTCTCAAGTGTAACAAGTGAGTTTGAGTGTCCTATGGCTTGTCCTATTTATAGGAATGGCCTAAGGATGCTTAAGGAAGTTCTAGACAACTTCTATGGGTTTCTAAGTGCTTAACTAGCCGTTAGGTACAAAGTTGTTGATTTAACAACGGCTAATTAATCAATTCTGCAGTTGCTGTCAGAGACAATCTCGGTCGAGGAATGGTCGACCGAGACACCTACTCGGTCGAACTTTTGTCGACCGACAGGCACTCGGGAACAAGTGATTTGCAACGTCTTTCTCCAACTACCAACTAACTTGTATGTTGTATCTAACGGCTACTTTGGATCTTTCTTGGTCGAGGAGTTTGTCGACCGAGAGTGTCTCGGTCGAGGAGTTTGTCGACCGAGATTGATCTTGTTTCAATGTTTCAATTTAGGCACTAATTATATGTATGAGTGTGCTTATGTGATCTTATTTGAATGGGATGACTTGTCTAACTGTGGTGTTTAGTTAGGGAGAATCTAACGCTTGATTTACATGCAATTCTAAGTACTTGTACATTATATTTTTGTACAAGTTTTTACAACAGTGATTACATTGCATGAAAATATGAATATGTAAGCTTGTGGATTTTCCCTTGTTGCTTTGTCATCCTGCACACTCAAGTAGCTCGTTAGATTAATAAGAATGAAATGTTTGTCATAATCAAAACAAAGGGATTTATAGATGTCCATTTAGCCAACAATCTCCCCCTTTTTGAAGATGACAAACATTTCCAAAATATAAAAAATAAAGGAAATACAAACCATATGAGTTTCATACCTTTAGATTACCTTTTGTAGCTTTTCCTCTTGTTTATAAAATGTGTGCTTATTATTCCCCTTGAATTATGGAACATGAAATCCAATTCACTAGGGAATATAGCAACTTTCAATGTAAAGCCAAGAGTTTATTTATGAAACTCATTGATTGAGTTTTTCAAAGTTTTAGTTTTATATATTTTTCTCCCCCTTTGTCATTTCAAAAAGATATTCGTTTAGAAATAAAAACTCCCCCTTAATTAGATGTCCCATCAAATCTAATGAAAAAGATGTCCATTTAAAAGCCAAAAATGTAAATAAGAGTTTTTGTTTAAGTAGCACAAATATCAAAGAAAACATCTTTCAAAGGAGTGATAAGCAGTTGCTTCCTAATTTTGTTAAATTGATCTAGTGGAAGCGGTTTTGTCAAAAATATCAGCCAATGTATCTTCCGTATCAATATGATGAAGGGAAACATGATTCTTGATTAACAATTCATTGATTAGCAAATATATTCAGATTTAATGCAGACTTGACAACAGAAACCTGCTCGGTCGACGATCTCTCGACCGAAAGTGTTCTCGGTCGAATAGTTTCTCGACCGAGAATGTGTCTGGATTTGTTTCTTAACTGTTTTAAGTAATTGTGTCATATATCCTTGTCAATTTAGCCACAATTTTAAAGATTGCATTTTATTTATTACTCCCCTTATTTTGTATGCTCTACAATGATGATCTTATAATTCATATTTTGAAGATGTCTCATAAAAAAATATCCATTGGAATCAAGTAAAGATGATTAATTTCATTAAAAGCATGTATTACAAGCATAGAAAGATAGACACATCATATAGAGATGACCCATTTATTACAATCATTCAAAAGATATCATTACAACTAATATAACTCCAACACTTACTGGAAAGACTTAAGAATTACATCAATGTCAGGGTCTTTCCCAAGAAAAGGCTCAGCTCCATAATACTGAACTAATGTTTGCCACTCCAGAGCACCTGTCTTGGTTAAGGCATATGCCTCCAAGAAGGTTGGAACACGATCAAATCGAAAATGAGCAGCAATATCTTGTAGTTGCATTGATGAAAACTGAGTATGCGTGAGATCAGTAGATGGTGGAGGTGGAGGTTGATAATAGTTGTAAGATGGGTTATATGGATTGAGCATGCCAGGATTTAAAGAGTAGGGATATTCATCTGGTTGGTTTGGAGAAAGAGTTTGCATTCTCTGGTTTAGATAAGTCATGGCATGATGGTTATAATCTAATTGTTTACTAAGATGATATTGTGATCCTGCAACATAGGTTAGAGTGTTTTGGATGGGGTCATAGGGTAGGCTGGTAGGAGGAGGTGGAGGTGGTATATCTTGTGTAGATGTTTCCCCTTCTACCCTAGCCCTCTTATGACCGAAATCAATCCCCATTTTTTCTACAGTATTCTTACTTAATTTTTGTGGTCTACGCTCCCATGTATATCCCATATCCTCAAGTTGAGTCTTAAGGAAATGTTGAGTAATTTGGCATACAAAATCAGCATATGGAGGATTGCCAAAAAACTCAAGCATGTTTTTAAGAATGATGCGGATAAAATTTGTGGGAATATGTTGGATAATGGCATATATTAGACACATACGAAAAATAGGAACTTCAGATTTATTGGCTCTAGGATGTATGTTTGTTGAAACAATAAGGTTTACAATCCTAGCAGCTGGTTTGAGATTTATAGCATAGTATGTGCCTCTATCTTCGTGACAGGTTGTATTGGATTTAAAAATGGTCCTTTTGATGTCACTAAGACTAATGGTATGGTCATCTTGGGAAAATTGGTTAAGGGGGTTTCCAGAAGTAAGGTCAAGGGTGTCTTGATATTCATCTATGTCAATACCTAGCATGTCAAGAATGTCCCCTTCAGTAAATCGGAAGCTATGCCCATTAACCATAGTGTAGAAGAAGATGGTTTCATTTTCAGAGTGGGAAATGAGGTTTGCATAGAATTCATTCACTACCTTGATGGAATAGGAAGGGAAAGAAGGGTTGATGAATTCTTTTAACTTTTGCACTTCGAAAAGGTCCTCCAAGTCGACGATGTTGATGAAGTCCATAACTTCAACTGGTCGTCGTGGGAGAGGAGCTTTGGAGGAAAGCCGTAGATATCGATCACCAGCATCTCCATCGATGAAGGCAATGTTGTTGATGATCGTCAATGGTGGAGTAGCTTCCCGAGCTTCCCTTCCTTTCCTGCCGGCGACCTTCTTCTTTCCACGAGCAGATGATGAGGCCATTGTGTCGCTTGAAGGTGGAGAAGAAGCAAGGATGGCTTGTGGATGAGGATGCTAAAGAGTTGCACAAAAATGCACTAGAGAGAGCCTATGGAAGCAAGAGTATGCAAGTGTGAGGAGGTGACTCGTTTTTGGTTCCTTTTATAACAATCCAGCGACCTGGTCAGTCGACGATTCGTCGATCGAGCGTCCGCAACGGTCATGTTGCAGACGCGCCACTCGGCTCCCCAACGGTAAGATTTACAACGGTCATATAACGGTCATAACGGTCGATTTACAACGGTCACATCCAACGGCTAATTCTCGGTCGAACAATTGTCGACCGACATTGTCTCGGTCGAACATTTGTCGACCGAAAGTGTGTCCGATACTAAGTCTGTCTAGATTCTGTCGGTCGAGAGAGGGGGGTTGACTGAAAGGTTTTCGGTCGAAGAGTTCGTCGACCGACAGACTTACTGAGTACGAATTTGAAGCTGATATTTAATGTAAATGATAGACTATATTTGTAGAGCATATATATAGATTTTCTAAGGGAGTAATATTGTGTTTATTATTGACAATATTGGGACAAGTTGTGATCATAAATTAATTATACTTTTTAAAATGATATCCAAATAGTTATTATGTCAAACTTATTTTAGGTCGAATTTGACTACGACCATAGCGCCCCTTGGTCAAATTTTATTTTAACCAAGAGGCAAGTTTGCAGATTTTCAATTTGAACATATCGAGTATAATATCTGCATACAATTTGATTGAGTATCAAGTTGAAGCATACTACTTGATATAAGTCTTAAATGAAGGCTCAATTAATATCTCAATTCTACTAATTTGTCTTATGTGTTGCAAGCAATAGTATATAACCAATGAATCATTTTGTTTTGCCGAATATTATCATGGATTCATGCATACAATTTATCATTATCTATGCGTACAAAGTATTGAAAGTATATCCATGATGTAATGATAACAGCATATAATTTCATCACATGATCATAAAAAATTTATTAGACTGAGCATACTTTTGGTTTGTAAAGATGATTTCCAAAATAAACATCCAATCATAAATCATGAATAGATAACAATTTCATTAATTTCAAAGAAATTCAGCAATTTTTGCAACAGACTGGAAATCAGTGACATGCTCGGTCGACTATTTCTCGACCGACAGTGTCTCGGTCAACAGTCTCTTGACCGACAATATTTCTGAAACTGTTAATTGCTTCCAAATAAAACATAACAATGCAATTTAAATATTTATTTGTTATCCTATTTAGTTGAGATAGACGTAGAAATATGCAACTAATGTCCTTGGTCATATCTCAACTTGATTCTGTTCATTTAGTTTGTAGGTTTTGGAACCCAAACTAACTCGACATCTTTTCTCTTATAAGGACATGAAAAAGAGTAATGTCCAAGACGTAAGCAATAATGGCAACATATAGAATCAACATCAAGTCTTTTTCTATGGTTTTGTTCTAGGTTGTTCTTTGGTACAAATGTATTTGTTCCTTTAGGTACATATATAGATTGATGGGTTTGTGACTTTCTCCAACTAGGTTGATAGGACTTCTCTTTAGGCTTATAACCTAGTCCTCTTCTCCCAATTTGATGATAGGAATTATCTAAGATTTGATCAAGAATGCCATTATTATTCAAATTACTAACTTTTTGTTGTAACTTGGCAATCTCTTCCATTCTCTTCTTGATATCAAGTTTTGCTTGATCTAGATTAGATGACAATGAATTTCTTTCTTTGACAATAGAATCATAATCTAGATGATTGCATAAAATGGGTTGTTTTTGAAGATCATTCACTTGTTTTTGCAAATTATTCTTCTCTAAAGAAAGTAGATTACAATTTGCCTCTATAGATTTTATCTCAATATCATGATCTTCAATGATCTTTTTAAGATCTTCGTTTTCAGATGTAATAGCAAGAATCTTTGCATGTAATTCATCATTTGCTTTATTTGATTTCTTTAATTTCTTCTTGCATTCAACATATTTAATATGTGTTTCTTCAAGGCTAGCAACTAGTTCTTCTTTAGATAAATCAAAAAGACTTACTTCTTCTTCTTCTTCCTCGCTTGTTGTAGCAATGAGACAATCTTTGTTCTCATCTTCCTTCTTAGATCTCCATGGGCATCCAGTTGTTGGGTGGCTTGTACCTAAGCACCAATTGCAGCATGTTGTAGTTTTGTCCAAGCAACACTTTTTGTTGTGATTATAATCACCACTACCCTCCATTCTTCAAGACTTTGTTAGGGTTCCTTGAAGTCTGCTCTGATACCAATTGAAAAACTACTAGAGGGGGGGTGAATAGAGTTTTTGAATTATTTTTAACAATTTATTGAATTTAAACAACCACAATTGAAATTGGAAGAAAGAGACAGGTGTTTAGAGTGGTTCCAACTATAGCAAATACTATAGTTGTCAGTCCACTACCCGGTTGCTTACCCAACCGGGATTTGAAAGTATTTATTTTATTACCTCTCGAGGATTTATACAAAATACAATACTTTCCTTTACACCCTTTGAACAGCCTTCACTTGAAGTAGGTGCACCAACTTTGAGGTAGCCTTCTTTGAAGTAACTCCAAGCTCCCTCTTGAAGTAGCCTTCCTCTCTAGAAGTAACCTCCCGTTGCACCAGCCTTCTGAAGTAGCTCAAAGTCTCCTTCTTCGCCAAGAAGATCTTCACCCTCTCCAATCCGCAGCCTCCAACCTAGGAGTAGCAAGGAGAGTACAAACAATAATAGGGAACAAGAAAGAAAAAGGAAATTACAACTTATCCTTTATAGCCCAAGGCTTGATTTGCCTAGATCAAGCGTATAGATCTCCTAACCAAGTATGTGAACTTGTGATTGCAGTGGGTAGGAGATACTAGCCTATAGGACACGAATTATGAGCTAAGGAATGAAATGGCCAATTGTCACAATGCTCAAATTGCTCACAAACAGATTGCACAAAGTATGCTCAAAGGTTTCTCAAGTGTAACAAGTGAGTTTGAGTGTCCTATGGCTTGTCCTATTTATAGGAATGGCCTAAGGATGCTTAAGGACATTCTAGACAACTTCTAGGGGTTTCTAAGTGCTTAACTAGCCGTTAGGTACAAAGTTGTTGCTTTAACAACGACTAATTAATTAATTCTGCAGTTGCTGTCAGAGACAATCTCGGTCGAGGAATGGTCGACCGAGACACCTACTCGGTCGAACTTTTGTCGACCGACAGGCACTCTGGAACAAGTGATTTGCAACGTCTTTCTCCAACTGCCAACTAACTTGTCTGTTGTGTCTAACGGCTACTTTGGATCTTTCTCGGTCGAGGAGTTTGTCGACCGAGAGTGTCTCGGTCGAGGAGTTTGTCGACCGAGATTGATCCTGTTTCAATGTTTCAATTTAGGCACTAATTATATGTATGAGTGTGCTTATGTGATCTTATTTGAATGGGATGACTTGTCTAACTGTGGTGTTTAGTTAGGGAGAATCTAACGCTTGATTTATATGCAATTCTAAGTACTTGTACATTATATTTTTGTACAAGTTTTTACAACAGTGATTACATTGCATGAAAATATGAATATGTAAGCTTGTGGATTTTCCCTTGTTGCTTTGTCATCCTGCACACTCAAGTAGCTCGTTAGATTAATAAGAATGAAATGTTTGTCATAATCAAAACAAAGGGATTTATAGATGTCCATTTAGCCAACAATATGTTGGTTTTATGGGGAATATGGTAATAAAAAAATTTGTTTCCACTGCCTACCTGATCTCATATTTCCCTACATATGTGCAGTTTCAAGATAAAGTCAATGGGAAGCATTCCCAAAAAGGTGAATCTTTCTGAGAAAGTGAGTTCAATTCTACAACATGCTCTTCCTATGAAGAGGAAAGACCCAGAGCCCCATTCATACCTTGCTGCATATGGGGACATCACATAGAGTGATCCCTGCTTGATTTGGGATATGGGGTGAATTGGATTCCATATAGTGTTTATGTTGAGTCGAGTCTAAGCAAGAAAAAGGTAGACAATTTCCATTACATGTGCCTCACATGATGCTTCCTTAAAAGAAAGCACTTTGCTCCCACCCGCAAATTCAAAAGTCTTTCTTTTTTCATTGATGATGGTACCATTCGCCTACCTTGCACTCCAATTACGAATAGGATGCTTGAGTGAAGCGAGAGGACCTAAGTAGTTTGACCTTCAAGGAGAGGTACAAATCAAGCAAGTTGACATTCATATGTGAAACTCCTTCCCCCAATTCTCTTTTTTGACCTTTTGACAGAGTCTAATCTTGTTTCAACTGTCTCGCACCTTTGATTTTCAAACCCTGGACGGGACTAAATAGCATGGGTTTCAGCTAACTGGTGCCCACACACCCGTCCAACAATCTCCCACCAAAGAGAAAGATTGTTGCTTGACTGCATGAACTAGGTCCAGGTCTTGCATTTTGCATTCTCGCTGTTGACGTCCCATCAAGTTAGCTAGTGGATGGTGAAATGGATTTAGGAATGATCAAAGAAAGTGCCATCTCCATAGTAATGTATAAGTAATAATGTTCCACGAGCTGAGAAATAAGAGAAGCAAAAGAAAAAAAATGATTTCTCATTCACTTTGAATGGATGGTCCCTCCTCACAATTTTTGATTTTCCTCCTCTCTCTGTCGAGGATGTGTTGCACCAATTAGCATTACATGCACACATTTGATCTTGGAGAATTGCCCCCATACAAGGACATGAAAAAGAGAAAACGTCATGCATTTAACTATATGATAGCCATCACTCCTCCAACCAACCCAAGAAGACGCCCTTTCATTGATATAGTAGAAGATTTGGAGATAGTAATGTGTAATGAAGAGATTCATATACATGAGGTTGTTGTTTTCTTAGTGGTTCATCTTGGTGATGACATTGGTTTGAAGCTTGATTATGAATTTGAGATCAGTTTCATCGAAGATCACATAGCCTTTATACCAAACCAAATTGGAAGACATGATTGTGAGAATGTAGGCAAGATATATGTCAAACTCCACCCATGTGGTGGGTTGTCATAAGAGTCAAGGGCTTTGAACTATATATTTTCACAACTTGTCCCAATTTGATGGCATTTGACTACTGAAATACTATGCCACCTACTACAATTCTTCAATTAGTTAATTTTTATATTAAAGTACATAGAGGAAGGGTGGATGATGTCTTAGTGATGATATACAAAGAAATGGTAGTGGTGTTCCCAACACATTTCATTGTTTCTGATATGGAGTCAGAGGACAAGAAGATCCCTATAATCTTGGGGAGCACTAGTAGAATATCAATGACCTTCATGAACATGAAGCTGGGTATAAACATATTTAAGGCTTTTGCAAGACAATAGGAAGAGAAGGTCATAGAAGAAGATGATCATTTTGAGGACCTTTATGATTAGTGGGATGAGGAATAACTATTGAATGCAAATGCAAAAGCCCTTTACATTAAGAATGGACTAAGAAAGTTTGCCCATGGTTGATTGACTAAAGGAACTACAAACCTTACGAAAGGCACTAAGCTTAGCACTTGCGGGAGACAACCCAAGTAGGTTTGAGAATTTCTTCACTCAAGCCTTGTTTTTGGCCATTCTTTTGTTTTTATATAATGTCCAAGAAACACAACGCATACCATACTTGATATTCCTTTTTATGATCCATCTTAGAACAACTATTTAGCTTGAAGAATGATACATGTAGTGCACAAGCCATGAATAAGACCAAAGTTGAAAACAGGAGAAGTGGACTGAATTGAAAGCTACAGGAAAGCAACCACCACGACCATTTTCTCCACCATGATCATAGTGACTAAAACCCAAAATGGTCGTTCTACATAGAACGGCCATTTTGGCTCTATCGTGTTCACTTAACTAGCACTTTAGCTTCCACCATCTTGATGATTATCCGCCAACACTCCATGCTCATGACCCTATCATTTTAAGATTTTATTTCACGTTGAGGACATCTTGATTTAAAAGCTTGGAGTGGTAGGATAGTTCATGTGTACCAACAAGAACTTCTTGTCATGATTTCTAGAGCCAACGGTAAGGATTTTGTCCCTTCGATGTCAACATTCTAGCAGACAATGGATAGGACAGAGGTCTTCTAAACCTTTGGTATAGGTTCAAATCCTATTGGACGCAATTGATTTCCATCTATACATACATTTTCACAATTGACTTTGTCTCCCTTGTTATTTCTCCCTTTTACCAATAAGACTTGCTTGATCTCTCATGTTACCATAACTGTGAGAATACAATTTTTGTTGGTGTTAGATGTATGTTCTAAAAGCCTTGACTACCCCACTATTTAAAGGAGGGCCAGGATCAGGGTTTCAGATCCAATTGGGAGTCAAAGAGAGTGAACTTCATGATTGAATTATTGTTGCAAATATCTTGTCGGTCGATTGAACTTTCCAGACGGTCAAATGGACTGCAGTCAGTCGATTGGAATACTTTCCTATTTGCAAAAGTACTATCTTTCGATATGATGACCAATGCATGTCATTATGCCAGCATCATTGCTTGAATCAGTCGATCGATTAAACATTCTAACAATCCAATTGGAAATATGTTTACTTGCCCGATTGAACATTCGAATCGGTTGATAGACTAATTTCCATTGGCCATGTCTGTACATGGCAGTTGGTTAATTGGAATCTTAAGTGGATTAATTGGCACATGGTTCGACCGTCGGGACACTCCAATCGGTCGACTCATTTACCAGTGTTGTTTAATTTGATTACCTAAACACTTTTTTTAACTAAACATTATCAGATATTATTCATTTGTTTAGGGAGAACATGCAATAATGAAAGATCTATAGGGACGGGGTAAGGAAGACAAGCAAGCCATGCGGTAAAGAGAATGCTACAATTGTTTTCAAGGATAAACTTAGCAGCTTTATTAGTGATGGAGATAATCTCCCAGGATGCACGCAACAGGTGGATTGAGGGAGTGTTGGTGATGAACATCAACCAAAGATGCTTGTAGGAGTGAAATATTACTAGAGATTTCATGTAGAAGAAAGGAATTTTACTGTCGACATAGAGTCTGAGATAATGCAAGAATCAGTCCAACATTGATCAGATGCAATCTTTGTTGCTAGAAGGATCGCAATGATCTCATCTTCTAGTACTGAGCTTGAGCTCGACTGACTTCCTTTCCCTAGAATTACGGTGCCCAAAGCATCAAGTGCAATGTAGCCAAAGCTTGAGGTCGAGTTCAAGCTATAGAAAGGTGCATCAGTGAACACCACATAGCTTGGGACCAAGACAAGGGCATGCAAATCCATTCAGGGTTTAGCATATGGGTCCTTATATAGAATGCTTCTCGTGTCAACAATCATTATCAACCTCCTAGTTATGAAGTTGGAAATAATTTGTGTGGGAGTCAGGGTCTCTCCATGTATTTCTTCATTCCTCATGGTCCAGAGGTGCCAAGATGACACCACAAGAACCACCGAGGTAATATTACAATTATCACATTTTATCTCTCCCTTGATCCAAGAGGTCTCATCATCTTGGAAGAATTGTAGGGTTGGTCAAAGGATCTACCAAACCTCCTTGCTCCTAGGACAGGCCCACAGGTAGTATAGGGTAGTTTCATCGGCCATGTTGCATCTGGAGCAGACCGTGGACACATCAAGGTGGTAGTAATGTCTCTCAGTGTTCGTCAGTAGAGACTGGTGCTGTAAGAGCCAGAGAAAAATCTTGATTCTCTCAGGAATCGACTTTTCCTAAATATTTTCCCAGTCACTTTCCATGTGCAATTCTTTGCGGTGTTGAATCCACCTGTATGTCGAGCACGTTGTCAGAAGGGCCACACCAACAAGTCCTGGCCAGCGAGGGGATCAGGCGGGGCCATTGTTTGCATAATATTAACAATACATGATGGAATATAGGTGTCACAGACCCAAAATCTCAGTCCCATGAACCAAATGAATACCAAAGACAACATGCGGAATGAAATTTTTAGCATACATGAACAGATAACAAGATAAAGGCACAATTCATAATCTCAATAATCAACAATATATATTAATAAATATTGTTTATTACAAGCTTTCAATTACATATTCAAGAGTAAAAAATTTCAAGTCTACTCATGTACACTATGGATTTAACAACAAGTACACTTGACATAGCTCACCAAGCCCATCAACTTCTAGACATCTCTGAACATATAAAATACATGAAACAAGGCAGGTCAAGCACACGAGGTGCTAAGTACATGGCTAAAATATACATATACATAAGCTTGTAATTGAAAGCTTGTAATAAACAATGTTGCTTACTATATATTGTTGATTATTGAGATTATGAATGGTACCTTTATCTTGTTATATGTTCATGTAAGCTAAGCATTTCACAACTCTACATGTTGTCTTTGGTATTCGTTTGGTTCATGGGACTGGGATTCCGGGTCCGTGACAGATGGTATCAGATCATGAACAATAACTACACCAAACTTTTGTTAAATAAACATAAACTAACACAACCTTACATCTCAAAACTAGAAATTTAATAAGATGTCCTTTTTGGACGATGTTGACTTAGCCTCTAGGTTAGAAGCTAGATGTTCTAGAACTACGTGTAGACTTATGTAATCCCTAGAATCTTTCTTTTCTCCTCATCTTGTCCTATAGTATGGGTTGTAGGTGCAGGAGAGTGAGAAAAGGGAGACCATATTACCACCTTAGACATATGTTCCAGGCATGTGCTTAGGGTAGCTACACAAGTTTGCACCATGTTCTTTCTAGTTCTCTAGGTGTCGTGGTACTACGTTGCCTAATGTGTGTGGTAACTCATTTTGGTTTTGGTCTCATCTTATTTCTTTTATCACTTAGTAGCTGTGTGAGATGAAAGTCTCATGCACGGTTTTGAATGAGATAAAGAAGTGAGGAATCCTCTTTTTAACTCCGACTCTCCCACTCCAGTCATTGCTTTTCTTTCTGTTACTTCGAAAGTAGTTGCTTCATCCATACATAACGAATTGGTATGGTATATTACTCGATACATTCCCCAAAAAATCTGATTCGTGTTTATTCGCATGGAGTATGGTGGTTTTCGTCGCCTATTTCAACGTTGAAGAAAACTAATTTCAAGTTTAGGTATATTTACATATGAAAGATGTTACCACACCCAGAAAGGCAATGAGTATCCATTAACCTAAGAGAAAGAGATGTAACATCAAGTCTTGATGAGAGTGTTTAGATGATGGTTGTAGTCTCTATAGTTGTCTAGAGCCATGATACAAGTTAGGATAGTAAGTAGCCTAGATGACCTATGATGATGATGATGATGATGTTAATGATGATGACGATGATGATAATGATGATGATGATGATGATGATGATGATGATGATGATGATGATGATGATGATGATGATGATGATGATGATGATGATGATGATGATGATGATGATGATGATGATGATGATGATGATGATGATGATGATGATGATCATGATAATGATGATGATGATGATGATGATGATGATGATGATGATGATGATGATGATGATGATGATGATGATGATGATGATGATGATGATGATGATGATGATGATGATGATGATGATGATGATGATGATGATGATGATGATGATGATGATGATGATGATGATGATGATGATGATGATGATGATGATGATGATGATGATGATGATGATGATGATGATGATGATGATGATGATGATGATGATGATGATGATGATGATGATGATGATGATGATGATGATGATGATGATGATGATGATGATGATGATGATGATGATGATGATGATGATGATGATGATGATGATGATGATGATGATGATGATGATGATGATGATGATGATGATGATGATGATGATGATGATGATGATGATGATGATGATGATGATGATGACGACGATGTCGATGTGACATTATGATATGTTTCAAGATTATTCAAGTTAGGTTTGATGACATGAGAAGAGTTTGAAAATGCAACCTTAGCTAGACCTAGCACCATGCATGGTACATATGACTTGGTTGATGTGCTAAACATAGCTAGTGGGCTGACATGCTTCTTGAGCCTAGTCTTGTATGTGTTAAATATGATATGTGATATATGGTTTGAGACCAACAAAAGCCTTAATATCTTTACAAAGAAGGACCTCTAGCATGGTACATACAAAAAGGGTGACCCCTCGATATGAGTCGACCCGCCACGGGAGAAGGATAGAGTACCTAAACTCCAAAATATGTGAAATGCTGAAAAATATACACCATGAAATAAATGATGATGCATCCCTAGCTAGAATACTTCTAAGTATGTGACTGGATCGCCTAATGTATGGTCCCTTGAATGTGTAGAACCCTAGATTTCCTATGAAATGATCTAACCCTAGAGAAAGAGGCAATTGAATATATGTGTTCACTATATAGGTGAGGGATATGTCCCAAGATCCTAAGATGATGTACATGATGTGTGATATCCATGATCATCCAGAAAGCTTGGTGTGTCTGCCAGAGGTGCGCACACGAACCGATTGGATTCAACTAGATGTGCCCCTCATGATCGGAACACGTGGTGGATTCACTTTCAAATTTTATAATGACATAGACTTAAACACACCTACGTCTACCAAAACACTACACCCGCAAGCACACAGGGTCGTGTCGTAGTATAGGAGGGAGGCAAGTATAGGGTCGATCCACAGGGAGAAAAGGGGGCACTAGAACTAGGTCAGTTTTGCTAGGTTCCTACTACGGAGACTAGGGTTAAGGATTTAAAGGTGATTTGATTGTTAAATTAAGGTGAGAAAGAAATCAATTAAAGGCAGGAATGAAATCTAAGTTAACCCTAGACTAGATTAAGACTAATTAAGTAAGAAAAGACTAAGCTAGGTATGAAAAGGAAATTTACACTAAGGTAATCAAGAGAAAAGCACAAGAGCAAGTAAAGATCTAAACTAGCAAGAACAAGGCAAAAATAGGGCAAGAAGTTGTCTAAACAAGAAAAGAGCTAACTAAGCTAACACTATATAAGAAAGATGAAAATTAGGCTTCTAAAGCAATTAAGGAAGATGTGGGTTGTTTAGGGGATGCACTTATCACTTAAGTTGGGGGTGATATATAAAAATTATGATTCCATTTAGATTATCCAAACCAAAAAAACAAGTTAGAGCCTAATGAATTAACCTAAGCTACTAACTGGCCATGGATATGCTGGGTTGTGTATAGGAGAACTAGTCCCTAACACCCCCACTACCCTTGTGAGGCTCAATTGGGTTAGGGATTAGGTTCAATTCAATTAGAGTCTAAACATGCCTAGGCTTCTAGATTAGACATTCCCAGGGCAATTAGGGGCCAAGGGTAGTCATGGGGAGGTGAAATTAGGGTTTTGGACCCCAATTCCCCCACATTCTAGCCTTGAGAAGGCTCCATGCTAATTGCATTAGAGTCACCTAATCTAGCTACTTAGATATCTCACTTAGGCTTAGGGAGATTGATTAGGATGTAGGAAGATGGGAGGCAACCTAGGGATCTAAGAATTGGACCTAGGGGCAAATCCCAAAATTCACGCAAATGGTTAATTTCCCTATATTCCTAAGTGAATTCACACACAAGCCATCAAGAAATTCATGGAGAATGAGATAGAAATGGAACATAATCATTAGCAAATGGAATTATAAAGTTTACACATCATTTTACCCCAACATGGTATCAAAGTAACATTTTACACCCCAAACAGCCCACTTAAGGGGGCCTAGCTACTCATAACAATGAAAAGTACAAAAAGATAAGAGAAGGAGATAGAAGAATCCATGGAGCTCAGTGTAGATGAAGAAATCCTCCACTTCAGCTGCTGCAGGGCATCCTCCTCTCTCCTCTAAGGTGTAGGGGCATGGAATGATGGTGGAAATGGGTGGAAATGGAAGGAAATTAGGGTTTTGATGGTGGAAATGGTGAAATGGAGTGAAATGGAGGTGGAAATGGAGTGGAATGGCTCAGCGGCAAAAATTGGGAGCTAAGAGGTGGTAGGAGGTAGCTACCCTTGACCTACAGCCACCACCCCGCTATATATAGGAGTGGGGGAAGCAATAGATCAAGTAGGGGTAGTTTGGGTAGTGCAGTGGCAAAAGTAGCTAGGTTTCATGAGTAGCACAGTCGTGGTGGATCACCACGACCATGGTGGGTAGAGGTGAGCACGATCATGGTGGGATAGAATGATCATGTGAATTAAAATGTGAAAATCACAGGTTGAGGGTCACTTTTGTACTAAAGTTGGCACGACTGTGGTGGTCACCACGGCCGTGGTGGGGTAAGGGTAGAATGGCCGTGTTGGGTAGTACGGCCATTGTGAGTAAGGTGATGATGTCCGTTGTGAAATGTCATGCCCATTCTTTAGTTCTATAGCACGGCAGCCGTGCTAGGTGGCACGGTCGTGGTGATTGTCCCTTGCATGGCCATTCTTTGTGGCACAGCTGTGGTGTTGTCTGCATCTGCACTTGGGCTTGATTCCTTGGACTTTCTTAGACATCTTTGCTTATATGGATCTTTGGCCACTAGGGGTAGGTTGAGGAAGCATCACACTTCACTTTGGGCCTTTCTAAGGGTAGAGAAACCCTAGGATCACTCCTCTCTCTCTTTCATCAAGCATGGTCCAAATGCCTAAAAACATGCAAATAATATCCATAAGTGCATTTTACACAAATATGCATATTAAGGGAAATAACATGTAATCTAAAAGGTATAGATGTGATTGAAATGCACTATGACACAAGATGAAGCCCTAAAATAGGGCTGAATCACCACCCCAAACTTGAAACATACTTGTCCTCAAGTATGCTCCAACTCAATCTCTCTGCAATTTTTCCACAATCAAGAAATGACAAATGCAATATAAAGGATGATTATTGTTGAATGGGATCAATAGTGACTAAATACATGCATTCCACCTCTCTCCTCTCCTACTTTCACAAACCAATCATGAAAAAAGTACAAAGCATATGAACTTCAAATATAGTGCATAAAACACACAAGCTATCCATATTTTTTCATGTAGTTTTGGGTAAACCATTTCATGATGGCATTAATCAAGGATGACTAGGAGTGTTGTTTCACCTTCATGCTTTCAACCTTATGCTTCAAATCACACCAAATGACCCACGTGGCTACAGAAAAGGGCAAAATGAGCTAGGTTTGATGTATTCTGGCTCAATGAGTATGAAAATGGAAGAAAGGGTTGCGGTAAGATTTTGGAGTGTTATTACATAGAGCACCCATCTTTTCTTTACTTAGATGCTCTTAAATAGGAGCACCTTTTATTTTCTTTTTGCATTTTTTTTCTTTTCCTTTTTCTTTGCCCTTGGAGTAGATAGGGCATATGGTGATTAGAGTGAAGCGGTGAGATGTAGATGTGGCCACCCCAAACTTTTGGAGGTGGCCACGGCTGATATGTGCACTTTGGCATCCTTTCATGAGGAGGAGGGGTAAGAATATGGTGAGTGAATAGTTGGGTTAAAGAGGGGTCGCTGGCATGATTCTCAATGTAAGGTATCCTGCATGAAAATTAATCCAACATTTCATCCAACAATGTCACACCACATGAATGAACAACCTAAAATAGATACTTCAATCAAGTGATTTCATAGACAGTAAGCACTCATAGCTTGTTCAAGTCACAATTAAACCAAATCATTCACAAACACAAGAGAAGTGGTGCGCATGTAAAAAGTCAAGCACTAATACCATTTAGCAATAAACAATGACAATTCACTTGTGTTTTTCAAAGGTCATCATTTTAGACAAGAAATCTCAAATTTGGGAAAAATTGGCCAAAACGGTGCCAAGTTGCCTTCAATCACATCTAAGCCTATATTATTGAACTTAAAGTAGTAAACAAGCAAATCCTAGCTAAAACATGCAAAAATTACCAAAAAAATCTACATGATACGCAATGCATGGCAAAAAGAGCAATTTTTTTGAAAATTATGCAAAAATGACAAGAAAGTAACTACACGGCATGCAGGTATGCAAAACAGGTAAATTCTAAACTAAGGCAAGCAAAATCAAACAAACAAAAGTAAATGGTAGGTGAAATGCAAAATAAGAGTGAAAATGAGATAGGGCATACCGCCCTACCACACCAAACTTTTGAATCTTGTTGTCCTCAACATGACACTAAAGTCTGAGAATGATAGGGTAGATGGTCACAGTAGTGGCAGTGGTCCTCCCTGTGGTGGAGGATGTTGGTAGTAGGAACCCTAGTAGTCTGACTGTGGAGGTGGGTAGTTGTCCTGATATGCTGACAGTGAACTCCAACAATCTTCCCTCCACTGGGGGTTCCTCTATTCTTGGGCATTCTGGAACTAGTATAGGTGGTTGACCTGATAATGAATTTGTTGATGGTCTAACCACAAGGAATCCTAAGTACACTGAAAACCCTCCTATGCATGTAGTATCCTATCCTACGTTGCATGAATGCCCTCCAGCTGTGTATGAATGGTGTCCATGTCATATGCATTCACTGAGGGTTGTTGTGGCTCTGACGCTCCTATCCTTTCCTCTTACTGTCTCACTCATCATGATGCTCTGTCTTATGTTGCTTGTCTCTGCTTAGCTTCCTGTGATGGCTCTCCTAGACCCTCTGTCAATATCACCTCAGGGAAGCCATCCCCTCTGGGATGCTCCTCCTCATATCTCCTCAATCTGTCCAGAAAATACTAAGGGGGTCCATATTGTTCCATGAGAGGTGGAATATGGTAGGGTAATTCCAAGGAGACTCCTGGGTATGGTGGGTTGACTTGATAAATGATCTTCTGCTCCATAATGGTGATCATGGAAGAGTGGGTTAAGTAGTGCAAGTCAACCAGTTTTCCTCCATTTGTCTCTGTGTATCCTGTCATATCATGTCCCAGGGTAGTGGTTATAGATGTCACAATCCCTCCCATTACAAATGGATTTGTGCTTTTAGAAGAGATTGTCCTCAAATGCTCAATTTGTATCACTCTAAGGTTTACATGCTTCCCCTTAATCAACCAACCAAGTACAAACAAATCCTTATTTGTACAGCTATCTTAGTTTTCATACCTGCCAAAGATAGTGTTCACCAACACCTTCTGAACATAGTGGAGGAATGGATTATTAATGGCACTAGTCTTTGATTTCCCCTCTACAAATGTGATCTGACCGGTGAAATGTTTCCACATTGCAAGATATGTGTAACAGGAGTCGTTCTCTATCCTCCCTCTATCTAGAAGGTTTGCCATCTCTTCATTGGGGGTAAAAATCCGATTCATAATCCTTGAGGTTATCACCCACCTGTTGTCCCCAATCATCACTCTAATAGCATTTTCACCATCATCAGTCACTTTCTATAATGTGGCAAAAACTTGTCGTGTCAGCTCAACGTATGACTCATGTGACAGCGTCAAAATCTCAAATAGTCCCATCTTCTCCAACACGCCCTGGAAAAAGGCATAGAAGCTCATAGCTTCCATCATCACTTGGCACGCATAGCGAGTTGCTATCACTTTGTGTATCAAGCACTCTAGGTGCTTGGCTTTCTTTGCCCTACTAGTGGTGACCTCTGGCTGTGGATGGGTTCGCTGTTGTGGTATCTCAGTTTGTGCATCTGGCATCTCTTCATTCTCTTCTTCATCTAGTAGGAGATGCATGCGTGCTTGTGGTTGTGGCTCTGGCTGCGATTGTGGTGTCAAAGAAGTAGATGGCTGGGGTGCTGAAACGGATGGTCGTGCAACTGAAACTAAGGGTCTCTCAGATGAGACGGAGGGTCGAGCAGAAGAAGGCAGTGGTTGTGATGCTCTAGACAATGACGGTGTCCCCCGTCATGGCTGTGTGGAGGCTTCTTCCAAAGTGGATCTACTAAAGAATCCAATTGGGCCTCTGTCAACAGGGGGTTGTTGTTCTTCGGCTTCCTTTGGTAGGAGATGACACCCCTAGTCTCCTTCACTGCTTTCTTTGAAAATTGCTTCACCTTTGCTCGAAATCGGAGGAGAAATCACCAAATTTTGAATTTCTCTGAAGAACGGGGTTGTTGGGACGGAATGGAGAGAAATGTGGGATTTTGTGGATGAAAAAGAGTGGAATCTAGAGATTAATGTAGTGGAAATGGAAGGGAATTGATTTGGGATGGTTTGGGGTGATTTGGTGGAGATTTAAGGTTGGAGAGGGGTTGTGAATTCTTGCACAGTCGCTAGGGCACGGAGCACAGCTTTTCTGTTCTTTAGAGAAGTGAGAAAGTGATTTGCAATTTTTGTAAAATCTACCTTAAGTTGCTAAAATCGGGTTGCAGCACGGTCGTGCTACGCGGTACAGTTGTGGTGGCTTCAGGATGCACGGATGTGCTGCCTTGTATGGTCGTTGTGCATCACTTGTCAATTTTTTTCTCAAACTTTGGTCATGTTCCCTGTGATTACTTGTTGATTTAATTCACACAACTGTGGTGGATGGCCACAGCCATGGTGGTCTCTGTAGCTACTATTCCC
Organism: Alisma plantago-aquatica; assembly: GCA_963693085.1. Lineage (NCBI taxonomy): Eukaryota > Viridiplantae > Streptophyta > Magnoliopsida > Alismatales > Alismataceae > Alisma > Alisma plantago-aquatica. Next base: position 1,260,204,037 of record OY856412.1, read on the forward strand.
AACTTGAAGAACGTCAAACACTCAAAATCTTGATCCAAAATGATTTTTCATGGGTCTTTGCCAACATCTCATCTAATTTTCCTCATTTCACCCTATTTTCACCTGCACATCTTAAAACTAAACAAAAACTATTAAAAACAAGTGTGTGTGTATGTGTGTTTTCTTGGAAAAGTGTAAAAATAGAGAAAAAGTATCAAAGATGGAAGGTCGGGTGAAAAATTCCCAAACCTAAGTGGGGTGCCTCCCACAAGTGTTGAGTTTCTTGCCTTCATCTTGGATTCTTGGCGATTCTTCATTCATTCATTCATTTGGAATTCTCATGCGTCCATTCTTGCAAAACATGCATCCCTTGTTTGCACTCAATCTATGTTCCTCATCCCTTTGATCACAATAATCATCATCAATTGTTCCATCTTAGTCTCCTTTTCTCAAATGATCATTCAGACTTGTGAAGTGATCATGTCTGATATCCCTATCTTGGACCCACCGGGTTGGGGTTTTGTACATGTTGATCTTGATCTTCATTAACATGAATGAAACCATCATGGTGTCATTGCGTACGTGAATCTCGGTAGATAAGAACGGCCTTCCCAAGATGATGGGAATCTTCCTATCCTCTGGTTCTATATCAAGTACAATGAAATCTGTCGGGAACACTATGCCTTTCTCTTTATCTATCATCATCAAGACATCATCCACTTTACCCCTAGGCACTTTTATGGATCTATCCGCCAACTAGAGAGTGCAATGTGTCGGCTTCAACTTGCCTAAGCCCATCTCAATATTGACATTGTATGGCATCAAATTCACACTAGATCCCAAATAAGGTAAGGACCTATCTATGTGATGTCCCCCTATATAACTAGGTATGAGTGGGGCTCCTGGGTCTTCTCTCTTCACGGGGAGTGAATGTTTTATGATGGAGCTCACTTGTTCAGTCAACTTCACTTTCTTTGGAATCCTCCTTGTTGACCTTCTCTTCATAGTACATAGGTTCTTGAGGGACTTGGCATATGATGGAATTTTTGTGATAGCATCCAAGAGTGGAATGTTCACCTTCACTTGGCAAAACACCTCAAGAATATCCTCATTGTGCTTTTGCCTCCTCTTCATTTCTGGTGGCTCATCTAGTGCTTCAATGAAGGCGGGTCATTGGCTTTTACCTTGCTTGCATCAATGTGAGGTGGAAGACTAGGGATGGTGGGACTTGTAAATGGAGTATGAACTAGAGCAAAATGGTATCCCAAAATCAACAGGATGTATCACTGAATCATCTTTGGCAATTTCAATCACAGTATCACCACTTGGTTGTGTTTGCTTGGCTTTGCTTTGTCAACCTTTTTTTGACTTGTGGGATGCTCAAGAGATTTCCCACTCCTTAGAACTGTCACAACACCTTGCTCATGATGGAGAGGGGGAGCTAGTTGTGGATGTGGAGGAGGTGAAGGTGACACTTGGTGTTGAAATTGACGTGGAGGGGAGAATTGAGGTTGGAAGGTGAATTTTTGGGAAAATGATGGTGATGGAGGGGGAGGTGGAGTATAAGGCTTGGGATCACCTTGGAAATGGTATATGGGTTGTACTTGCATGGGATGTGGACTATATAATACTTGAGAAGAGGGTGTGGGTCTGCTTGCTTCATGGTGGCTCATGATGGGTTTTGAAGACAACTTTTCTTCTTGGAGAGCAATTATGGAAGATAGCTGCTCTACTTTATCTTCTAGCCTTGCAACATCTTTTTGAACATCATCAAATATTTTCAATCTATAGAGAACCTCTTCCTCAAACCTTGAGCTATATTTTGGGCTTTGTGGCTCTTGGTAGCTATAGGAGTGAGGTGTCTTCTTTTCATCACCATAGAACTCAATAGAATTGATCGGGTGGCAAGGAACATTTGTCACCTGGTTCTTCATGAAGCTCACCATGTCACTAAGAATATTCATCACTTGTTGGCTTGAGTCATTATGAGTAGGAGGTGTCACATCAAAGGCATAGCCCCCTTCATTCATCATGCTAGAAGCTTGAATTCTTGATCCTTCAACCAACTGCTCAAACAAAGGTTGTATCTCCTCAGGTGGCCTAGCCATGAAAACTCCTCCACAAGAAGAATCCATTGTGTCTTGGTCTTTTAGAGATAAACCAGAGTAGAATGATTGAACTAGCTTCCACTAAGGGATCTCATGGTGTGGGCACTCTCTCAAAAGATTCTTAAATCTCTCCCATGCATTATGAAACTACTCATTGCCTGTTTGACTAAAACTTGTCATGACACGCCGCATTTGTGTTAACCTTGCTATAGAGTAGAATTATCTCAAGAAGGTGTTCTTCATTGTTTCCTAACTCATGATGTCCCTTCTTGATTCATACCAATCTTTGGTTCTATCTTTAAGGGAGAAAGAGAACAAGTTCAACTAGATTATATCATCACTAGTCGTCAGCGTCCTGAAAGTGGAGCATACTTCAAGAAAGGAGTCCAAGTGCTTGTAGGGGTTCTCACTCTCTGAGCTGTAGAAGATGGATAGGAGCCCAAGTAGAACTACAGGAATTGAGAATTGCTCCCCTGGCATTTGATCAACCCTCCTAGCAATTGGCGATTTGTAGTTGCTAGGCATGAAGTAGTCTTGAAGTAGCTTGTGGGGTGCATTTTGGCCTACCATCTTGTCTTCCCCTGAATGTCTTGTCATATGCACAAAGCACAACCAACCAAAATAAAGCAAGTTAGTAAAGCAATATACACAAAGAATGCAAAGAATAATGAATAAATAATAGCAATGATGAGGGCAGTAGGAAAAGTCAAAGCAAAACTAACTAGCTAGGTTGAGCACCTTTACTCCCCGACAATGACGCCAGAAAGCTTGGTGCACCCGCTAGAGGTGCGCACACTAACCGATTGGATTTGACTAGATGCACCCCACAAGATCAAAACACATGGTGGATTCACTTTCAAAATTTATAATGACCTAGACTTAAACACACATATATCTACCAAAACACTACACCTGCAAGTGCACAGGGTTGTGTCGTAGTATAGGAGGGAGGCAAGTATAGGGTCGATCCACATGGAGAAAAGGGGGCACTAGAGCTAGGTAAATTTTGCTAGGTTCATATTGTAGAGACCAGGGTTAAGGGTTTAAAGGTGATTTGATTGTTAAACTAAGGTGAGAAAGAAAGCAATTAAAGGCAAGAATGAAATCTAAGTTAACCCTAGACTAGATTAAGACTAATTAAGTAGGAAAGACTTAGCTAGGTATGAAAAGGGAATTTACACTAAGGCAAGCAAGAGAAAAGCACAAGAGCAAGTAAAGAGCTAAACTAGCAAGAACAAGGCAAAAATAGGGCAAGAAGCTATCTAAGCAAGAAAAGAGATAACTAAGCTAACACTAGCTAAGCAAGATGAAAACAAGGGTTTTAAAGCAATTAAGGAATATGTGGGTTGTTTAGGGGATGCACTTATCACTTAAGTTGGGGGTGATATATAAACATTAAGATTCCATTTAGATTATCCAAACCAAACAACAAGTTAGAGCCTAATGAATTAACCTAAGCTACTAACTGGTCATGGATATGCTAGGTTGTGTATAGGGGAACTAGTCCCTGACACCCCCTACTACCCTTATGAGGCCCAATTGGGTTAGGGATTAGGTTCAATTCAATTAGAGTCTAAACAAGCCTAGGTTTCTATATTAGACATTCCAAGGGCAATTAGGGGCCGAGGGTAGTAATGGGGAGGTGAAATTAGGGTTTTGGACCCCAATTCCCCCCCCCCACATTCTAGCCTTAAGAAGGCTCCATGCTAATTGCACTAGAGTCACCTAATATAGATACTTAGATCTCTCACTTAGTCTTACGGAGATTTATTAGGATGTAGGAAGATGGGAGGCAACCTAGGGATCCAAGAATTGGACCTAGGGGCAAATCCCAAAATTCACACACATAGTCAATTTCCCTAGATTCCTAGGTGATTTCACACACAAACCAACAAGCAATTAATGGAGAATGAGATAGAAATGGAACATAATAATTAGCAATTGGAATTACAAAGTTTACACATAATTTTCCCCCAACATGTTATCAAAGTAACATTTTACACCCCAAACAGTCCGCCCAATGGGGGCTAGCTACTCATAACAATGCAAAGTACAAAAAGAGAAGAGAAGGAGATAGAAGAAGCCATGGACCTCGGTGTAGATGAAGGAATCCTCCACTTCAGCTATTGTAGGGCTTCCTACTCTCTCCTACAAGGAGTAGGGGCATGGAATGGTGGTGGAAATGGGTAGAAATGGAAGGAAACTAGGGTTTTGATGGTGGAAATGGTGAAATGGAGTGAAATGGAGGTGGAAATGGAGTGGAATGGCAAAGGGGAAAAAATGGGGAGCTAAGAGGTGGTAGGAAGTAGCTACCCTTGACCTACATCTGCCACCCCCCTATATATAGGTGTGGGGGAAGCAATAGGTCAAGTAGGGGTAGATTGGGTAGTGCAATGGTAAAAGTAGCTAGGTTTCATGAGTAGCACGACCGTGGTGGGTAGAGGCAAGCACGGTCATGGTGGGGTAGAACAATCATGTGAATTAAAATGTGAAAATCACATGTTGAAGTTCACTTTTGTACTGAAGCTGGCACAATCGTGGTGGGGTAAGGGTAGAACGGTTGTGTTGGGTAGCACGGCTGTGGTGAGTAAGGTGATGGTGGTTGTTGTGACAAAGTGGATTTTCTCCTATTTGTGCATAATTACTCTTGTTACTTTAAGTCCTCACTATTTATGTCTCATTTGACTTCATAACTCTATAATGTCCACCAAAGTCAAAGATTCTACATTTGAGTCAATATGATACACATATATGCATGAAATGTTAGTGTTGTTATACCCTTGAAACCTTTGATTAAATTCTTGATCATACGTGCTTATTTTGATTTGATATTTTTTTACAGTTGTTCTGGACCCTATTATGAAGCTATGGTCCAAATTTGAGATCATTTGGACCTTGCTGCGATTTTATATGAATTCTCTAAGATATACCCTTGTTCTAGCCTTGAATATCCCTTTTTCTTTCTTGTTGGGCCCAAAGTCCTAAACCTCGGCCCAGCAGTTGGATTCCTTTTGCCTTTCCTCTTTGGGGAACAGACGTAGGATTGGAAGCTCTGTCTTCCCCTGCAGCTAAATCGGGCAACGAGGGAGGCGCAGGATGGTTGGACCTAACCCTAGCACTTGCTCAATATATAACCCGCCCCCATCTAACCCTGATACGTCTCCTTCCTTACCATCTCCATCCTTTGCCCCTCCTCTCTACTTTCCCCATGCTTGGCCGTACGCGACCCGCTCTGCTTCATGCCCAAATACCTGCTCCGGGGTCTGCCGTAGCTGCCAAGGGAAGCAAGAACAGGAGCTCCTAGTGACTCCACGACACCTTGGCCGCTCGTCGATGATGCTCCAATGGGGGGGGGCTACCCCGATCGCTGGCAGCTCTCCTTCCTCTTGTGCCGACGTCCCTCCTGCCTTCTTTCTGCTTCCGCACGGAACCACCGTGGGGAGATGCCAGTTGTTCGCCGCGAGCCCTCGGCGCCAAAGTCCCGTCCAACTACCACGGATCCCCCACCGACCTCTGACCCACTTCTCCATGGTCTGCCATGGGCGCAGCGGCCCTTGGGAAGGCTGGGCGCCGCCCTACAGGTCTCCTATGTTCCCGTTCGGGAAACAGAGGATCACGCGACCAAGAATCGGGGGAAGCGATGAGAGGAAGTGGCGGGTGAGCGGCCCAGCAAGCGCATCGACCCAAAATTGGAGGCCCAGATCAGTAGGAGATTGATCGCTGGATGAAGGGAGGACCACCAAGGTCCCACGATCCAACGACGGCTGGTTGTCAATAGATGACAGGGGTATGTCCTCCTTTATAAGTATAGTTCCTAATCAAAAGTTCTAAAATCCATAACTTCCATGTCCCTTGGCCAAAAGTTATAATCCAATATACCAAATCAATCAGCTCGACGAGACCTACAACTTGAGCATAGTTTTAGCCCTTGAAACCCCTTAGTTTTCCCATGATTTGTTAAATATGTAACTTTTGATGGATTTGACCATGTTGAATGCATGATCTTTATGATGTTTGAACCTTTGATTCCCTTGTTCACTCACAATCTTTATGTGAGCATATTTTGTGCATCTTTGAAAGGCTCAAGGGTCTAAATCACCCCAAGGTCTCATAAGTGGCCCTATATGCACATACATGACCATGTTGTGAATTTTAATGATGCTAGTTGCCCCACTAAAGTGAATCTTCTTCCCTAATGACACAAATGATTAATCAATTCTGAAATCAGGGACTAGTGTGCTCCATGATATAAGAACCATCCCCAATATCCCTTTTTGTCTATGTTTGCTCTACATGGCCCTAAATACATCAATGTATCCCTATTATGTAAATGAATGGCCTTACATGATTCAAATGTTATGCGTTGACCTAGGGGACATCTACCTATATTTGAATATGCCCCTTGTGTCACTAATTTCATAATCTATACTCTCTCTCTTGCTTGGATCACTTGCCTTGAAGGTGGTGAACGTTGTTGCCCTATTGAGAGCCCTTTTGGTCTAAATTTTACACGAGTAACCTAAACCTTGATAAGGTCATATATAATGCATGGAACGTCAGAATGGCATGAAACTCTACCCACACCATCATGATGCCCCCCTAAATCAATATGAAATCATCTAATGTACCAATAAGAAACTTGGAACCCATCTTGGCCAAAACCCTAAAATGCATCTAATTGGGGTTAATGATGAGAATCTAATGCATATATGTAATCTTGTTGTTAATAAGGTTGGCTTATGATCTAGATGGTAATGGACGTGTTAAGTTAAGAATCTCTGAATCAGGTATGGGCCTTATCTAGTTATATGACTAGCTTTCTTGTTTGAAATGATATGTATTGTATGCTGGTTTGTTTACTTGCCCAATATTGCCATGTAGTATTGTTATGTCATACTCGATGTTTGCCTCGTCGGTTTTATAACTTGAACACATATATGTACAAAACTCCATTATAATATTGTTGATAAAGGGTTAACTCTTGGTGATGTCCTTGAGGTCCCTCTTGTATAAAAGGGTTAGCTAAGCTTGAGCACCCTTATGGACCCTTCCGACGGGAAGTTGGTCAAAGGCCTTAAACATGTTTGATATTGTTGGTATAATGGAGTGAAATGACATAAAATATGGTTTTGTATTTGTTAGACAATTAACATGTTTATTCTTGTTCGTTTAGTCTTGAAATCTTTTCAAAATTATGCAAAGCTTGTACATATATGTATCTTTCTGCCCCATACTCAACACCTCGTGTGTTGACCCATTTCTCGTATGTTGTTTTTAGGTTCAAAGATGGCTAGAAGGTTTATGGGCTTGGTGAGCTATGCTAGGTGTACTTGTTGTAAGATCCAGATATAGTATACATGAGCAGACTTGTACAAAGTGACTCTTGAACATGTAATTCAAATCATGTAATATACTGATGTTTCTTAATATATCTTGTTGATTGTTGAGATTATGTTGGTGCCTTTATCTTGTTATCTATTCATGTGTGATAAGCTTTACGCTTCTGCATTTTTCCTTTGGTATACGTTTGGTTCATGGGACTGGGATTCTGGTTCCGTGACAGATGGTATCAGAGCATGAACAATAACTACACCAAACATTGCTCACATGAAACACAAACTAAACTCACCTTACATTTCAACCCTAGAAAACTTAATAAGATGTCTGTTGTGGACTAGGTTGACTTAGCCTCTAGGTTAGAACCTAGATGTTCTAGAACTAGGTGTAGACTTGTGTAAGTTACCTCCCTAGACATGATTCGCGACATGTGCTTAGGATGTCTACACAAGTGTGCACCATGTTCTTGCTAGTTCTCTAGGTGTCATGATATTAGACTGCCTAATGAGTGTGGTAACTCATTTTGGTTTTGGTTTTATTCGAATGGAGTATGGTGGTTTTCATCTCCTGTTTAAACGTTGGAGAAAACATATTTCAAGTATTATTATATGTACATATGAAAAATGTTACCACACGCAGAAAGGTAGTAAGTTTCCATGCAACCTAGGAGAAAGAGATGTAACATCAAGTCTATATGAGAGAGTTTAGACGATAGTGATAGTCTCTAGAGTTGTCTAGAGCCATGATATAGGTTAGGCAAGTGAATAACCTAGATAACCTAAGATGATGATAGTGATAATGATGTTAATGTCAATCTCGATTTGATGATGATGTTGATGTTTTATAGGACCCAAGATGTTTGAGGAAGGTTAAGTATGTTTGATGATAAGAGATGAGTTTGACCATGCAACCCTAGCTAAACCTAGCACCTTGTATGATACATACCACTTGGTTGATGTGCTAAACATAGCCAGTGGGTGGACATGCTTGCTTGTACCTAGTCTTGTATGTGTGGAGATATGATATATGGTTCGAGACCAACACGGGCCTCAATCTCTTTACAAAGGAAGACCTCTAGCATGGGACATATGAATGGGGTGACATGTTGATATGAGTTGACCCGTATCGGGAAAAGGTTAGAGTACCTAAACTCCAAAATATTTGAAATGTTGAATAATATGAATGATGAAATACTTGATGATGAGTCCCTAGATAGAATACTTCTAAGTATATGAGTTGAGTGACCTAGTGGACGGTTTCCTTGAAAATGTTGAACCCTAGATGTCCTATGAAAATATCTAACCCTAGAGAAAGAGGCAATTGAAAATTTGATGCTTGATATATATATAGGTGAGGGAGATGTCCCAAGACCCTTAGATGATGTATACGATGTGTGATATTCATGATGAGCCTCATACTCAGGTTAGTGGGTTGATGTAAAGGAATCTAGTGGTTACCTTTGTTTCTTGATAGATGAGTAGAAATTTTTGTTAAAGGTTGAAAGTTGTGGTTAGCATGTTTTTCCTTAACATACATCTATCTTAGATTGAGTGGCATGATCTTATAGAGCTCCTTTGAGACACAAATGAGATGACTATGAAATCTCGATAGTGATAATATTGTTGTTTCTCAAGGTAAAGCATGATGCATGAAAAAAAAACCTCATGTTTACAAACTTGAATATGCACGGTAAGCCACTCTCATAAGCTAGAACTAGCATGAAAGCACACTATACATAAAAGATGTAGCCTTGAAATCATGATCTAGATATGATGATGTCATAGAGATCTTAGCTTGAATAATGAGGGGTAACATATCTAATCTCATACCCAAAAAAAAAAACTAATCCAGAGATACTAAGGGATGCGTAAATCCTAATGCTATGATGATGTAACAGTATGATGGAACCATAAGTAATATGCATATAGTCGAGATGAGTACACCCTTGATGAGGATAACCTAAGTGTGCATCCCACTATACTAAATGTCATGATAACCATGGTTCAATACCTGGACCTGACGTCTTTGACTTGGACTCTTAACTATGATCTTGGATGAATTTTGGGGACAAAATTTCTTTTAAGGAGGGAAGGATGTGACAAAGTGGATTTTCTCCTATTTGTGCATAATTACTCTTGTTACTTTAAGTCCTCACTATTTATGTCTCCTTTGACTTCATAACTCTATAATGTCCACCAAAGTCAAATATTCTACATTTGAGTCAATATGATACACATATATGCATGAAATGTTAGTGTTGTTATACCCTTGAAACCTTTGATTAAATTCTTGATCATACGTGCTTATTTTGATTTGATATTTTGCACAGTTGTTCTGGACCCTATTATGAAGCTATGGTCCAAATTTGAGATCATTTGGACCTTGCTGCGATTTTATATGAATTCTCTAAGATATACCCTTATTCTAGCCTTGAATATCCCTTTTTCTTTCTTGTTGGGCCCAAAGTCCTAAAACTCGGCCCAGCAGTTGGATTCCTTTTGCCTTTCCTCTTTGGGGAACAGACGTAGGGTTGGAAGCTCTGTCTTCCCCTGTAGCCAAATCGGGCAACGAGGGAGGCGCAGGATGGTTGGACCTAACCCTAGCACTTGCCCAATATATAACCCACCCCCATCTAACCCTGATACGTCTCCTTCCTTACCATCTCCATCCTTTGCCCCTCTTCTCTACTTTCCCCATGCTTGGCTGTACGTGACCCGCTCTGCTTCACGCCCAAATACCTGCTCCGGGGTCTGCCGTAGCTTCCAAGGGAAGCAAGAACAGGAGCTCCTTGTGACTCCACGACACCTTGGCCGCTCGTCGATGATGCTCCAGTGGGGGGGCTACCCCGATCGCTGGCAGCTCTCCTTCCTCTTACGCCGACGTCCCTCCTGCCTTCTTTCTACTTCCGCCCGGAACCACCGTGGGGAGATGCCAGTAGTCCGCCGTGAGCCCTCGGTGCCAAAGTCTCGTCCAACTACTACAGAGCCCCCACCGACCTCCGACCCACTTCTCCGCGATCTGCCATGGGTGCAGCGGCCCTTGGGAAGGCTGGGCGCCGCCCTGCAGGTCTCCCTTGTTCCCGTTCGGGAAACAGAGGATCACGCGACCAAGAATCGGGGGAAGGGACGAGAGGAAGTGGCGGGTGAGCGGCCCAGCAAGCGCATCGACCCAAAATTGGAGGCCCAGATCAGTAGGAGATTGATAGCTGGATGAAGGGAGGACCACCAAGGTCCCACGATCCAACGACGAATGGTTGTCAATAGATGACAGGGGTATGTCCTCCTTTATAAGTATAGTTCCTAATCAAAAGTTCTAAAATCCATAACTTCCATCTCCCTTGGCCAAAAGTTATAATCCAATATACCAAATCAATCAGCTCGACGAGACCTACAACTTGGGCATAGTTTTAGCCCTTGAAACCCCCTAGTTTTCCCATGATTTGTTAAATATGTAACTTTTGACGGCTTTGACCATGTTGAATGAACGATCTTTATGATGTTTGAACCTTTAATTCCCTTGTTCACTCACAATCTTTATGTGAGCATCTTTTGTGCATCTTTGAAAGGCTCGAGGGTCCAAATCACCCCAAGGTCTCATAAGTGGCCCTATATGCACATACATGACCATGTTGTGAATTTTAATGATGTTAGTTGCCCCACTAAAGTGAATCTTCTTCCCTAATGACACAAATGATTAATCAATTCTGAAATCAGGGACTAGTGTGCTCCATGATATAAGAACCATCCCCAATATCCCTTTTTGTCTATGTTTGCTCTACATGGCCCTAAATACATCAATGTATCCCTATTATGTAAATGAATGGCCTTACATGATTCAAATGTTATGCATTGACCTAGGGGACATCTACCTATATTTGAATACGCCTCTTGTGTCACTAATTTCCTGATCTATACTCTCTCTCTTGCTTGGATCCCTTGCCTTGAAGGTGGTGAACCTTGTTGCCCTATTGAGAGCCCTTTTGGCCTAAATTGTACATGAGTAACCTAAACCTTGATAAGGTCATATATAATGCATGGAACGTCGGAATGGCATGAAACTCTACCCACACCATCATGATGCCCCCCTAAATCAATATGAAATCATCTAATGTACCAATAAGAAACTTGGAACCCAACTTGGCCAAAACCCTAAAATGCATCTAATTAGGGTTAATGATGAGAATCTAATGCATAAATGTAATCTTGTTGTTAATAAGGTTGGCTTATGATCTAGATGGTAATGGACGTGTTAAGTTAAGAATCTCTGAATCAGGTATGGGCCTTATCTAGTTATATGACTAGCTTTCTTGTTTGAAATGATATGTATTGTATGCTGGTTTGTTTACTTGCCCAATATTGCCATGTAGTATTGTTATGTCATACTCGATGTTTGCCTCATCGGTTTTATAACCTGAACACATATATGTACAAAACTCCATTATAATATTGTTGATAAAGGGTTAACTCTTGGTGATGTCCTTGAGGTCCCTCTTGTATAAAAGGGTTAGCTAAGCTTGAGCACCCTTATGGACCCTTCCGACGGGAAGTTGGTCAAAGGCCTTAAACATGTTTGATATTGTTGGTATAATGGAGTGAAATGACATAAAATATGGTTTTGTATTTGTTAAACAATTAACATGTTTATTCTTGTTCGCTTAGTCTTGAAATCTTTTCAAAATTATGCAAAGCTTATACATATATGTATCATTCTGCCCCATACTCAACACCTCGTGTGTTGAACCATTTCTCGTATGTTGACCCATTTATCGTATGTTGTTTTTAGGTTCAAAGATGGCTAGAAGGTTGATGGGCTTGGTGAGCTAGGCTAGGTGTACGTGTTGTAAGATCCAGATATAGTATACATGAGCAGACTCATACAAAGTGACTCTTGAACATGTAATTCAAATCATGTAATATACTGATGTTTCTTAATATATCTTGTTGATTGTTGAGATTATGTTGGTGCCTTTATCTTGTTATCTGTTCATGTGTGCTAAGCTTTACGCTTCCGCATTTCACCTTTGGTATACGTTTGGTTCATGGGACTGGGATTCTGGTTCTGTGACAGTCGTGGTGTAACACCACGTCCGTTCTTCAGTTCTATAGCATGGATATGCTAGTTGGTACAACAGTGGTGGTTGTCCCTTGCACGGCCATTCTTTGTGGCACGGTCGTGGTGTTGTCTGCATCTGCACTTGGGCTTGATTCTTTGGACTTTCTTGGACATCTTTGCTTCTATGGATCTTTGGCCACTAGGGGTAGTTTGATGGAGCATCGGACTTCACTTTGGGCCTCTCCAAGGGTAGAGAAACCTCAGGATCACTCATTCTCTCTCTCTTCCATCAAGTGTGGTCCAAATGCCTGAAAAAACATGCAAATAATGTCCATGAGTGCATTTTACACAAATATGCATATTAAGGGAAATAACATGTAATCGAATAGGTATAGATGTGATTGAAATGCACTATGACACAAGATGAAGCCCTAAAATAGGGCTGAATCAGCCTCATACTCATGTTAGTGGTTGTATGCAAAAGAAATATCGTGGTTGCCCTTGTTTTTTTTTGGTTGGGCAGAAATTCGTTATGGATAGATGGTTGCGGTTAGCCTGTCTTATTGGACATAGTTAGGTCCTAGCTTGAGTGGCATGAGCTTATGGAGCTCCTTTAAAATACAAGTGAGATGATTATGAAACCTCGACATTGATGATAATGTTATTCCTCATGATGCTTGATACATAAAAGAATCTCACTTAAGTTAAAATATTGATATATGTATTATAGTCACTCCTATGAGCTAGGCCTAATATGAAAATACCATACATGAAAGATGTAATTTTGAAATCATGAACTTGATAAGATGGTGCCTAGAGGCCTCACCTTGAATAATCAGGGGTGACATGCCTAACCTCATACCAAAATGAAAAATTATTAACTCGATATGACTATGTTCTTGGGGTATTAACTTGAATAAATATGATAAACTCAATTGGGGATAGCTGGTAGAAATTTGCGGGAAACTAAAACACACATGAAATCTAGTATAATGATGGAATATACACGTTCAATTGTAATCTCATTTGGAATTCATGATGATGAACACGTCCTTTTGAGAAATCAACAACATAGATTTTGATAATACACCTAGTGCTCGTATGAATACAAGAACAAAACCCTAATGAGAAGAGATAAGATTGGAACCCTTATGTCGATACAATGTCATAACTCGATTAAGGGGATTATACACCCTTGATGATGATACCCAAGTTTGCAATGGATGCCCTGACACGTAGGTATGTTTCTTAAAACATGATGAATATGAAAACTTGACTTTTGACTATGAGCGTGGATGAATTTCGTGGATGAAATTTCTTTTAAGGAGGGAAGGAAGTAAGAACCTGGTTTTTCTCACTCTTCTCATGTATAATTTCTCTCTCTTGTTTTTTGAATTATTCAATTGGATATTAATTCAATTGTTAGAGTATGATGATTCTCCAATTTGATTACATCAATGACCAATTTTCATTATGCATGCCTTTAATTTGCTCTTTTGAGCTAAGTTTCATTCTCTAATGATTCACTACTTTGCAACTGAAATGGAACCTGATTAATATGCTCACTCTGATCTATAACATATTTCATAAGATAGATGGTTCAATTACAAATCTAAGGGTACAAGAATCGTCTTAATCCGACATTCCTAGCCAAAGTTATGGCCTTTTCAAATTGCCTCAATTTACTTTGGAATTTAGTTGTTTTCTTTTGCAGTTTAATCCCTTGTTGGGCCCAATGGGGCCTCGTCCCATCCGCTAACCCAGCTGGGGTAGGTGGGCGCAACACTTCCCGACCGCCGGATCTCCCTTGGGCCACGATGGTCCATCCATCCAACGACTGTTATGTCGTCTTCGACCTCCATACAGAGATCGGCGGGGTGGCGCTGCCGCCACCTACCGCCCCCTTTGCTTCCTCCAATGGGCGTTGCTTCTGACCCCTTCCTTGCCCAAATAAAACCCCAGTCTCCACGAATCAGTACCCCTCATCTTTCCCCCTTTTTTTCTTATTGAATCCGCTCTCAAAACACCCCCCAGCTCCTTCCTCCTCCCCAAGCTTGGCGGCGCCGCCATGAGACCCTAAGTGGGGCGTTTCTCCTACACGCCGCCACCACCCAAATCGAAGGCAGAGACGTGTCTGTGTGGTCTCCACGGGTGCAGGCAACCTGGTTTTGAGCCCTTTCAGGGCATTTACACCCCCCTTCCCCGCCGCTTCGGCAAGCTGCAAGGCGCAGCCAACACCCACAGCGCCGAGAGTAGTACGACCGGTCAGGGAGTTGGCAGGCGTCACAGCACAGCGGCTGGCGATCGAGAGTGGTGGTGCATGGTCCTCAACCACAGGTGGCGGTCAAAATTGATTTGGGGCAGTCAGGCACCGCGGGAGAGCAAAGAGCAGGCAATCTCTGGGCGCCACGCAAGCCTAGTGCGCTGGGAGTGCGCTTGGCGAGGGCCGCTGGATTGACTTTTCAATCACCCGGATCATTTGCAAAATGATGTAGGTAACACCCTATGTAGTTTCTCTATAGTTTTGATGTAAACTTCAAAAATACATAACCTCCTCACCCCTAGACCAAATATAGCCAATCTATATATCATTTGGATCCTCCAACCTATCCATTGGACTAAGTTTCATACCCTAGTTCATCCATATACTCCCATGTTTCTCCTGAAAGGTGTAATCGTTGATCTTTTGAATGAAATAAATGCATGATTATGTGCAATATTGAAGGCTTGATGCACCCCTCTTTTCAACACATCAGTAACTTGCATATAGGTTGAGTATATTCATAATCATAATCACCCTTCTTGCTCAAATGATGAACTCTAATGCACTCATGTGCCATGTTTTGGATGTAAACGGTGAACTTTGCCCTAGATTGCTAATCATGCTCCTTAATATGGACTAATGCTTAATCATCCTCAAAGATCAGTTATCCATGTCCCTTCTTGACTATAATATCATTTCTAGGTGCCCCTTTTGCCATGTTTACTCATATGGAGCTAAAGGCATGATTATGCCCTTTTTGGGGGGATGCATGTTATACTCTTTCTTCAAGTATTGTGTTTGACCTATCTTGTACATGAAACTCATTTATATCTTTGAAATCGGTAACATTATGATGTGTTGTGACTTTGATGACTATGATCCACCATATTTCTCTTTTATTATATTTGAAATCCTAATTTTCCTAATGTGACCTTGGTGCCTTAAATTGTGATTCTTGCACCTTAATGCTTATGTGGATCCTTATCTCTTGTCTTCCTCTCTCAAATCAGGGAATAATCTATCCTTTATGATAACTTGGGTGTGGATGTCCTACTTAGGTCACATGTTGAATCTTGATGGCATAGGTAGCCCATATTGATGATTGAATGTATGTTGATGTGTTGATACTAATGTGGAATCCTATGATGCCTAGACTTGAGAACATCCACCCTACTCTGAAAGTGAATTATTATATGCTATCTTGTTGATCTAAACTCATGTCTTGCCCCAAATATTGTCTTGGTGAACTATGATCATGGTTGCTCTATTATGAGTCTTTTGACCCCTAAATGTACATGAGGAACATAAATCTTGTAGTGGTCATATAAAATGCATGGAACCTCCGAATGACATAAAACTTGAACCACACCTTTTTTATGACCCCTAGATTGATAAAAGATCATCTAATGTACAAATAAGCAACCTTGAACCTAATTTGGCCAAAACCCTGAAATGAATCTAATTAGGGTTATTGATGAGAATCTAATGCATCTACGTAATCTTATGTTTAACCAGGTGTTGCTTGAGATCTATATGGTAAAGTATAGGTTATGAAATCTCTGAAATTAGGTACACGCTTTAATAATTATATGACTATGGCTTTCTTGATTGAAATGTCATACATATGTATGCTTGTTTACTTGCTCAAATATTGCCATGTAATACTCTAGTATTGTACTCAATGTTTGTCTCATACTGTGTTTTATAACTTGTAAACATAATGTAGAAACTCCATTATACACACCTCTTGCACCTGCCTGAAGTTTTGGGGTAAGGAAATGAGGATGGGAGTCCTACTTAAGTTATCAAGATAAGGCGGAACGCTCATAAAAGGGTTAGCTAATATTGAGCACCCTGATAGAATCTTCCAATGAGAAGTTGTCCATAAAAGGCCTTACGAATACATGATATTGATGAATGCATGAAATGATGGTATAATTGGGGTGAAATGATATAAAACGCAGGATCTCATTTTACTAAATACTTAACTTGTTTACTTCTTGCTCATTTACTTCTGTAAATCTTTTCAAATTATGCAAAGCTTATGTATATGTATCTTTTAGCCATGTACTCAGCACCTCGTGTGCTTGACCCGCCTTGTTTCACATATTTTATAGGTTCATAGATTGCTAGAAGTTGATGGTCTTGGTGAGCTATGTCAGGTGTACTTGTTGTTAGATCCATAATGTACATGAACAGACTTGAAAAATTGTACTCTTGAATATGTAATTGAAAGTTTGTAATAAATAATGTTGCTTAATATATATTGTTGATTGTTGAGATTATGAATGGTGCCTTTATCTTGTTATCTATTCATGTATGCTAAGCATTTCACGCTTCCACATGTTGTCTTTGGTATTCATTTGGTTCATGGGACTAGGATTCTAGGTTCGTGATAATGGGTGTGGATGAAGCTCCAATCCCATTCCCTATTGTTTAACCCCATGGAGGCGACCAACATATCATCTATCTCATGAGGAATTAGATGAGAGGGGGCCATCTAGGGAATGTCGTGCCCAACTAACAAGTTGTCTTCCCATATTTTGGTTTCCTAGGTGTCACCTATTGTCTTGGAACACATATCTCTTACTTTCCTAAGGTTAGATTTGACAAAACTCCACACCATTGAGCAAGAAGTGGTTGAGTTGATGCTCCGATTTTAGTACTTCTCTTTCATAATATTCACCCAAAGTTTACAGTTCATTTAAGAATGACCAAAGATTCTTTAACATTAGTGCCTCATTTTGATCCCTGGCATCCTTGATCCCCAGTCCACCAATGTCTTTATTTGATGAGATCTTTTTTCACGAAACCAATGGCATTCTTCTCTGGCCATGTCCATCGTGCCAGATAAAGTTCTTGATGTGTCAGTTTATATCATCATTGAGGGAAGGAGAAATGAGTGCACTTTGCATCGTATAGGTAGGAATTGATTGCAAAGTGGCTTTGAATAGCGTGATCTCCCGATGAGAGAGAGCTGTCTGGCCATCCAATTGTTCATCCTGGATTGGACGGAGACCAAGATACTTGCATGTGTGGATTTATTGATCTATTGTGGATGATCAAAACTCCAAGGTATCTACCCAGATCAGTTTTAGATTGAAATCCTAATTTTCCGCTAACTTTTTGTGCCTCGGCCAGCATCACGTTAGCGGAGAACAAGACTCTTGACTCGTTGGTAGACACCACTTGGGCAGATGCCAGTAAGAAGTTGTGTAGAATTTTCTTGATGTTGGAGGCTTGTGTGATTGATGCTTCGACTAGAATAATGATGTCATCAGTGAAGCAGACATGCGTCAAGGGCATGCCTCTTCTTGAGAGAATAGTCGGCTTTCATGATCTGTTAGTTGTTGCTAAGTTGATCAGTTGGCTTAGTATTTCTAGATAGAGCACGAAGATGCACATATTGAGTGTAAAACCTTCTCTCACACCTTGGCTAGATTTGAGCAGGGTCAGTGGTGATCCTTCCCGTAGGATCAATGTCTCTCCATACTAGATAATTGCCATAGTGAGATCAATTAGGCAAGTAGGAAGTCCGACCTTAGCCAGTGTATTCCTGATAAATCACCAGCTCATGTTGTCAAACGTCTTTGACATGTCGAGTTTAATGGCCATCCATTTCTTCGTTCCTTTCTTGTGACACATTGAATGAATCACTTCTTAACCTAGCAAAATGTTATCTGTGATCTTGCATCTGGAAATGAAGTTGGATTGGCAAGGAGAAATCCAGTCATTCAACATCGGCTTGACGCGCTCTACAATCATCTTGTAGATAGCCTTGAAGATGATGTTGTCGAGGGAGATTGGTTGGAGATCTCTACAACTTTGAGGCTCCTTTGTCTTTGGGATCAACATCATGTGTGACTCCACCAGAACTGGTGCCATAGCCGTCAAGCAAAAAGCCTCCTAGATCATGTACACTCTCGAGGGGCCAACTTGTAGCCAATGGTGTTGTAGCAAATCTGTCATTATACCATCAAGACATGGTGCCTTGGAAGGCACCATGGTGAAGATGATATGTTTGATTTCCCCAGCTGAAGGAATTGTCTCCAGGGAAGCTGTCACATGCATCGAGATTCCAGGAAAAACACCTACGAAAGCGTCAGTGTGGTAGGGAGAGGAGGGCAAAACATTAGTTAAGATTTTAAGAGAAAATTGATGGGTGTGGCATCAGAATTCATTTGGAGCAGAAATACATTAACTATCATTTCCTTTTAGGCAAGAGATCTTGTTGTGGTGTTGCCTAGCTTAGATGAGTGATTGGAAGAACCTGATGTTTTGATCCCGTACCAGTCCACATGGGCCTTTTGTTTCCAAGCAACCTTCTTCGTAAGGAGAAGGGGGTGATAGTGATCTTGGAGCTCCACCGCCCTAAGGGAATCCCTTATAGATTCGACATAGTCGAGCCTTGACTGGATGAAGTTGAGCTCTTTAAGGGTGTGATCTTTAATCTTATTTTTATTCTGCACCATAGTATGGGTCCAGTTCGTGGCTGCCAAGTGAAACTCCAGAAGCGTGTTAAGGAAGTCAACACCGGTATCCCAGCTAGCTACAAGGCAGGCTTTAAAATCTTTGATGTTGTTCCATCTCACTCTGGTTCTGAAGAACGATTGTTGGGGGGGGGATTCCTCGACCCGATTGTGATTTAGATGGGGTTGTGGTCAGAGGTGACCCGAGGGAGCACATGAACACAGGTATAGGAGTGAGACAAGAGCCAGGCTTCATTTGCAATGGCTATGTCGATCTTATCCCTGATCCGTCCACGTTGGAAGGTGAACGGTTGGCCCACAAAGCCCATGTCTCTGAGACCAGTGTTGATAAGGCTTTCGTGGAAGAGTTTTTAGGAGGCGTCATCAAAGAAGTCACTCCCTATTTTCTTCATTCTATTCAGCATGGTGTTGAAGTCCCTGATGACAAGCCAAGGATCATCACCTGACGTCGTCAGGTTGGATAGGTGGCTCTAGAGAAATGATCTCTGAGCGGGAGTAGGATTGTCATGTATCACCATGAAGAGCTCTCTACCATTAAGACGATAGTGGATAAATTTTTGGTGGTTGAGTAGGATCTCAACATTGCATCTGGCATTGTCCCATAGGAGCCAGATGCCTCTTGAGAATATGGCTTCAACACAGTGTGATAAGGGAAACCCAAACTTCTAGATAATGTTATCAGTCGATGTTCCACTACATCGAGGTTCAATTATAGCCATTAGATGTAGTTTGTGTGAGCAGTGGAGTTCTTTTATGTAGTGAATCTTCTCATCGGAGCGATCTCCTTGAATTTTCCAACAAATCATATTCATTGGAACTAGAAAAAAAGGGGGTCGAGGGAGTTAGGTGATGGCTGCAAGTAGACCCACTTCATCCTCAGGGAGTCACCCATGTCCTATGTGTCCATCTCCTTGTTAAGGAGATTGAAATCAATTGCCTTCTTGGCTGAAGACGTTCAGTTCCCCTATTGTTGTGCTAGCTTTCCTCTCTTGTGAATCCTCTTTGGAGTCTTATTGGCAACCTATTGAGCAACTTTTTGGATGACAACCTTCTCGTTACAAAGAACAACTGTGTTGGTTGTGATTGGTGTCGTGTCAAGGTGGAGAGGAGGTAGGTGACTAGTATTTCCTATATAGAAATGGAATAGCTTCGAGGGTGGGATCTGCTATGATCTACCCTCCAACATGTCATCGACAGTCAAGGTGACTGCTGTGTTAACCAATTCCGACTCTCTCAAGCATCTTGGCATGGATAGAAGGGGAGTAGATTAGCGCTTGCTCGCACGTGGGGGAGTGATTCGTCCCTATTTTAGGGCTTCGTCTTGTGTCATTTGGCATTTCAATCACATCTATACCTGTTAGATTACATATTATTTCTCCCAATATGCATATTTGTGTAAAATGCAATTATGGACATTATTTGCATGTTTTTCAGGTATTTGGACCACGCTTGATGGAAGAGAGAGAGGAGGAGTGATCCTAGGATCTCTCCACCCTTGGAGAGACCTAAAGTGAAGCTCAATGCTCCCTCAATTTACCCCTAGTGGCCAAAGATCCATTGAAGCAAAGATGTCTAAGAAAATCCAAAGAACAAAGTCAAAGTGTTGATTCAAAACCCAACACGGACATGGTACCACAGAATGGCCGTGCTAGGTCACTCGCAGAGACATCCTCAATTGAAGCTAGAATCACCACGACCATGCCCCCAAAATGGTCATCGTGAACTGACCCAGAACGGTTATGCTACCCAGCATGGTCGTGCTAGCTGAAGACGGAACGGGTGTGCTCATGGGAATGACCTCCTCTCAAACTCCACCACCACGACCGTGCTACCCAGCACGGCCGTTCTACCTAGCACTCACCACGGTCGTGCTACCAACCTCCATTCCACCACATCAACCTATTATTTTTCCAGTTTCTTAGAATGATCGTTCCCCACCACCAAGGCCATTCCACTCACACCCCACCACGGCTGTGCTACCCACAAAATCCAGCCACTTTTTCCGCTATTTTTCCCATACTACCCCCACTTGACCTAGTGCTTCCCCTACACCTATATTATGGCATCCAACTTATAAAACACATGATTAACTAAGTGGAAGCGAATCATTTGTAGTAGATTACTGAAAATCACTAAAAATTAAAACTTTTTGCAAAGAGATCCACACATAGGAAATCTTTTTTTTTTAGAACCAAAGTATAATATTTACATTATGTTTCAAAGTACATGTTTTGCACTATCTCTTCTCGAGAATTACAACATCAGTTGTCTCAAGACATAATATACAGACAGCATATAACTTTGAGGCATCAAGCCAAAATCTCAGATCGATTCATTAAAACACTAACTATAAACTCCGAGGACCTGAGAGTACAAAGACGACACATAGGACTACTATCTATAAAAAACTTGGCAGCTAGTGCCTCCACCTGAGATATCACTGTTGTCCCTGATACTATTGTTGCCTTTCCTTTTCTATCGGGTTCCTGCTTCTTCTTCTGTGTTTACCTAAAAACATTGGATTCCACGAGGGTGAGACAATTGTAAATTGTCCCAGCGGGATATATAACTCTCCGCCAAAACATTGTTATTGCAGTTTATTATAATTAAAACTGAATAGCAGTTCTTATGTATTAACAGCAGTATTAATCATTGAATGAACAGAGTAAGGTAATATCCTTTCCTAAGGAGAGCATTGTATCTACTCATGGTAGATTCATAATTCATACATCTACGTGCAATGAATATAAAAAGGATACAAATAACATCTACCAGTTAGAGATGCATAAAAGAAATATAACATCAGCCAATGAATTTCTGTATTCAATCCTTAAGCAAACATGCTATACGGCTGATTACATTTTACAATCACATTTATGCCCTGAGGAGATGAGATATACCACTCATACTCCAACCGACCATTGCAGAGTTGAAATCGGTACCATACTTAGTTCATAAGAAGAGCCGGATTTCAATGACCTCATCCTCCTCAGTCAGCGTGAGTACCAACTGCAGGACATCTTGTGTCTCTACTATATAGCTTTCCAGGGTATATTGGACACTTCTCTATTAGAGATACAGTGGCGTGCTGCACTCCCTTCGCGATCGTGATATTTCATGTTTATCTCCATCGATCCGGCATTAACATTATTGGGAGATGTGTATTGTATATGTCCCAATCATCGGGGGATTTGTGATACATCCGTCCCGGTATAAGTAATGAAGGATTGACAGGTTTAATGTTTACCTTTCCCCAATTCCCTCATTAGGACGTAAGGATATTTTCACCCATTTACCCCCACATATTCAAAATATGCGATCCAGGTTTTTCCGCGGAGCACCCGTTTCACCATCACAAATTTGCTGACGATGATGGATCTATGGTCAGGGCTCTACATGATATGATTTTACTTGATTAATTAAGTACATTAGCATATTCTTTTAGCATCAGTCAAGTTCTCAAACATAACTTATTTAGACAAATGCTATAAAGAAACGTGTATTATTTTCATCAATCACTTCTCAGTCTTTATAAGACATTGGGATCTCAATCCCTCATTTAATTTCTTTGAAAGTTCATATCTCTCAACATCATCATATTCATACTTATCAACTTTGGGTATTCATACCCTCAATTCATCACTATCACTGTTACCACTTGTTAGGTAACTATTACCTCTGGGTTCTCAGACCGAGGTATACATGATACTTGTTACACAAGTATCTCACATGGCTCACAAGGCCTTAAATATTTTATCACCTTTTACTAGGCAACAGTTATTCATGGAACTCATAAGATTCATATACCTTTTGTTACTCTTGCTAAGCAACAACAACATTAGGCACATAAGGTCATTCAACATATTTATTATATGAATGGCATGGCTCAGGTCTAGCTATGTTCATCATCTCATGATGTCTACATGATTAATAGTCATGATAAAAATCATGTAAGTCATTTGTCACATCATATGAAACATTAGTAACACCACCATCCTTTATCAGGATTAGAGTTATCTATCAATTAGGGCTTTTCATTCCCTTTACCCAAAATTAGGGTTAGTGTTTCCCATCTTACATTAATTAGGGCTTCATGCTCACATTATTAGTTCAACTCTAATATGTTGCTTCACTCCTCTAGGAGCATTCAAAGATATTATAAGTAATTTCTCATGATCACCATTCTCATCATATATCATTAATGATCATCAATTCAAGGTATGAGTTCATTTCTCATCCTTGTCATGGTATGATTACATCATACTCATTGATTTGGCTTAACCCCATTCTCAAGGTATATTAGTCAACATTTATCAAAAGTACATTGAGTTATTACAACTTTATTGTAAAAATTGCATATCACACACTCCATGTGTTTCTTATCCAAGGATATTGGATTAGAGGCTCATCAAGGTATGTCTATACTAAAAATGATGAATGTGATATCTATCATGTCTTGATATATCACTTTCTTCTCATATCCTTCTTACTTAAATAATTCAGTTATCTTTGTATTAAGGTATTTCCCCTCTTAATACTTTATCCACTAACTAGTCACTTTCATCATATGGTACATTGGTCACATATTAGAATTGTCCAGGCATCTTTAGTGATATGGACTTATCCCATGATTAGGCATTGTTGATATAGAATAAATCATTATCAACTATTTTAGGTATGTCAACTCTTAGGATGTTAGTCACTCCATTATATAATATTGCATACTTCACTCCTAAGAGTTTCATACCCTCATCATTGTAAGATGTATAGGATTGTTATACATACATGAAATTAGATATATAATGGTCTAGGAAGCATCTTGTCCTTTAGACCCTTATTCATTAGGGTATCAACACTATTATTCATATAGTTCATCAACTTTACCCTTCATGGTTATAACATCCTCATATTGCTTGATTGTAATAACCACATCCTACTTTAGTGTATTGGCCATTATACCATGACTATGGTTGCACATATCATTATATGGCATCATCCTGGATTTAAATCTCACTTCACATCATTCTTCAGGGTTTCCATAATATTACTCTTAATCAGGGTTTCACATAACATTACCCTAGATTAAGGTTTCTCATAACATTAATCTTAATTAAGGATTCTCATAACATTACCCTCAATTAGGATTTATCATGGATTCACCCTCAATTAGGGTTTCACATGGAATCACCCTCAATTAGGGTTTATATGGATTCACCCTCAATTAGGGTTTATATTCAATAACCCACGATTAGGGTTTACGATTCACATCACTTCACCCTAGATTAGGGTTTATCATTAAAATACCCTGAATTAGGGTTTCTCATATCATTTCCCTAATTAGGATCATACTATCATCATGGATTAGGATTACACCTATCATTGCTCTTAATTAGGGTTAGGATTCATTAGCCTTCATAATTAGGGTTTCATGATCTCACTATAAAGTATCATACCTTAATTAGACATTTATCAATAATAAAAGTGTTAAAACTTAACCATTCATGGTTATCATTCATGTAGGAAGTCTTCTCTCTCATCTTCTATAAAATGATGTTTACTTTAACCTTGATTAGGATAAGTCAACTCACTTGAAAGAAGAATTGACACCATGAGTTATGCCATTACCACCATGATCATTAAAGCTTAATTATTCAAAGGGTACTAATCACCCTTATCTCATTAAGGGTGCCATTATTATAATCACCCTTGGTTTACATCATGTAATTGTTCACTTAAACAATTAACTTTTATCCACTTTAAGTGTTCATACAATTTGATTAGTTACCTTTGAAATGATCTTAGTCTCTTAGACCTCAAACGGTCTTGACCTATCAGACCTCAAACAGTCTTGACCAAACCATTGAAACTGTTTAGTAAAGGTGAACCCTTGAGACCGTTTTCTAAACGTGACCCTTGAAACCGTTTGCTAAAGGTGACCCTTGAAACCGTTTTCTAAAGGTGACCCTTGAAACCGTTTTCTAAAGGTGACCCTTGAAACCGTTTGCTAAAGTACAATTTTGAAAATGCACGAACTCAATCGGTTTGGGATCGTTTGGTCCCAAACGGTCTTGAGACCTTTTGGACTCAAACGTTCTTAAGACCATTTGGTCCAAACCTCCTCAAAATCGCATGGACCAAATAAGGTCTCCACCACTCAACTTGAATTAGGGTTTCCAAGATTGATTCCTTCATTGATTGAAATCATGTTATCACTCATCAATTGGTCCTAACAACATACTTCAATTGGGTTAAATAGGTCATCCTTCAAATGATTTGACCCTCAATTGATCATCAATTAGGGTTTGAATCAATTGTATTAGGGTTTGGAATCGATGATCCTTCAATGTTGATCATTGAGGAACTAGTTACTTTGAAACTATTGGACCACCATCCAAAATGGACATGACCTGACCCCAATCGGTCTTGAGGTCGTTTGGATGACCTAAAAACGGTCTTGAGACCATTTTACCATCTCATCACCCAAATCCATGTCATCCAATTAAGGTTTGGATCAATGAATTGATCACCAAATCAGCATTTGATTGCAAAATGACTTGGTATCTTTAGATCTTCAAACACCTAACCATTCTCAACCCTAGACCTCCAAATGGTCATGGGTGACCACCAAACCGTCTTAAGACCATCCAAACCGTCTTAAGACCATTTTGATGATCCACAAATGGTTTTGAAACCGTTTGGGTCAATCAACCCAAGTTTTCAACTTATTCAAATTAGAAATCAGCACTTAACCCGGTTAGGGTTTTGGTGATTGATTGACCTTCAACTCATGAACCAATTGGAACTAATCCATTATAATTGGTGAATCATTAAAAAACATTATTATCAACCAATTTCCAAATGGTCAACCCTGGTCAACACCTCCAAACGGTCTGAAACCGTTTGCCCTCATGCGGTTTGATGAAACTGCTTCCCCTCAAACGGTTTGAACCGTTTGCTCCCAAATGGTTTGGGAAACCATTTGAGCTCATTAATTGAAACCGTTTGGACAGGGATTTCCTTGGATAAGCATCTAAGATGATGTCATCGTATTATTCCTTCGTTCATCCAAGAACTGCAATTGTTCTTCATGGGATTTACAGCAGGGAATCAAATGAGTATCAAAAAGAAGAACATAACCAACGATTATTGTCAAATGGAATGCAATATCATTGTTTAAGGGTTTGAGTTATAAAACCCACCTCCAATTGATCTCCAAAGCTCCAAGATCACGTAAACAATGGTGTATGAAGATTTTGCAACTCCCCTTAGGCTCGTCCTCAAGCTTTTGGTTGAAAAGTTTGGCTAGGTTTGAAGAGGAGATCGAAATAAGAAGAAATCAATGATTTATTTTCAATTTCCACCATGGAATCAAGGTGAAAAGGGTCAAGAACCTTACCAAAAGGTTGGTGGTCGTCCTCCTGGTCCTCCCTATCTCCCTTGGTCGGTTTCCAAGCAAAGAGAAGAAGTGGAAATGGAAAAGCCTTTCATTTGGCTTGGAAAGGGTCTTTTTATAAGAAATTCAATGAGAGAGAAAATACTTTATAAAAGTCTTTTAATTCCAAAATTGTTGCCACCATCTCCCCCTTGGTTTCTTGTATGAAAAGTCATCTCTATCCCCACTGAGCTCCCTTCCATTATCCAAGAATAAAGGGAAAAGAAATTAAGCACCTTAACCCTTATAATATTAATATCCATTTTTGAGTGGAATTTCTTTTTCTTATAATAATGGTGAGTGGAATTTCACCTCCTTAGGATATGCTCGTGCCTTTGCAAGTCTTAAGGATTTCCACACACATCTGAATCCAACCATATTAATTTTGGTTGAAGGTCCTTCAAATTATTTTATTTATTTATTTTTTGCATTAAATTGAATTAGGGTTTCAATTAGGCTTAAATCTTGATTATTTTAATATCAAGATTCTCTCTCCTCCAACTTGATTCAAATGAGGCGCCCCTCTCATTTTATTTTCTCTACATGATGCCAAGAAACATTAGGGACCTTATTGAAGTGGTAATTTGCATATTGAACCCTAGGTTTTGTGTAAATTGCACTTTACACCAAAACTGGGTTTTAATGCACTAACATTGTTTTACCAGCTCTTTCTTGGTACTCGGGCTTTCACAAGACATTCCTCTTCATCTTCATTCCTATGATGCTTCAACATATGAGTAACATATTATTATGTAACATTTGCAAGTTAACCCCTTAACTTGGGTAATTTGTACATTAGTCTAAAATAAGCAAACATTGCTTCAACATTATCCAAACAGGACCAAAATTGAAACATAAGCTCCTCTTGAGCCTTAATTACTTTTCACAAGATAAAATTAAGGATCTAATTAACTTGTTGAAGCAAAACTCCCAGGTTTAAGGCATAACTCAGGTCAGGGATGTTACAAATTATAACCCCCTAACAAGGATTTCGTCCTCGAATCCCAGATAAAGGGAGATAGATATTATTCATGCATCATATCATCATTTCTTCACATAACACCTCATTATTATGGAGACACCATAGAGTTTTGATCAATACAAAGTTATTCCACACAAGTTTATCATGGAAAGATTCACATGGGACATATACTCCCATGTTCCTTAGTTAGTTCTGCATCTCTTTTTCAAGATCACAATTATATTCTGTCATCCACTTGAAACTATAAGTCTTTTCATAACTTGATTGTGCCATCTCACCTGATGACACCATACTAGCTTTCCTTATTACTTGCACTAACTATCTTATTAGTTGTACATTCTTTTACCATAAAGAGAGGTTACATATCAACCAAGAACTTTTCTCAAAGATATCTTCAATTGTTATGTTTATGCAAAACATAAACCCCTAGCAAGTGATGTTCATATTATTTCACATGATTAATTTCTTTTCATGGTTGACCATTCCAGATAGTCAACATAATCATCAGATATTTCTTAGATACCCGAATCTCTTATCTTGGTACCTATCACATGTGTTGGAAACACATCACATATTTATCTTCCTTTCATCTTGGGACATTACTTGTTACATATATCTTCACCTTGGAGCCAAAGTCCAGAATAAACTGATACATTTCTAAGTATCCATCACATAAACATCTTTATATTATGCACATCAAGTGTCCTATAACCCACTTAATTGCCATGTCCCTAAAAGGAAAGAGAATAAGGAATCATAATCCTCATATTTATTTACGTGTTTTCAACTATTCAAGAACCATTTACTCTTTTCTCATCCTAAGTTCCTTGCCCTCAGCACAGGAATTTATAAGGATGATTACATAACATCATTCCTTTCATATTTATGATCGTCTTGGGATCTCATCACATTTTCCATTTCTTCATTATGTGAAAAGACCTTTATTATACTTACAACCTTATTGGATAAGATTCATCCCTCTTATTCTCATTCTTATTTTATGAGGAATATGCTTTTAATTCCTCATACAAACATGCTCATCTGAGATCATCTCAGACTTCTCTTTCTTATGCTTAGGACAGGACACATTTATTCATTCCATATTTCTTATTTCATAATACTCATTAGATTGTCTCAGAATTACTATTTGATCAGAGCAATCAAAAAGATAACAATCTAAGAGTTTCCATACTCACTTTATCATCAATAAGTGTATAACTGGCCAGGTTATATAAATATTGAGATTAAGTAGTACGTACTTTTTATACTATCATAT
This sequence comes from Alisma plantago-aquatica, assembly GCA_963693085.1. Classification (NCBI taxonomy): domain Eukaryota; kingdom Viridiplantae; phylum Streptophyta; class Magnoliopsida; order Alismatales; family Alismataceae; genus Alisma; species Alisma plantago-aquatica. The sequence goes on from OY856412.1 coordinate 1,260,232,956, forward strand.
TCCTTCCTCTTCATATTATCACAAGTATAAGACTTAACATTACTGGATTTTACCCAGGCATCTCTTCTATACCTCATCTTCTTCTCATAGAGGTAAGAGCAACATAAAGCATTTGTAATGTTTGCTATGCAAAATATGAGTCCTCATAGGACTAATCAAGGAAAGTACAATCAATTACTTTCTCAATTAACTCAGGAAACCATAAAAAGACATATTAAAATGACATTTATTTGTCTAACCTGTCATGATTCGTGGATTATTCACTACTTCAGGCTGACTCTGCCTCAGGGGTTGATTCACCATAGCATTTCTAGCTGAGCAATTTCTTGCCAGATGTCCTACCTGTCTACATTGGTAGCAAATCCTGGGTGCTAGATGTGGTTTAGAGACTTCTTTACCCTTTCTAGATATCCATTGCATTGGTGCACTAGGCCCTGGTTGTACTGGTGGTACCAAAAACTTCTTCTTTTTAGAACTGCTAGGCCTCTGTTCCTGGATTTGGATAGGCCTTTTCTCAATTCTCTTTTTATATTCCTTTTCTGGACAATTAGGTCTGATATGTCCAGGCTTCCTACACCTATGGAAGATCCTAGTTTCAGATTGTATCATATTCCTTTCATCATTATTCACTACTCCAACAGGTTGAGGCTGAGCAAAAAACCTATTGGAGTTCAACACTTCATCATTAGGGGCTGGTATTGTGGATTGCATTGCTAATGCACGATCTACTATATGTATCATAGTTGTCATGAATTGCTCAAACATAGCAAGGAAAGCTGGGCAATTTATCATGGCTAGGTCAAACTGGGGATGTGCAGGTGTATGTTCTTCTCTGCTCTGATCCCCTGCATTCCTTCTTGATGCAACATTGTTGCTTTCTGCAGCAAACTCCTCATGTGACCCAATCATCTTCAAGTTCTTCTTCTCCTATATGAGTAGAAGACACTATCATATACACTGGAAGACACTAGAACAGACTCTACTACCTTAGTCCTATGTCTTTGTAGACTTAGCGAACCTAGAGCTCTGATAACACTAAATTGTGGCATCCAACTTACAAAACACATGATTAACTAAGCGGAAGCGAATCATTTGCAGCGGATTATTGAAAATCACTAAAAATTAAAACTTTTTTCAAAGAGATCCACACATAGGAAATCTTTTTCTTCACGAACCAAAGTATAACAATTACATTCTATTTCAAAGTACATGTTTTGCACTATCTCTTCTCGAGAATTACAACATCAACTGTCTCAAGACATAATATACAGACAGCATATAACTTTGAGGCATCAAGCCAAAATCTCGGATCAATTCATTAAAACACTAACTATAAACTTTGAGGACCTGAGAGTACAGAGACGACACATAGGACTACTATCTATACAAAACTTGGCATCCAGTGCCTCCACCTGAGATATCACTACTGTCCCTGATACTGATGTTGCCTTTCCTTTGCTATCAGGTTCCTGCTTCTTCTTCTGTGTTTACCTAAAAACATCGGATCCCATGGGGTGAGACAATTGTAAATTTCCCCAGCGGGAGATATAACTCTCTGCCAAAACATTGTTATAGCAGTTTATTATAATTAAAACTGAACAGGAGTTCTTATGTATTAACATCAGTATTAATCATTGAATGAACAGAGTAAGGTAATATCCTTTCCTAAGGAGAGCATTGTATCTACTCATGGTAGATTCATAATTCATACATCTACGTGCAATGAATATAAAAAGGATACAAATAACATCTACCAGTTAGAGATGCATAAAAGAAATATAATATCAGCCAATGAATTTCCGTATTCAATCCTTAAGCAAACATGCTATACGGTTGATTACATTTTACAATCACATTTATGCCATGAGGAGATGAGATATACCACTCATACTCCAACCGACCATTGCAAAGTCGAAATTGGTACCATACTTAGGTCATAAGAAGAGCCGGATTTCAATGACCTCATCCTCCTCAGTCAGCGTGAGTACCAACTGCAGGACATCCTGTGTCTCTACTATATAGCTTTCTAGGGTATACTGTAGAGTTACAGTGGTGTGCTGCACTCTCTTCACGATCGTGCGATTTCATGTTTATCTCCATTGATTCGGCATTAACATTATTGGGAGATGTGTATTGCATCTGTCCCAATCATCGGGGGATTTGTGATACATCCGTCTCGGTATAAGTAATGAAGGATTGAGAGGTTTAATGTTTACCTTTCCCCAATTCCCTCATTAGAACGTAAGGATATTTTCACCCATTTACCCCCACATATTCAAAATATGTGATCCGGGTTTTTCCGCGGAGCACCCGTTTCACCATCACCAATTTGCTGACGATGATGGATCTATGGTCAGGGATCTACATGATATGATTTTACTTGATTAATTAAGTACATTAGCATATTCTTTTAGCATCAGTCAAGTTCTCAAACATAACTTATTTAGACAAACGCTATAAAGAAACATGTATTATTTTCATCAATCACTTCTCAGTCTTTATAAGACATTGGGATCTGAATCCCTCATTTCATTCTTTTAAAGTTCATATCCCTCAACATCACCATAGTCATACTTATCAACTTTGGGTATTCATACCCTCAATTCATCACTATCACTGTTACCACTTGTTAGGTAACTATTACCTCTGGGTTCTCAGACCGAGGTATACATGATACTTGTTATACAAGTATCTCACATGGCTCACAAGGCCTTAAATATTTTATCACCTTTTACTAGGCAACAATTATTCATGGAACTCATAAGATTCATATACCTTTTGTTACTCTTGCTAAGCAACAACAAAATTAGGCACATAAGGCCATTCAACATATTTATTATATGAATGTCATAGCTTAGGTCTGGCTATGTTCATCATCTCATGATGTCTACATGATTAATAGTCATGATAACAATGATGTAATTCATTTTTCACATCATATGAAACATTAGTAACACCACCATCCTTTTTTAGGATTAGAGTTATCTGTCAATTAGGGCTTTTCATTCCCTTTACCCAAAATTAGGGTTAGTGTTTCCCGTATTTCATTAATTAGGGCTTCATGCTCACATTATTAGTTCAACTCTAATATGTTGCTTCACTCCTCTAGGAGCATTCAAAGATATTATAAGTATTTGCTTATGATAACCATTCTCGTCATATATCATTAATGATCATCAATTCAAGGTATGAGTTCATTTCTCATCCTTGTCATGGTATGATTACATCATACTCTTTGATTTGGCTTAACCCCATTCTCAAGGTATATTAGTCAACACTTATCAAAAGTACATTGAGTTATTACAACTTTATTGTAACAATTGCATATCACACACTCCATGTGTTTTTTATCCAAGGATATTGGATTAGAGGCTCATCAAGGTATGTCTATACTGAAAATGCTGAATGTGATATCTATCATGTCTTGATATATCACTTTCTTCTCATATCCTTCTTACTTAAATAATTCAGCTATCTTTGTATTAAGGTATTTCCCCTCTTAATACTTTATCCACTAACTAGTCACTTTCATCATATGGTACATTGGTCACATATTAGAATTGTCCAACCATCTTTGTCCAACCATCTTTAGAATAAATCATTATCAACTATTTTAGGTATGTCAACTCTTAGGATGTTATTCACTCCATTATATAATATTGCATAGTTCACTCCTAAGAGTTTCATACCCTCATCATTGTAAGATGTATAGGATTATTACACATACATGAAATTAGATATATAACGTTCTAGGCATCATCTTGTCCTTTAGACCCTTATTCATTAGGGTATCAACACTATCATTCATATAATTCATCAACTTTACCCTTCATGGTTATAACATCCTCATCTTACTTGATTATAATAACCACATCCTACTTTAGTGTATTGGCCATTATACCATGACTATGGTTGCACATATCATTATATGGCATCATCCTAGATTTAAATCTCACTTCACATCATTCTTCAGGGTTTCCATAATATTACTCTTAATTAGGGTTTCACATAACATTACCCTAGACTAAGGTTTCTCATAACATTAATCTTAATTAAGGATTCTCATAACATTACCCTCAATTAGGATTTATCATGGATTCAACCTCAATTAGTTTTTCACATGGAATCACCCTCAATTAGGGTTTATATGGATTCACCCTCAATTAGGGTTTATAATCAATAATCCATGATTAGGGTTTACTATTCACATCACTTCACCCTAGATTAGGGTTTATCATTAAAATACCCTGAATTAGGGTTTCTCATATCATTTCCTTAATTAGGATCATACTATCATCATGATTAGGATTACACCTATCATTGCTCTTAATTAGGGTTAGGATTCATTAGCCTTCATAATTAGGGTTTCATGATCTCACTATAAAGTATCATACCCTAATTAGACATTTATCCATAATCATTAAAGCTTAATTATTCAAAGGGTACTAATCACCCTTATCTCATTAAGGGTACCATTATTATAATCACCCTTGGTTTACATCATGTAATTGTTCACTTAAACAATTAACTTTTATCCACTTTAAGTGTTCATACAATTTGATTAATTACCTTTCAAATGATCTTAGTCTCTTAGACCTCAAACGGTCTTGACCTATCAGACCTCAAACAGTCTTGACCAAACCATTGAAACCATTTGGTAAAGGTGAACCCTTGAGACCGTTTGCTAAAGGTGACCCTTGAAACCGTTTGCTAAAGGTGACCCTTGAAACCATTTGCTAAAGGTGACCCTTGAAACCGTTTGTTAAAGTACAATTTTGAAAACGCATGAACTCAACCGGTTTGGGATCGTTTGGTCCCAAACAGTCTTGAGACCGTTTTGTCCCAAATGGTCTTGAGACCGTTTGGTCCAAACCTCCTCAAAACTGCATGGACCAAATAAGGTCTCCACCACTCAAATTGAATTAGGGTTTCTAAGATTGATTCCTTCATTGATTGAAATCATGTTATCACTCATCAATTGGTCCTAACACCATACTTCAATTGGGTTAAATAGGCCATCCTTCAACTGATTTGACCTTCAATTGATCATCAATTAGGGTTTGAATCAATTGGATTAGTGTTTGGAATCGATGATCCTTCAATGTTGATCATTGAGGAACTAATTACTTTGAAACTATTGGACCACCATCCAAAATGGACATGACCTGACCCCAATTGGTCTTGAGGTCGTTTGGATGACCTCCAAATGGTCTTGATACCGTTTTCCCATCTCATCACCCAAATCCATGTCATCCAATTAAGGTTTGGATCAATGAATTGATCACCAAATCAGCATTTGATTGCAAAATGACTTGGTATCTTTAGATCGTCAAACACCTAACCATACTCAACCCTAGACCTCCAAACGGTCTTGGGTGACCACCAAACGGTCTTAAGACCGTTTGGGTGATTTCCAAATGGTTTTGAAACCGTTTGGGTCAATCAACCCAAGTTTCCAAACTTAATCAAATTAGAAATCAGCACTTAACCCGATTAGGATTTTGGTGATTGATTGACCTTCAACTCATGAACCAATTGGAACTAATCAATTATAATTGGTGAATCAGTAACCAACATTATTAGCAACTAATTTCCAAATGGTCAACCCTGGTCAACACCTCCAAACGGTCTGAAACTGTTTGCCCTCATGTGGTTTGGTGAAACTGTTTCCCCTCAAACGGTTTGAAACCGTTTGCTCCCAAACGGTTTGGGAAACCGTTTGAGCTCATTAATTGAAACCATTTGGACAAGGATTTCCTTGGATAAGAATCTAAGATGATTTCATCATCTTCTTCCTTCATTCATCTAAGAACTGCAATCGTTCTTCATGGGATTTACAGTAAGGAATCAAATGAGTATCAAAAAGAAGAACATAACCAACGATTATTGTAGAATGGAATGCAATATCAATGTTTAAGGGTTTGAGTTATAAAACCCACCTCCAATTGAGATCCAAAGCTCCAAGATCATGGAAAAAACGGTGGATGAAGCTTTTTCAACTCCCCTTAGGCTCGTCCTCAAGCTTTTGGTTGAAAATTTTGGCTAGGTTTGAAGAGGAGATCGAAATAAGAAGAAATCAATGGTTTATTTTCGATTTCCACCATGGAATCAAGGTGAAAAGGGTCAAGAACCTTACCAACAGGTTGGGGGTCGTCCTCCTGGTCCTCCCTATCTCCCTTGGTCGGTTTCCAAGCAAAGAGAAGAAGTGGAAATGGAAAAGCCTTTCATTTGGCTTGGAAAGGGTCTTTTTATAAGAAATTCAATGAGAGAGAAAATACTTTATAAAAGTCTTTTAATTCCAAAATTTTTGCCACCATCTCCCCCTTGGTTTCTTGTATGCAAAGTCATCTCTATCCCCACCGATCTCCCTTCCATTATCCAAGAATAAAGGGAAAAGAAATTAAGCACCTTAACCCTTATAATATTAATATCCATTTTTGAGTGGAATTTCTTTTTCTTATAATAATGGTGAGTGGAATTTCACCTCCTTAGGATATGCTCGTGCCTTTGCAAGGCTTAAGGATGTCCACACACATATGAATCCAACCATAATAATTTTGGTTGAAGGTCCTTCAAATTTACTTATTTTTGCATTAAATTGAATTAGGGTTTCAATTAGGCTTAAATCTTGATTATTTTAATATCAAGATTCTCTCTCCTCCAACTTGATTCAAATGAGGCACCCCTCTCATTTTATTTGCTCTACATGATGCCAAGAAACATTAGGGACCTTATTGAAGTGGTAATTTGCATATTGAACCCTAGGTTTTGTGTAAATTGCACTTTACACCAAAACTGGGTTTTAATGCACTAACATTGTTTTATCAGCTCTTTCTTGGTACTCAGGCTTTCACAAGCCATTCCTCTACATCATATTCATTCCTATGATGTTTCAGCATATGAGGAACATATTATTATGTAACATTTGCAAGTTAACCCCTTAACTTGGGTAATTTGCACATTAGTCCAAAATAAGCAAACATTGCTTCAACATTATCCAAACAGGACCAAAATTGAAACATAAGCTCCTATTGAGCCTTAATTACTTTCACAAGATAAAATTAAGGATCTAATTAACTTGCTGAAGCAAAACTCCCAGGTTTGAGGCATAACCCAGGTTAGGGATGTTACATATATATACCTAGGTGGTGGCTGGAGGCTGAGGTTAGCAACCCTACAACCACTCTAGCCTCCCCATTTTATCCTCCATCCATTCCCACCTCATTCCACCTCCATTTCACCATTTCCACCATCAAAACCCTATTTTCCACCCATTTCCACCGTACATCCATGTCATTCACCTACCTTGGAGGAGGGAGTTTGAGCTACAACTGCTAGGAGGTGGATAAGGAGGAGTATTCACTGAGATCATCATGGATTTTCACACCTCTACTCATTCTTTCTCCTTTCTTTTTGTATTTTCCATTTCCATGAGTAGCTAGGCCCCTTTTGGTGGGCTGTTTGGGGTGTAAAATGTTACTTTGATACCATGTTGGTGAAAAATGATATGTAAACTTTGTAATTCCATTTATTAATGATTATGTAATAATTCTATCTCATTCTCCATGGTTTGCTTGTTGGTTTATGTGTGAAATCACTTAGGAATTTAGGAAAATTGCTTATATGTGTGAATTTTGGGATTTTCCCCTAGGTCTAATTCTTGGATCCCTAGGTTGCCTCCCATCTTCCTACTTCCTGATCAATCTCCCTAAGCCTAAGTGAGAGATCTAAGTAGCTAGATTAGGTGACTCTAGTGCAATTAGCACGGAGCTTCTCGAGGCTAGAATGTGAGGGAATTGGGGTCCAAAAACCTAATTTCACCCCCATTACTACCCTCGGCCCCTAATTGCCCTAGGAATGTCTAATATAGAAACCTAAACTTGATTAGACTCTAATTGAATTGAGCCTGATCCCACACCCAATTGAGCCTTGCAAGGGTAGTAGGATGTGTTAGGGACTAGTTCCCTTATACACAACCTAGCATATCTATGGTCAGTTAGTAGCTTAGGTTAATTCATTAGACTCTAACTTGTTGTTTAGTTTGGATAATCTAAATGGAATCATAATGTTTATATATCATTGTGGCATCCAATTCACAAAAACAAGATTAACTTAAGCGGAAGCGAATCATTTGCAGCAGATTACCGAAAATCACTAAAAATTAAAACTTTTTGCAAAGAGATCCACAAATAGGAAATCTTTTCCATCAAGAACCATTGTATAACATTTACATTCTGGTTCTAACGTACATAACTTGAACCATCTCTTTTCAGAGACTACATCATCAGCTGCCTTATAAACATTATATACAGACAGCACATGAATCTCGAGGCATCAAGCCAAAACCTTAGATCGATTTATCAAAAAGACTGACTAAAAACTCTGAGGACCTGAGAGTACAGAGACGACACACAGGACTTTCTAACTACATAAATTGATAGACAGTATCTCCACCTGAGATCTCACTGCTGTCCCTGCTATTACTGTTGTTGTCCATTCCCTGCAATGGGATTTCTGCTTCTTTGTCCGCGTCCACCTAAAAAGTTGGATCCCACGGGGGTGAGACAATTGTAAATTGCCCCAGTGGGAGATATAACTCTCTGCCAAAACATTTTTATAGTAGTTTATTAAAATAAACTGAGCAAAAGGATTTATATATATAATCAACAACATGTAAGTCATTGTATGAACAAAGTGAAGTAATCTCCTTTCCCAAGGAGAACATTGCATCTACACATGGTAGAATCATAGTTCATTCATGTACTTGTAATGAATACAAACAGATATGAATAACATCAATGAACTACAGATATATAACAGAAATGTAACATCAGTCAATGAATTTCCATATTCAATCCTTAAGCAAACATGCTATACAGTTGATTTCATTTTACAAACACACTTATGCCCTGAGGAGATGAGGTATACCGCTCATACTCCAACCGACCACTTCGAAGTCAAAATCGGTACCATACATAGGTCAATGGAAGAGCCGGATTCCCATGACCTCTCACATCCCGGTCAATGCGGGACAACAAGCAGGTCTGTGTTGACTGCTCAAAATAGCTTTCCAGGGTATACTGGAACTTCGCTATAAAGTTACAGCATCAACTGCACTCTCATCGGCCATCGAGAGATTTAATGTTTATCTCCTCGACCCGACATTAAATATCATTGGGAGATTAATGTTACATCTATCCCAACCATCGGGAGATTTATGATACATCCATCCCGACACATGAAGGATTGAGAGGTTTGATGTTTACCTTCCCTCAATCTCTTCACCGGATGTAAGGATATTTTTCGCCCATTCACCCCCACATATTCAAAATATGTGTTCCATGTTTTGCCGCGGAGCACCCGTTTCACCATCACCTTATTACTGACGATGATGGATCTATGGTCAGGGCTCTACATGAAAAGATTTCACTTGATTAATTAAGTACATTTTCATATTCTTTTAGCATCAGCCAAGTTATCAAACAAGACTTATTACAACAATGCTATAAAGTGACATGTACTACTTTCATCAGATACTTATCAGTCTTTCAAAGACCTTGGGAACTCAGTCCCTCATTTCAAAACTGGGAATTCTCATCCCTTCACATTCTCATCACCATAATCATATGGTTCTGGGTATTCAAACCCTTAACTCATCATTGAGCATCATTACCATCTAATAGGTAACTATCACCTTCAGGTCATCTGACCAAGGTATTCATGATACTTGTTACACAAGCATCACACATGGCTTTCAAGGCCACAAAATATCTTGTCACCTCTTTCTAGGCAACAGCTTACTCATATGACTCATAAAATCCATGCACATTGCTACTTTTACTAAGCAACAACAACATTAGGGAACATAAGGCCAATCAACATTTATTATATAAATGTCACAGCTCAAACCTGGCTATATTCATCATCTCATAATATATGTATGGTTATTAGACATGGTAAAAGTCATACAAGATATTCATCACATCATGTGATACAATAGTATCACCATTATTCCTTTCCCAGGAATTAGGGTTTACTGTCAAATAGGGCTTTTCATTCCCTTTACCCAAAATTACGGTTAGGGTTCCCCATTTCTCATTAATTAGGGTTTCATTATTACATTATCTGTCCAACCCTTAATTCATTATTCCATACCTCTAGTGCATTCAAAGATATCATAAATGATTATTTAAGATCATTACTCTCATCATATAGCATTAATGATCATCAATTGAAGGTATGAGTTCATTTCTCATCCTCATCATGGTATGACAACATCAGACTCATCATTTGGGCTTAACCCCATTCTCAAGGTACATTAATTAACACTCATCAAAGTGCAACAACTCATTACATTTCATTGTAATAGTTACACAACACACTTCATATGTTTCTTACCCAATTATATTGGATTTGGAGTGTATCAAGGTATATAAACCCTGAAGTACTGAATGTGATAACTATCATATCTTGATTTATCACTTTCTCGTCATTTCATACTCTCTTGAGTTAACCAACTTATCTTGTGGTATTTCCCTCTTAATACATTTCATCACTGAACTCTCGCCTTTAGCATATAATGCATAGGCCACACATTAGACTGTCCAACTATCTCTAATGATATGGACTTGTCTAATGTTAAAAACATTGTTTACAATAAGGATGCTTATAATCGACCACATGAAATATTTCACCTTTATAAGGTCATTCCTTCTATCTCATCATTAGGGTTTCCTTATACCCTTATTTAAAATTGGGATTATGATTCATTGTCATATTGCCCAAGATTAAGGCTTTATGCATTATGACTTCACATTAGCGTCTCATATACCTTCACCCTTCTTAGGGCCTCTCATCACAACATAGTATTAGAGCATCATGTGGTGTTAATTCTTAGTCAGGGTTTCTCATGGAATCACCCTCATCTAGGGTTTCACATGGAATCACCCTCAACTAGGGTTTCACATGGAATCACCCTCAACTAGGGTTTCACATGAAATCACCCTCAACTAGGGTTTCACATGGAATCACCCTCAACTAGGGTTTCACATGGAATCGCCCTTAATTAGGGTTTCACATCTCATTTCCCTAAATTAGGGCTACATCCTCACCCTGGATTAGGGTTTCATTTAGAATTGCCCTCAATTAGGGTTAGAACTCAATAGCTCTGTCAATTAGGATTTATGTTCATGATTAGGGTTTCATGATCTCTTTACTTAAGGATCATACCCTTAATCACCACATGAATCATATTCATGTATGAATCCCATTCTTTTATTTTCTTAACTTGATTAGGTCTTATCAACCCTTCAATCAAGTACATACAACTATGATCAACATAGTGTACCAAGTCATTGTTCTTATAAGCAATTAGGGTTCATCCCTTAATTAGTAGTAATCACTTAGGTACTATTAGGGTTTCAACCTTTGTACCTTCAATGATTATCATTACTAATCATCATTGGATCAATGGATCATTCATCATCTTGATTCTCAAGAGATTCAATCACATTGGACCTCCATTACATAAGATATCCAAATAAATTGACCAATTGGATCTTCAATTACAATAGGTGTCCAAGTGAATTAACCAATTGAGTCCTCAATCAACTTTGACTACTGGAGCCCCAAACGGTCTTGGTCTTTCAAAGTTCAAATGGTTTGAAACCATTTGGTAAAGGTGGTGCTTGAGACCGTTTGCTAAAGCAAGTACTTGAAACTGTTTGCTAAAGGTGACCTTCAAGATCATTTGCTAAAGGTGGTCACTTGTAATCGTTTGCTAAAGTACCTTTTTGAAACCACATGGGCTCAACCGGTTTGGGGTTGTTTGGTCCCAAACGGTCTTGAGACCGTTTGGCCCCAAATGTCTTGAGACCATTTGGACTCAAACGGTCTTGAGACCGTTTGGTCCAAACCTCCTCAAAACCGCATGGACCAAAAATAGTCTCAACCAATCAAATTGAATTAGGGTTTTCAATGTTGATTCCTTCAATCATTGAATTCATGTAACCAATCATCAATTGTACCTATCATCATACTTCAATTGAGTTAAATAGGTCAACCTTCAAATGATTTGACCCTCAATTAACCCTCAATTAGTCATCAATTAGGGTTTGAATCAATTGAATTAGGGTTTGGAATCGATGATCCTTCAACATTAATCAATGTAAGATTAGTTACTTTGAAACCATTGAACCATCATCCAAATTGAACATGACCTGACCCCAAACGGTCTTGAGGTCGTTTGGATGACCTCCAAACAGTCTTGAGACTGTTTTCCCATGTCAACATCAAAATCCAAGTCAACCAATTAGGGTTTGGGTCATTGGATTGATCACCAAATCAGCAATTGATTATACTTCAACTTAGTATCTTTGGATCTTCAATTGCTTAACCACACTCAACCCTAGTCCTCCAAATGGTCTTGGGTGACCTGCAAACTGTCTTGAGACCGTTTGGGTGATCCCCAAATGGTTTTGAAACCGTTTGGAACAATCAACCCAAAATTCCAAATCAATTGATTATGAAATCAGCACTTAACCCGATTAGGGTTTGCTACTTGGTGATTAACCATACATTGAACTAATAAATTGGAACCTTTAGATTATCATTCAACATGTATTAGGGTTCTGACCTCAAACGGTCAATCCTCTCAAACGGTCAACTCCCTCAAACGGTTTGGTCTTAAAACACCAAACGGTTTTGAAACTGTTTGGACCAACAAGTTGCAAACCGTTTGCCTTGGATTTTGGGGAGGTGTGTGCTTGTAATGATGTCATCATAATCAAGCTCTAAAATCACAAAACCTACTGTGATTTCCATGGTGATTGCATCAATCAACCAAATCAATTATTGTAAATGAAGAAAGGATCATTATTTGATAAGGAATTGAATGCAATAACAAAATCAAGGGTTCAAGTTATAAAACTCGCCTCCAATTGGGATCCAAAGCTCCAAGCTCACGTCAACAATGGTGGATGCAACTCCTTTCACCATTCCAAAGCTCTTCCTCATGGCTTGAGTGAAAAGGAATGGTTAGAATTGAAGAGAAGATCGAAATAGGAAGAAATCATGCATTGATTTGTGATTTCCACCATGAAATCGTGGTGAACCAAGGTCAAGAAGCTTACCAACAGGTTGGGGGTCGTCCTCCTAATCCTCCCAAGCTCCCTTGGTCGTTTCCCAAGCAAGGAGAAGAAGTGGGGTCGAAAAAGCCTTTCATTTGGCTTGTAAAAGGTCCTTTTATAAAAAAATCGATGAGAGAGAATATGCTTTGTAAAAATCCATTTAATCCCAAAAATATGGTCGCCTCTTCCCCCTCAACTTCCTTCGGGATGAGGCTATCTTGTTTGCCTCTTATTACTCTCAATTATCCATGATTTAAATAAAATCAAATTAAGCACCTTAAATCATATTATACTAATATCCATATGTGAGTGGATATTTCTTTTTCTTATAAAATTGTGAGTGAGTTATCCATTCCCTTGGATATTTTCGTGGTCCTTGCAAGGATAAAGGATGTCCACACACATATGAATCCAACCATTTTAATTTTGGCTGAAGGCCCTTTAATTAATACATTTATTTTTGCCCTAAATCGAATTAGGGTTTCAATTAGGATTAAATCTTGATTATTTTAATATCAAGATTCTCTCTCCTCCAACTTAATTCAAATGAGGCGCCCCTCTCATTGTATTTGCTCTACATGATGCCAAGAAACATTAGGTACCTTATTGAAGTGGTAATTTGCATATTGCACCCTAAGTTTTGGGTAAATTGCACATTACACCAAAACTAGGTTTTCATGCACATACATTGCTTTATCAGCTCTTTCTTGATATTCAGGCTTCCATAAGCCATACCTCAGCATCATTTTCACTCTCATGATGCTTCAACACATGAGGAACATATTATCATGCACAATTTGCACTTAAACCCCTCAACTTGGGTAATTTGCACTTTAGTCCAAAACAAACAAAACATTGATTTCAACAATGTTCAAAAGGACTAGAATTGCAACATAGTTCCTCTTGAAGCCTAATTACTTTTCACAAGATGAGATTAAGCATTTAATCATCTTTCTTAATCAAAACACCTAGGGTTAAAGTATAACCCAGGTCAGGGATGTTACAAATTATAAACCCCTAACAAGGATTTTGTCCTCGAAATCCAGATAAAGGAAGTCAGATGTATTTTGTTCATCATACTATCTAGTCTTCACATATCATCTCCTTATTGTGGAGACGCCATAAAACTTTAATCAGCACAAAGTGTTTCCATACAAGATTCTCATAGAATCAACACACAAGGCACATGCTCCACTGTTCCTCTTCATTGACTATGGAGTCAATTTTGTGTCAAATAACACTTTTCTTATTCAGAGAGACATCATACATTCTTTATTAATATCATGTTTATGCAAAGCATAAACCCCTAACATATGATGTTCATATCATTTTATATAATCAGACTAATTTCATAGTTGACCACTCCAGGTAGCCAACCTAAACCATCTGAGAATTCTCAGATACCAGAATCTTTCACCTTGGTATCTATCACATGTGTTGAGAACACATCACATATTTCTGTTCCTTTCATCTTGGAACATTAATTGTTACATATGTCTTCACCTTGGAACTAAATTCCAAGATAAACTGATACTTTTCTAAGTATCCATCACATGAACATATTTATCTTATGCACATCAAGTGTCCTAAGACCCACTTGATTGCCATGTCCCTGAAAGGAAAGAAAACAAGCATTCATATTCCTCTTATTATTTCATGTATTTTCAACTATTCATGAATCATTTACTCTTTGTCTCATCCTAGGTTCCTTACCTTTAGCATTGGAATTTGTAAGGATGATTGCATGTCATTATCCCTTTCTCTATTATTATCTAGCATGTTTATGATCTCATCACATTTCCCATTTCCTCATTATGGGAAAGATCTTTATTATGCTTGCAACATTATTGAACAGGGTTCATCTCCCTTATTCTTATTCTTATCTTATGAGGAGTACACTTTTAGTTCCTCATACAACATGCTCATATGAGACTATCTCAGACTTCTCTTTCTTATGCATAGGATATGACACATTTATTCATTCCATATTCCTGATTTCATGATACTCATTAGATTGTCTCAGAATGACTACTTGATCAGAGCAATCAAAAAGACAACAATCTAAGAGTTTCCATACCCACTTTATCATCAATAGTTGTATACCTGGCCAGGGTATATAAATACTGAGATTAAGTGGTATGCACTTTGTATGCTATCATACTCCTTCTTTTCATATTATCACAAGCATAAGGTTTAACATCCCTAAATTTTATTCAGGCATCTCTCATATACCTCATCTTTTCTTATAGAGGTAAGAACAACATAAAACATTTGTAATGTTTTACTATGCAAAACATAAGTCCCCACAGGACTAATCAAGGAAAGTTTAATCAATTCCTTTCTTAGTTAATCTAGGAATTCATAAGATGACATATTTGAATGACATTATCTTGTCTAACTTGTCATAATTCATGAATTATTCACTGCCTCAGGCAAACTCTGCCTCAAAGGTTGATTCAACAGACTAAGGTTGAGCACAGACTTAATTTAAGTCCAGAAATTCATCATTTCCTTTTGCTTCAACCTGCTGATGCTAATTATAAATCTTGTTGATATTTAAAACATCATCATTAGGGCTGGTAATCTAGGTTACACTGCCGATACTTGATCCACCATATACATTATTGTTGCCCTAATTTCTCCAACAGTAATACTTAAAGAAGGATTTCTTATTATAGTTGGATCAGCTAGGGGATTCTCAGGCAATTGTCTCTCTCTTGCCTGTTCCCATGCACCTCTTCTTGGTGCAACATTGCTTCTTTCAGCAGCAACCTCCTCATGTGACCTAGGCATCTTTAAGTTCTTCTTCTCTTATACGAGCAGAAGACACTATCAGATACATTGGATGACACCAGAACAGACTCTACTACCTTAGTCCTATGTCTTTGTAGACTCAGCAAACCTAGAGCTCTGATACCACTAATTTGTGGCATCCAATTCACAAAAACAAGATTAACTTAAGCGGAAGCAAATCATTTGCAACGGATTACCAAAAATCACTAAAAATTAAAACTTTTTGCAAAGAGATCCACACATAGGAAATCTTTTCCATCAAGAACCGTTGTATAACATTTACATTCTGGTTCAAATGTATATAACATGTACCATCTCTTTTCAGAGACTACATCATCAGCTGCCTTATAAACATTATATACAGACAGCATATGAATCTCGAGGCATCAAGCCAAAACCTCAGATCGATTTATCAAAAACACTGACTAAAAAATCCAAGGACCTAAGAGTACAGAGACAACACATAGGACTTTCTAACTACATAACTTGATATATAGTATCTCCACCTAAGATCTCACTGCTGTCCCTACTGTTACTGATGTTGTCCATTCCCTACAATGGGATTTCTGCTTCTTTGTCCGCGTCCACCTAAAAAGTTGGATCCCACGGTGGTGAGACAATTGTAAATTGCCCCAGCGGGAGATATAACTCTCTGCCAAAACATTGTTATAGCAGTTTATTAAAATAAACTGAGCAGAAGGATTTATATATATAATCAACAGCAGGTAAGTCATTGTATGAACAAAAGTGAAGTAATCTCCTTTCCTAAGGAGAACATTGCATCTACACATGGTAGAATCATAGTTCATTCATCTACTTGTAATGAATACAAACAGATATGAATAACATCAATGAACTACAGATATATAACAGAAATGTAACATCAGTCAATGAATTTCCATATTCAATCCTTAAGCAAACATGCTATACGGCTTATTTCATTTTACAAACACACTTATGCCATGAGGAGATGAGGTATACCGCTCATACTCCAACTGACCACTGTGAAGTAAAAATCGGTACCATACATAGGTCAATGGAAGAGCCAGATTCCCATGACCTCTCACATCCATGTCAGTGCGGGACAACAAGCAGGGTTGTGTTGACTGCTCAAAATAGCTTTCCAGGGTATAATGGAACTTCGCTATAGAGTTACAGCGTCAACTGCACTCTCATCGGCCATCGAGAGATTTAATGTTTATCTTCTCGACCCGACATTAAATATCATTGGGAGATTAATGTTACATCTATCCCAACCATCAGGAGATTTATGATACATCCATCCCGACACATGAAGGATTGAGAGGTTTGATGTTTACCTTCCCTCAATCTCTTCACCAGACGTAAGGATATTTTTCGCCCATTCACCCCCACATATTCAAAATATGTGTTCCGGGTTTCGCCGCGGAGCACCCGTTTCACCATCACCTTGTTACTGACGATGATGGAGCTATGGTAAGGGCTCTACATGAAAATATTTCACTTGATTAATTAAGTACATTTTCATATTCTTTTAGCATCAGCCAAGTTCTCAAACAAGACTTATTATAACAATGCTATAAAGAGACATGTACTACTTTCATCATATACTTATCAGTCTTTCAAAGACCTTAGGAACTCAGTCCCTCATTTCAAAACTGGGAATTCTCATCCCTTCACATTCTCATCACCATAATCATATGGTTCTAGGTATTCAAACCCTTAACTCATCATTGAGCATCATTACCATCTAATAGGTAACTATCACCTTCAGGTCATTTGACCAAGACATTCATGATACTTGTTACACAAGCATCACACATGGCTTTCAAGGCCACAGAATATCTTGTCGCCTCTTTCTAGGCAACAACTTACTCATATGAATCATAAAATCCATGCACATTGCTACTTTTACTAAGCAACAACAACATTAGGGCACATAAGGCCAATCAACATTTATTATATAAATGTCACAGCTCAAATCTGGCTATATTCATCATCTCATAATATTTGTATGGTTATTAGACATGGTAACAGTCATACAAGATATTCATCACATCATGTGATACAACAGTATCACCATTATTCCTTTCCCAGGAATTAAGGTTTACTATCAAATAGGGCTTTTCATTCCCTTTACCCAAAATTAGGGTTAGGGTTCCCCATTTCTCATTAATTAGGGTTTCATGATTCCATTATCTGTCCAACCCTTAATTCATTATTCCATACCTCTGGGGCATTCAAAGATATCATAAATGATTATTCAAGATCATTACTCTCATCATATAGCATTAATGATCATCAATTCAAGGTATGAGTTCATTTCTCATCCTCATCATGGTATGACTACATCATACTCATCATTTGGGCTTAACCCCATTCTCAAGGTACATTAATTAACACTCATCAAAGTGCAACAACTCATTACATTTCATTGTAATAGTTGCATAACACACTTCATATGTTTCTTACCCAATTATATTGGATTTGGAGTGTATCAAGGTATATAAACCTTGAAGTACTGAATGTGATAACTATCATATCTTGATGTATCACTTTCTCATCAATTCAGACTCTCTTGAGTTAACCAACTTATCTTGTATTAAGGTATTTCCCTCTTAATACATTCCATCACTAAACTCTTGCCTTTAGCATATAATGCATAGGCCACACATTAGACTGTCCAACTATCTCTAATGATATGGACTTGTCTAATGTTAAAAACATTTTTTACAATAAGGATGCTTATAATCGACCACATGAAATATTTCACCTTTATAAGGTCATTCCTTCTATCTCATCATTAGGGTTTCCTTATACCCTTATTTAAAATTAGGATTATGATTCATTATCATATTGCCCAAGATTAGGGCTTTATGCATTATGACTTCACATTAGAGTCTCATATACCTTCACCCTTCTTAGGGCCTCTCATCACAACATAGTATTAGACATGGAACAGGACTTCGACTTCGAGCCCACTTCGCCAGGTGTGGACATGGAAGTTTGTGGAAATGTCGAGGAAATGTCGAGGATTTTTACAACCAAACTTCGATGCAACTTCGACAAAAATTAAGCTAAAAATAGTCATTTTGTGATGAAAATCGATAGATTTCATCAAATCTAGCTAAAAAACACAATATATGTTTACATATAGCCATTCATATAGGTTTACATATGTAAATAAATACACGATTACATGTAGTCGTATCTGAAGTATGAAGTTCTTCCATATATAAAGTTTGAGACAATAAACAAACTACATAAAAATGGTGTAAATATGTGGTACATTTAGAAGAGAGGGGATCAGTCTATTACTATTAGCTTAGAATAGTAAAAAATAACATTAAAATCATCTTACCTCAAGCTCCAACACTTTTTTCCCCTCACACAGCAAACTCCACAAAATACCAGAAGAATGTCGCCAACTTCGACGACTTCGACAGATGTCGAGGACATTGTGGAATTTTTGTATAGACTTGGGTCAACTTCGTTGACATATGGGGAAATGTCGACAACTTTGACGAAATGTCGAGGATATTATGGAATGAGGAAGTTTACATGCATTCCACGTCGCCAGTCATTGACATCGACAATATCGGCGAAATTTTGCCCCATGTCGACGACATTTAGTTCCATGGTATTAGAGCATCATGTGGTGTTAATTCTTAGTTAGGGTTTCTCATGGAATCACCCTCAACTAGGGTTTCACATGGAATCACCCTCAACTAGGGTTTCACATGGAATCACCCTCAACTAGGGTTTCACATGAAATCACCCTCAACTAGGGTTTCACATGGAATCACCCTCAACTAGGGTTTCACATGGAATCACCCTTAATTAAGGTTTCACATCTCATTTCCCTAAATTAGGGCTACATCCTCACCCTAGATTAGGGTTTCATTTAGAATTGCCCTCAATTAGGGTTAGAACTCAATAGCCCTGTCAATTAGGGTTTATGTTCATGATTAGGGTTTCATAATCTCTTTACTTAAGGATCATACCCTTAATCACCACATGAATCATATTCATGTATGAATCCCATTCTTTTATTCTCTTAACTTGATTAGGTCTTATCAATCCTTCAATCAAGTACATACAACTATGATCAACATAGTGTACCAAGTCATTGTTCTTATAAGCAATTAGGGTTCATCCCTTAATTAGCAGTAATCACTTAGGTACTATTAGGGTTTCAACCTTTGTACCTTCAATGATTATCATTACTAATCATCACTGGATCAATGGATCATTCATCATCTTGATTCTCAAGAGATTCAATCACATTGGACCTCCATTACATAAGATATCCAAATGAATTGACCAATTGGATCTTCAATTACAGTAGGTGTCCAAGTGAATTAACCAATTGAGTCCTCAATCAACTTTGACTACTTGAGCCCCGAACGTTCTTGGTCTTTCAAAGTTCAAATGGTTTGAAACTGTTTGGTAAAGGTGGTGCTTGAGACCGTTTGCTAAAGCAAGTACTTGAAACCGTTTGCTAAAGGTGACCTTCAAGATCGTTTGCTAAAGATGGTCACTTGAAACAGTTTGCTAAAGTACCTTTTTGAAACCGCATGGGCTCAACCGATTTGGGATCGTTTGGTCCCAAACAGTCTTGAGACCGTTTGGCCCCAAATGGTCTTGAGACCGTTTGGACTCAAACGGTCTTGAGACCGTTTGGTCCAAACCTCCTCAAAACCGCATGGACCAAAAATAGTCTCAACTAATCAAATTGAATTAGGGTTTTTAATGTTGATTCCTTCAATCATTGAATTCATGTAACCAATCATCAATTGGACCTATCATCATACTTCAATTGAGTTAAATAGGTCAACCTTCAACTGATTTGACCCTCAATTAGTCATCAATTAGGGTTTGAATCTATTGAATTAGGGTTTGGAATCGATGATCCTTCAACATTAATCAATGTAAGATTAGTTACTTTGAAACCATTGAACCATCATCCAAATTGAACATGACCTGACCCCAAACGGTCTTGAGGTCGTTTGGATGACCTCCAAATGGTCTTGAGACCGTTTTCCCATGTCAACATCAAAATCCAAGTCAACCAATTAGGGTTTGGATCATTGGATTGATCACCAAATCAGCAATTGATTATACTTCAACTTAGTATCTTTGGATCTTCAATTGCTTAACCACACTCAACCCTAGACCTCCAAATGGTCTTCGGTGACCTAAAAACGGTCTTGAGACCATTTGGGTGATCCTCAAATGGTTTTGAAACCGTTTGGGTCAATCAACCCAAAATTCCAAATCAATTGATTATGAAATCAGTACTTAACCCGATTAGGGTTTTCTACTTGGTGATTAACCATACATTGAACTAATCAATTGGAACCTTTAGATTATCATTCAACATGTATTAGTGTTCTGACCTCAAATGTTCAACCCTCTAAAATGGTCAACTCCCTCAAACGGTTTGGTCTTAAAACACCAAACGGTTTTGAAACCGTTTGGTCTCCAAACAGTTTGGTGAAACCGTTTGGACCAACACGTTGCAAACTGTTTGCCTTGGATATTTGGGGAGGTGTGTGCTTGTGATGATGTCATCATCATCAAGCTCTAAACTCACGAAACCTTCTATGATTTCCATGGTGATTGCATCAATCAACCAAATCAATTATTGTAAATGAAGAAAGGATCATTATTTGATAAGGAATTGAATGCAATAACAAAATCAAGGGTTCAAGTTATAAAACCCGCCTCCAATTGGGCTCCAAAGCTCCAAGATCACGTCAACAATGGTGGATGCAACTCCTTTCACCATTCCAAGGCTCGTCCTCAAGGTTTGAGTGAAAAGGAATGGTTAGAATTGAAGAGGAGATCGAAATAGGAAGAAATCATGCATTGATTTGTGATTTCCACCATGAAATCGGGGTGAACCAAGGTCAAGAATCTTACCAACAGGTTGGGGGTCATCCTCCTGATAATCCCAAGCTCCCTTGGTCATTTCCCATGCAAGGAGAAAAGTGAGGTCGAAAAAGCCTTTCATTTGGCTTGTAAAAGGTTCTTTTATAAAAAAAATCAATGAGAGAGAATATGCTTTGTAAAAATCAATTTAATCCCAAAAATATGGCTGCCTCTTCCCCCTCAACTTCCTTAGGGACGAGGCTATCTTGTTTGCCTCTTATTCCTCTCAATTATCCATGATTTTAAGAAAAGCAAATTCAGCACCTTAAATCATATTATACTAATATCCATATGTGAGTGGATATTTCTTTTTCTTATAAAATTGTGAGTGAGTTATCCATTCCCTTGGATATTTTCGAGGTCCTTGCAAGGATCAAGGATGTCCACACACATCTGAATCCAACCATTTTAATTTTGGCTGAAGGCCCTTTAATTAATACATTTATTTTTGCCCTAAATCGAATTAGGGTTTCAATTAGGATTAAATCTTGATTATTTTAATATCAAGATTCTCTCTCCTCCAACTTAATTCAAATGAGGCGTCCCTCTCATTTTCTTTGCTTTACATGATGCCAAGAAGCATTAGGGACCTTATTGAAGTGGTAATTTTCATATTGCACCCTAAGTTTTGGGTAAATTGCACATTACACCAAAACTAGGTTTTCATGCACATACATTGCTTTATCAGCTCTTTCTTGGTATTCAGGCTTCCATAAGCCATACCTCAACATCAATTTCACTCTCATGATGCTTCAACACATGAGGAACATATTATCATGCACAATTTGCACTTAAACCCCTCAACTTGGGTAATTTGCACTTTAGTCCAAAACAAACAAAACATTGATTTCAACAATGTTCAAAAGGACTAGAATTGCAACATAGGTTCCTCTTGAAGCCTAATTACTTTTCACAATATGAGATTAAGCATTTAATCATCTTTTTTAATCAAAACACCTAGGGTTAAAGTATAACCCAGGTCAAGGATGTTACAATCACCCCCCAACTTAAGTGATAAGTACATCCCCTAAACATCCCACACCTTCCTTAATTGCTTTAAAACCCTAGTTTTAATCTTGCTTAGCTAGTGTTATCGTAGTTAGCTCTTTCCTTGCCTAGTTAGATTCTTGCCCTATTTTTTCCTTGTTCTGGCTAGTTTAGCTCTTTACTTGCTCTTTTGCCTTTCTCTTGCTTGCCTGAGTGTAAATTACCTTTTCATACCTAGCTTAGTCTTTTCCTGCTTAATTAGCCTTAATCTAGTCTAGGGTTGAGTTAGATTTCATTCTCACCTTTTATTACTTTCTTGTTCACCTTAGTTTAATAATCAAACAATCACCTTTAAACCCTTAACCCTGGTCTCCACATTAGGAACCTAGCCAAACTAACCTAGATCTAGTGCCCCCTTTGGATCGACCCTATACTTACCACCCCCCTATACTACAACACGACCCTGTGCTCTTGCGGATGTAGTGTTTTAGTTTGTGTGAGTGTATCGAGTGTAGGTTTTTATAAATATCAAAAGTGAATCAACCGTGTGTTCCGATCTCATGGGGCGTATCTATTCGAGTCTAATCGACTAGTGCGTAGCACCTCTAGCGGGCGCACCAAGCTTTCTGGCACCTTTATCGGGGATAGAGGCGCTCGACTTAGCTAATTAGTGTATCTTAGCTTTTCCTACTGCCCTTACCATTGCTATTCTTTATTCTTTGTATTACTTTTACATCTTGGTTTGCTAACTTGTCCTCTTTTGTTTGGTTGTGCCTTGTGTATGTGACAAGCAACCCTTTGAAGTCAAGATAGTAGACTGAAATGGACGAGCCCCTTCAATCCCTCAACCTCCCTACATGATGAAGATACTTGAAGACATGTTAAATCTCATGAAGATTCATGTGGGAGGTTCTTCTAATCACTCCACCAGCAACATCGAGGATCCTTTTGAAGATGTCCAAGTTCTAAAACCCTATGACATTCAGAACAACCAAGGCTCCATGTCAAGCTCTTACACTTCAGAATGGAGAAATGGTCCAAACTTTTCATGGGAACCACAAGGAGACCGTGAGCCAAGAGACAGCTCCATGTTTGAAGAAGAAGTTCTTGCAAGGTTGAGAAGCCTTGATGAAGTGAAGAGAGAGGTGTCCTTTCATGGACAAACCATTGATCATATTGAGCAAAGGCTGGATGAGATTTCCCTTTCACTTGCCCTTTGTGAGGAGGGAAAACCCCTTTCCCAAACCATAGCCAACCCAAACAATGTAAATAGTTTAATGGGTTCCCCTCAAGTTATCTATGATCAACCACTTCCTCAACCTTCGTACAACTTCCAACACACCTCACAACCACCACCAAAATATCAACCACAAGAACCACCCCCATACCAACCACCTCCACAACAACCATCCTACATCCTTCACAATCCTAATCCACATCTACCACCAACACCACCACAACCATCACTTCTCCCCCTCCTCCCCATGAGCAAGTGGATACGATTTCAATCTTGAGTTGTGACAAGGTTATAGAGGAGCTCAACAAGAGAGGGAAGCAATTAGATAAAGATCATGATGGAGAACCCATGCTGCAAAGTCCTTGTGAGAGTGCTAAGTGCACTAAAAAAAATTCAGTCCAGTCAGATTTTGAGAAGATAAAATCTTGTGTCCCACCTTCCTTAGAGATGACACCACCAAGTTCCCCAATTTCTGATCCAAGACACCCCAATGTGATATTTTTATGTTCACAAGTATCCAACGGGATGGAAACCCCTTTCTTTGATGCCTACAAAGACCCATTCTTCAAGAGAAATAAAAATTATAACATGAAAATTCTAAAGGTCTCAAGGCTGATTGAGAATATAAGGGGGAAGTTATCCAAGAGAAACATGTTGAATGAGCTGAAAAGTTTTGTTGATGAGGATTCTTACTTTGATACCTATGATGATGACCCCAGAGGGGAGACATATGAAGAAAGACACTTGAGGAACTTGCATAACCCTTGGGAGGAAGATGAAACAATGATGGCATTTGAGAGGACTGCATATGATGGGGATGAAAACATTTTGCTTTTAAATAATGGTTGATTGACAGAGGAACAACAAGCCTAGCTGAAGGCTCTAAACTTAGCTCTAGTGGGAGGCAACCCACATTGGTTCAAGACTCTTTCTCTCGAAAACCTTTTTTTCTTGATTACACTTCCATTTTTTTCTTCAAGAAATTCACTATACTTGATAGTTTTTTTGTTTGTGAATCATGTTAGTACAGGTACAAGGAAGAAATGGTGATGCAGAAAAAGTCTAGCCAAGAAGAAGACCAAAGTTGAAGAGAATATTGCAAATAGTAGAAGATCTATAGGAAGGAGTCCAAAACAACTGTGCCACATAGCACGGCCGCATGACTGGCAAGATAGAATGACTATGTTGCTTAGCACGGCCATGGTGGTCCTGTCCTACTAACCTAGTGCTACATTGATCACTCCATCCATTGGTGGTTGTCTTCTGTGACTCCATGCCCTTTACCCTATTATTCTAAACTTCTATTCATGCTAAGGACAACATGATTTAAAAGTTTGGGGTGGTAGGGCGGTCAGACCTTCTTTCACCGCATTTTTATCTATGTACCTCATGCTAAATTTTTGCAAGATGATCAAAAAGTTTGACAAACTTTCATACATGTCTATCCTGACCTTGTGTGTCTTCTAGCATTCATGCATACATGTAGTTTAATTTCATGCATTTTTGCGTAATTTTTCAAAAAAAATTCTCTTTTTGCTCTTCCACATCATGCATTGCTTTTCCATGTAGATTTTTGTAATTTTTGTGTGTCTTAACTAGGATTTGCTGCTTTATGCTTTAATTTCCCTAAAAGTTAGGTTTAGACGTGATTGAAGGCAAATTGGCACCATTTTGGTACTTTTTTCCCAAACTTGAATGTTCTTCCCCAAAAAGCATGTTTTGACTTAATCTTCACTGTTTGAAATGAAATTTTTAATCCTTTGACAAATGCATGCCGTTTTCTTAGACTTTATTGCCATATGGTCTTGATTGTTGACTTTTTACATGTGCACCACCTCTCTTAAGTTTGTGAATGTTTTGGTTGAATTATGAAGTGAGCAGGCTACAAATGCTTAGAGCCTATGTAATCACTGTATATAAATATGAATGTCATGTTATTCTATCACGTGGTGTGATATCATTTGATGAAGTGTTGGATTAGCTTTCATGTAAGAAATATTATGTGGAAAACTACAATAATGACCCCTCTTTGATCCGACCCTTCTTTCACCATCTTCATACCTCTCTGCCTCATGAAAGGATACCAAGTGCACATAATCAGCCTTGGCCACCTCCAAAAGTTTGGGGTGGCCATATCTATATCTCCCCGCTTCACTCTATCCACCATATGACCTATCTACATCAAGAGCAAAGAAAAGAAAAGAAAAATAAAATAAAAGGATGCTCCTGTTTAAGAGCATTCAAATAAAGAAAAGATGAGTGCTCTATGTAATAGCACTCCAAAAATTACTACCGCAACCCTTTCTTCCATTTTTATGCCCATTGAGCTAGGAAACATCAAACCTAGCTCATTTTACCCTTTCATGCAGCCATGTGGATCATTTGATGTGATTTAAAACATAAGGTTGAAAGTACGAAGGTGAAATAGAACTCTTGGTCATCCTTGATTAACACCATCATAAAACGGTTTACCCAGAATTGCAAGAAAGAAATATGGATAGCTTGTGTATTTTATGTACTATATTTGAAGTTCATATGCTTTGTGCTCTATTCATGATTGATTTGTGAAAGAAGGAGAGGAGAGAGGTGGAATGCATGTACTTAGTCACTATTGATGCCATTCAGCAATAATCACCCTTTACATTGCATTTGTTGCTTGTGAAAATTTTATAGAGAGATTGAGTTGGAGCATACTTGAGGACAAGTATGTTTCAAGTTTGGGGTGGTGATTCAGCCCTATTTTAGGGCTTCATCTTGTGTCATTTTGCATTTAAATCACATCTATACATGTTATATTACATGTTATTTCTCCCAATATGCATATTTGTGTAAAATGCACTTATGGACATTATTTGCATGTTTTTCAGGCATTTGGACCATGCTTGATGGAAGATAGAGAGAAGGAGTGATCCTAGGATCTATTTACCCTTAGAGAGACCTAAAGTGAAGCCTGATGCTCCCTCAACCTACCCCTAGTGGCCAAAGATCCATTGAAGTAAAGATGTCCAAGAAAATCCAAAGAACAAAGTCAAAGTGTTGATTTAGAACCCAGCACGGCCATGGTACCACAGAACGGCCGTGCTAGGTCACTTGCAGAGACATCCTCAATTGAAGCTAGAATCACCACGGCTGTGCCACCCAAAATGGCCATGGTGAACTGACCCATAATAGTTGTGCTAGCTGAAGACAGAACAGACGTACTAATGGGAACAGCCTCCTCTCAAACTCCACCACCACGGCCGTGCTACCCAGCACGGCCGTTCTACTTAGCACCCACCACGACCGTGCTGCCCAACACGGCTGTGCTACCAGCCTCCATTCCACCACATCAACCTATGATTTTACCACTTTCTTAGAATGGTCGTTCCCCACTACCACGGCCGTTCCACTCACACCCCACCACGGTTGTGCTACCCACAAAACACAGCCACTTGTTCCACTATTTTTCCCATACTATCCCCACTTGACCTAGTGCTTCCCCCACACCTATATATACCTAGGTGGTGGATAGAGGCTGAGGTTAGAGACCCTACAACCACTCTAGCCTCCCCCATTTCATCCTCCATCCATTCCCACCTCATTCCACCTCCAGTTCACCATTTCCACCATCAAAACCCTATTTTCCACCCATTTCCACCATACATCCATGCCATTCACCTACCTTGGAGGAGGGAGTTTGCGCTACAGCTGCTAGGAGGTGGAGAAGGAGGAGTCTTCACTGAGATCATCATGGATTTTCACTCCTCTACTCATTATTTCTCCTTTCTTTTTGTATTTTCCATTTCCATGAGTAGTTAGGCCCCTTTTGGTGGGTTGTTTGGGGTGTAAAATGTAACTTTGATACCATGTTGGGGAAAAATGATATGTAAACTTTGTAATTCCATTTATTAATGATTATGTTCTATTTCTATCTCATTCTCTATGTGTTGCTTGTTCTGTGTGAAATCACTTATGAATTTAGGAAAATTGCTTATATGTGTAAATTTTGGGATTTGCCCCTAGGTCTAATTCTTGGATCCCTAGGTTGCCTCCCATCTTCCTACTTCCTGATCAATCTCCCTAAGCCTAAGTGAGAGATATAAGTAGCTAGATTAGGTGACTCTAGTGCAATTAGCATGGAGCCTTCTCAAGGCTAGAATGTGAGGGAATTGGGGTCCAAAACCCTAATTTCACCCCCCCCCCCATTACTACCCTCAGCTCCTGGTTGCCCTAGGAATGTCTAATCTAGAAACCTAAATTTGATTAGACTCTTATTTAATTGAACCTAATCTCTAACCCAATTGAGCCTCACAAGGGTAGTAGGAAGTGTTAGGGACTAGTTCCCCTATACACAACCTAGCATATCCATGGCCAGTTAGTAGCTTAGGTTAATTCATTAGACTCTAACTTGTTGTTTGGTTTGGATAATCTAAATGGAATCATAATGTTTATATATCACCCAACAACTTAAGTGATAAGTACATCCCCTAAACATCCCACACCTTCCTTAATTGCTTTAAAACCCTAATTTTCATCTTGCTTATCTAGTGTTAGCTTAGTTATCTCTTTCCTTGCCTAGTTAGCTTCTTGCCCTATTTTTGCCTTGTTCTTTCTAGTTTAGCTCTTACTTGCTCTTTTGCCTTTCTCTTGCTTGCCTTAGTGTAAATTGCCTTTTCATACCTAGCTTAGTCTTTTCTTGCTTAATTAGTCTTAATCTAGTCTAGGATTGAGTTAGATTTCATTCTCGCCTTTTATTACTTTCTCGTTCACCTCGGTTTAATAATCAAACAATCACCTTTAAACCCTTAACCCTAGTCTCCGCATTAGGAACCTAGCCAAACTAACCTAGCTCTAGTGCCCCCTTTTCTCCCTATGGATTGACCCTATACTTACCGCCCTCCTATACTACAACATGACCATGTGCTCTTGCGGATGTAGTGTTTTAGTTTGTGTGAGTGTATCGAGTATAGGTTTTTATAAATATCAAAAGTGAATCAACCATGTGTTCTGATCTCGTGGGGCATATCTAGTCGAGTCTAATTGACTAGTGTGTAGCACCTCTAGTGGGTGCACCAAGCTTTTTGGAGCCTTTTTCGGGGATAGAGGCGCTCGGCCTAGCTAGTTAGTGTAGCTTAGCTTTTCCTACTACCCTTACCATTGCTATTTTTTATTCTTTGTGTTACTTTTGCATCTTGGTTTGCTAACTTGTCCTCTTTTGTTTGGTTGTACCTCGTGTATGTGACAAGCAACCCTTTGAAGTCAAGATGGTAGACCGAAATGCACGAGCCCATTCAATCCCTCAACCTCCCTACATGATGAAGATACTTGAAGACATGTTAAATCTCATGAAGATTCATGTGGGAGCTTCTTCTAATCACTCCACCAACAACATTGAGGATCCTTGTGAAGATGTCCAAGTTCTAAAATCCTATGGTATTCAGAACAACCAAGGCTCCATGTCAAGCTCTTACACTTCAGAATGGAGAAATGGTCCAAACTTTTCATGGGAACCACAAGGAGACTGTGAGCCAAGAGACAGCTCCATGTTTGAAGAAGAAGTTCTTGCAAGGTTGAGAAGCAATGATGAAGTGAAGAGAGAGGTTTCCTTTCATGGAAAAATCATTGATCATCTTGAGCAAAGGTTGGATGAGATTTACCTTTCACTTGCCCTTTATGAGGAGGGAAACCCCTTTCCCAAACCATAGCCAACCCAAACAATGCAAATAGTTTAATGGGTTCCCCTCAAGTTATCTATGATCAACCACCTCCTCAACCTTCATACAACTTCCAACAAACCTCACAACCACCACCAAAATATCAACCACAAGAACCACCCCCATACCAACCACCTCCACAACAACCATCCTACATCCTTTACAATCCTAATCCACATCTACCACCAACACCACCACAACCATCACTTCTCCCCCTCCTCCCCATGAGCAAGTGGATATGATTTCAATCTTGAGGTGTGACAAGGTTATAGAGGAGCTCAACAAGGGAGGGAAGCAATTAGACAAAGATCATGATGGAGAACCCATGCTGCAAAGTCCTTGTGAGAGTGCTAAGTGCACTAAAATTTTTGCAGTCCAGCCAGATTTTGAGAAGATAAAATCTTGTGTCCCACCTTCCTTTGAGATGACACCACCAAGTTCCCCAATTTCTGATCCAAGACACCCCAATGTGATATTTTTAGGTTCATAAGTATCCAACGGAATGGAAACCCCTTTCTTGGATGCCTACGAAGACCCATTCCTTAAGAGAAAGAAAAATTATAGCATGAAAATTCTGAAGGTCTCAAGACTGATTAAGAAGATAAGGGGGAAGTTGTCCAAGAGAAACATGTTGAATGAGCTGAAAAACTTTATTGATGAGGATTATTACTTTGATACCTATGATGATGACCCCAGAGGAGAGACATATGAAGAAAGACACTTGAGGAACTCGCATAACCCTTAGGAGGAAGATCAAACAATGAAGGCATTTGAGAGGATTGCATATGATGGGGATGAAAACATTTTGCTTTTGGATAATGGTTGATTGATAGAGGAATAACAAGCCTAGTTGAAGGCTCTAAACTTAGCGCTAGTGGGAGGCAACCCACATTGGTTCGAGACTCTTTCTCTCAAAAACCTTCTTTTCTTTCTTTATTACACTTCCATTTTTTTCTTCGAGAAACACACTATACTTGATAGCTTTTCTATTTGTGAATCATGCTAGTACAGGTACAAGGAAGAAAAGGTGATGCACAAAAAGTCTAACCAAGGAGAAGACCAGAGTTGAAGAGAACATTGCAAAATAGTAGAAAATCTATGGGAAGGAGTCTAGAACGACTGTGCCACATAGCACGACCGTGTGACTGGAAAGACAGAACGACTGTGTTGCTTAGCACAGCCATGGTGGTCCTACCCTACTAACCTAGTGCTACATTGATCACTCCATCCCTTGGTGGTTGTCTTCTGTGACTCCATGCCCTTTACCCTATTATTCTAAACTTCTATTTCATGATAAGAACAACATGATTTAAAAGTTTGGGGTGGTAGGGCGGTCAGACCTTCTTTCACCGCATTTTTATCTATGTACCTTGTGCTAAATTTTTGCAAGATGATCACACAGTTTTACAAACTTTCATACATGTCTATCCTGACCTTGTGTGTCTGCTAGCATTCATGCATACATGTAGTTTAATTTCATGCATTTTTGTGTAATTTTTCAAAAAAAAATCTCTTTTTGCTCTTCCATGTCATGCATTGCTTTTCCATGTAGATTTCTGTAATTTTTGTGTGTCTTAACTAGGATTTTCTGCTTTATGCTTTAATTTCCCTAAAAGTTAGGTTTAGACATGATTGAAGGCAAATTGGCACCATTTTGGTCAATTTTTCCCAAACTTGAATGTTCTTGCCCAAAAAGCATGTTTTGACTTAATTTCCACTATTTGAAATGAAATTTTCAATCCTTTGACAAATGCATGTTGTTTTTTAAGATTTTATTGCCATATGGTCTTGATTGTTGACTTTTTACATGTGCACCACCTCTCTTAAGTTTGTGAATGTTTTTGTTGAATTATGAAGTGAGCAGGCTACAAACGCTTAGAGCCTATGGAATCACTTGATATAAATATGAATGTCATGTTATTCTATCATGTGGTGTGATATCATTTGATGAAGTGTTGGATTAGCTTTCATGCAAGAAATCTTATGCAGAAAACTACAATAATGACCCCTCTTTGATCTGACCCTTCTTTCACCATCTTCATACCTCTCCGCCTCATGAAAGGATGCCTAGTGCACATAATCAGCCTTGGCCACCTCCAAAAGTTTGGGGTGGCCATATCTATATCTACCCACTTCACTCTATCCACCATATGACCTATCTACATCAAGGGCAAAGAAAAAAAAGAAAAAAAATGATACTCCTATTTAATAGCATTCAAATAAAGAAAAGATGAGTGCTCTATGTAATAGCACTCCAAAAATTATTACTGCAACCCTTTCTTCCATTTTATGCCCATTGAGCTAGGAAACATCAAACCTATCTCATTTTACCCTTTTCTGCAGCCATGTGGATTATTTGATGTGATTTGAAACATAAGGTTGAAAGTATAAAGGTGAAATAGCACTCCTGGTCATCCTTGATTAACACCATCATGAAACAGTTTACCCAGAATTGCATGAAAGAAATATGGATAGCTTGTGTGTTTTATGTACTATATTTGATATTCATATGCTTTGTGCTCTATTCATGATTGGTTTGTGAAATAAGGAGAGGAGAGAGGTGGAATGCATGTACTTAGTCACTATTGATGCCATTCAGCAATAATCACCCTTTACATTGCATTTGTTGCTTGTGAAAATTTTGTAGAGATATTGAGTTGGAGCATACTTGAGGACAAGTATGTTTCAAGTTTGGGGTGGTGATTCATCCCTATTTTAGGGCTTCATCTTGTGTCATTTTGCATTTAAATCACATCTATACATGTTAGATTACATGTTATTTCTCCCAATTTGCATATTTGTGTAAAATGCACTTATGTACATTATTTGCATGTTTTTCAGGCATTTAGACCATGCTTGATGGAAGAGAGAGAGAGAGAGAAGGAGTGATCCTAGGATCTATTTACCCTTGGAGAGACCCAAAGTGAAGCATGATACTCCCTCAACCTACCCCTAGTGGCCAAAGATCCATTGAAGCAAAGATGTCCAAGAAAATCCAAAAAACAAAGTCAAAGTGTTGAATTAGAACCCAGCACGGCCGTGGTACCATAGAACGGCCATGCTAGGTCACTTGCAGAGACATACTCAATTGAAGCTGGAATAAGCACGACCGTGCCACCCAAAATGGACATGGTGAACTGACCCAGAATGGCTGTGCTAGCTGAAGACATAACGGCCGTGCTCATGGGAACGACCTCCTCTCAAACTCCACCCCACAGTCGTGCTACCCAGCACAGCCATTCTACCTATCACCCACCACAACTGTGCTACCCAGCACGGCCATGCTACCAGCCTCCATTCCACCACATCAACCTATGATTTTTCCACTTTCTTAGAATGGTCGTTCCCCACCACCACGGCCGTTCCACTCACACCCCACCACGGTCGTGCTTCTCACAAAACCCAACCACTTTTTCCACTATGTTTCCCATACTACCCCCACTTGACCTAGTGCTTCCCCCACACCTATATATACCTAGGTGGTGGCTAGAGGCTGAGGTTAGAGACCCTATAGCCACTCTAGCCTCCCCATTTCATCCTCCATCCACTCACACCTCATTCCACCTCCATTTCACCATTTCCACCATCAAAACCCTATTTTCCACCCATTTCCACCATACATCCATGCCATTCACCTACCTTGGAGGAGGGAGTTCGAGCTACAGCTGCTAGGAGGTGAAGAAGGAGGAGTCTTCACCGAGATCATCATGGATTTTCACTCCTCTACTCATTCTTTCTCCTTTCTCTTTGTATTTTCCCTTTCCATGAGTAGCTAGGCCCCTTTTGGTGGGCTGTTTGGGGTGTAAAATGTTACTTTGATACCATGTTGGGGAAAAATGATATGTAAACTTTGTAAATCCATTTATTAATGATTATGTTCTATTTCTATATCATTCTCCATGGATTGCTTGTTGGTTTATGTGTGAAATCACTTAGGAATTTAGGAAAATTGCTTATATGAGTGAATTTTGGGATTTGCCCCTAGGTCCAATTCTTGGATCCCTAGGTTGCCTCCCATATTCCTACTTCCTGATCAATCTCCCTAAGCCTAAGTGAGAGATCTAAGTAGTTATATTAGGTGACTCTAGTGCAATTAGCACAGAGCCTTCTCAAGGCTAGAATGTGAGGGAATTGGGGTCCAAACCCCTAATCCCCCCCATTACTACCCTCGGCCCCTAATTTCCCTAGGAATGGCTAATCTAGAAACCTAAACTTGATTAGACTCTAATTGAATTGAACCTAATCCCTAACCCAATTGAGCCTCGCAAGGGTAGTAGGAAGTGTTAGGGACTAGTTCCCCTATACACAACCTAGCATATCCATGGCCAGTTAGTAGCTTAGGTTAATTCATTAGACTCTAACTTGTTTGGTTTGGATAATCTAAATGGAATCATAATGTTTATATATCACCCCCCAACTTAAGTGATAAGTACATCCCCTAAACATCCCACACCTTCCTTAATTGCTTTAAAACCCTAGTTTTCATCTTGCTTAGCTAGTGTTAGCTTAGTTAGCTCTTTCCTTGCCTAGTTAGCTTCTTGCCTTATTTTTGCCTTGTTCTTGATAGTTTAGCTCTTTACGTGCTCTTTTGCCTTTCTCTTGATTGCCTTAGTGTAAATTTCCTTTTCATACATAGTTTAGTATTTTCCTACTTAATTAGTCTTAATCTAGTCTAGGGTTAACTTAGATTTCATTCTCGCCTTTTATTTCTTTCTCATTCACCTTAGTTTAACAATCAAACAATCACCTTTAAACCATTAACCCTAGTCTCTACATTAGGAACCTAGCCAAACTAACCTAGCTCTAGTGCCCCCTTTTCTCCCTGTGGATCGACCTTATACTTACCGCCCTCCTATACTACGACACGACCCCGTGCGCTTGCTGGTGTAGTGTTTTAGTTTGTGTGAGTGTGTCAAATGTAGGTTTTTATAAATATCAAAAGTGAATCCATCACGTGTTCCGATCTCATGGAGCGTATCTAGTCGAGTCTAATCAGCTAGTGTGTAGCACCTCTAGTGGGTGCACTAGGGAGCAGTTAGGTGATCCAACTTCAATGAATTTGTAATCTTTCTCTACATGACCGACCCTACTGTAGCACATTCAGATTGAAGGAAGGCACTCATACTTGAGACGGAGGTGTTCATCATCGAGGATGAACCCTAGCAAGAGAGGCTTGGAGGTGTCAACCTCCACCGCCATCCTCGCAATCCCTTGGTTTTACCAATCGAGTTCCCAATTCTCTCAAGTATCTTATTCTGGTAGAGGTGTACAGGAAGATCGAGAATTTGGACCCACACCACCAACCTCTAGGAGATTTGGTCTGAGGGCCTAAACTCTAGGTACCACGACTGTAGACAAATAGTTGTCGAAAATTGTCTGAAGTCTATTTCATCACAAGTTGGATGGTATAGTAGTTGTATTTAAGTTCAATGACTTGGAATTGACCTGTCAGTCCCCATAGTATTTGAATACGATTCACCAGAGCATGGTTCCCCCCTCAGTTGCCGCCTCTCCAAAACCCTAGGGGTTGTGATTGTAACACTTGGGCCCACTGTCCCAAGCTCTAGTAGGGTTTCAGGAATGACGACTAACCCCATAGACCACCACTAGCCTTAACTTTGTGCTTTATCCTCACTCACATGCAAGCCAGGGTCAACTTCCCGATTGGTCATCCATCCTAGTACTACTCCAAGCTGAGCACGCTTAACTATGGAATTCTTTAGTGATGGGCTCCCAAAAAAGGAGGTGCACCTTGGTGATATGGGCAGTTCAATCATTCCTTTTAAGATCATCTTATCTAAGGCTTAAATCCTAGGACGTTACAACGGCATCGTTTCTTCGTTGATTACCTAAACACTTTAGTAACCAAGTTAAACTTTATTTGTGATTTAACTCCTATTCTAATTGCACCCTTTGTGTGTCACTCAATAGGCCCAAAATTACGTTGGCAGTGAATGTCCATAACCAATTTATGATAGCACATCAATAAGTGGTATATAGCAACACATCATTGCTACCCAAGTAAGTGAAAAGTTGGAGCAACTTCAACATGGATTCATGATCAGTGTTACTATGATTATATAATTCCTTTGTTTCAGATATCTAGATTGAATTTGACACATGGAATCATCATCCTCTTAATCATTCAATCCATGTTACTTGAACTAGAGTAGGCTTTAGAGATGCATATGAGCTCAATATCATATATTGACTCATATGAGTATGGCCATAAATTTTCTTAGTTTCACTTATCAAGCAGACAAAATATCAACTCCAGTAGGAGGGACAAATCCCATCTACATCACTCACAGTCAATCCCCATGCGTTAGAAGTACCCAAGCATCACCTTTATGGTAACCCTTATTCAATGTCACGTAGGATGATGTGAAAATACATCAAATAACATGTGATGAGTGTAGTGATTTTAGGTCTAAGAATCACATATACAATTATCACATTGAGATATATTATGACTATAATCCATGCATCACTTCTCATGGCTAGTCTATTAGTTCATTTTTCTTTAACAAGCACATATGTGTTTGGTCTGATATCACATATCATGACTAATAAGATTCTATCATCAACCAACACACATTCTAGTCTAATGTGTTATTTTCGTCGATTAGCTTCCACAATAATATCCAACTAGGGACATAATAAGAATGTATGTAATCTTATCACAAATATGGTATCATTGTTCAGATCCTCAAACTAAAGACGTATGTCATCAAGCAATACCATTCTTTAGACATCTATCATGTTATACCATCATCTCATAATTGAAGAAACACATAGAGGAAAATGCCTTTATAATTAATCAAATTAATTACAAGATATGACATTATAATCATCATACGACTGGCTCTCAGGGCACACATACCAACACAAACAAGACTTAGATCAAAGACAAAGAAAATTGCAAAAAGATACTAAAATCTAGTCCTATGTAATAGTACCCAAATAAAGAAAATAATGGTTCTATGATGTAATAATATACCAATCTTGAACCTCAACTCTCTTCTTCCATTTACATACCCATTGATATAGGAAACATCAAACCTATCTCATTTCACCCTTGTGTAGACACGTGGGTCACTTAGAGTGGAGTGAAATATGAGATTGAATGCATGAAGGTAAAACAATGCTCTTATTCATATTTGATCATCACCATCTTGAAATGGTTAACGCCGAGCTATATGAGAACCATAAGGATTGATTGTGTATTTGGTTCCCTATATTTGAAATTTGTAGGATTAGTGCTTTGATCATAGTTGGCTTGTGAAAGATGAGAAGAAAGAGGTGAACTGCATGTATTTAGTCATCATCGAGTGCATATAGTCACAACCGCATCGAGCCATCCTTGTTCAACTGTCGGTAATCTATACACAACCGCATCGAGCCATCCTTCTTCTTAACGAACAACACGGGAGCACACCACGGCGACGTACTCAGTCGGATAAAACCTTTCTTCAACAACTCCTGCAACTGCTTCTTCAACTCTGCCATCTCCGCTGGATCCATCCTATATGCTGACTGTGCAACTGGCTGTGTTCCAGGAACCAGATTGATCTCAAAATCAATCTCTCAGGGTGGAGGAACACCAGGAAACTCCTCAGGAAACACGTCTGCAAACTCTCGAACCACTGACACCTCCTCAAGACTAGGACCTTTCGCCTTGGTAACCACAACGGTATCCACCACGTGAGCTAGGAACGCCTCACATCCTTGTCGTAACAACTTGTCTGCCACCATAGCTGATACCAAACATGTCGGAAGAATCTTCCTGTCTCCCTGGAAGATCCACTTCTCTCCAGCGACCTCAAACACTGCCTGCTTAGAACCACAGTCCAAGACAACCTTATACTTCTCCAAGGTATCCATCCCAAGGATAACATCGAAACCATGCATGTCAAGTGGTATAAGATCCACTTGGATGTGATGTCCCGAACAAGACAAAACGCAAGATGGACACTCCTCTCGAAGCAAAGAAGAACCATCAAGAGGGGTTTCTAACAACAAGCTATCCTTCTTACAACTAACAGGTAAATGACAGTTTTCAAGCATACTATAGGCGATAAAAGAGTGTGTAGAACCCGGGTCAACCAGAACAGATATAAAGCAAGAAGAAGACATATCAGAATGAAATAACTCCATCTGACCTATCACCACTCGCGGGTTGACTATCGCCTCCGGCTGACTCATGGCATAGAATCGAGTTGTTGCTTTCTGTCCACGACCTCTACTTCCCAGAGCAGATGATCCAGCCTGAGACGTTAGACCGCGTCCACGTCCTCTGCTACCACTGGGTTGCGGTTTCTCTGACCTCTGAAAACTCTGTCTCGGCTGCTGCGTCACTTCCACATCTCTATTCGGGCAATGCGATTTGAGATGTCCGGCCTGTCCACAAAGATAGCACGCCCTATCTTCAAACTGTGGCCTAGCTGGCCCTGTCACTGCTACAGAAGTTGAACTGTGCACCTTAGATGGTGAAGAAGCATAACCTTTCCCTTTACTCGGAGACCACTGAGAAGGTACACCAGAACTTCTCATCACTGACGGTGATGAAAACCTAGGCTTCTTAAAGCCACCAAACCTACGTCCTTGAAACTGAGCAGGTCTTTTAAGAGACATGGACTCTCTTTTCTCCCTTACTGACCTCTCGATCCGTCGAATAGATTCCACGAACATAGCAAACCGCTCTCGGTTCTCCAACGCAGACACCGGAGTCTTCAGCTCAACACTCAAACCCTTCTTGAAACGTCTGATCCGTTCCTCTTCTGTTGTCGCCATGTGAGGACAATACCTCAACAAATCCATAAACTTGGCCTCGTACTCGGTGATGTTCATCATTCCTTATCTTAACCTCTCGAACTGACTGATCTTCTCATCTAGGTACGTCTTGGGAAAGTATCTGGTGAAGAACTCGTGTCGAAACACTTCCCAACAGATCACCTCACCAGGCCGCTTCTCTTCTTCTATGGTCCACCAATGACCAGCACTACCCTTCAGAAGGTAGACAGTATGCTTTACCTTGTCTGCTTCAGGGATGGCAAGGATCCGGAAAGCCTTCTCAAGACTTGTTAGCCACAGATCTGCATCTGCTGGATCAGTAGTTCCAGCATAATCCGAAGCTCCAACTCGGCGAAGCCACTCGAAGGTCTTCCCAATACCCGATGCTACTTCATGGGGAACCTGTGCTCTCAGAGGAGGCACTGGTAATCGCTCAACCATGAGATTCATCGTAGCCATTAATTGCCCCATAAGCTGTTGGTCAGTAGGATGTTCAAGTATGGCTGGGTTAGGTTGGGGGACCTCAGGCACCTGATCTTCATGTGCCTGCCCATCTGCTCCATCAACCGATGCAGCATCACTGTATTCAGTAGAGTGTTCTTCATGGTTTCCAGACATCTTGACTTTTCTTCCGCTGAGGGCAGAAGATTTTGTAAGAAAACCTGGAAAACTCATAAGAACAGACTCAACCTAGTCCTAAATCCCTGTAAACTCAGCGAACCTAAAGCTATGATACCAAACTTGTCGCAACACATCCCATTATCACACAGATAACGAGGTGTTACACGAAAATGTGCGGAAATCACCATAACCACAGATTATGGAAAATACAGGTTAATTAAAACCGTTTGCGGAAAACTGATAAACTTGTGAAACTATTACTTTCCAGTCCTCATCCTGCACGGAAACAGGTCATATATACATACACAAGATATGATACGTGTCCACAGCTTACTGAAATAGCTGTTCATCCATCACACGGTTCATCACCTGTTCATATACACAGAGGCCCGCATCCGGCCAACAGCAGGATATAGAAACGTCGTTGATTGTTCATCGAGAAACCACAACAAAACACTGCCAAGGACCTGAGAGTACAGGGATGACTCTAGACTCTACTACAAAACATCCAAAACAGCAGCATGTCCATCGCTTGCCTTCTACTGCTCTTCAAACTGCTCAGCCGCAACACCACGACCACGACCACATCTACCTCGACCACCTGAAAACCAGCAGAGTGAGACAATTGAACAATTGTCCCAGCGGGAAACATAACTTCCCACCACAACTACCAAACCTCAAGAAGATATACTATAACAGCAGATAACTAATCAACAGATACAACAAGAGCAGCCTATATATATATATATCTATAGCAAAGCTATTCTTACCGAAAAGCTCACCAGCTGTACAAAAACATATAACCAGATGTCTCTCAATGGAACATGATTGACAAGATATATCACTATGTAACATGATTGTCAGAACCAGATGTAAAGCTACATAACCTGATTATCAAGATAAGACAGATTGCCACATAACCTGAAAGGTACAACAGAGATATTTACACAAACAAGGCCTCAACCAATGTTTCATGTTTGATATAATCAATGAATACTAAATGGTTGTATTACGTGTTATTATGCCCCGAGGATTTGAATCGTACCATTCAAATCCAACCT
Organism: Alisma plantago-aquatica; assembly: GCA_963693085.1. Classification (NCBI taxonomy): domain Eukaryota; kingdom Viridiplantae; phylum Streptophyta; class Magnoliopsida; order Alismatales; family Alismataceae; genus Alisma; species Alisma plantago-aquatica. The sequence goes on from OY856412.1 coordinate 1,260,273,181, forward strand.
CTGGTTGCGAAGCCCAAGACTGGTGCCATACAAGGTCTATGGAAGAGCCAGACTCCACAACCTCCCACCTCGTGGTCACTACACGAGCACAACACAAGCATGACCTTAGTTACATGCTGTAGTGGTCTAAGCCACTGGGTCAGCTCCATAGGCTACCCTCACTCTAGCTCGCCTTGGTACAGGTCTCGGCGCTAGTACAACTTGAGCCACGGGCCTGATCACCGTGCTCTGAGCCATGAACGCATTCATGCCCTTCAGATCACATATCCTGAGCCATGGGCCTGTTCACCATGCTCTATATACGTATCTGAGTCTGTAACCGAAGTTACACTCTTACCTCCTTACTTTAGGCTAGGAGTAACCTTGCATATTCAACAATATGTGCTCCGGGTTAACCCGTAGGAGAACTCATTTTACCATCACCAAGTCCTGACGATGATGGATCTATGGCCAGGGCAAACTACATGATATAATTCCACTGTAATTAATTAGTATCTTTTAGATGGATTGCAGGATTCAACCAAGTTATATAACATGCAAGATATAACAGAAAATAAAGAACATTATATTATTATTGAAACCTCTTCAACCTGATCCATCACAAGGATCCAGCATCACATGTTACCACTTGGCCTCTTGCCAACCATCCAGATCCATATCAAGGATCATCACATACCATAGGATATCAATCCTTCATCCTGTATTGTCACTGCCTCTCAGGGCTCACATCATCATCATGGGACCAACACATTACATATATAATCTCATAGAAAATTATCAAGGTAATGCTACTCATCACATCTGTCACATAGCCCACTCATGGCTACACATCACCTGCATGGTTAGGATACACAATAACCATAGATTAAATCATAGGGAATATGCTCACTATCATGGCCTATCACTCAAGATAATCTATTTATCAATATTTACAATATTTGATGATCAAGCTTGTTAAGCACATCATACCATAATCATGCCTACTCTTATCTCAGGATCATACAAACAATCAAGGTATTCACTTTGAGTATACCGAGTAATCATAATTGTCACCATCCATTACTATTGTCATTATTATCCGTATCACTAAACAACCATTAATGTAACCACAAATTACTATTGCCATTAACAATTAAGCATAATACTTACATTATGCATGTCATTACTACTCTTGCTACCATCATTACTATTATAGCATCACCATCCACTAGTATCTTTATTGCTATGTCATTAAACAAACTATTAATGTAACTGTCATTTAGCCACATTATTACCCACATTAATATTATTATTGCTTTTACTACTAACATGGCATCACCATCATTACATGATTGCCATCATCGTAACGATTAACATCTTTGCTATCCACCACATTATCATTGGTATCATTGTTATCAAAAGCACCATTAACATATGTTGCGCATAAGCATCTACTTCCATCACACTTGTGACCGTCACCAAAGGAACTCATACCCTCACCTAAGATAGCTCGCATCCCTCACCACTACTAGCTCACATGGTTAGGGCATGGGGAGGCAGCAACGCTGCGTTGCACCCAGCGCCCATCCTGACAGAACGTCACAAGAAGGAGTGTCGCGCGTCAGGGAGTATTGCGCGTCACACTCAATCGGGCAACGGCCGTCACAGCCACTCCTGTCGCCCGTCATCCTAGGCTAACACCCACCTAGCAACCTCACAACGGCCAGGAGAGAGAAGGAGAGAAAGAAGGAAGGAGAGAGGGAAACACTCCTGATAACGTGTAGCTATCCAACCAGGCCTAACGGCCGATATACTCCCAAACCGGAGGCGTGACGCCCGCCACAACTCTCCCTGTCGTGCGTCACACCACAAGGTGTATCGTCCGTCAGGGCTATCGGACAACCAACCATGTTTGTGTATCGTTCAACCTCAAGAACACATCACACTAGGCCCTGTCGTCCACCATGATACTAAGGCCCATCGTCCATGAGAAGAACAGGGGTGTCGTTCATCACAAAAAGAATCCTATCGTCCATCATGGTCACTACCATATCAGCCAACAAGACATGCTCACCCTATCGCCCAACACATGGGCAGGGATATCGCCCAACACAAGACTGACGCCCGACAAGCCTGCTGCCCAACACAACCATATCGGCCAATGCCCTCCCTAACCTATCGTCCAACATAGGAACAAAAGCAAGGTACACTAATCTACTAGCATATGAGCAAGAATATAACGAGAGGAAAGGAGTTAGGGATAGAAATTATGCAACCCGCCTTGAAGCAAGGAAGAAGAAGCACTCCAGCTCCAAGGGTATCGTCCACCACAGCTCCAAGGAAGGTGTATCGGCCAACACAGCAGCAAGGGGAGGGATATCATGCACTCAAGATGGAGGAGAGACCAAAAGAGCAAAGGAGACTAAGGCAAGGGAAAGAGTTGTATATATAGAAGGAAGGGGAGGAGAACCAAGGTACAACCATGCCATGTGTCGTCCACCCAAGGGACACTTGTCCTAGGGTTCCAGCCAACACACTAGCAAGGTATGGGACACTTGTCCAAAACATGCACCAAGTGTCCACTACACCAGACCAAGCATCATGGGCGACACAGGAAGCAGCTCTGCTGGGCAACACACCAGCCTGCTGGGCGACACAAAGCAGGTCTTGGCCGACACAAGGCTCAAGCAAGCCCAACACAGGCACCTCAAGGTCCAACCAAGCTCAACTCAGGCCCAGAGAACTCAAACAACAAGCCCAAGCCTTCCTTTCAACCCTAGAGGAAGCAAAGAGAGGGAAACATCTCACAAGATGGCAGACTTGCACACAAAACCCTAAACTTGGGTTATTTGCAAGTAGCCCCCTCAACTCTCAACAAAGCACAACAAAACCCTAATCACTACTCAAAGGTGATTAGCAAGCACCAAAGCACCAAGATTAAGCAAAACAAACAGGGTAAAACCTAAACGCAGGTCAGGGTCCTTACAATATACAGCTATTTAAATGACTTTTTCCTTTCTTGATTTTTGGAAAAGATGATGTAACATACTCAATTCCAAACACGTAGGCTAATTCTCCATTCTTCTAGGCCCCTATCTGATTATGTGGTTATCCAATATCCCTTTTTGCCCTTTTTAGTTAACTGCCTTTTAGTATCTATATTTCACTGTGTTAGCATAGACCAAAACATATTAGAATCTGATAACCCTATCTGACTCATTAGAAATACATGAACATGAAATCTTAGAATGTGATAACCCTAATACTTGAAGTATGGGAATTATTGGATACTAATACAAACTATAGCCTCAAGCATTACTTAATATCCTAGAACAACCATGGAATATTAGACTAAGGAATGTGGAAATGATGTAAGAGGATTCACATCCTATTTTTCTTTTAGGTTAAACCAATAACCCTATTTAAGTGAATAATGTATTAGGGCTTAATGGAAACACAAGCAGTCTCATAATGCAAATCTAAGTCCAAATTCATGACCCTCCTACTAAATTTGTGTAATATACCGATTTTGGGCTTCATTTCAGGTCAAATATGCCCCTATTGAAAAATTAAAAGATTAAACCTAAGTAGAAAGGGAATGATTTCATTTTTAATTCTAGGTTCATCAATTTAGGACCTAGGTTCCAGTTTTGTTCCTGTCACGCTCCCCAGCCATGGCCTGCTGGTTCATGTGGGTCCACCCAGGTCGAGTATGTGGGAGGCAGACCATGTCACCCCCTTTCCCCTGTCTTCCTCATTTCTGCGAGACATGGTCCATGTCACGATGATCGGTAGTATCCCTCTCCTTTCACTCAACAAGGCACTACGAATGTATTTCTCCTCCTCTCCCTTCCACCCTTCCCTATCATTCTCCTTCTTTTATAGCCACCCATCACTAGTCTCTCCCTCTCACATCCACCGTGACTGATGCTACTACAGTCGCCGCCAGTAACCCAACAATGGCATAGACATGCTTCATTTCTTGAGGTACACACTTCTTCCTCTTCTCTCTTCCCCTCTACATGTCTCTCTTCTCTCCATACTAGCCCTAACCGCCCTCATCTACCTCCTCCTCGCTGTGTCCTACACCAATGGAGCAGAACCACCGGGCACAACATCCGCCGACACTGACTCCAATTCACAAGTGTCGTCGTCCCCTTCTTCGCCTCCCTGTTCATCCTTCACGACTGCTCTTTGTCTCCTCTCCCTCTTCCTCTTCATCTTCCTTCCTTTACCTCACACCTAAAACCTAGCTGCAACATCTCACGATCCCTGCGCCCAACTGTCATGGCATCTAGGGACCTATCGCCACCTACAGCGGCTGGCGAGGATCATGTGGCTCCGACAACCACCGACTTGGAAATCTTCACCTCTAGATTCACCATCAACATGCATGTACTGAAGCTTAGACTTCTTCTACCTATCGATGTACATTCTGGCATTGTCCCTCATATTAGTGCCACCACTCAAACACCGATGTCTACAACCTCAACAACAATGGCTGTGCATACCCAGAAAATCACCTTTGCCTATAAGAAGCAAACCTCGATGGAGATACAACGTCAAATAGAGGCCATGGCGGTGCCCTTTTCCCCACCTATCCCTGCCCCTATTGTCTACCCAACTCCTAGAGCTGCTCTTGTGTGGTCTGCCTTCTCCAACAATGAACTGAACCAATTCCGATCAGACCTCTTTGTGACCTGCTTAACCTTGGATGCCTTGAAGCTGATCAAGTAGAGCCATCGATGGTCGGTAATCATAAAAATATGGAGTTCTTAAGGAAACGATCATGGGTTAGTCAATTTTCCTTAATAGCACAATATGAATTTAATATTATAATTGATATGTAATGAAAATTGTAACGGTGTATTAGATTATCCGATTATATACAAAACTACAGTTGGCTAAATTAGCTTATTCTTTACAACCCATAGAAGGGTATATATATATACGTCAGGACATACATACATGAAAATGTGAGGTAATAAATAATGAGGAGACCTAACTTGTAGATGACATACTAGTTCCCACATATTAGAGATAAATATACATGCTAAAATGTTGTACCCTATTTTAGGGTAGGATATGCACGGGTAATAACTACCATCCAGACACTTATATATGTATAAGGGATCATATATCCACTTAATACGACTCAAACCCTAATATGTCACTAGGTGATTGGGACTAGGATAAGGAAATTATGAAAATCTTTAATAAGAATGTATACACAAGGTTGCTTTGGTTTGACTAACAAAACCAATATTTTTCTGGGATGAAAACTCGACTTCGTGGACCAAGTATGTAGAATGAGTTAAACATTACCTATGAATATCAGGTATGTACATCCTCTATTTTATTTTGGGCATTATTTGACTTAAAACTCCATTCATTTTAATGAGGCATCTCTTTGAATATCAATTCTACTTGAAACTCAATTGTTGAACAATTATATTCATTGATTTTAATCCATACAAAATTCTTGTTAATGCTGAACTACTTTCTTTATATGGGTTCTTTGTAACCCTCTTGCTATGATTGCCTTTTTATGTGAAATTGACTAAAATGATAGTCTTGCCTCTCTATTTTATGCATGCTACATGTTTGACTAGAATATCTAGAATAGTAGTACCTATGTACAACCATACTTATAAAGGGCACACGTATTCCGCCCAGGGTGTGCGTTTCCACCCTTATTTCTTTTAGGCCATGATCCTATGGTGTTATGGCCCTATTTTAGGTATATTTAGTCTACATTTTTATGCATGCAAATATTTATTATTTTGAACTAAATTGTGGTTAAATGTTATGGCAAGACATTTTTATTATCATGCTTGTAATCTGAATTTAATATGATTCATTTCTTTTGTTACATTTCTTTTGAACTTACCCAATTGCAAATAGCCCCCCCTTTCTTGTCGGAACATCTCTTTTATACTTATAACCCATTAAAATGTCCAAAGTGTTTATTATATGTACATACTCAGCTCTTTGCTGGCCTTATTTTGTTTCCTATTTCCTGGGTGATGTTCTCTTCCACCCAAGTGTAGGTACATTACAAGACAAGGATGCAAAAAGATCATATACATGGTATTGGACCTAAGGATAGCTTGGAATGGCTGGGTTGCCCAACAGGTCTTGCGTGTGATTAGATTTATTAGATATATACCTTTTACTTTGTTATACCACCTTTTATGGTGAGGAACAATTATAAATGAATCATCATGTAAATTTGTAATAGTTTTGTTTCCACTGCTTTATTATTACATGGCTCTTGTATTGTATCATTTGAGTGGGGCCCCTTTTGGGTCCCACTCTTTATAGATGAAGAGATACTAAGTTGGAACATATTAATTGCAAGTATGTTTTAAGATTGGGGTGGTGATGGAGACCTATATTTGGTCGTCATCTTGTGTCTTTTTTCCCAATATATACATCTAGATATTTCATAATGCATGATATTTACCAAATAGATGCTATTATTATCAAATGCACTTATGGATTTTTTTGCATGTTCTATAGGTACTTTGACCACCACTTGATGAGTGAGAAAATTTGGTTGAATCTATGGTTTCTCCAAGCTTGGAGGAATCCACAACAAGGCCAAAACTACTCCCAACCTACCCCAAGTGATCAAAAATATATTGAAGAAATAAACTCCATAAATGACCAAGTTCAACGCCCAAATGCATGGGAAAGACACTAAAAAAGAATGTGGTACTTCACTGCGGCTGTGGTGAACATGCCCCAGTCATAAACTATTGACAGAATCTCAACAAGATGACCAAGTTGGCCAAAACATACATTTTGTGAAGAATGCTCACACCAGTATGTGGCCACCATTGTTGTGCTACCATTGAACCACACCTATTTTGTCACTTGATCTCCCTATCCTCCCACTTAACTCTAAATCCCATAAACCCTTATATAAGCCTTGGAGGTGGCTAGAGTTGAGGGTTGGCTCCCTTAAGCATTCATATCACCTCCCTATCACCGACCTACCTCACTCAACTTCCATTTTATCACCTTCCACACCAAAAACCTAGCTTTTAGGGTTTTTCCCATTATCCATTCCATTCCCATGTCATTGCACATTGGATAAGGGAAGTGCTCAAGCTTGTAGTTGTTGGAGAAGGAGTATTAAACCACTACTTCAAGCTCCATGGCTTCTCATATCTCTTTCTTCTCCATTTTTGTATTTCCCATTGTAATGAGTAGCTAAGACCCTTTGGTTGATTAACTGGTGGAATAAATGTGACTTATAATGCCATGTTGAGGAAATATTATTGTAAACACTATAATATCATTTGGAAATTTTATCCTTATGCTTTTATCACATCTCCCTATCTCTTACTATGGTGGTTGATGCTTGAAACCACCTAAGCATAGAAGAATGTGGTAGATGTGGACATTTGGGGAAAAATCCTAAGTCAAACTAGCGGATCCTTAGATAACTACCCCTCTTCCTACATACCCATCTATTCTTATATCCCTAGATGTGAGATCTAAGTAGATAGTAGTGCCTCACTTAATGTGCCTAGCAAAGAGCATGTATGTTTGTCAGGTTGAGTGTAAAAGAAGGTGAAATTCCCTTCCCCTGTACTCCATGGCACCTTTTTCCACTAAGTACATTAGAAGAATCACTCCTAGAGACCTAAAATGGTGTCCTTGTGATTGAATTATACCTATAACCTAGTCAATTGAGCCTTGTAAGGTTGGATATGAGGCAAGAGACTAGTTCCTCTATGCCCACCCTACACCACCAATGGTCAACTAGTAGTATAGGATAATTCACCATCATCCCACTTTGTTGTTTTGTTAGATGACATGGTTTGATAAAATGTGTTGCATAATAATACCCTAACTAGGTTCATGGTCACATTTTCCCCCAAATGGCTCACTTTCTTAACTGATTTCTCAAAACACTAATTACACAACTCGAGTCTAGTCATATAGCTTAACCTTCCCTCTCCCTAGGCCCAATTGTAATTATTTTAGTATTAAATCAGTTCCCCTTGAATCATATTCATTAAGAGTAATTGGATCTAATAAAATTATTTTAACAAATCACATTTTATATAAGGTTAATAATAAAATATTTAATTAAGTATTCAATTGGAAGTTAATTATATATTGTTCACCATTTAATAAGTTTTGACCCTAAATTGGCAATCTAGTATCATTCTAAGTGTAATTGATAAAAAATGATCTAATAAAATGAATAATGTATCAAATTGATCAAGACATTAAATGCATTAATATTGCTTAATTTAGAAGTAATAAAATAAAACGTCAAATGTTTTATAATGGTAAAAATAACATTAGAATTGGGAACCTCACATCATATTTAGCCTCTAGGTCAAATTTCAAGTCAATTTGGTATCATTTACCCCCTTGTTTAATTAATTGAATTCACACATTTTAGTACATGCCAATGCATTTAATTTTTCATTTAAAACATAAGTTAGTCTTAATTTTCTTGTAAATCTTCAACCCTACTCACGACCCCTCAGTTGAATACGGCTACCACAAAGCCTATAACTGGCACAGTTGACTCTCCTTATCTCATCTTTGCTTCCCTTCCTCTCCTACTCCTTCCTCTTCTCTCAGTTGCCTATATCTCCTCCACCACATAGCCATCGAGTTTCTTTCTCCTCTGTCCACCCTCCCTTTTTTACTCACATCAAATTGACAAGGATTTCTACAATAGGGTGCCAACCACAATGATCGACATCCACTTAATGACCATAGTCATAATATTCTTGCCCACCTCCTGACAGCCGGGTGTACAATAACCACTGTCGACCACAAACAATGTACCATACATACGATGCAATATTACTCCAACCTTCTTGAAATCATGTATGATCTAAAGGTATTTGGCCTCTCCTTCCCTCTTGCCCCAAGCTGTAGACACTCTACCTCTATCACTCACCTCATGGAAAATTGCCCAATAATCTACAACCGAGCAGAACCTCTTGCCTTGTCACCCTCATCTCGCTCTCTCTCCTTTCTAGTGACACACAACACTGAGACGTGGTTATCCCACCCCTAGTAGTCATGGAATAAGGGTCACCACCATCTATGTTAGTTGATGCATGCCCTATTTGTGGCATCCAACTCCCAAAAACAAGATTAATTAAGCGGAAGTGATCATTTGCAGCGGATTACTAAAAATCACTAAAAATTAAAACCTTTTTCAAAGAAATCCAATAATAGGAAAACTCTTTCAACAAGAACCAATGTATTACATTTACATCCTGGTTCATAAGTACATATCTTGTACTATCTCTTCTCGAGGGTTACAACATCAACTGCCTTATTAAAAGTTAAACACAGACAGCATAAGAACCTCAAGGCATTAAACCAAAATCTCAAAATGATTCATTAAAAGCACTAACTATTAACTCTGAGGACCTGAGAGTACAGAGACGACACATAGGACTTCAATCTACAAACACGACAGACAACACACTCCACCTGAGTTGTTGCTACTGTACCTGTTGCTGTTGAAGTTCTTCCTCTACATGATATTCTCAATCTCCTCCGTACTCGTCCACCTAAAAATGTTGGATCCCACGGGGGTGAGACAATTGAAAATTGCCCCAGCGAGAGATATAACTCTCTACTAGAAACATTATTATTGCAGTTTATAATATAAATCTGAACAGAAGATAAGCAGTTTATATCATTCTCATCTTTAACAATTTCAACTATCTGTGATAGAGCATTAAATCATCTATTCTCTTTATAAGGAATATAAAGAACATGTATATTATTTATCTATTGTATTAGCTCAACATCTCATGCTTTTCTCATGATACTCATTACTCTGATATGTCACCCATGACTCTTTCTTGTTTCTATCTGATAGCCTTAGCCAATCTGCTAAATAGATATTGGTTTATACGGGACATGAGAGTGTACATCATCATGTCTTATTTAGGCATTGGTCCATACCAATATTGTATAAATATTCTAGGCATTGGATTATACCTATCCTGTGGAACTAGTATGAGCATTGGACTTATATTGTTCCTGTATATCCTTTCCAAGTATTGGACTATGTCAATCCCAACTATTCCAAGTATTGAACTATGTCAATCATGTGACATTATTCTAGGTATTGAACTATGTCAACCATGTGCAATTATTCCAGGTATTGAACTATGTCAACCTTGTGCAATTATTCCAGGTATTGAACTATGTCAACCCTGTGCAATTGTTCTAGGTATTGAACTATGTCAACCATGTGCAATTATTCCAGGTATTGAACTATGTCAACCATGTGCAATTATTCTAGGTATTGAACTATCTCAACCCTGTGCAATTATTCCAGGTATTGGGTTATTACCAATCCTGTGCAGTTATTCCAGGTATTGAACTATGTCAACCCTATGCAATTATTCCAGGTATTGAACTATGTCAACCCTGTGTAATTATTCCAAGTATTGAACTATGTCAACCCTGTGCAATTATTCCAGGTATTGGGTTATTACCAATCATGTGCAGTTATTCCAGGTATTGGGTTATTACCAATCATGTGCAGTTATTCCAGGTATTGGGATTTAACCAATCCTGTGTTATTATTATTCCAGGTATTGAACTATGTCAATCATGTGCAATTATTCCAGGTATTGGGTTATTACCAATCATGTGCAGTTATTCCAAGTATTGGGTTATTACCAATCATGTGCAGTTATTCCAGGTATTGTGTAACATCCCTGACCTTGGTTATGAACTAACCCTAGGTGTTTTGCCTAAATGTGTAATAAAATTCTTGTGATTATCTTTTGGCATGTAATTAAGTTCCTAAGGAAAATATATTCCTTTTTCTGTCCCTTTTGAATAATGTTGTAATATTGTTTTGTAATACAGGGACCTTGTGCAAATTACCCAGTTAAGGGGTTAACTTGCAAAATTGCACATGTTAAGATGTTCCTTTGATGATGAGACATCATATGAGTGAGTATGATGAGGAATGATGAATTTTTCCCCAAGCTTGAGCATCAAGATGCAGCTTGTGGAATGATCCTTGTGCTTAAAAACCCGAAATTGGAGTAAAGTGCAATTTACCTAATTTAAGGGGTGCAACTTGTAAAAATACATCATCTAGAACATCTCTTATGACTCTTGTCATCATTTAGAGTAGAAATGATGAAAGGGACACATCAATGAATAAACAGATAAGAAAAATGATCTTGTGCATAAAATTCACCATGTATGTGTAAGAGGACCTTCATGTGTATACCCTAGTTGAAGGTTGATCTTTTCTACCCTTAGATATTGAATAGTGATGAACTTTGTTTAAGTTTAGATGGCTTGGACGTGCCTTAGAAATAAGAAGGGACTTAGATGAGAATCCCATGCTTTAGAGGTCCTTATGGTGCAAAATGGCCTTAAGGTATATAAGTCTTTTCCTAGTAAACCAAGTAAACGATTCCTCATTCTATTCACTTCTCTTCTTTCTCAAAACGACCAAGGCTGAGCTCTGGAGCTCAGGAGACGATCAACTAGGAGCTAAGGTGAGAAGAACCATCCTCAAGCTCGGATTCTTGCATGAATTCATCTTTTAAGGTTGGTTTTGTGGATAATTCACTTAGCTTTCTTGTTCTAGCCATCTTTTTCCAACCTTTCCTTGGAGAAAAACCCTTGGCCGACCTGTGGAGATCAAGACACCATTAAATACTTGAAGCTTGGAAGCTTGGATCTCAAGGAACGACCTTAAGGCGGGTTTTATAATTCTAAACCTTTTGCTTTGTTATGCATACTTTTATTCGTGCAAATAATAGTTAGTTCTTCTTCTTCCCCATCCTTCTTTGCACCCTTGCAAGCATTTTCGTGAAGAACAGACCTTGGTTTCAAGGTTGAAGACAAGGGGCGTTAATACCTATGTTGGTCCTTATCCAACTTTACTAAACGATCTTGGACCAATAGGACAAACGATCTCACACTCGTTTCAATCCAAATGGGTTCAATAGGTCGGTTTGGCCAAACGGGTTCCAACCCATTTGAGGGCGTTGACCAAGCATTGACCGTTTGGGATTTCTGTTCACAATTATGTAGGATAATGACCCACAAAATTTGAGGGGTTAACTCTAAAGGAATCGTAGGTTGAAGGCCAATCAATTAGGCAATCAAATTGAATTAAGTGCTATTTTCTAAACTAATTAACTTGAATCTTTGGGAAAACGGGTTCCAACCCATTTGAAGGAGTTGACCAAGCATTGACCGTTTGGGATTCCTGTTCATAATATATTGAATTTCATTTCTACCAAGAATCATGATCTAATTCCTAACCAATTAAGAGTTGAAGGCATTTCAACACCCTAACCCTAATCGGGTTAAATTTGTTGTTTTTCATGTAGATTTTGATGAGTGTTGGGTTGAACGACCCAAACGAGTTCAAACCCGTTTGGGGGTTCATCCAAACGATCTCACACTCTTTTAGTGACACCCCAAGACCGTTTGAAGGTCTAGGGTTAAATAAATATGATGGTTTGAGGGTCCAATCACAAGATATTGATAAATTGATGAAAAGTGCTGATTTATAATTTAATTAGGACTCAACCCTTATCAAATCAACTTAATTTTTGGTCAAACTTTGGGCAAACGGTCTCAAGACCGTTTGGAGATCATACAAACGATCTCAAGACCGTTTGTGCCAAGTTTGGGCCCAATTGGAGTTCAATTGATAGGTTCAACCTTGTTTTGATTCACATTGTTGAAAATTGATGAGTAGTCGATTGGAAACCTTAATTGAGTTAGACTTAACCATAATTGGATTTCAATTGAAGGTCAAATTGGTGCCCAATTGATTGAGGATCATCCTATTTGACTCAATTTGTAATTGGTTAACATGGCTTGGGCCAATTGAAGGCTTCAACTTAAGAAATCCTTTTCAAACATAACCTATGTGTCACCTTTATGTTCATGCGGTTTGAACCCAAGTTGGTCCACACTCGTTTGAGTCCAAACGAGTCCACACTCGTTTGAGTCCAAACGAGTCCACACTCGTTTGAGTCCAAAAAAGTCCACACTCGTTTAAGCCCAAATGAGTCCACACTCTTTTGACCTCAAACGGGTTCACACTCGTTTGAACTCAAACGGGTTCACACCCGTTTAGACTTCAAGTGGGTTCACACCCGTTTAGACTTCAAGTGGGTCCACACCCGTTTAAGGTCAAGTGGGTCCACACCCGTTTAAGGTCAAGTGGGTCCACACTCGTTTAAGGCTCAAATGGGTCCAATGTCGTTTGAGGTTAAACGAGTTCAAGGTCGTTTAAGAATCAAATGGGTTGAAGGTTGCAGGTTAAACCCTAAACCAATTGGAGACCTTCAAGGTTGATTATACTTAATCACTTGAAAGTGTAAAAGGTTCAATGATGATCTAATCTAAACCCTAATGGTAACCTAAGATGTTAAGGGACTAAGTTTCTAATGATATGACCCATGATGATGCTCAATGGGTAAATTACCAAAATGCCTCTGAAAGGTTCAATTGAGTGATACCTTGTTTTAATCAAACCCTAATCACATAATAGTGATGAGTTGACTTGTGTTAGTCAATAAGGACTTAACCCAACCTAATCTAGAGTGGTGTAATCACCATCTACTAGTTAGAGGAGAGAGAATGTACCAATTATGGTGGAAACTCAAGTAAAATACCTTCAATATACATGAATGTGCATGAATAGGGTATGATCCACTATGTGAAATCATGTAAACCCTAATTATGATAATTGATGAATCTTAATCTTATCTGAGGTCTTTAATGATGATGTTTCTCATACATAGGTGATGTTATGAGATCAATTCACCATGAGGTGAATAGTAAACCCTAATTCTAGGGTGATGACATGTAATGTGAATAGTAAACCCTAATTGATGAAAACTAGGGAAACCTAGCTCTTGTATGAGTAGGGAGATACAACTTCTTTAAATAAGTTATTACTGTTATCAGTTGATTTAACCATGCAGGTTCCTTTATGAGGATGATCATATTCAGGTATGGATGATGATACTATATTCATTAAAAGCATGTTGTTAGCTTTATGAATAGTGACATATATCCTGATGCCTTGTTAATAGCATCTTATGAGATTGATAGGCTGTGAGAGCCATGAATACCATCAAGGTCATGCTTTAAGAGATGACTTGTGATGAGAGTATTGCGAAATGATAATTGATGAGAGTTAGGCTTGTTACATTTAGTAGTCTTCCTTCATAGCTGTTGTGCTAATGATTAATGTTTGAGAACTTGTATGATGATCAAAGGATACTAAATTGTACCTAACTAATCAAGTATAATCATACCATGTAGAGCCCTGATCATAGATCCATCATAGTCAGAAGTTATATGATGGTGAAACAGGTTTTCCTAAGGGAACTCCTGGAGCACATACTTTTGAGTATGTGGGGTATATTGATGTGTAAAACCTTACGTCCTAGTGTAGGAATTGATGTAGATGTATCTTAATCTATCAATCCTTCACTATGTGTTTATGCCGGGGTGATGTAACACCAATCTCCCGAGGAAGTCTTTTATACCGCATCGATGAGAGATAAACAAGAAATCTTTCGATGGCGAAGAGAGTACAGAATGCCACTGTGACTCTAATAGAAAAGTACCAGAATACCCTGGTAAGCTATAGAAGCAGAGACACTAGATGTCCTGCATGTTGATCCTCACACTGACTGAGAAAGATGAGGTCATAAGAATCCGGCTCTTTTGATGACCTATGTATGATACCGATGTGACTTAATAGTGATCGGTAGGAGTATGAGTGGTATACCTCATCTCCGCAGGGCATAATGATGTTTGTAAAACATAATCAACCGCGTAGCATATCTGCTTAGATTGAACTATGAGATACATTGGTTGAAGATATATTACTTAAGTATACATGTTCTTCATATTCCTTAAATGTTGTTGTTCTAATTGATAATAATCTGTTGTTGATAGCCTTAGAACTTTTATTGCCTATGTTATTCTTGGTTGCTATAATAAAGCTTCTGGAGGAGAGTTATAACTCTCGCTGGGACAATTATTTAAAATTGTCTCACCCCGTAGATTTCAACTTTTTAGGTGGTCGTCGAGGACGAAGGAATCAATCTTCATGTGACCAATATCAGCAGTAGCAGCATCAGCAGTAGCAGCACCAGGAGCAGCAGTGAATCTCAGGTGGAGATACTGACTGCTGAGTCATGTAGTTAAGTGGACTTATGTTGTCTCTGTACTCTCAGGTCCTTAGAGTCTTTTGGTCTGAGATTTTGGGTTTTAAATCTTAAGATTTTTTATCTGGATGTATATAATCACTCATGAAGTGATCTAACAGAGATGTAATCTGTTTACCTTGTTTCTTATAAAAGGAGTTTCATGATTTCAAGATCTTGTCTCAAAAAGTTTTAAATTTCCGGTGATTTTCGTATTCCGTTGTTAATCGAATCGCTTCCACTGAGTTTAATCGTGTTTATCTCAGGTTTTGGAGATCAGAGCCCACATATTGGGATTTAACCAATCCTGTGTTATTATTCCAGGTATTGGGATTTAACCAATCCTGTGTTATTATTCCAGGTATTGGGATCTAACCAATCCTATGTTATTATTATTCCAAGTATTGAACTATGTCAATCATGTGCAACTATTCCATGTATTGAACTATGTCAATCCTGTGACATTATTCCAGGTATTGAACTATGTCAATCCTGTGCAACTATTCCATGTATTGAACTATGTCAATCCTGTGACATTATTCTAGGTATTGAACTATGTCAATCTTGTACAACTATTCCAGGTATTCAACTATGTCAATCCTGTGACATTATTCTAGGTATTGAACTATGTCAATCTTGTGCAACTATTCCAGGTATTGAACTATGTCAATCCTCTGACATAATGTCCCATGTCTGTTTACACAGCACTGGGTACCTCATTCTTCTACTGACATTTAAACTTTGGCCATGCCATTATGCTCAATCACATTCTTTATGTAAAACAAGTATCCCTCTCTTCTCCACACTTGTATAATCAAGGTTCCATCATTATTATTGTATTATTTTATTATAATTATTATGTTATTAGGTTTCCCTTTTCTTGGTTTATTAAGAACATTATCATCTCTTACAGTGGGCTTTTATAAATATCTTGGTACCTCCCACTAGGTATCAACTTACTCATGTGGTTCACAAGGCCTGTTAAAATATCTTATTACCTTTCACTAGGTAACAACCAATCTCATGGCTCATAAAGCACATTTAACATCTTGTCACCTTTCACTAGGCAACAACCAATCTCATGGTTCATAAAACACATTACATCTTAATGTAATGATTAGGACATCACTCTTTATATGTTACTCATCCAAGTATGTTGGATTTGAGATGCATCAAGGGATATCATTCTTAAAGAGATGGATGTGATATTTATGATGTCTTGATATATCACTTCCCTCAGCACTTTAAACTTACTTGATTCTATCGATTTATATTGTGTTAAGGTATTTCTCATCTTAATACTTCCATATACTAACCTATCACCTTTATTATGAAGTGCATAGATCATAAAACACACATAAGGATTGTCCAACTATCTTCCATGATAGGGACTCATCTCAGGTTAAGGCTTTGCTTGTTATAAAGTTACCTATAATCAATCACTATTCCATTATTAGGATTAGGTTTCCCATACCAACACCCTTTATTAGGGTTTAGGGTTTCACATACTAACATACTTCATTAGGGTTAGGATTGCATATAGCATCATCTTTCATTAGGCTTTCACATCACATTCCCCATAAATAGGGTTTACTATTCATCCCAACTAGGGTTTCTCATGGCATCACCCTCAATTAGGGTTTCTCATGGAATCAACCTCAATTAGGGTTTCTCATGGAATCACCCTCAATTAGGGTTTCTCATAGAATCACCCTCAATTAGGGTTTCTCATGGAATCACCCTCAATTAGGGTTTTACATCACATTACCCTAGTTTAGGGTTTCATACACTTTACCCTAAAATTAGGGTTTACTATTCAACCCAATTAGGGTTTCACCCTCCATTCCTATAATTAGGGTTTTACCTTATGTTACCCTGAATTAAGGTTAGGATTCATTAACCTTCTGGATTAGGGTTTCATGATCTCTTTACTGAGGATCATAACTTAATCACCACATGATTAATACTCATGTAATAATTCCTTTCTATCATCCTTTCAACTTGATTAGGTTTATATCAACCCTTCAATCAAGTATATATATATACAACTATGGTTGACAAAGTGTACTGAGACATTGCTTTCATAAGCTTATAGAGATTAACTCATCTAGGGTTACCAATTACTTAGTACCTTATAGGTACAACCCTAGTGATTATCTTTGGGATAAATCACTAACAACCATAGGGTAATTTTATCTTTCATCACCTTAGGTTTCCAATTAACTTAATTACATTGAAACATCCAAACATTCTTGACCATTGATACTCCAAACGGTTTGAAACCGTTTAAGCAAAACAATGATGAAACCATATGGACAAGTCACACTTGAAACCATTTGGGTCTCTAAATGGTCTTAAGACCGTTTGGTCCAAACCCTCTCAAAACTGAATGGATCAAAAAGGTCTTCCATCACTTAATCAATTCAGGATTTCAATCATTAAACCATCTATCAATTGAACCACTAATTTATTATTCCATTGGACCATTGAATCACCCTTCAATTGGACCTTCAATTAGGGTTTCGAACCCAATTGAACTAGGGTTCATAATCAAGAAACCATCCATTAGGGTTTTGAAATCAAGGAACCATCAATGGTTGACATTGTGGAACTAGTCCAATTGAAATCATTGGGTCATCATCAAACCATGACATGACCTGACCTCAAACGGTCTTGAGGTCGTTTGTATGACCTCCAAAAGTTCTTGAGACCATTTGCCCCATCCCATAACTTAAAATTGTGAAATTCAATTAGGGTTTGGATCATTAGATTGATCAACAATTGAACTATTGATTGCATTACCATTTGCTATCTTTGGACCTTCAAATACTCAACCATACTCAACCCTAGACCTCCAAACGGTCTTGGTTGACCTCCAAACGGTCTTGAGACTATTTGGGTGATCTCCAAATGGTCTTGAGACCGTTTGGGTTAATCAACCCAAAGATTTAATTCATTCAATTGCAAAATCAACACTTAACCCGATTAGGGTTTCTAATTGGATGATTGTCCATATATTGATTCAATCAATTGGAACCATTAGATCCTCATACAACATGTACTAGGGTCCTGACCTCAAACGGTCAACCCATCCAAATGGTCAACTCATCTAAATGGTTTGGGGTTTAAGACTCTAAACGGTTTGCAAACCGTTTAGTCTCCAAACGGTTTGGTGAAACCGTTTGGACCAAAGTCTTAAAACTGTTTGCAATAGATATTTGGGGAGGTGTGTACTTATGATGATGTCATCATCATCAAGCTCTAAACCCATGAAACTTTCTGTGATTTTCATGGAGATTTCATCAATCAACCAAATAAAATTTTGAGAATGAAGAAAGGGTCAACAATTGATAAGGAACTGAATGCAATAACAATATTAAGGGTTCAAGTTATCAAACCCACCTCCAATTGAGCTTCAAAGCTTCAACCTCCACGTCTTTAATGGTGAAAGCAACACCTTCAACTATCCCAAGCTCGTCCTCAAGGTTTGAGTGAAAAGGAATGGCTAGAATTGAAGATCGAGTGAAGATAAAAAGAAATCATGCATTGATTTGTGATTTCCACCATGGAATCAAGGTGAAAGAAGGTCAAGAAGCTTACCAACAGGTTGGGGGTCGTCCTCCTGTTTCTCCAAGCTCCCTTGGTCGTTTTTGCAAGCAAGAAGTGAAGGTGGATTCGATAATACCCATCCAAGCTAGGGATAAAGGAGCATATATGTATTTTATTAAAAATTCATTTAAGAGAGAGAAAGTAGGGGATAACTCCTCCATTTCCTTGCCACTTTCCCTCTTCCCTTCTTTGGTTATGAGGCTATCTATTTTGCCTCTTATTACTCTCAATTATCCATGATTTCAAGAAAAGCAAATTAAGCACCTTAAATCATATTATAATAATATCCATAAGTGAGTGGATATTTCTTTTTCTTATAATAATGTGAGTGAGTTATCCACTTCCCTTAGATATTTTCGTGCCTTTGCAAGGCACATGGTCGTCCACATATATGTATTTCAACCATTTCAATTTTGGTTGAAGGGCACTTCAATTAATATATTTATTTTTGCATATAATTGAAGTAAAGTTCCAATTATGCTTAAATCTTGATTATTTTAATATCAAGATTCTCTCTCCTCCAAAATGACACAAATGAGACGCCCCTCTCATTTTCTTTGCGCTACATGATGCCAAGAAACATTAGGGACTATTCTGAAGTGGTAATTTGCATATTGAACCCTAGGTTTTGGGTAAATTGCACATTGCACCAAAACTAGGTTTTAATGCATAAACATTGCTTAATCAGCTCTTTCTTGTTACTCAGGATTTCCCAAGCCATACCTGTAACACCCCTGACCTGGGTTATGACCTAACCCTGGAAGTTTTGCCTAAATATGTAATTAATATACTTGTGAACACTCCCTGGCATGTAATTAAGTTCCTTAGGAACATTTACTTTCAATTTTGCTCCTTTTTGTATAAAGTTGTAGCATTGTGTTGTATGCAGGGACCTATGTGAAAATTACCCAGTTTAAGGGTTGAACTTGCAAAATTCACAAGATAAGATGTTCCTTTGATGTTGAGACATCATGAGAATGGTTATGGTAAAGTTTGAGGGATTTCCCAAGCTTGAGCACCAAGGTGCAGCTGTGGAAGCAATTCCCATGCTTAGAAACCCTAATTTGGGGTAAAGTGCAATTTACCCAAATTGAGGGGTCCAAGTTGTAATTCTTAATATCTAGAACATCTTTTAAGACTCTTGTCATCATTTAGACTGGAAATGATGAGAGGGGCACATCAAAGCTTGATCAGATAAGAAAAGATGAACTTTGTGGTAAAAGACACCTAATTTGGGTATAGAAATCTTTCATGGGTGTACCCTAGTTGTAGGTTGGATTCCTTTACCTCTAGATCTTGAGATTTCATGAGTTTTGTATAAGGATAGATAGTTTTGGTCGTGCCTTTGAGCAAGGAGGGACCTAGATGTGATTTCCAATCTTGTGAGGTCCTTAGGGTGTAAAAGAGGCTAAAGTATATAAGCCCTTTTCCCTTGCAATTAAGTGAACGAATTTTCTTTCCTTCACTTCTCTTCCTTTCTTGCTCAAACGACCAAGGGTAGCTCTGTAGCTCAGGGGGGGACGACCAACCTGTTCAAGGTAAGAAAACCCCACCTTCTAGCTCGAATTCATGGAGGAATTCACTTTCTAAGGTTGGTTTTATGGTTAGCTTACTTAGTCTTCTTGTTCTAGCCGACCAAAGCAACGTTTCCTTGGAGAATTCACCTCTGACCAAGTTGTGGAAGCTCAAGGACGCCATTAAAGCTTGGATCTTGAAGGCTTGGAGCTCTAAGATCAACCTTTAGGCGGGTTTTATAACTCTAAACTCATGCTTTATATGTATGCTTAATTCTTGTAATTTACTTGGTAAAATCTTCTTCTACCTCCCTTCTTCCTTGCACGTTTGCAAGCAAAACAGTGGGGAAACTGACCTTGCTAGAGGTTGAAGATGAGGGGCGTGATTCCCTATGTTACTTTTTCAAACGACCTTGGACCCTTTTGGTCCAAACGGTTGCAAACCGTTTGGGTTCAAACGGTTTCAAACCGTTTGCTCTCAAACGGTCCTGCAAGACCGTTTGGATTGAAATGGTCTCAAGACCATTTGAAAGAGTTGACCAAGGGACGACCGTTTGAGGGTCTGTTCCTAACATATTGAATTTCATCTCTGCAAAGAATCAAAGTCTAATTCTTAACCAATTGAGAGTTGAAGGCACTTCAACATGAAACCCTAATCGGGTGAAAGAGTGCTGTTTTGACATATAGATCTTGTTGAGTTTTGGGTTGAAGGACCCAAACGGTCTCAAGACCATTTGGGGATTCCTCCAAACGGTCCTAAGACCGTTTGGGCACAACCCAAGACCGTTTGAAGGTCTAGGGTTAAGTTAATCTAATGGTTGAGGGTCCAATTGTAGGAAATTGATGAATTGATGAAAATTTCTGATTTTGACCTAATTGGACTTCAACCTTAGTCAAAACGACTTGGATTTTGGTCAAACTTTGGGAAAACGGTCTCAAGACCGTTTGGATGATGTCCAAACGACCTCAAGACCGTTTGGGCCAAGTTTGAGCCCAATTGGAGGTCAATTGATAGGTTCAACCTTGAATTGATTCACATTGTTGAACATTGATGACCAATCGATTTGAAACCCTAATTGAGGAGGATTGAACCTTAATTGGCTTGCAATTGAGGGTCAATTGGATGTCTAAGTGGTTAAGGCTAACCCTAATTGACTCAATTTATAAGTGGTTAGCATAGCTTTAACCAATTGAGGGCTTCAACACACATATCCATGAACATTGGTGACCTTTGAACCCCTTTGGAGGTCCAAACGGTTTGAGCCCATTTGGACCAAACGGTCTCAAGAACGTTTGGATCCAAAAGGTCTCAAGACCGTTTGAGACCAAACGGTCTCAAGACCATTTGGGGCCAAACGGTCTCAAGACCGTTTGGGCTCAAACGACCTCAGGATCGTTTGGTCCAATCGATCTCAAGTATTTTTGATCAAACGGTTTCAAACCGATTGAAGCTCCAAACGGTTTGGAAGTCAACCCTTCCAAACGGTCTTCACCTCCAAACGGTCTCAAGACCGTTTGGGTGGTTGAAACCGTTTGGAGATTGGTGATGGTTTGTACTTAACCATTTGATGGTGTAATTAGCTCAATGATGATCCAATCTAAACCCTAATGGTAACCTAGGTCATTAAGGGACTATGTGATTAGTGAGTTAACCCATGATGGTAATCATGTGGCAAATTACCAAAATACCCTTGAGGGGTATAGAGGGGTAAAACCTTGTTCTAATCAAACCCTAATCACATGATGTTGATGTTTTGGATCATGTTAGTCAATGGAGACTTATCTCAACCTGATCTAGAGTGGTGTTGTCACCATCTACTAGTGAGAGGAGAGAGAAAGTATTTCTAGAGAGAGAAAGTATCCTAGAGAGAGAAAGTACCCTTTTTAGGTGGAAACTCTAGTGAGATACTTCAATTACACATGAATGTGCATGATTAGGGAATGACCCACCTATGTGAGGTCATGGAAACCCTAATTATGATAGCTAATGGATCTTAATCTTAATTAAGAGCCTTAAATGATGATGTTTCTCTTACATGATGATGTAATGAGTACAATTCACCATGGAGTGAATAGTAAACCCTAATTTTAGGGTGATGACTTGAAAGATGAATAGTAAACCCTAAATTGTTGAATTGTTTACTATTATCTATTGAACTAACCATGCAGGTTATTATGAGATGATGGTCACACTCAGGTATGGAATACCATGTTATATTCATTGAAAGCATGTCTTAAGCTTTATGAATAGTGAATCATCTTGATGCACTGCTAAGTGACATCCTTTGTGATTTATGGGCTGTAAGAGCCATAAACACCATCAAGGTCATGCTTGACAGATGACTTGTGATGAGATAATTGAGAACTGGTGATTGAAATGAGTTAGGCCTGCTACATTTTAGTATTCTCATATATAGATGTAATGCTAATGTTTTTGTATGATGATGTGAATACTGAATGTACCTAACTAATCAAGTGTAATGTAGAGCCCTGATCATAGATCCATCATTGTCAGAGTCTAAATGATGGTGAAACAAGTTTTCCTCAGGGAACTCCTGGATCACATACTTTTGAGTATGTGGGGTACATGGATGTGTAGAACCTTACATCCTAGTGTAGGTATTTGATGTAGATTCATGTAGTCCGTCATACCTTCACTAAGAGAGAAAGGGTGAGAGGATTTGATGTAGATTCTAGTAGTCCATCAAACCCCACCACAAAGTCTAAAGGGTGAGATGTATCTTTACACTCCCT
This sequence comes from Alisma plantago-aquatica, assembly GCA_963693085.1. NCBI lineage: Eukaryota > Viridiplantae > Streptophyta > Magnoliopsida > Alismatales > Alismataceae > Alisma > Alisma plantago-aquatica. The sequence goes on from OY856412.1 coordinate 1,260,296,252, forward strand.
TAAAGACACAAATACCGCATCGGTGAAAGATAAACAAGAAATCTTCCGATGGCGAAGAGGGTACAGAATGCCACTGTAACTCTAAAAATAGCGAAGGTCCAGTTTACCCTGGAGAGCTATTATTAAAGGACATCCCGCCAGATGTCTATCAAAAAATCCTCTAACTGACTGAGGAAGGTGAAGGTCATAAGAATCCGGCTCTTTTAATGACCTATGTATGATACTGATGTGACTTCTTAGCGATCAGTTGGAGTATGAGTGGTAAGCCTCATCTCCACAGGGCATAACAATAATGTTTGAAAAACATAATCAACAGCGTAGTATATCTGTTAGAGTTATCTACGAGTTATTTGATTGATGTTACCTTGAATAGCATAGATGTTCTCATATTTTAATATGGATTGAACTCTTGCTTATCATCAGAACTGCTAGTGAATATCTTGAAGGCTCTTATTGCTTTAGTTATTCCTTGCTTTGCTTATAAAGCCTAGTGGAGAGTTATAACTCTCGCTGGGGCAATTATGTATAATTGTCTCACCCCGTAGACTTCTACTTTTTAGGTGGTCGTCGAAGACGGAGGAACAAGAACACAGGTGACCAATCCCAGCAACAGCAGCATCAGGAGCAGTAAATATCTCAGGTGGAGATCTAGCCTGCTTCATGGTGTAGTTAGAGTCAAGTCCGATGTGTCCTCTGTACTCTCAGGTCCTGGAGTGTTTTGGAATATGAATTCTTGAGAATTTTTGTATCATGTTGTATATAATTACTCAAGAAGTAATTGTCAGTGATGTAAACAGTTAAATCCTTTTTCTATGGAAAAGGTTTGTGGTTTCAGGCTCTTGTCTCGAAAAGTTTTAATTTCCCGTGATTTTTGTCTTCCGCTGTTTACCGATTGCTTCCGCACATGTTTAAATCGGGATTAATTCGTGGTTTGAAGATCGGAGCCCACAATTAAGTGGTATCAGAGCTCTAGGTTCGCCGAGTCTACAGAGGCATAGGACTTAGGAAGTCGAGTCTATCTTTAGTATTCCTTCCTTATCTAATAGAATCTTCTACTCCTCAGGAGAAGAAGATACTTAAGATGTCAAAGCCACATGATGAGTATGTGGAAGAAAGTAGTGCCAGTGCACCTCAAGGCGGTGCAGGAGTACTAGAGGTGGAACAGCCTGTACCAGAACAACCTAGAGAGCCACCCCAGTTTGGCCCAGCTGACATAGGTAACCCAGCAGTCCAGACAATGTTTGGGCAGTTCATGACTGCCATGACACATATAACCGACCGGTTGCCTATGCCTGCACCTAGGGCACCTGTCCAGCCTGAGGGGCAAGGTATCGGGAATACATTCGAGCGACTACGTCGTGTCGGAGCTACCGAGTACCATGGGACTGCTGACCCCGCAGATGCTGATCTGTGGTTGACAGAGCTGGAAAAGGCTTTTAGGATCCTCAACATCCCTGAAGCTGAGAAGGTTAGACATGCTGTCTATCTTCTCAAAGGAAGTGCTGGTCACTGGTGGACCATGGAAGAGCAGAAGAGACCTGGAATAGAGATCTCGTGGGAAGATTTTCGGCGGGAATTTGTCCAAAGATATTTCCCAAAGACCTTCCTAGATGAGAAGATCTCTCAGTTTGAGAGACTGAGACAGGGTATGATGAACATTAGCAAGTATGAAGCTAAGTTCATGGAGCTGTTGCGGTTTTGTCCGCACATGGCTGCCACAGAAGAAGAAAGAATCAGAAGGTTTGAGAAGGGGTTGAATGCTGACATGTCTACCCCAGTGTCCGCCTTAGAGAACCGAGAGAGATTCTCTACCTTCGTTGAGTCAGTCCGAAGGATAGAGAGATATGTGGTTGAGAAGAGGCAAACACAGAAAAGGTATCCACAGTTCCAGGGTTCTTCATCTATGGACTTTAAGAAGTCTAGATCCTCTACACCTAACCCTCCACCATCTAGATCTAGTCCTCAGACTCAGTGGTCTCCTAGTAGAGGTAGAAGAAGAGGACAACCACCTCGGGAGACACAGAGTTCTGCATCAATGTCTGCTACCGGACCACAAAGACCACAAGAAAGAAGATGCTACAACTGCGGTAAGGTGGGACATTTGATGAAGGACTGCCGATCTAGGCCTGTCAGTGTGACACAGCCTCCGAGACAAGGACAACAGGGATCACAGGGAGGACAATATCAAGGAACAGGTCGAGGACGCGGGCAAGCGTCTCAAGCTGGATCATCAGCACCACCTCAACAACAGGCTACGGCGAGGTTCTATGCTATGAACCCACCAGAGGCAGTGGTCAATCCACAAGTAGTGACAGGTCAGATGGAACTTTTATATTCTGATATGTCTAAATCTTGTGTAGTATCTGTTTTGATTGACCCGGGTGCTACACACTCTTTCATCACTCGAAGAGTGATTCGTAACTGCAATATGATAACTAGTCATAGGGCAGATAAGTTGTTGTTGGAGACTCTGTTGAGTGGGTCTGCTGTTCTGCAAGAAGTATGCTCTCCTTGCGTACTTTTCTTTTCTAAGCATCGCATTCAAGTGGATCTCATACCGCTTGATATGCAAGGATTTGATATAATCCTAGGGATGGATACCTTGGAAAGGTATCGAGTTGTCTTGGATTGTGAATCCAAGCTGGCAGTGTTTGCTGATGAAAGCAACACATGGATCTTTCAAGGTGAAAGAAAGATTCTGCCCACCTGTCTTGTATCAGCTATGGTTGGTGATAAGTTGATGAGGCAAGGATGTTATGCATTCTTGGCCCATGTGGTAGATGTTACCAAGGAGAGTCCTAACCCTGTTGAAGTTCCAATAGTTAGGGAATTCGAGGATGTGTTTCCCGAAGAACTTCCTGGTATACCACCACCCCGGGAAATTGATTTTGAGATCAATTTGGTCCTGATTACGAAACCCATAGCCCAAACTCCGTATAGGATGGCGCCTGCTGAGATGGCAGAACTCAAGAAATAGCTTCAAGAGTTACTTGAGAAGGGTTTCATCCGACCGAGTACCTCACCTTGGGGTGCTCCGGTTTTGTTTGTTAAAAAGAAAGATGGATCGATGCGGTTGTGCATTGATTATAGACAACTCAATAAAGTAACAATAAAGAATAAGTATCCTTTGCCGAGGATTGATGATCTTTTCGACCAGTTGCGTGGTGCAACAGTCTTTTTTAAGATAGACTTAAGGTCTGGATATCATCAACTCCGCATTAAGGACAGTGACATATCTAAGTCTGCCTTTAGGACAAGATATGGTCACTATGAGTTCACGGTTATGTCATTTGGACTAACCAATGCACCGGCTGCATTCATGGAACTCATGAATAGAGTCTTTCGACCTTTCCTTGATCAGTGTGTTGTCGTCTTCATAGATGACATACTGATTTATAGTAAGGATGCTCAGCAGCATGAGCAACACCTTCGCCAGACTTTGACCTTGCTAAGAGAGCATAAGCTATACGCTAAGTTTAGCAAGTGCGAGTTTTGGTTATCTGAAGTGTCTTTCCTTGGACATGTGGTTTCTGCCTCGGGAATTCGTGTTGACCCTGCAACGATAGAATCTGTTCTGCAGTGGGAACAACCGAAGACACCGACGGAGATTAGAAGTTTCTTGGGGTTAGCTGGCTATTATCGAAGGTTTATTAAGAATTTCAGTTCTATAGCATTACCTTTGACCAAGTTAACCCGGAAGGATGTTCCTTTTGCTTGGAGTGATAAGTGTCAACAGTCTTTTCAGCTGTTGAAGGAGAGGTTAACGAGTGCACCTGTGCTTGTGTTACCTGAGCAAGGAAAGGAATATATAATCTTTTGTGATGCCTCCAAGAATGGACTTGGATGTGTGTTGATGCAGGATAAACAAGTGATTTCTTTTGCTTCCCGACAGCTTAAGAAACACGAGGAGAATTATCCAACACACGATCTAGAGTTAGCTACTGTGGTCCATGCTTTGAAAATCTGGAGACATTATCTCTACGGAGAAACTTTCCAGATTTTCACAGACCACAAGAACCTTAAATACATCTTCACTCAGCATGAGCTTAATATGAGGCAACGTCGCTGGATGGAGTTAATCAAGGACTACGATTGTACAATTGATTACCATCCGGGCAAAGCCAATGTGGTTGATGATGCCTTGAGTAGGAAATCAGCAACATCAACCATGGATAGGGCACAACTAAGTTCCTTAGTATGCTCTAGAAGAGATATGCTTATCTCTTTAAGGCAAGACAATGTGCAGTTGAAGGCATCATTGTTAGCAGGTCTGTTAGCTGAGATGCAGATTAAACCTACCTTAAGAGAGCAGATAAAGGAGGCACAACAAGTAGATGTTTTTGTACAGCAGATTAGATCTGAGTTTGGAGATGAGAAGCAAGAAGGTTTTCATGAGTCAGATGACCAGATGGCATGCTATCATGGAAGGATGATAGTGCCAGATGTGGACAACCTGAGGAAGTTAGTCCTAGAAGAAGCTCATTCTTCGATGTATGCTATGCATCCAGGGAGCACCAAGATGTATCGAAACTTAAAGGATATGTATTGGTGGCCTGGGATGAAGAAGGATGTAGCTGAGTTTGTTCTGAGGTGTCCTGTGTGTCAGCAGGTCAAGGCTGAACACCAGAGACCTGCAGGAACAATGCAACCCTTACCCATACCACAGTGGAAGTGGGACCATGTGACCATGGACTTTGTTGTTGGCCTACCTAGGACAAACAAAGGACATGATTCCATTTGGGTAATTGTTGATAGGTTGACAAAGACAGCGCATTTCTTACCTGTCAAAACAACCTATTCTGCTGAAAGGTTATCCCAGATATATGTTCAAGAGATAGTGCGGTTACACGGAGTTCCTGTCACTATAGTTTCTGACAGAGGTCCCCAGTTTACAAGTCACTTTTGGGAACAGTTACACAGAGCCCTAGGCACCAAGCTAAGGTTTAGTACAGCCTTTCATCCCCAGACTGATGGACAGTCAGAAAGAACTATATAGACCTTAGAAGATCTGTTGAGAGCATGTGTTCTCCAGTTTACCGGGAGTTGGGATCTACATCTAAGCTTGATAGAGTTTGCCTATAACAATAGCTATCAACATAGCATTGATATGGCACCATATGAAGCCTTATATGGTAGACGTTGTAGATCACCCTTGTGTTGGTATGAAACTGGTGAGCACCAGCTGTTAGGCCCTGATCTTGTGCAGCAAACTACAGAAAAGATTAAAGTAATACAACAACAGCTTAAGACTGCACAAGATAGACAGAAATCATATGCCGATAAACGTCGTAGACCCCTAGAATTCCAGGTTGGAGACAGAGTGTATCTCAAGGTCTCACCTTGGAAAGGAGTCCTTCGTTTTGGGAAGAAAGGAAAGTTAGCTCCTAGATTTATGGGACCTTATCCAATTGTTGAAAAAGTTGGAAAGGTGGCCTATAGACTAGAGTTACCTCAGGAGTTGCAGAAGCTGCACCCTGTGTTTCACATTTCCATGCTGAGGAAATGTCATCCAGATACCGAGTCAGTTCTACAACCTATGGAAGTAGAATTGAATGAAGATATAACGTATGAGGAGGGACCAGTGTCAATCCTCGATAACAGAACTAAAAAGTTAAAGAAGAAGGATATAAGCCTTGTAAAAGTCCTCTGGAACCATCGTGGTGTTGAAGAAGCCACTTGGGAACTAGAAGATGAAATGAGAAGAAAATATCCTGCTCTTTTCTTATAATATGCTTTATCGATTTCGGGGACGAAATCCTTTTGAAGGGGTAAAGAATTTGTAACATCCCTGACCTGGGTTATGACCTAACCCTGGAAGTTTTGCCTAAATATGTAATTAATATACTTGTGAACACTCCCTGGCATGTAATTAAGTTCCTCAGGAACATTTACTTTCAATTTTTCTCCTTTTTGTATAAAGTTGTAGCATTGTGTTGTATGCAGGGACCTATGTGCAAATTACCCAGTTTAAGGGTTGAACTTGCAAAATTCACAAGATAAGATGTTCCTTTGATGTTGAGACATCATGAGAATGGTTATGGTAAAGTTTGAGGGATTTACCAAGCTTGAGCACCAAGGTGCAGCTGTGGAAGCAATTCCCATGCTTAGAAACCCTAATTTGGGGTAAAGTGCAATTTACCCAAATTGAGGGGTCCAAGTTGTAATTCTTAATATCTAGAACATCTTTTAAGACTCTTGTCATCATTTAGACTGGAAATGATGAGAGGGGCACATCAAAGCTTGATCAGATAAGAAAAGATGAACTTTGTGGTAAAAGACACCTAATTTGGGTATAGAAATCTTTCATGGGTGTACCCTAGTTGTAGGTTGGATTCCTTTACCCCTAGATCTTGAGATTTCATGAGTTTTGTATAAGGATAGATAGGTTTGGTCGTGCCTTTGAGCAAGGAGGGACCTAGATGTGATTTCCAATCTTGTGAGGTCCTTAGGGTGTAAAAGAGGCTAAAGTATATAAGCCCTTTTCCCTTGCAATTAAGTGAACGAATTTTCTTTCCTTCACTTCTCTTCCTTTCTTGCTCAAACGACCAAGGGTAGCTCTGGAGCTCAGGGGGGGACGACCAACCTGTTCAAGGTAAGAAAACCCCACCTTCTAGCTCGAATTCATGGAGGAATTCACTTTCTAAGGTTGGTTTTATGGTTAGCTTACTTAGTCTTCTTGTTCTAGCCGACCAAAGCAACGTTTCCTTGGAGAATTCACCTCTGACCAAGTTGTGGAAGCTCAAGGACGCCATTAAAGCTTGGAGCTTGAAGGCTTGGATCTCTAAGATCAACCTTTAGGCGGGTTTTATAACTCTAAACTCATGCTTTATATGTATGCTTAATTCTTGTAATTTACTTGGTAAAATCTTCTTCTACCTCCCTTCTTCCTTGCATGTTTGCAAGCAAAACAGTGGGGAAACCGACCTTGCTAGAGGTTGAAGATGAGGGGCATGATTCCCTATGTTACTTTTTCAAACGACCTTGGACCCTTTTGGTCCAAACGGTTGCAAACCGTTTGGGTTCAAACGGTTTCAAACCGTTTGCTCTCAAACGGTCCTGCAAGACCGTTTGGATTGAAACGGTCTCAAGACCATTTGAAAGAGTTGACCAAGGGACGACCATTTGAGGGTCTGTTCCTAACATATTGAATTTCATCTCTGCAAAGAATCAAAGTCTAATTCTTAACCAATTGAGAGTTGAAGGCACTTCAACATGAAACCCTAATCGGGTGAAAGAGTGCTGTTTTGACATATAGATCTTGTTGAGTTTTGGGTTGAAGGACCCAAACGGTCTCAAGACCGTTTGGGGATTCCTCCAAACGGTCCTAAGACCGTTTGGGCACAACCCAAGACCGTTTGAAGGTCTAGGGTTAAGTTAATCTAATGGTTGAGGGTCCAATTGTAGGAAATTGATGAATTGATGAAAATTGCTGATTTTGACCTAATTGGACTTCAACCTTAGTCAAAACGACTTGGATTTTGGTCAAACTTTGGGCAAATGGTCTCAAGACCGTTTGGATGATGTCCAAACGACCTCAAGACCGTTTGGGCCAAGTTTGAGCCCAATTGGAGGTCAATTGATAGGTTCAACCTTGAATTGATTCACATTGTTGAACATTGATGACCAATCGATTTGAAACCCTAATTGAGGAGGATTGAACCCTAATTGGCTTGCAATTGAGGGTCAATTGGATGTCTAAGTGGTTAAGGCTAACCCTAATTGACTCAATTTATAAGTGGTTAGCATAGCTTTAACCAATTGAGGGCTTCAACACACATATCCATGAACATTGGTGACCTTTGAACCCCTTTGGAGGTCCAAACGGTTTGAGCCCATTTGGACCAAACGGTCTCAAGACCGTTTGGGGCCAAACGGTCTCAAGACCGTTTGGGGCCAAACGGTCTCAAGACCGTTTGGGGCCAAACGGTCTCAAGACCGTTTGGGGCCAAACGGTCTCAAGACCGTTTGGGCTCAAACGACCTCAGGATCGTTTGGTCCAATCGATCTCAAGTATTTTTGATCAAACGGTTTCAAACCGATTGAAGCTCCAAACGGTTTGGAAGTCAACCCTTCCAAACGGTCTTCACCTCCAAACGGTCTCAAGACCGTTTGGATCCAAACGGTCTCAAGACCGTTTGGGTGGTTGAAACCGTTTGAAGGTTGAAACCGTTTGGAGATTGGTGATGGTTTGTACTTAACCATTTGATGGTGTAATTAGCTCAATGATGATCCAATCTAAACCCTAATGGTAACCTAGGTCATTAAGGGACTATGTGATTAGTGAGTTAACCCATGATGGTAATCATGTGGCAAATTACCAAAATACCCTTGAGGGGTATAGAGGGGTAAAACCTTGTTCTAATCAAACCCTAATCACATGATGTTGATGTTTTGGATCATGTTAGTCAATGGAGACTTATCTCAACCTGATCTAGAGTGGTGTTGTCACCATCTACTAGTGAGAGGAGAGAGAAAGTATTTCTAGAGAGAGAAAGTATCCTAGAGAGAGAAAGTACCCTTTTTAGGTGGAAACTCTAGTGAGATACTTCAATTACACATGAATGTGCATGATTAGGGAATGACCCACCTATGTGAGGTCATGGAAACCCTAATTATGATAGCTAATGGATCTTAATCTTAATTAAGAGCCTTAAATGATGATGTTTCTCTTACATGATGATGTAATGAGTACAATTCACCATGGAGTGAATAGTAAACCCTAATTTTAGGGTGATGACTTGAAAGATGAATAGTAAACCCTAAATTGTTGAATTGTTTACTATTATCTGTTGAACTAACCATGCAGGTTATTATGAGATGATGGTCACACTCAGGTATGGAATACCATGTTATATTCATTGAAAGCATGTCTTAAGCTTTATGAATAGTGAATCATCTTGATGCACTGCTAAGTGACATCCTTTGTGATTTATGGGCTGTAAGAGCCATAAACACCATCAAGGTCATGCTTGACAGATGACTTGTGATGAGATAATTGAGAACTGGTGATTGAAATGAGTTAGGCCTGCTACATTTTAGTATTCTCATATATAGCTGTAATGCTAATGTTTTTGTATGATGATGTGAATACTGAATGTACCTAACTAATCAAGTGTAATGTAGAGCCCTGATCATAGATCCATCATTGTCAGAGTCTAAATGATGGTGAAACAGGTTTTCCTCAGGGAACTCCTGGATCACATACTTTTGAGTATGTGGGGTACATGGATGTGTAGAACCTTACATCCTAGTGTAGGTATTTGATGTAGATTCATGTAGTCCGTCATACCTTCACTAAGAGAGAAAGGGTGAGAGGATTTGATGTAGATTCTAGTAGTCCATCAAACCCCACCACAAAGTCTAAAAGGTGAGATGTATCTTTACACTCCCTTAAAGACACAAATACCGCATCGGTGAAAGATAAACAAGAAATCTTCCGATGGCGAAGAGGGTACAGAATGCCACTGTAACTCTAAAAATAGCGAAGGTCCAGTTTACCCTGGAGAGCTATTATTAAAGGACATCCCGCCAGATGTCTATCAAACAATCCTCTAACTGACTGAGGAAAGTGAAGGTCATAAGAATCTGGCTCTTTTAATGACCTATGTATGATACTGATGTGACTTCTTAGCGATCAGTTGGAGTATGAGTGGTAAGCCTCATCTCCACAGGGCATAACAATAATGTTTGAAAAACATAATCAACAGCGTAGTATATCTGTTAGAGTTATCTACGAGTTATTTGATTGATGTTACCTTGAATAGCATAGATGTTCTCATATTTTAATATGGATTGAACTCTTGCTTATCATCAGAACTGCTAGTGAATATCTTGAAGGCTCTTATTGCTTTAGTTATTCCTTGCTTTGCTTATAAAGCCTAGTGGAGAGTTATAACTCTCGCTGGGGCAATTATGTATAATTGTCTCACCCCGTAATCTTCTACTTTTTAGGTGGTCGTCGAAGACGGAGGAACAAGAACACAGGTGACCAATCCCAGCAACAGCAGCATCAGGAGCAGTAAATATCTCAGGTGGAGATCTAGCCTGCTTCATGGTGTAGTTAGAGTCAAGTCCGATGTGTCCTCTGTACTCTCAGGTCCTGGAGTGTTTTGGAATATGAATTCTTGAGAATTTTTGTATCATGTTGTATATAATTACTCAAGAAGTAATTGTCAGTGATGTAAATAGTTAAATCCTTTTTCTATGGAAAAGGTTTGTGGTTTCAGGCTCTTGTCTCGAAAAGTTTTAATTTCCCGTGATTTTTGTCTTCCGCTGTTTACCGATTGCTTCCGCACATGTTTAAATCGGGATTAATTCGTGGTTTGAAGATCGGAGCCCACAATACCTCTGCATCATCTTCATTCTCATGATGCTTAAACACATGAATAACATTTATCAAGTAACATTTGCAAGTTAACCCCTCACATTGGGTAATTTGCACTTTAGTCCAAACTAAGCAAACATTGTTTCAACATTATTCAAAAAGGACTAAAATTGAAATATAAGTTCCTCTTGAACCTTAATTACTTTTCAAAAGATAAGAGCAAGCATATAATTGTCTTTCTTAAACAAAACTCCTAGGGTTAAAGCATAACCCGGGTCAGGGATGTTACAAATTATAAACCCCTAACAAGGATTTCGTCCCTGAAATCACAGATAAAGGGAAACAGATATTATCCATCATCTCATAAAGTCTTCTCATAACATATCAATGTCATGTTTATGCAAGGCATAAACCCCTAACATATGATGTCCATGCTATATAATATAGTTAAACTGATTTCATAGTTAACCACTCCAGGTGGTCAACATAAATTATCTGATACCATAATTCCTTACCTTGGTATCCATCACATGTGCTGAAAACACATCACATTTCATCTTTCTTTCATACTGGGACATTTCTTGTTATACATATCTTTTTCTTGGAACCCAAGTCCAAGACAACTGATACTCTTCTAAGTATCCATCAAATAATCAATTTTACTTTATGCACACCAAGTGTTCTAAGACCCACTTGGTTGCCATGTCCCTGAAAGAAAAGAAAACAAAGGATCATATTCTTCTTATCACCCTTTTGTTATCCAGGGTTGTTTATTCATGAGAAGAGATTATCATCTCCTTTAAACATTACATGAACCTTCTACTGTTCATGAGTTATTTACTCTTATTTCTTTCTTGGTTCCTTGCCATCGACATAGGTATCATATGGATGCTCACTTTTCATCATTTCTTAATATCATTTTCACCATGATTACTAGATATAGGTATTCAAACCTTTAGTTCATCACTGATTATTGTTACCTTCCATCAGGTAACTTATTACCTCTAGGTCTTCAAACCAGGGTATACATTATACTAAGCATCTTCTTTTGTTTATAAATTGATTTATAATTAAATCAAATTCCTTCATATATCAATTAGAATGTGGTAGAAATATCCATGCCACATCTCCTACTTCTTTCTTTAGATTGTTTCAGAATGATTACTTGATTAGAGTAATCAGAAAGATAACAATCTAGGTATGTCATACTTACCTTGCCTTCAATAAATGAATATCTGGCCAGGGTATTCAAGAACTGAAATTAGGTAGTATATATTTGTTTTATATTATGTTTCATATCCTTAACATCTCTTTAAATTTCACTACTTAGTATCTCAGATTTTCTCTGAGTGATTCTTTTACATCTTTTCCCTTTCTGCATGAAAAGAGAAATTTTCAAACATATAAGAGGATATTAAACTGAACATAAGTTTTCATCCTTCTTATATCTTCCTCATATCCTTAAAGGATTATACAGATAAACTAAACAACAACTACCTTTCTTATAGTAGGAAATAGAAGGTAACTCAAAATAGAAAGTTCTACCTTGACAAGCCTACCTTTTACAAGTTAACTAGCATCTTATCTGGACCAAAACATGGACTTAGTTGTTATTTGTTATTGCCTTTGTCCTCTACTACCAGAAGTAGATGGACCAAACTGTGACACTTGTCTTCGTCCTCCACCATCTGCTCCACTGGACTGAGGTCCTTGTGGATTTTGCAGATTATGCCTTGACTGTTGGGTCACCTCACTATTTCTCCTTGGACATTGTTGTCTAAAATGTCCTAGCTGTCCACATTTGTGACAAGATCGACCCCAACTTGATGACCCCTGCATAGGTGCACTAGATTGAGGTTGAACTGGTGAAGATTTTGGTTTTTTAGTACCACTAATCATTGGTCCATGTGACTGTGTAGACTTTCTTTTGAGGTTTGTCTCATGTTTCTTTATCGTAGACCTTTCTATCCTCCGTATAGACTCCACGAATGTGGCAAATCTCTCTCTACTTTCTAGGGCAGATGCCAGGATGGACATCTCAGCATTCAATCCCTTATCAAAATGTCAGATCTTCTCCTCCTCAGTAGATGCCATTTGAGGACAAAATCATAAAAGTTCCATAAACTTAACCTCATATTCATTTATCGACATAGCTCCCTATCGAATCTTCTCAGACTGTGAGATCTTTTCATCTAAGTATGTCTTTGGAAAATACTTATTGATGATTTCTCGATGAAATTCCTCCCATTCAACCTCTTCATCATTCCTTTTTATTTCTTCTATAGCCCACCAGTGTCCAACACTACCCTTAAAAAGGTACACCGCATGTTTAACTTTGTCAGCCTCTGGGATACTAAGGATCTTAAAGGCTTTTTCTAACTCAGTGAGCCAGAGATCAACATCTGCTGGGTCAGATGTTCCATCATATTCTATGGCTCCTACACAACGTAGTCGTTCAAAGGTCTTACCAGACCCATATCCCTCATTGGAAACTGGTGCCCTAGGTGACGGTGTTGACATCCGGTCTACCATATACCTCAGTTTGGTCATGAGTTGCCCAAAAAGGTTATGAACATCTGGGTTTCCTCTGATGACTTCATCAACCTGGGGATTTTCAGGCACTGGTTCCTCCCTTTCCTGATCCCTTGCACCTCCCACTGGTGCAGCAACATTTCTCTCAGCAACGTGTCCCTCACATTCTTCAGACATCTTCGAGTTATATATCTTCTTCTACATAAGCAGAAGGCAATATAAGATACACTGGAGTAAACTTAGAACAGACTTGATACCTTAGTCCTATGTCTCTGTAGACTCAGCGAACCTAGAGCTCTTATACCAATAAATTGTGGCATCCAACTCACAAAAACAAGATTAATTAAGCGGAAGCGATCATTTGCAGCGGATTACTAAAAATCACTAAAAATTAAAACCTTTTTCAAAGAGATACAATAATAGGAAAACTCTTTCAACAAGAACCAATGTATTACATTTACATCCTGGTTCATAAGTACATATCTTGTACTATCTCTTCTCGAGGGTTACAACATCAACTGTCTTATTAAAAGTTAAACATAGACAGCATAAGAACCTCGAGGCATTAAGCCAAAATCTCAAAATGATCCATTAAAAGCACTAACTATTAACTCCGAGGACCTGAGAGTACAGAGATGACACATAGGAATTCTATCTACAAACACGACAGACAGTACACTCCACCTGAGTTGTTGCTGCTGTACCTTCTGCTGCTGAAGTTCTTCCTCTGCAAGATATTCTCAATCTCCTCCGTGCTCGTCCACCTAAAAATGTTGGATCCCACGGGGGTGAGACAATTGAAAATTGCCCCAGCGAGAGATATAACTCTCTTCTAGAAACATTATTATTGCAGTTTATAATATAAACCTGAACAGAAGATAAGCAGTTCATATCATTATCATCTTTAACTATTGCAACTATCTGTGATAGAGAAGTAAATCATCTATTCTCTTTATAAGGAATAGAAAGAACATGTATATTATTTATCTATTGTATTAGCTCAACACCTCATGCTTTTCTCATGATACTCATTGCTCTGATATGTCACCCATGACTCTTTCTTGTTTCTATCTGATGGCCTTAGCCAATCTGCTAAATAGATATTGGTTTATACGGGACATGAAAGTGTACATCATCATGTATTATTTAGGCATTGGTCCATACCAATCCTGTATAAATATTCCAGGCATTGGATTATACCAATCTTGTGCAACTAGTATGAGCATTGGACTTATATTATTCATGTATATCCGTTCCAAGTATTGGACTATGCGAATCCCAACTATTCCAAGTATTGAACTATGTCAATCCTGTGACATTATTCCAGGTATTGAACTATGTCAACCCTGTGCAATTATTCTAGGTATTGAACTATGTCAACCCTATGCAATTATTCCAGGTATTGAACTATGTCAACCCTGTGCAATTATTCTAGGTATTGAACTATGTCAACCCTGTGCAATTATTCCAGGTATTGAACTATGTCAACCCTATGCAATTATTCCAGGTATTGAACTATGTCAGCCCTATGCAATTATTCCAGGTATTGGGTTATTACCAATCTTGTACAGTTATTCCAGGTATTGAACTATGTCAACCCGGTGCAACTATTCCAGGTATTGAACTATGTCAACCATGTGCAATTATTCCAGGTATTGAACTATGTCAACCATGTGCAATTATTCCAGGTATTGGGTTATTACCAATCCTGTTCAGTTATTCCAGGTATTGGGTTATTACAAATCATGTGCAGTTAATCCAGGTATTGGGATTTAACCAATCCTGTGTTATTATTATTCCAGGTATTGAACTATGTCAATCCTGTGCAATTATTCCAGGTATTGGGTTATTACCAATCCTATGCAGTTATTCCAGGTATTGGGTTATTACCAATCCTGTGCAGTTATTCCAAGTATTGGGATTTAACCAATCCTGTGTTATTATTCCAGGTATTAGGATTTAACCAATCCTGTGTTATTATTTTAGGTATTGGGATTTAACCAATCATGTGTTATTATTATTCCAGGTATTAAACTATGTCAATCATGTGCAACTATTCCAAGTATTGAACTATGTCAATCCTGTGACATTATTCCATGTATTGAACTATGTCAATCCTGTGCAACTATTCCAGGTATTGAACTATGTCAATCCTGTGACATTATTCTAGGTATTGAACTATGTCAATCATGTGCAACTATTCCAGGTATTGAACTATGTCAATCATGTGACATTATTCTAGGTATTGAACTATGTCAATCCTGTGCAACTATTCTAAGTATTGAACTATGTCAATCATGTGACATAATGTCCCATGTATGTTTATACAGCACTGGGTACCTCATTCTTCTACTGACATTTAAACTTTGGCCATGCCATTATGCTCAATCACATTCTTTATGTAAAACAAGTATCCCTCTCTTCTCCACACTTGTATAATCAAGGTTCCATCATTATTATTGTATTCTTTTATTATAATTATTATGTTATTAGGTTTCCCTTTTCTTGGTTTATTAAGAACATTATCATCTCTTATAGTGGGCTTTTATAAATATCTTGGTACCTCCCACTAGGTATCAACTTACTCATGTGGTTCATAAGGCCTATTAAAATATCTTGTTACCTCTCACTAGGTAACAACCAATCTCATGACTCATAAAGCACATTTAACATCTTGTCACCTTTCACTAGGCAACAACCAATCTCATGGTTCATAAAACACATTACATCTTAATGTAATGATTAGGATAGCACTCTTTATATGTTACTCATCCAAGTATGTTGGATTTGAGATGCATCAAGGGATATCATTCTTAAAGAGCTGGATGTGATATTTATGATGTCTTGATATATCACTTCCCTCAGCACTTTAAACTTACTTGATTTTTACATGATAGGGACTCATCTCAGGTTAAGGCTTTTCTTGTTATAAAGTTACCTATAATCAATCACTATTCCATTATTAGGATTAGGTTTCCCATACCATCACCCTTTATTAGGGTTTAGGGCTTCACATACTATCATACTTCATTAGGGTTAGGATTGCATATAGCTTCATCTTTCATTAGGCTTTCACATCACATTCCCCATAAATAGGGTTTACTATTCATCCCAACTAGGGTTTCTCATGGCATCACCCTCAATTAGGGTTTCTCATGGAATCAACCTCAATTAGGGTTTCTCATGGAATCACCCTCAATTAGGGTTTCTCATAGAATCACCCTCAATTAGGGTTTCTCATGGAATCACCCTCAATTAGGGTTTTACATCACATTACCCTAGTTTAGGGTTTCATACACTTTACCCTAAAATTAGGGTTTACTATTCAACCCAATTAGGGTTTCACCCTCCATTCCTATAATTAGGGTTTTATCTTATGTTACCCTAAATTAGGGTTAGGATTCATTAACCTTCTGGATTAGGGTTTCATGATCTCTTTACTGAGGATCATAACTTAATCACCACATGATTAATACTCATGTAAGAATTCCTTTCTATCATCCTTTCAACTTGATTAGGTTTATATCAACCCTTCAATCAAGTATATATATACAGCTATGGTTGAAAAAGTGTACTGAGACATTGCCTTCATAAGCTTATAGGGATTAACTCATCTAGGGTTACCAATTTCTTAGTACCTTATAGGTACAACCCTAGTGATTATCTTTGGGATAAATCAGTAACAACCATAGGGTCATTTTATCTTTCATCGCCTTAGGTTTCCAATTAACTTAATTACATTGAAACATCCAAACATTCTTGACCATTGATACTCCAAACGGTTTGAAACCGTTTAAGCAAAACAATGATGAAACCGTATGGATAAGTCACACTTGAAACCACTTGGGTCTCTAAATGGTTTGAGACTGTTTGGTCTCAAACGGTCTTGAGACCGTTTGGACTCAAAGGGTCTTAAGATCGTTTGGTCCAAACCCTCTCAAAACTGAATGGATCAAAAAGGTCTTCCATCACTTAATCAATTCAGGATTTCAATCATTAAACCATCTATCATTTGAACCACTGATTTATTCTTCCATTTGACCATTGAATCACCCTTCAATTGGACCTTCAATTAGGGTTTTGAACCCAATTGAACTAGGGTTCATAATCAAGAAACCATCCATTAGGGTTTTGAAATCAAGGAACCATCAATGGTTGACATTGTGGAACTAGTCCAATTGAAATCATTGGGTCATCATCAAACCATGACATGACCTGACCTCAAATGGTCTTGAGGTCATTTGGATGACCTCCAAACGGTCTTGAGGCCGTTTGCCCCATCCCATCACTTAAAATTGTGAAATTCAATTAGGGTTTGGATCATTAGATTGATCAACAATTGAACTATTGATTGCATTACCATTTGCTATCTTTGGACCTTCAAATACTCAACCATACTCAACCCTAGACCTCCAACCGGTCTTGTTTGACCTCCAAACGGTCTTGAGACTATTTGGGTGATCTCCAAACGGTCTTGAGACCGTTTGGGTTATTCAACCCAAAGATTTAATTCATTCAATTGCAAAATCAGCACTTAACCCGATTAGGGTTTCTAATTGGATGATTGTCCATATATTGATTCAATCAATTGGAACCATTAGATCCTCATCCAACATGTACTAGGGTCCTGACCTCAAATGGTCAACCCATCCAAACGGTCAACTCATCTAAATGGTTTGGGGTTCAAGACTCTAAACGGTTTGCAAACTATTTAGTCTCCAAACGGTTTGGTGAAACCGTTTGGACCAAAGTCTTAAAATCGTTTGCAATAGATATTTGGGGAGGTGTGTGCTTATGATGATTTCATCATCATCAAGCTCTAAACCCACGAAACTTTCTGTGATTTTCATGGAGATTGCATCAATCAACCAAATAAAATTTTGAGAATGAAGAAAGGGTCAACAATTGATAAGGAATTGAATGCAATAACAATATTAAGGGTTCAAGTTATAAAACCCACCTCCAATTGAGCTTCAAAGCTTCAACCTCCACGTCTTTAATGGTGAAAGAAACATCTTCAACTATCACAAGCTTGTCGTCAAGGTTAGAGTGAAAAGAAATGGCTAGAATTGAAGATCAAGTGAAGATAAGAAGAAATCATGCATTGATTTGTGATTTCCACCATGGAATCAAGGTGAAAGAAGGTAAAGAAGCTTACCAACAGGTTGGGGGTCATCCTCCTGTTTCTCCAAGCTCTCTTGGTCGTTTTTCAAGCAAGAAGTGAAGGTAGATTCGAAAATACCCATCCAATCTAGGGATAAAGTAGCATATATGTATTTTATAAAAAATTCATTTAAGAGAGAGAAAGTAGGGCATAACTCCTCCATTTCCTTGCCGCTTTCCCCCTTCCCTTCCTTGGTTACGAGGCTATCTCGTTTGCCTCTTATTCCTATTAATTATCCATGATTTAAAGAAAAGCAAATTAAGCACCTTAAATCATATTATAATAATATCCATAAGTGAGTGGATATTTCTTTTTCTTATAATAATGTGAGTGAGTTATCCACTTCCCTTAGATATTTTCGTGCCTTTGCAAGGCACATGGTCGTCCACATATATGTATTTCAACCATTTCAATTTTGGTTGAAGGGCACTTCAATTAATATATTTATTTTTGCATATAATTGAAGTAAAGTTCCAATTATGCTTAAATCTTGATTATTTTAATATCAAGATTCTCTCTCCTCCAAAATGATACAAATGAGACGCCCCTCTCATTTTCTTTGCCCTACATGATGCCAATAAACATTAGGGACTATTCTAAAGTGGTAATTTGCATATTGAACCCTGGGTTTTGGGTAAACTGCACATTGCACCAAAACTAGGTTTTAATGCATAAACATTACTTAATCAGCTCTTTCTTGGTACTCAGGCTTTCCCAAGCCATACCTCTGCATTAAAAAACACTAGAGGGGGGGTGAATAGAGTTTTTAAATATTTTAACAATTATTTAACTCAAAACAACCACAATTGAAAATGGAAGAAGGAGACAGGTGTTTAGAGTGGTTCCAACTTTAGCAAATACTAAAGTTGTCAGTCCACTACCCGGTTGCTTACCCAACCGAGATTTTGAAAGTATTAATTTTATTACCTTCACAAGGATTTACACAAAATACAATACTTTCTTTACACCCCTTGAACAGCCTTCACTTGAAGTAGATGCACCAACTTGAGGTAGCCTTCTTGAAGTAACTCCAAGCTCCCCCTTGAAGTAGCCTTCCTCTCTAGAAGTAACCTCCCGTTGCACTAGCCTTCTTGAAGTAGCTCAAGGTCCCCTTCTTCACCAAGAAGATCTCCAACCTCTCCAATCCGCAGCCTGCAACCTAGGAGTAGCCAGGAGAGTACAAACAATAATAGAGAACAAGAAAGGAAAAAGGAAATTACAACTTATCCTTTTGTAGCACAAGGCTTAATTTGCCTAGATCAAACGTGTAGATCTCCTAACCAAGGTGTATGGAATAGTAATTGCAGTGGATAGGAGATGTTAGCCTATGGGTCACGAAATTTGAGCTGAGAGAAGAAGTAGCCAATTGTCACTATGCTCAATTTGCTCACAAACAGGTTGCTCAAAGTATGCTCAAAGATTTCTCAAGTGTAACAAGTGAGTTTAGGTGTCCTAAGGCATGTCCTATTTATAGGAATGTCCTACAAGTGCTTAAGGACGTTCTAGACACATTCTAGGGGTTTCTAAGTGCTTAACTAGCCGTTAGGTACAAGTTTGTTGCTTTAGCAACGACTAATTAATTAATTCTACAGTTGCTGTCAGAGACCATCTCGGTTGAGAAATGGTCGACCGAGACACCTACTCGGTCGACGTTTTGTCGACCGACAGGCTCTCTGGATCAAGTGTATGCAATGTTTATCTCCAACTGCCAACTACCTTGTCAGTTGTGTCTAATGGCTACTTGGGTCTTTCTCGGTCGAGAAGATTGTCGACCAAGAGTGTCTCGGTCGAGGATTTTGTCGACCGAGATGGACCCTGTTTCAACGTTTCAAATGAAGCCATAAAGTGTGTGTATGAGTGTGCATGTGTGACACTATTGAAGGGGATGACCTATCTAAATGTGGTGCTTAGCTAGGGAAGATCTAACGCTTGATTTACATGAAGTCTAAGTACTTGTACATTATATATTTGTACAAGTTTACAATTGATTACATTTCATGACATTTACAATCATTCAAGCATATAGATTCCCTAGTGCTTTGTCATCCACCTTATTCCTGCAACACTCAAGTAGCACGTTAGATTAACAAGAATGAAATGTTTGTCATTATCAAAACAAAGGGATTTACAGATGTCCATTTAGCCAACAATCTCCCCCTTTTTGAAGATGACAAACATTTCCTAAATATAAAATAAGAAAGTATAAAAGCATGTGAGTTTCATACCTGAAGATTACCTTTGTAAATTTCTTCTCTTGTTTATAAAATGTGTGCTTATTATTCCCCATGAATTATGGAACATGAAATCCAATCCTTTAGGGAATATAGAAACTTTCAATGTAAAGCCAAGAGTTTATGAAACTCATTGATTGAGTTTTGCACAAATACTAAGTTTTATATTTATTTCTCCCCCTTTTTCATTTCAAAAAAGATATCCATTTAGGAATAAATATTGTATAAAAAGTGTTTCTCCCCCTTAAATACATATCCGTATTAAATAGATGGTCAATTTAGCCACAATTTTTAAAGTTCAGGTGTTGCAAAAATGTCATCCCTTTTTATTTTTGATATATTTATTACTCCCCTTACTTTGTATGCTCTTCTAGAGTAGTCTTATAAGCCATATTCGAATGATGCCATAACCAATATACTCAGTAAAGATAACCATTTCATGTAAAGATAACCATTTCATTGCAAAGATAACTATTTTATTTCAATCATGCAAAGATAATCATTACATTACAATCATGCAAAGATAATCATTTCATTACAACTAATACAACGGTCACCCCAAATCTCACTGGAAAGACTTGAGTATTACATCAATATCAGGGTCTTTTCCAAGAAATGGCTCAGCTCCATAATATTGGACTAAAGTTTGCCACTCCAAAGCACCTGTCTTGGTTAAAGCATATGCTTCCAAGAAGGTAGGAACACGATCAAAGCGGAAATGAGAAGCAATGTCTTGTAATTGTATTGAGGAGAACTGAGTATGTGTGAGATCTGTAGATGGTGGAGGTGGAGGTTGGTAGTAGTTGTAAGATGGATTATATGGGTTGAGCATGCCAGGATTTAACAAATAAGGATATTCATCTGGTTGATTTGGAGAGAGGGTTTGCATCCTTTGATTTAGGTAGGTCATGGCATGGTGGTTATAGTCTAGTTGTCTGCTTAGATGATATTGTGATCCAGCAACATAGGTTAACATGTTTTGGATGGGATTATAGGGTAGGTTGGTAGGAGGAGGTGGTGGTGGTATATCTTGAGTAGATGTCTCTCCTTCCGTCCTAGCCCTCTTGTGACCAAAATCAATTCCCATTTTCTCTACTGTGTTTTTGCTTATTTTTTGTGGTCTTCTTTCCCATGTGTATCCCATATCCTCAATTTGTGTTTTAAGAAAGTGTTGAGTGATTTGACATACAAAATCAGCATATGGGGGATTGCCAGAAAACTCAAGCATGTTCTTAAGGATTATTCGGATAAAATTTACGGGAATACGTTTGATAATGGCATAAATTAAACACATGCGAAAAATAGGAACTTCAGACTTGTTTGCTCTAGGATGTATGTTTGTGGAAACAATAAGATTGACAATCCTAGCAGCAGGTTTGAGATTAATGGCATAGTAGGTACCCCTATCTTCGTGACACGTAGTATTAGATTGAAAAATGGCTCGTTTAATGTCACTAAGATTGACGGTATGATCATCTTGGGAAAATGTACTGAGTGGATTTCCAGTTGTGAGGTCAAGAGTGTCTTGATATTCATCTAAGTCGATGTTGAGCATGTCAAGAATATCCTCTTCAGTAAATCGAAAGCTATGCCCATTGACCATAGAGTAGAAGAAGGTATTGTCATTTTCGGAATGGGAGATTAGGTTTGCATAGAACTCATTTACCACTTTTGAAGAGTAGGAAGGGAAGGAAGGGTTAAGAAATTCTTTCAATTTTTGCACCTCAAAAAGATCTTCCAGGTCGACGATGCTGAGGAAGTCCAAGACATCAACCGGCCGTCGTGGAAGAGGAGTATTGGAGGAGAGCCTGAGATAGCGATCACCAGCATCTGCGTCGACGAAGGGGATGTCGTTAATGATCGTCAATGGTGGAGTAGCCTCCCTTCCTTTCTTGCTAGCAACTTTCTTCTTTCCACGTGTAGAGGATGAAGCCATTTCTTTGTTTTAAGGTGGAGAAGAAGCAAGAAAGTTTTGGGAATGAGGAAGCTAAAGGATTGCACAAGAATACACTAGAGAGAGGCTATGGAAGTAAGAATATGAGAGTGTGCAACAATGACCCGTTTTTGGCCCTTTTTATAGCAAATCAGTGACCAGGTCGGTCGAAAATTTGTCGACCGATCGACCGCAACGGTCATATTCCAGACGCGCCACTTGGTCGTCCAACGGTCGACTGGTAACGGTTGGCCACTCAACGGTAACGGTTGGATTCCAACGGTCATATCCCAACGGTCAATTCTCGGTCGAACAATTGTCGACCGACACTAGCTCGGTCGAACAATTGTCGACCGGAAGTGTGTCCGATGTTATTTCTGTCTGAAGTCTGTCGGTCGAAAGAGATAGGCTGACCGAAATGTTTTCGGTCGAAGAATTCGTCGACCGACAGACTTACTGAGTATGAATTTTTTAAGCTGATTTTTAATGCAAATGATAGACTAAATTTGTAGAGCATATACACTTTCTAAGGGAGTAACATTGTGATTATTGTTACCAATATTTGGACAATTTTGTGATCATAAATTAATTGTTCTTTTAATCACAATTTTTATATAGAAAATGATATTTAAATAAGTATTGTGTCAAACTTATTTTAGGTCGACTTTGACTACGACCATAGTGCCCCTTGGTCAAATTTTATTTCAACCAAGAGGCAAATTTACAGATTTCCAAAGTATAATATCTGCATATAATTTGATCAATTTGAAGCATAATACTCAATATGAAAACATTTGTCCTTGATTTTTCTTAAAATATAAACTTTGATGCAGTTACATGAATATCAAATTTCACTCCTTCTTGTATCCTCATGAAAGTATGATTAATATCTTAGGTCTTTAAAGATACTAATTAAAAATTATCTTATGTGATGCAAGCATTTAAAATCAAATCATTTTGCTTGCTTATGTATCATCAAGAATGCAATAATCATTGTTCATGCAACACGCATCAACGTTATGTATGAAATGTTGAGAGTATATCCATGATGTAATGATAAAACAGTAGCAACATGAAATTCAACATATGGTTTCTATGTGAGTAAATCAAAGAATACTTAGGACAGACCATATAGTTAGTAATTTGACTTAAATCAATATGATCCATAGTTTTAACTAAAATTATTTAGAGAGTAAACCAAATTAATCTCATATAAGTTTTCAAAGATGATTTCCAGAATGTATACTTTGTTTTGCATGTACAACAAGTAGATAGCAACTTGAAAATCGAAAGTAGCAGATTTATTTCAGACTGGAAATCAGTGACCTGTTCGGTCGACAATTTCTCGACCGACAGTTCATTCGGTCGACAGTTTCTCGACCGACACGGTTTCTAAAATGTTTTCTGAACTGTTAATTGCTTCCAAGTAAAACACAATTATGTAAGTTAGATGTTTAGATACTGGAATTAATTTGATATCTCATTATGTTGAGTTGAGATAGACATAGAAATATACAACTTAGGTCTTTGGTCATATCTCAACTTAATTCCATTCATTTAGTTTGGAGGTTTTGGAACCCAAACTAACTCAACATCCTTTTTCTTATAAGGACATAAAAAAGAATAGTGACCAAGTCGCAAACAATAATGACAACATATAGAATCAACCTCATATCTTTTTCTATGATTTTGGTCTAGGTTGTTCTTGGGTATATTTGTATATGTGCCTTTAGGTACATACATAGATTGATGTGCTTGTGTCTTTTTCCAACTAGGTTTATGATATGATTTTCCCTTAGGCTTGTAACCTAGTCCTCTCCTTCCAACTTGATGGTAAGGATCATTTAAGATTTGATCAAGAATGCCATCATTATTTAGACTACTAACTTTTTGTTGTAACTTAGCAATCTCATCCATTCTCTTCTTGATATCTAGCTTTGCTTGATCTAGATTAGATGATAATGAATTTCTTTCTTTTACGATAGTATCATAATCTAGATGTGAGCACAAAACAGGTTGTTTTTGAAGATCATTCACTTGAGTCTGCAAATTAATCTTTTCTAGAGAAAGGAGATTACAATTTGCTTCTACAGATTTTAGCTTAATATCATGATCTTCAATAACCTTTTTGAGATCTTCATTTTCAGATGTAAGAGCAAGAAGCTTAGTATGTAATTCATCATTTGCTTTATTGGATTTCTTTGATTTCTTCTTGCACTCAATATATTTATGGTGTGTCTCTTCAAGAGAAGCAACTAGCTCTTCTTTAGATAAATCAAAAAGACTTACCTCTTCTTCTTCTTCACTTATTGTAGCAATAAGACATTCTTTATGTGTATCTTCCTTCTTTGACCTCCACGGGCAACCAAGTGTTGCATGGCTTGTTCCTAAGCACCAACTGCAACTTGTTGAAGGTTGCCCCATACTTTTCCTTTGTTTGCGGTTGTAGAAACCACCACCCTTCATACTTCAAGACTCGATTAGAGCTCCTTGAAGCCTGCTATGATACCAATTGAAAAACAGTAGAGGGGGTGAATAGAGTTTTTAAATATTTTAACAATTATTTAACTCAAAACAACCACAATTGAAAATGGAAGAAGGAGACAGGTGTTTAGAGTGGTTCCAACTTTAGCAAATACTAAAGTTGTCAGTCCACTACCCGGTTGCTTACCCAACCGGGATTTTGAAAGTATTAATTTTATTACCTTCACAAGGATTTACACAAAATACAATACTTTCTTTACACCCCTTGAACAACCTTCACTTGAAGTAGATGCACCAACTTGAGGTAGCCTTCTTGAAGTAACTCCAAGATCCCCCTTGAAGTAGCCTTCCTCTCTAGAAGTAACCTCCTGTTGCACCAGCCTTCTTAAAGTAGCTCAAGGTCCCCTTCTTCACCAAGAAGATCTCCAACCTCTCCAATCCGCAGCCTCCAACCTAGGAGTAGCCAGGAGAGTACAAACAATAATAGAGAACAAGAAAGGAAAAAGGAAATTACAACTTATCCTTTTGTAGCACAAGGCTTGATTTGCCTAGATCAAGCGTGTAGAACTCCTAACCAAAGTGTATGGAATAGTAATTGCAGTGGATAGGAGATGTTAGCCTATAGGTCACGAAATTTGAGCTGAGAGAAGAAGTAGCCAATTGTCACTATGCTCAATTTGCTCACAAACAGGTTGCTCAAAGTATGCTCAAAGATTTCTCAAGTGTAACAAGTGAGTTTAGGTGTCCTAAGGCATGTCCTATTTATAGGAATGTCCTACAAGTGCTTAAGGACGTTCTAGACACATTCTAGGGGTTTCTAAGTGCTTAACTAGCCGTTAGGTACAAGTTTGTTGCTTTAGCAACGACTAATTAATTAATTCTGTAGTTGCTGTCAGAGACCATCTCGGTCGAGAAATGGTCGACCGAGACACCTACTCGGTCGACGTTTTGTCGATCGACAGGCTCTTTGGATCAAGTGTATGCAACGTTTATCTCCAACTGCCAACTACCTTGTCAGCTGTGTCTAACGGCTACTTGGGTCTTTCTTGGTCGAGAAGATTGTCGACCGAGAGTGTCTCGGTCGAGGATTTTGTCGACCGAGATGGACCCTATTTCAACGTTTCAAATGAAGCCATAAAGTGTGTGTATGAGTGTGCATATGTGACACTATTGAAGGGGATGACCTATCTAAATGTGGTGTTTAGCTAGGGAAGATCTAACGCTTGATTTACATGAAGTCTAAGTACTTGTACATTATATATTTGTACAAGTTTACAATTGATTACATTTCATGACATTTACAATCATTCAAGCATATAGATTCCCTAGTGCTTTGTCATCCACCTTATTCCTGCAACACTCAAGTAGCACGTTAGATTAACAAGAATGAAATGTTTGTCATTATCAAAACAAAGGGATTTACAGATGTCCATTTAGCCAACATGCGTCATATTCATTCTCATGATGCTTCAAAACATGAGGAACATTTATAAAGTAACATTTGCAAGCTAACCCCTCACATTGGGTAATTTGCACTTTAGTCCAAACTAAGCAAACATTGTTTCAACATTATTCAAAAAGGACTAAAATTGAAATATAAGTTCCTCTTGAACCTTAATTACTTTTCAAAAGATAAGAGCAAGCATATAATTGTCTTTCTTAAACCAAACTCCTAGGGTTAAAGCATAACCCAGGTCAGGGATGTTACACTATTGGTGCCCAGAACAATGAAGCCCACATCCCTTTTTCACCTCTTGGTCCACCACCATCATGTGAATCACTTCCAGATACCACCATGAAAAACAATAGTTCTTGCCAACAACTGTTGTGATAGATTCCTCCTGTGCTCTTCCCTATGCGCCACCACTCTAGACTGTCAGAGGATAATGGACATAACCGTGAGCTTGTTGTAATTGTGGTGTCACTACTACTGATTATGTATTGGTTCATGACTAATCAAACCATTAGACAACAAGATCCATTGCTCTAATAGACACTTGCCTTATCTTGTCTTATCTTCTTGTGTGTTTGCCACAAATAACTGCTATGGTTCAAACTCTCATGTAGGCACCACACATCTTCTAACAGGTGTAGTACTGGTGCCAGATCTCTTGAGAAGACACCTTAGTTTAAAGATTGTCCAATTTCACATTGACTTTTAGAAAACTACCACCAAGCAAACCTTTTCAACAAAGACCCTAGTCTCCATATGTATACACATGTTAATAGTCAATTTCACTCACATCTCTATTCTTGCTCCTTTATTTAGTTGCCTCTCTATTTACCACTATTTTCCTAATTAGTTTTATGCCTTTCTGATGTAAACTATGTACATGGCCTAGGACTATTTATAACTCATAACCTAAATTTATTAGATAAGACTTGATAATAATATGGACGCTTCCCTTAGGGTGCAACAAGACCCCACGTTATTGAGCACACTGTGGTGCCCCAAACTACATAAATGGTTCTGGGGTGTGCCCTTGGTTGTGTCAGGTCCAATAGTGGCCTTGCCCGGGAGGGGTTCCTCATCATTAAAAAAAATGGATATTCATATCGTGAAACATATCCAAATAGATGAATGATATAAGTCAACCAATCATAGCATACATGAAAATATATACATGTATACTAATGAAAATTCAAATAATAACTAAAATTACTTGAACTCTAAACCTGATTATAATAATACAATTGTTTGTTGGATCAATAAATCCTAGATTATAATCATATTAATAATATATAAATTCATTAATAAAAGATAGATATGTATATGTAATTTAATGATGTGAATATTCATAGCGCCATGTTAGAATAATGAAATCTTGCATAGACATATATTACATATTTGACATTACTTAGACAATACAATGATATACACATTAATAAATATTAAATATAATGTTAGGAATGCATATTATTACCCATGCATATATACATATATATATATATGTATATATATATGTGTGTATATGTGTATATATATATGTATATGTATATATGTATATGACATACTTAGAACTATTTGACTAAATATGGACACTAGAACTAAATAGATATCTAATGGATCTAATTAGATTAAAAACCATAATTTGTTGTTAGGTGAATGAAACTAGGGTAAGAATAATATTAATATATATCATAGGAGTGTGTACACATGTTTGGTTTGGTTTGCAAATACACCTAACATGGTCATTGGATGAAACTTGGCCTTGTGGATCAAGTATCAGTGCTACCCAGGGTGCTTTGTTCCCCCAGTTCACTTTGCCCAATGACTCATTGGTGTCTTGGCCCTACCTTAACTAGTTTTACTCTAAATTATATACATGTAACTATTTACTTTTGTGATATTATGGAGTGTGAAATGGTAATATTATTTATTTTCTTTGTGAAATGCCCATATGCCTCATCTTTTGAAGTTACTTCTCTTGATAAATTCTTTTTAACTTGCCTACTTATAAATAGCCATTTCTTGAATACAAACCCTCTTGTTTTTTTTGTGTGTGTCTTAAAATGGATAAATATATTTATTATGCACACACTCAATGTTTACTCTTGCATGCATATTATTTTACACCTTCTTGGGGTTGTTCCCAAACCACCCAAATGTAGGTATCTTTGAGGACCATGAACCAAGAAGATCATTTGCAGGATTTTGGAGCAGAGGATAACTTGGGATGCCTAGGTTGCCATCTACAACTAGTCTAGTAATAAATTGGATGTACTTTTTGTATTTGTAAGGCCACCCTTATTTTGAGGAACAATGTATGGATTTTAATGAGAATGAATTTGTAATAATTAAACTTTCTGTTGCTTTATCTTTACACACTCGTTTCATTATACCATTTAAGAAGATCCCCTATTGGTGACCAATCTTTACATTAATTACTTTTTTCCTTAGATAGTTTTAACTTAGTTATTTTCCTTGATTGTTTACTTAGATAATTCTTTTGATTATGTTAGTTTTCCCTTTCTAGAGTAGTTAAATCTTGTCTCTAGAATTTTGAGCTAGATTTTGCTTATTTTGTCCATTGCTTGACTTCTTAGTGCAATTGATATCTTAGTGTAACTAGTTGCCTCTTCTTGCCTTGTTTAGCTAGATTATTCAAATAACATCTAATTAGGATTGATCTTGAGTATTTAATATAATAATCTCTCTTGCTTAAATTGATAGTATTATTTAATATGGTTAATTTAGGTTTGCTGCTTGCACTCCTTTATTGATTGTTCACTTAATGTAATCCAAAATCCCAAGTCAAACCCTAAAAATTCTACACTCCTAAGTAGGAACCTATTGAAGCAAGCCCAACTCAGGTGCCTCCTCTCTCCCTTGGGTTTAATCCTGACTTGCCATTCACATACTTATCGGGAGACCATGTGCTTATGGAATTCTATAAGAGTGTGTTCAAATCAAATTTTATAAATATTAAAAGACCTAGGTGTGTGCCTAAGGCACATCTAGCATGTCAATTGGCTAGGGTTCCTATGGACACATCACCCCTTGACTTGAAGTTCTATGGGTTGTCATGGAGAGTACCTTGATGGATCATTATAAGTGGACGTTGATGGGTGAGTAGAAGTGGGCCTCAGTGGGTTAGTAGAGGTGGACCTCAATTAGTCAATATAGGAGAACTTCGATGTGTCAATAGAAGTGGATTTGAATGGGTAAGTAGAGGTGGACCTTGCTTATTTAGTACAGGTGGACCTCAATGGATTAAATTGTAAAAGGTTCGATGGGTTAGAGGTCAAGGGGTTAAGCGGTTGATAGGTCAAGGGTGTGATGCAATTTTTCTACCTAAGATATTTGGGCTTTCCACTCCCTCTAGTCTATAAATACCCCACCCCCACTACCCTATGGACCACTTGAGTTGCTACTATAATGTGGAGAGGAGCGAAGGAGGTTTAAGAAGGTCATAGAGTTTGCAAGTTCTTGGAAGAAGGTGATCTAGATTGGTTTGGTAGATCTACAACTAGACTGCTCCGTAGTAGGCATAGATCATGTAAGCTCTTCTCTCATTCTTATATTTTGTTACGATTTTCCCTCTCTTCTCCTTTGATTGTCTGAGATCCATGGAGAACCATGGTATATCTTACTATTAGTGCTAAATACCTATCATGCTCTCTCTCTGGCCTAATTAAGGCTAGATCTTACTAGAAGGAACTGTGGTGGAGCTTCTACAGGTGATCGGTGGCTTATGGAGCTTAGTTCACGGTGTTCATGGTTGAATCTCAAGTTCTTCATCTTTACGTGAGTAATATAGCCACTATTAGCCTTCCACATAATCTACGTGCAAACCTGAAACTACTACGTACACGCTTTTTGTGCAGATAAACTTTGAGGATTATTTCGGTAGAAAAATGGTTAATAACTAGATTTCTCATCTCTCCCTTCACTTAATGATGATAGATCATGGGAATTACTATTCTTGAAGCCATAAGGCTGAAATTTTGAAAAAAGCAGCCCCCTCCTCAAATGCTACTTATGTGGGATGCCATGTTGAGAAAAATACAAATCGCCAATCTTCCTTGTTGTTTTTATGTTATTCTGTGATGGAAATCACAAGTTTTCCTAGTTGTTACATTGATGAAATTTTGTTACTTCTATATATCTTTCTCATAGATGGCATTTTGCCTAAGGGTGACATCTGAATGCATACCTTGTTCTAGTCATATCTTTTTCATACTACTAATTTGTACACAAACTTTGGCATGGAACCTTATTTTTGATGTGGAAGGTGTGTGGCATGAGTATAAAAAATAAACCTAATATTATATGTTGTATATTTTGAGCCCCTAGTAGTAGGTTTCTGGCCTTTATTCCTTGCTTGTTTTACTCATACCAACAAAGGTGTGGTAGGATCCTACAGAATCTGACAATCCTATGACCTTATATTGTGTTCCAGAGGCTTTATATTCACCAGCTATAGGTTTTATTGTACCCTTAAAGTTACCCAAGACTTAATAATAAGACAAGTGACTAAGTTGTGTAGCTATATATGAAACAACTGCCACCAAACAGACAGTTGAATCATCACTAATAATGCGGAATAACCATAAACAACGGATTAACAAAAATCACTAAAATTTAAAACCATTTTGCAAAGAGATCCATTTCTATGAAAACTCTTAATGAAATGACCAAAACTTTATATTCAGCAGGGTTCACATTGTACATACACTGTACCATCTCATCTCGAGGATAACATATAACAGTTGCTTTGTCAAAACATATATTGAAGCAACATAAAACCTCAAGGCATACAAGCCAAAAATCCCAGTTTGTTCATAAAACCATCACATACTAAATCTAAGGACCTAAGAGTACAGAGACGATACATAGGACTTCTATCTATAAGACACGACAGACAGTACACTCAGCCTGAGTTGTTACTACTATCGTTGTTGTTGTTATCCTTCCTCTACAGCATAGTCTCTTCCTCCTCATGCACGTCCACCTAAAAATTGTAGATCCCACGGGGTGAGACAATTGTCCCAGCAAGAGATATAACTCTCTGTCAACAATGTTATTACCACGGGTATACAATATAAAACTGAACAAAGGTTCTTTTATATTAATAAGCAAGGTTAATCACTATGGATAAGAAAATTAGAACATTTCTCATCTTTTAAAGCATTGTAACTATCTATGATAGAGCAGTAAATCATCTATTCACTTTATAAAGAATATGAAGAGCATGTGTATCATTGACCCATCATACTATGCCAACATCTCAAACTTATTCTGTGATACTATTATCATGGTATGACATCCATGAATCATTCTCATTTCTATCTGTTGGCCTCATCCAATCTGCTAGATAGGTATTGGATTGTACCAATCATGTGAATATACATCATTATGTTCTATCTAGGTATTGGACTATGCCAATCCTGTAAGGTTTGTATCCAGATATTGGGTTATACCAATCCTATAAGATTATATCCAGGTATTGGACTATGCCAATTCGGTGAGGTTTGTATCCATGTATTGGACCATGCCAATCATGTAAGATTATATCTAGGTATTGGACTAGGCTAATCATATGAGTGTTGTATCCAGGTATTGGATTATGCCAATCCTGTAAGATTATATCCAGGTATTGGACTATGCCAATCCTATAAATGTTGTATCCAAGTATTGGATTATGCTAATCCTGTAAAATTATATCCAGGTATTGGACTATGCCAATCATGTGAGTGTTGTGTCCAGGTATTGGATTATGCCAATCCTATAAGATTATATCCAGGTATTGGACTATGCCAATCATGTGAGTGTTGTATCAAGGTATTAGATTATGCCAATCATGTAAGATTATATCCAAGTATTGGACTATGCCAATCATGTGAGTGTTTTATTTAGGTATTGGATTATGCCAATCCTATGAGATTATATCCAGGTATTGGACTATGCCAATGTTGTGAGTGTTGTATCTAGGTATTGGATTATGCCAATCATGTGAGATTATATCTAGGTATTGGAATATGCCAATCATGTAAGTGTTGTATCTAGGTATTGGATTATGCCAATACTGTGAGATTATATCCAGGTATTGGACTATGCCAATCCTATGAAATCATGGCCATATAGCTAAGGATTCCATAACAGTGGAATACCTTTATGTTTCCCTTTCACTTTCATTATGGGATATCAATCCCTTAAACTTATCATTGAATGCCACATCACCTTTACTAGGCATTATACCTTGGCCAAGCCATCATAACTATTCACACTCTTTGTGTAATACAAGTATTCCTCTTATCTCATTTAAGCATATTCAAAACACTATAGCCCTTATTTGGCTATAAGCATAAAGCATGTATGACCAAGATTTCATTATTATTCTAACATTTTATTATTATGATGATGTTACTGGGTTTCCATTTCCCCTAGTTTATTTTGAACATTACCATTTCTTTCATGAGTCTTTTATAAATATATTGTCACCTCTCACTAGGCAACAATTATTCACATGGCTCACCAGGCCCACTAATCATCTTGTCACTTCTCACTAGGCAACAACTATTTACATGTCTCATAAGGCCCACTAATCATCTTGTCACCTCTCACTAGGCAACAACTATCTCTAGGTCATAAGACCTATGTAATTGGTATTATATGAAACATCATAGCTCATGCTTAGATATGCTCATTATCTCATGCTATCAACATGGTTTCACTATGGTTAGGGTTTCCCTTTATTAACCAACGGTAGTTTCAAATCATATCATTACCCTTTACTAGGGTTAAGGTTTCCCTTATTAAGCCGACTAGGGTTTTCAAGTGCATTCATCAAGAATCACAACCATAATTCAGACTCCACACATATTAAGAGTATCAATGTATACTCTTTACAGGAGTATTAAACAAGTATAAGTTTCTCTTTCATCCTTACTAGGATATTGATTACATCATACTTCATTAGGTTGGCTCAATCCTTCTCTCAAGGTACATTGGTCCGTATTTATGGAATGCATTAAACCCTTCATGTCTTAAAATATCACTTGACATAATGTACTACATGTATCACTCAATCAAGTGTATTGGATTGAGGTGCTTCCTCCATATCAGGTATAGAGGTGTAGGTATGCTTCCATATCGAGTATAGAGGTGTATCCTCATCACCATATGTGCATCCATATAAGATTACTCAACCTTAGGGGTTTGCATATCGGTTTTCACAACACCATATTGAGTTTCAACATCATATCGGGTTAGGGCATATGATCAACACCATATCGGGTATAAGGTGTGTACTTGACCCCATATCATGCACAAGGTGTGTGCATGTGTCACTCATATCATCCATGAGGTATAAATTCATCACTATATCATGATGGTGGTTGTTTTCATATCATCATATTGGGTTACCATATCAAGTTACCATATCGGGTTGCCATATCAGATTAGCATGTTGGGTTAAACCCTTATGCTCATATCCTTTCACACCTTCATGGGATCAATACTTTCATGTATTGAGTGATAGTATAGATAACTGGTTAAACCCTTCACAATTAACCCATTTACACAAAATGATAGGGGTGTGGGGTTCCAAAGTATATCGGATTCCATATCACCATCTAGGGTTTCATATTCAACCCCTTTCTTGGTCTTTCTATCACCAAGAATACTATCACTTATACATGATTCAAACATGGTGTATCCTTCTTTCTATCTCCTATAAATGATACTACGAGGGAGTAGGGACACTCTAGAGGTGGTAATTTTGCATATCAACCCTACATTTTGGGTAAATTACAACTTGTACCAAAATTGGTACACAAAGCACTAGCATTATTCAAACAAGTTCAAATTTGGAATTTAGGCTTTCCACAATCCACCACCTTGCATCATTCTCTCTCTTATGATGCTAAAACACATGAGGTATGTTTAACATGTGACATTTTGCAATATAACCCCTCATCTTGGGTAAATTCCATTTTGGTCCAAAACAAGAGAATATTGCTCAAACGTTATTCAAACAGGATCAAACTTGAAACATAAGTTTGTCACCTGATGACAAAATACTTTAGAAGATTATATTAAACTTATAAGAAACTTATTTAGGCTAAAAAAATAGTGTTAGCCCTAAACCCAGGTCAGGGATGTTACAATATATATGTCTAAGTACCTTGGTGATTCACATTTTGATGATTTTATTACTCTTCTTTGCCTTTTAGATATTGTCAATCTCACTCGTATGTCTCTTATGATTTTGACTAGATCATTTATAGGCTACAACTTTCTTTTAATCTATCCTCATTATCCTAATATTAGTAGTCTTGTCTGCATAAAATGCTTTACATTTTCTCTATTATCTAGACATGGGTCCCACCCTCATGGTTGTCCACATCTTTTAGCTGTTCAACCTCACACCTAGAGTGTAATGCCTAGGCCCACTGCCCGAGCCTCTAGTAGAGTTTTAGGAATGATGACTAGTCCCACAAATCACCACTAACCTTGATGGTACGATTTGTCCTCACTTGTGCATAAGTTGAGATCAGCTCCCTAACTGGTCACCATCCTAATTTTACTCTGGACTAAGAATGCTTAACCACAAATTTCTTTAATGATGGGTTCCCTAAAAAAGAGGTGAACCTTGGTGATATGGGTTGTCCAATAATTACTTTTAAGATTGTTTTATTTGATGCCTCAAATCCTAGGATGTTACAATCTTCCCACTTAGACTATTGATATTCTCATCAAGGCTTAACTACATGGCCTCATTATATTTCCTCATTTTAGTGTAGAACCATAATGGCACATAGACACCCTAATCCCTAGGGCTTTCAATGGGGAGGGTATGGGGAGGGTAAGGCTCTACCCTTACCCTTACTCTCTAGAGGATAGCATGTAAGGGTAAGGGTAATTACCCTTCTTAGCAATCCTCTTACCCTTACCTTACCCTTACCCTCTTCCCACAAGGTAAACGGGGAGGGTAAAGGGTAAACGAGTAATTTTGATATAAATCAAATTTTATAAAAAAAACTAACCTATTCTAAGGTGGTGTGTAGGGTGATAAATATTAAGTCACATCTTTCTTGACTTACATTTTAACAAATGTGAATATAATCAATACATTGTTATACCTGTTTAATACGTTTAGACATTGGTCACAAATAACTTATTTCAAGATGGCGAGCTCAATCTTTTCCCATTATTCATCAGCCTTATCAATTGATTCAATATTTAATAATAATATACTAAAAGCAATAGAATGTGATGGGGGTGAGAAGCAAGCCGCAACCCACTAGCTTTCCTATTGGAAAAAATATGGTGAAAACTGAACTAGAATCTTATATAAAGTTATAAATATTTGTTAAATAAATGCGGGTAAAAGGGTATGGATAAAGTCCATACCTTACCCTCCCCTTTTAGAGTGGTGGGGAAACAGGGAAAGGGTAAATGGGGACTGGGTAATGAAAACCTTTACGCTTACTCTTACCCTACATGATATGGATAAAGGGTAAATGGGTAATACTCTCCCCATTGACATCCCTACGACTCCCAATCACGGCTACTAGCGCTAGGGTGGCTACATCATCAAGGATAACACTTTCCAACATGCCTGGACTGTATGGATCCAGATTGACATACCACATGTTGGAGGAGTTATGGCTCTGATACAGTTTGTACCGCTTGGGCCCAATTTGTAAGATACTAGTAGAATTTTTGAAATTATGACTATCTCCACAAACCACCACTGACCTTGACTACGTGCTTTTTCCTTGCTCACACACAAGTCGAGATCAACTTACTGATCGGTCACACGTCCCAGTACTACTATGAGTTGAGCACACTTAACCACAAAGTTCTTTGATGATGGGCTCCCTAAAAATGAGGTGCACATTGGAGATATGGATAGTCCAGTAATTTATTTTAAGATTATTTTATCTGAGGCCTCAAATCCTTAGAGTTTTAGCATTGTGGTGCCTCTAATTGGACAAACAACAATAGATGAAGGTCGGTGATGGTCTTTTGGTAGTGTTTTAGAGGTGTCCATGTATACTCAGGTCTGGAGATGGTGGTTTTTATATTGTGATTCATCTATGACTCGTTTTTTTTGCTCGCATGCCATGCATATAGATGCTCATGTTATAAAATTTGACATGTTTACTATTTGTATACAAATGTTGTGACAGTGGTCATCAGACACCAAAGATATCATGTACAATTATCTCATAATGAAAATAATTACCCTTTTATTACTCTTTTTAAGATGTGGTTGAAATTTTGTTTTATGCATTTCCTTATCTTTGTGTTTAATGGCATTGGTTAGAGTTGATCTCTGTTTATTTTAAGTAATTTCATTAGTTGTGGTGGGGTTATGGGAGTTATAAAGTATCTAAGCGGCTAGCATGCTATATAGGAGTGAATGTTGGGAGGTGAAGAAATAATGTATCAACAAGATCAATATGGCATAAATTCATATGTTAAGATGAATGAATGGGAAGGCATTGAAAGACGCTTGAGACTTGAGAGGTGATAACACCCAAATTTAGGCACTTATGCTAAGCATTTATTTATGATTTTATTTCATTATAGCCTTAATATGCCCAAAATAACCCTAGATTCATATCTTTTAGTAATTTTTATCTTTTCACAGATAAAGTTGCTCAACCTGAAAAGACATTTATTCTCTAAGATTTCTCCCCAACACATAGTTTTTGTAGTAGCTAGGCTCCCATCCATTGTGACCATGACACTTGACGTGACCGAGGTGCTCGGCACGACCGTGCCAAGGACAAGGGTCATCTGCACATGTCTCGACTAAGGCACCTGCCTTGATTGTGACACCTACCTTGACCGCGAGACCTACCGCAACCGCAACTATCTCACCTGCGACTCCTGCCTCGATCGAGACATCTACCTCAACTGTGACGTCTGCCTCGACCACAACATTCGTTCGATCGTGACCCCCGACATGACTATGTCAAGCTCGGCACGACCGTGCTGAGACAAGTGTTGTTATGACCCGTTTCAAAGTTAACCACTAAGTATCATGATTAGTGCATAATTAATATGATTAAGTTAAGTTAAGTGATCACAAATGCAATTAGAGCTTTGATCCAGTGAAATAGTCTAATTATCATGTTTTCATGCCTTGAGAAGGTAGAATATCTCGTGCTTGAAAAGTTGCAAAAGAAAACGTGTGATTTGAACCTACGAGGCAGAAGTTATAGCATTTTCAATTTCTGGGGTTTGGTCTGCAATTTTTTCCAAGTTTTCGATTTATAAACCCCTTTTTCCTTTCTGGTTTCCTTTTATCTCCTCGAGCGATCATTTTTCTTTAGTCGGTTACTGTAGCAGCGCGAATCGCAGCTGGAACGGCGGGCGATTTCTTGGCCTCCTTGGCCGATTCAACAACACAAGCTTCTTTTTCTTCTTCCCTTTTTCTTCTCCTCCCTTCCTCCTCTCCTTTTTCACCTTAGCAACCAGCAGCTCTACCATCCGCCCACCACTTAGCCAAACGGCCAACTTGCAGCTAGCTGCTGCATACGGCAGCAACCAAGGGGTCCTTTTGGGCCGCCCAGCAGTAGGGAAAAGCTCTCTTGAACTCTGAATTCGAGATCCCAGCGTGAATCCGCAGCCCTAGCTGCGATTTGTCTATCAAAGGAGTTCTTCCGTCAACCTGGCCTAGGCGTGCATTTGCTGTGAGAAATGTGAACAGTATAAGTCCAAGGTTGAAGACAACCAGAATTTGCCTGGAATCTGGTCTCTAGACGTATTTCCGGACGAATCCGAACATCCCGAATCGCTGTGAGTAGATTTCACTCATCTATCATGATTTAACTCTGGAGTTTGGAAATTTTTGGTTAGTTGCGCGTTTTTCGCTGATAACAGTTATTAGGTGTTGGGCAGTATTTGGCGTCACCCGACTTTTTATTTCATAAATTGCTTCTTTACACTTTCATATGATTTAATTTAGCATCTGATGAGTGTGGATTGGACCAGTGAATTTACATGGTTCATCGGAACCTAAATTGCTTAGTGTAAATGTTGAAATTAGTAATACACGACTGAAAATGGTACAATTTGGGATATAAAACCATGCAATACAGATTTTGTAAATTATAAGATGCAAGATTTCAAAGAAGGTACGATAACATAAAAATATACAAATAAACCCTAGTTGCATGCTTACAGTTATGTTAATGTGTGTGAATTAACATTTACATGAATTGACACATTCTCTAAGATATTACTAGAAATTCTCAAGTATTACTAATTATTCGTGTTATGATACATAAGTAACTCTTAATTGAGTTATGTGATGCACAAACCATGATTAGGGTTAATGTGCACGTTCTTTGAGAAATTTCAGATAATTGATCAATACTACGGATGATTTCTTAAATGTGAAGTAAATTACTCTTATCAGTGCAATAAGATGTTCAATTGCATGAATTCAGTATGTATGTGCCAAATTGATATGAGTTTGGGTTATTTATGAATTTTAAATCTACCTTTATGCATGATATAAGGATTGCTTAGTATTTACAATGATTTTGAGTATACTGCTCTGTCAATTCCAGAAAGATATCGTATTGTGATTTGAACTAAAATCAAATAGATGAGGTACCATAGAGATACCAAAGTTCAGAACAAGTAAGAGAGAGATGCAATGTAGTAAGAGCCTTTCTAGAATAATAAAATATTAGATTAAGGGCCCTGACACCGTAGAACCCCTTTGAGAGGTCTGTACCCTAGGGGTGAAACGACCTAACCCTGGCGGTGCGTCCAGTAAGGTCAGATCTCGTGTCCAACACTAACCAGAGACAGGATCCTGGTGGCACGAGAGTACAGTTTGTAGTGTCCAACATCAACGAGAGACAGGATCTTGGTGGCACTAGAGTATAGAAAAGCCATGTAGTGTCCAATATCAACCAGAGACAGGATCCTGGTGGCACTAGAGTAATAGATGGCTTGATTCTCCGCCTGTGTACTCAGCTAGAGGAGGAGTCCAGTTTACAGCACCATAGGATGCTGAGGCTAGAGAGCCAGAGTCCTGTAGCAGACCAGGACAGCAGTCAGACTTAGCTATCCTGGAGTGTCGGCTAAGTCTTGTACGGTGGGATCGTAGTTCGCTACGAGTCTTCATATGTGGAGTACACTGCATATGATCAGGGCATAAGATAAAATATGTTCATATAGGTTCACAGAGATTTTATAAGTTAAAGAGTTAAGAAAGATATGAGTTAGCTTCACAGCAGTTGTTCTTTAAGTGGAATTCTAATATTTTCTTTTAATTAATTGTATTTACCGCTTTGCATCAATTATTATCATAATGAAATGTTGATATCTTCTATTATTTAAATTAAACTGCTTAGACCTGCTCAGTGTAGTATTTCTTGTATATTATTCTGAATAATAAAAATAAATGAGTTTTTCTGTGATGGTTGGGTGAAATTTTATTCACTGAGCCAGTAGCTCACCAACCTACTGAAACATTTTTCAAGTCAACGTCAGCACGAGGAGGCTAAAGGATTGTATCATCCGAGTACATAGAAGGTAGTTAGTAGTTAGTTAGAGGT
The DNA here is from genome assembly GCA_963693085.1 of Alisma plantago-aquatica. NCBI lineage: Eukaryota > Viridiplantae > Streptophyta > Magnoliopsida > Alismatales > Alismataceae > Alisma > Alisma plantago-aquatica. The sequence goes on from OY856412.1 coordinate 1,260,335,953, forward strand.
CTCTTAGTCCTTTCCCCTCGGTCCTTGGGCATATGGTGGGTTAGAGGGAGAATGTGGTAAAATATGTAGTTAGTTTTCAATTATCTGATATGTTTTATAGTCTTCATGAGAAATGTAATATGTCATGTAAACTTGTTTTTCTTCTTAGTAAGGTTTATGGAAAGTCACTTCCACAATTTTATTATAATTCGATGCTATTCAAGTTTCATGGTTTTTCATTTAAGTTAATCTAAGTGTTCAAGAAAAGAAAAAGTTAAGAGTGGTTTACCGAGGGTGACTCCCCGGTCTTCGGGGTATTTAGAGATGGCACGGAGGTCGGGGCATCACAAGTGTCATGACCGGGGCAGGTGTCGCGACCACTCATTACATACACTCCGCCTTCACCTATAAATACCCACCCCTCACGACCTGGAGAGGGGTTCTGAGATTTTGGAGGTCCCGTTCTGTGGTTTCAGAATTTTGGGAGGTTCCACCTTGTGGTTCCACACATTCTTGGTTCCCAGAGCCCCGTGGGAGAGTTTTAAGGTCTGAAAGGGTTGAAGTGCTCGTCCTACATCTATTCCTCTAGTTTGCTTCCATCTACCACCATTTTCCACCACCATTCACCCACCAAGATACTATTTAGGGTGGAATCAAAGAGAAAGGAGGCCAAGGAGTCCAGAAGACCAAAGAGATGACCCAAAGATGAGATCTAACCTATATGGAGGCTTAGGAGTGAGAGCCACCTCTCCTATATAAACTAAATCTCTTCTTCTTCTCCTTTCTTCTATTGTTCTCCTTTATTTCTGTACAAATGATGTTCTTTCATCTTTGTTCGGTGCCAACTATGCTTGTCCATGGCTAGTTGAGCTCTTTCTTGGCTATGTAGCCCATTTTGGACATGTTTATGTACTTTTACCTTAAGCAAGTAGTTTTATTTCAGATCTAGTACGTTTACTGTTCTACCTTCTCTTTCTGGTTATGATTGCTAGTTTGGTTGATCTCTTTCTTACTTGAACTTCTATTTCTGCATATATCGAGAGATTTATTGTAGAAATATATAAGAGAAGGTAGTTTGGATCGGAATCTAAAAGGAGGATGGTTCAATGTGATCTGTGCGGAACCGTAGACCTGGGCACGACCGAGCCCATCCTAGCATGGTTGGGCCCACTACCTGGTTCTTCCCAGATCACACCTGTTCCTAGCATCTCAGAATACTCTAGACTTAAGAGGGTATCTAGAATATTCTAGGGTGTTTATTTGTCATCCTCGAGAGAGGTTTCATGTCATTGATGGGTTTTAGTCACGTTGTGCGAAAGTGAGTGAGATGACCCCATAAGAACAGATACCACAGTACGTACTATGTTTGGATGTAGGTTGCTTGCTGGGGTGTTTGAGGGTTGTCTACGCCCGAGAACGGGTGCATAGACTACCCAACTTGTGGTTACATAGCTAGGAACTTCTTCTCTCTGATTAGTAGAATCCAACAAACTCTGTTTTTGTTTTGCTTTCTTTATTTTGTTTTACTTCGTGACAATCTGCTAGACTAGTTCTAGCTCCATACTTTTATCAACTATCAAATTGGATTATCTGACTTAAGAGTGAAATCTTAAGCGTCCTAAACATCCCCACGTCCCTATGTTCGACCCCGTATATCTACTTCGACTCTGTAATAAAGTTTTGGGGGTCTTTGAAGGTTTCTAGTTATAAATTCAAAGTCTGACCCTCCTTTGGAGCCAATCAACTTTTAGCTCCATTGTTGGGGATGTGGCTTTCCACGTTTATACGCCTAAAAGATTTTGTTATATCATCCATAGCCTATACATATGCATAGCTTTCTTTTTATTTTACACATACTTGTTCATATGTACTGAATAGTTTTTCTTTTTCTTATACCTTTTTTCAGCCATGGATCTTGCTTCAGCAAGACAAGTTATCTTGTCTACCTATCCTCCCAAGTTTTTCCAAAGTCCCGACTACTGGAAAATAATTGAAAGCCATGCTCTATAGCTAGTCAAGCTATACTCACCTCCACCGTCATCATATGTTGAAATTCCAACAAAGGAGATGGTTGATCAGCCCTCGACTTCCATGTTATCATGGGATCAAGAATTGATCAGAGCAGTGGAGCTAACTGGAGAAAGTGTCAATGCACTCACCTCCTCCTTAGATCCTCATCTCTAAGAAAAAGTTGATTTGCTTCAGTAGATACTAGAAAAGTAGGATCATTAGCTCTAAGTAGCCACTGAGATCATAGACTGTAGTAGAAGTATACTTCAAATTGTTGAACAAGGATTCATCCAGGTGCATCAGTTTGATATAGCAGATTCCCAACAGAAGTGTATGGTAGAATTGATGGATCTTGAAATCATTGTTGCTCAAGTACAATAGCTTCATGATAAGGATGTTGAACAGGGCAGGAGGCTTCAAGAGCTCATCAATTTGGTTATCATTCAAATGCAAATGCCATCACACAACCATGAAGATTACAGTCATCAAGACCATTCCATTGGGCCTGAAGAGGAATATGTCTCACCGTCCTATTCAGACCATCAATTGAATTCACCAAGATTTTTATGTGAAGACCAACCCACCTGGGGAAGCACTTCATTCTATCCAGATGATTCAGCTGATCAACCAATGGAAGATACAAGCCACATGCATGAATGGTTTTATGACGATGATGATTACTTCTTTTCTCCTCAGGGCGACCAAACAACCTCACAATGTGAGGGAGAGTTTGAACATCATGAACCAACCTTTATCCCAGACCAAGGTGATAACTCTCACATTGAGACTTGTCACTTATCTTCCACCAACACACCTAATATGGTTTGGAATAACTTGTTTGAGAAGGATGACGATGACTGTTCATCTCAATGGAGTGAGTACACTGATGACGACAAACTGGAGCAGCACGAGCTAACATTCGTCACCGTCCCCTTATAAGGCTTGGTGGACATCGAAGGATTTGGATGGAAAATCCATCACAACATGGCCACTGAGCATGAAGATACCTCAAACCCCATAGAAGGCGACAAGATTGGGGTGGTAGAACCACAAACAAATTCTTCTGGGGGTACTTCTTGTTTAGAAGATGATTGGATGACTCAGACTATACATGAAAATTTATCCGAGCATCCAACCTCAAGTTCAGAGGAGGAAAGAAAATAGAGGAGTCCTGTAGAAAGCTTTTGGCCTCTCCCCTCTATCTCATCTTGTGTCAACATCTTAGGACCTTCATGTTCATATTCATATCTTGGAAGGTACCTTGAATATGATTTGCCAAAAAATTCATCTCAGTGCAGTTCAAGACAATTCCAGCACAAGGATGAATTCACTGAGTCATCAGATTCTATTCCTCTACTTCAGACTTAGAAGGGCTCAGATCTCCACCCCTTATTCTCCTACATGGTGGACCCAATCAGCGAGACACATGTGACACTAGTCCCAAAAATTAGGATTTGGGATCCCAGTGTCGGTATCGTGGGGCAGCCACCCCTTTCTGTTACTCCTTTATTTTCTCCTTTTGTTAAAATAAATTTCTTTTTTTGCTTAGATAGTTTCTTTCCTCTAACTATTTTTACATATCCTTGCATACATGCATCATACTAGGACTTTAATAAATGTCTCTCTTGAACAACCATGCATTCCTTCCCTACTATCTCAAGTTCAAGGCTTGCTCGAGGACGAGCAAAGTTTTAAGCATGGGGTGGTAGCCTATTCACCCTTTTATTTCTTTCCTTGCATGCATTCTCATCTTCTATGTTCCTTGCATTTAGCATAAATTTTCAGCTTTATAAGACTTTGTTTTGTAATTTATAGCTTTGCAGTTAAGGCTATATGATGCAAATCTTAGAACTAAATGCTTATCTTTATGCCTAAATGCACAATTTTCATCTTAAACTGCTTGTTCTTGTGCTTGACTTGCTCATTGACTCTTTCCTTAAGTTTGGTAATAAATCTAAGGTTATGCACCTTTTTCATAGCTTAAAACATTATTCCTTTGATCAATGTTGTGAATGACAAATCCAGGATATAGGACCGTTGGAAAGAGCTATAGTTTGATCATAACTCCAAGCTGCATTTTTCACAAACTTGCCCTACTCTAAGGATCCTTGAATCATAATTATTATCTTTTCATATAGGTATCAAGAGGATAATGATGAGTTTTGAGCTATAATCAACTTGAAGTGTTTTTCCTTGATGGTCTGTGAGCCCTCTCACCTTATACCGAGTCAAAAAGATGAAAATTAAAAATATGCAAAAGAGGCTTGGCCGCCCACAAAATCCCAAAAATATCAAAATAGTTCTCACCCAGGCCTATAAAATAGAATGCAGAGAATAAAAGCCTGAGTGTGAATAAATGAGTGTTGTTTTCTCTTTTAGGAGAGTTGAGGATGGTGCCCAGCTGGTGTATGATTACGCTCATGAACGAGGTTATGTCGTGCCCGGTAGTGCCACCCTAAGGCTCATTAGAGAGTCACTAGTAACCCCTAGGAGACCTATGAGATCATCCCAGTAGCAGGGTTGGTTCGAGCACAGTACGAGGAGTTCGTCTCACTACTTTGGTCCAAGTGGTTTGGACTGTAGGGACTGTTGGTTACATGGACCAACCTGACGCAGATTGGGATCCTCAGAAGTCATTAGATTCTTCTTCTTTTTCTTGCTTCTTAGGACCTTAATAAGTGGGCGGCGTGTTGTTCCCGATTGGTTTACATGAATACATGATGATGGCTCATTGCTCATCACTCGCGTGATCACCTATGCGAAAATGATTTGATGTTGTATAATTATGATTCAAACCCTCATGAGTATCGACAAGTTGTAGTGAATTCGCTTAATCTTGCTTGGATGTTCTTTGGTCATACTTTAGCAGGATTGTGCTCGATTGGGGGGGGGGGTGTTCTGGAACGACATGGGTCAAGAGAATTGATGTTTTAAATTATTTTTTCATAACCTTAGCATTTATCGCCAAGCTTAATTTGGATGTTATCTTTTTGTTCTTTGAGCATAGTCTTGCTTGAGGACAAGCAAAGGTTTAAGCTTGGGGTGGTTGATTACACCCAAATTTAGACATTTATGCTAAGCCTTTATTTATAGTTTTGTTTTATTATAGCCTTAATAGGACCAAAATAACCCTAGTTTCTTATCTTTTAGTAATTTATATCTTTTCATAGATAAAGTCGCTCAACTATCCAATTTTGATACTTGTGGGCACCAAATCTGAAAAGACATCTATACTCTAAGATTTCTCCCCAAAACGTGGTTTTTGTAGTAGCTAGGCTCCCATCCATCGTGACCGCGACACCTGATGCGACTGAGGTGTTCGGAATGGCCGTGCCGAGGACAAGGGTCATATGCATGTGTCTCGACCAAGGCACCTACCTCGACTGTGACACTTGCCTCGACTGCCGCACCTACCGCAACCGCGACACCTGCCACGACCGCAAACAATCTCATTTGTCATGACTGAGACGCTCGATACAACCGTACCGAGGAAAATGGTCAGTTGTACCTGTCTTTACCGTGATATCTACCTCAACCGTGACATTTGTTCGGTCATGACCCCTAGCATGACCGTGTCGAGCCTGGCATGGTCATGCCGAGGAAAAGGGTCAACTGCACCTATCTCGCATGTGACACCTACCTTGACCACGACGTTTGCCTCGACCACAACATCCTCCTTGACCGCAATGTATGCCTCGACCACGACATCTACCTCGACCATGGCATTCATTCGACCACGACCCCCGGCAGGACTGTGCCGAGACAAGTGTCGCAACCAGGATAGGTGTCGTGACCACTCATCACATACACTCTGCCTTCACCTATAAATACCCACCCCTCACGACCCGGAGATGGGTTTTGAGATTTTCAAGGTCCTATTCTGTGGTTCTAGAATTTTGGGAGATTCCACCTTGTGGTTCTACACATTCTTGGTTCTCAGAGCCCCATGGGAGAGTTCCAAGGTCTGAAAGGAATGAATGCTCGTCCTATGTCATTTCCTCCAGTTTGCTTCCATCTACCACCATTTTCCACCACCATTCACCCACCAAGCTACTGTTTGGGGTGGAATCAAAGAGAAAGGAGGCCAAGGAGTCCATAAGACCAAGGAGGACGACCCAAAGACGAGATCCAACCTATACGGAGGCTAAGGAGTGAGAGCTACCTCTCCTCTATGGGCTAAATCTCTTCTTATTCTCCTTTCTTCTACTGTTCTCCTTTGTTTATGTACAAATGATATTCTTCTATCTTTGTTCGGTGCCAACTATGCTTGTCCATGGCTAGTTGAGCTCCTTCTTGGCTATGTAGCCCATTTTGGGCATGTTTATGTACTTTTACCTTAAGCAAGTAGTTTTATTTCAGATCTAGTACGTTTATTATTCTTCCTTATCTTTCTAGTTATGATTGGTAGTTTGGTTGATCTCTTTCTTGCTTGAACTTCGATTTCTACCTATATCGAGAGATTCATTATAGAAATAGACAAGAGAAGGTAGTTTTGATCGAAATCTAAAAGGAGGATGGTTCAAGGTGATCTGTGCAGAACTGTAGCCTGGGCACGGCTGGGCCCATCCCGACACAGTCGGGTCCACTACCTAGTTCTGCCCAAATCACACATGTTCCTAGCATCTCACAGTACTCTAGGCCTGAGAGGGTATCTAGAATATTCTAGGGTGTTGATTTGTCATCCTCGAGAGAGGTTTCATGTCATTGATGGGTTTTAGTCATGCTTCATGAAAGCGAGTGGGATGACCCCACAGGAACAGATACCACATTACGTACTATGTTTGGATGTAGGTTGCTTGCTGGGGTGTTTGAGGGTTGTCTACGCTCGACAACGGGTGCATAGACTGCCCAACTTATGGTTACATAGCCAGGAACTCCTTCTCTCTGATTAGTAGAATCTGATGGACTCTGTTTTGTTTTCTTTTCTTTATTTTGTTTTACTTCTTGACAATCTGCTAGACTAGTTCTAGATCCATACTTTTATCAACTATCAGATTGGCTTATCTGACTTAAGAGCAAGATCTTAAGCGTCCCCACATCCCTGTGTTTGACCCCGTATATCTACTTCGACCCCGTAATAAATTTGTAGGGGTATTTGAAGGTTTCAGGTTATAAATTAAAAGTTTGACCCTCCTTTGGAGCATATCAAGAGGTGATCATATAAGGAACAACATGGGGGTGGAAGGTAGTATAGTGAGGTTCGTCAATGATATGGACTTGTGTAATGAATGGTGACAAATGCACCAATATGAAGCAGTACGATATCAAGTCAAGCACACTAACAAGAAAAAGTTGCATGCTTTAATTAACCTGGGAAAATCTTCCAAGGAGAGATTTAAAACTTTTACATCTTGACAAAAATATCCCTCAAAAATTGATTAGCAAAGAAGAATTCATGTAGTCAAACTCAACGTGTTTGGATTGACACTGAAGTGAGGATGAGGATGACAATGTGTTAGAAAAGAGAGGTATGTGTCTGGCTAAAACTATATTTGTACTTAATATGAGATATGTGTAACATCCTCAAAATCTTAAACCTATCAATGATCCTTAATCCAAAACCCTAATTTGCAAATTTATGATTTTATCTAACAAATAGAATGTAATGTGACATCTAAGTCCCAGATATAATGAAATATTCTCATAACCTCAAATTTAGGCTCAACCAACTCATTAAAGAAAGGATAAATTCATTAATTACACCTTTCAATAATATATGCATTAAAATAGTAACCTATATGAGGTTGATGAACAAAAATTAATGAAAACCTAAATCTAATTGTATAGGGATACTCTAGAGGTCCTAATTAGATTGTGGTTCAAATTTTGAGTCAATAGGGCTTCATTTGACCCTTCAAATCAATTAGGGAAGTTAATATATGGTTTTAGTGGTACATTAATCGAATATTTGGTGATTTAACCTAAGATCCCATTTTATTTAAATGTCACGCTATGGTTTCTTTGAGTTTTTTCCGAAAGTAGGTGTCACACATGCCTGACTTAAGCCGAGTTGCTCCCAGCCATTCAATTTTTTATCGTAGGGACGCGGGATCGTCTCCTACCTTGAGTAGGAGACTGAATTTAGGCAACCAGGGCTCAACTCCCTCTCTGGCCCCGTCTCTCCCCCTATAGAGTTTGTTGGCGCTCAATCTCTTGATCTTTGCAATCGTTGTCACGATCCAAACCTAAGCATCCCCGGTTTGCCGGGATTTTGTGCCCTAATCGAGAAACACCCATTAGGACTTGGAATCCTTGCCCTACCCCAGTTTTACATGTGGTTGTCATGTCCTTCGCACCTATATATAAGGGGCAAGAAATTCCCTTCAGGCGATATAGTTTCACCTGATCCTCCCAATTTCTCCTCCTGTACCCCTAAGGTGCCCTGGCGAACTCACTTATCATCTCCAACAAACACCTCACGAGCCCAATCCGCCACCTACAATAAAATTGGCCACCAAGTAAGCATCTCTGGACCTTCACCTTGTTTTCCTTTTTTCTAGTTTGTCTTGTGAGTGCACTGATCAATATAACATGTAGCACGCCTTTGGTTCATCCCTGACGTTCACTGACATGGTGACGGAGAGCTCAAACGACCGTTGCGAGGCATCGGACGAGGCCTCCAGGCATCCTCAAAATTTTCTCAAGCTTTCATCGAAGCTTTCTCGCTCGGGGTCATGGTTTTAGACTTTGGTTCGTCCCCTATTTTCTTTGCCCCGATGATCTGTACTAGGGCCACAAGGGTCCATTCACAACCACGATTGTAGTTTTGGGCTTTGTCGAGGTCCCGCGAAGTGGAAGTGCTTGAAAGTTTTCTCCTATTCTCATGAGAAATCATTGATCGGGACCTTGGTCGAAGATCAAGGAGCCTAAGGATGTTCCTTGTGCTGCTGTAGTGAAGGAGAAGGTGTTCGAGGGTATTTTACGTCTCTACCCCTCCCTATTTTATTATGGTAACACTTTGGTCATGGGTATTATCATCCTTGGGGCTTGTTTGGGCGAGCCTTGCATACAGTCTCCGCTGTCCATGTGGCATCGGGCCATTGGGCCAAGTGGGCAAGGGCCCCGTGAGTCAGAATTGCCCTCTAAAGTGATTAATCAGTTTCTTTATGTTTCCTATTGCCCAATTCTACATAAATTCACAGTAAATCAATGGCTTATCAGAAAAATTAGTAAAAATAGGTTTTGGAATGGTTTTTGATGAAGAGCATGATTTTCATATTTTTAAACCCTAATTCAAGAGTGTCTGACCATGTTTTCCTAGAAGATTCAAATTAGGGGTTAGGATGCATTAACGATAATAATTAATAGAAACCATGTATTTTTAGGAACATAGGATTTGATCAAGATCATGGATACTAAGTTAGGATTTACCTTGGTCCAAGTAAGCGGGTCATGCCACTATGCATATATACTTTGGATGAATTTCATGTTATGTATGGTTTAGGATTATGCTTTAAATTCCAAGTTGATGAATGAAATTAAGATAATGATGATGCCTCAAATTTTATTATTGCTTTTTGGTTGCTATAACCATAAATTCCTATGATTATCACTAATGCTCATTAGATTAATGGTATGTTCATGTAATGGTTAAGAAATTGAAGAAAGATTCATGTAAATCATGTAATAATAATTTCAAGATAAAGAGGGAGAAATCCCATGATGATTAAGATAATGTACTTAAGTTGTGAATTGTTCCTCTTTATGCTATTTTGTCTTTATGGCATTTATGATCACTTTGGTGCAACTAAGATGAGCCTTAACCGGCATGATGAGCACTTTGGTGCAATTTTTGGATGAGGAAAATTTACATTGATGGAAAAATAAGAACAATGATGTTAATGATTAAGTTAAGAGAATTAAGAAACTTATTATATGTTTCTCACAATGATGGACCTTTATGATCGTTATGGGCTTCCTAGCAATGATGGGCTTTTCGAGCATGATGTGCCCACGTGGGCAGTGATGGAGAGAATGCATATAGTAATGTTTATTAAATCATTGATGTAATGAAAGATAAAGTGTAATGAGAATTTTTATTATTAATTCATGCCATGTTTATTTTGGTTCAAGTATATATGCTTACTTTTTAGTTCTTATAACATGCATAGTGCCGCTTACTTACGTTGTTTCTTTGTTTCGCATGACCGTGGGATGAGATGTCCCTAGATTAAGGAGCAAGAGGGAATTGAACTGAGCCTTCAAGTGTAGCTGGTCAAGGAGACTTTAGCTTGGTGGGGTGCCATCTACCACTTCATATATTATCTAATTCAGTTTCATTTCATGCTTTAGATTTGCTTAGCCTACATGTATTAGGTTTTGAAATAAGATGAGATCGTTTATGTTTTTCCCTTCCAAAGAACAATGTATGAATCTATATTTTGAGTTAATGCATGGTGTTTCATTTATCTTATTGCAATGGTTATCATGTTATTGTGATGTTCCTCCGATCCAAGTGACGCATATTATGGACAACATACGCTTTGCTTCCACTGCCATGTATGTGCTTGGAGGGGTGTTACAATATGGTATTAGGGCAATGAGTAGATGTCCACTAAGCTAAAGATTCACATGTTCTAACCCTAGGTATACCTTATTTTTCTAGATGGATCCTAAGAAGTCTGACAAGGGAAAGGATAGGGAAGATGGTGCTAGCTCTTATAGTGAGGAAAGTGGGTCAAGAAGGAACCCTAAAGAAACTATGGAGGACTTAGTCCAACTGCTCACCAGTGCCCTAGGACAAGGACAACATCAACCTAGACACTATGGCTGACCTTGGTGGACTTCTTGAAGATCAGGCCCGACTCCTTTACTAGAGAAGGAGAGGATGATGTCGTCACCAAGGGAGAAGGATGGATTATGAGCATGGAGCATTGTTTTCGTGACCTGGACTGCCCTCAGCAGTCTAGGGTCCGCTTTGCAACCCACATGCTGAAGGGAGCAACCCGTACATGGTGGGAGAACTTCCTCAACTCAAGGGTGGTTGATGCACCTGCACTCACGTGAGAAAGATTTGTTGAAGCCTTCCAAGAGCACTATGTTTCTGAAGCCATGATAGAGAAGAAGGAGTCATAGTTTTCCAATCTAGCTCAGGTCAGTGACATGACGGTGACCCAGTATGCCATGAAGTTCAGGATCCTACAGAAGTACAGTTATGATTATGATGAGCGATGCAGAACAAAGACGTTCATCCGAGGACTCAAGCCCAACTTAAGCTTTGCCCTATCAGGAAGAGGCTACAAAACCCTTCAGGATGTGTTAGATGCTGCCGTAGATCTAGAGGACCACCCCGAAAGGTCTTATAAGAAGGAATATACTCAGAAGAACAACCAACATCAATGTCAACCTCCCAACAACAAGAGGAAGGGTCATGAGGTTGAAACCCCTACTGCCCAAGAGAAGACACAATGCTCGACTTGTAAGAGGGTCCACAGAGGGTCGTGCATGTTTAGTACTGGATTATGCTATATTGTGGAGAGCCTGGACACATAAATCCAGATTTCCCTAAGATACAGAGGAAGGAAACAAAAAACAAAACCCAACTCCTAAGAGACAAGATAGGATCCTTGAAATGAACATGGAGGAGGAAAATATACAAAGTATGATTTAGATTTTCACCTTTAGATTATGACATTATCCATAGACCATATATGTGTATAGTCTTGAGCTATTGAATAAAATGTTATGATGTAAGGGGAATATGGAAAACCCTAAGGTGGGTAGTGGTCTAAGAAAATTTCGAGGATGAAATTTATTTAAGGTGGGTAGAATTGTAACATCCTCAAAATCTTAAACCTATCAATGATCCTTAATATAAAACACAAATTTGCAAATTTATGATTTTATATAACAAATGGAATGTAATGTGACCTCTAAGTCCTAGATATAATGAAATATTCTCATAACCTCAAATTTAGGCTCAACAAACTCATTAAAGAAAGGATGATTTCATCAATTACACATTTTAATAATATATACAATAATATAGAGACCTATACGAGGTTGATGAACAAAAGTTACTGAAAACCTAAATCTAATTATATAGGGAGATTCTAGAGTCCTAATTAGCTTGTGGTTCAAATTTGGAGTCAATATGTCTTCATTTGACCCTTCAAATCAATTAGGGAAATTAACATATGGTTTTAGTGGTACATTAATTGAATATTTGGTGATTTAACCTAAGATCCCATTTTATTTAAATGTCAAACTATGGTTTCTTTGATTTTTCACCTAAAGTAGGTGTCATGCGCGCCTGACTTAAGCCGAGTCGCTCCTAGCCATTTGATTTTTTTATCATAACCAGGGCTCGACTCCCTCTCTGGCCCCGTCTCTCCCCTATAGAGTTTGTTGGCACTCAATATCTTGTTCTTTGCAACTGTTGTCGTGATCCAAGCCTAGGCATCCCAGGTTTGTCAGGATTTCATGCCCTAACCGAGAAATGCCCATTAGGGCTTGGAATCCTCTCCCTACTGAAGTTTTATAGGCGACTTTCTTATCCATCACACCTATATATAAGGGGCTAGCAACGTCCTTCAGGCGACACAATTTCACTTGTTCCTCCCAATTTCTCCTCCTGTACCCCCGAGGCGCCCTGACGAACTCGGTTATCATCTTCGGTGAACACCCCATGAGCTCGGTCCGCCGCCTACAGTAAAATTGGCCACCAGGTAAGCATCTCTGGACCTTCACCTTGTTTTCCTTTTTTCTAGTTTGTCTCGCGAGTGCGCCGATCAACATGACATGTAGCACGCCTTTGGTTCATCCCCGACGTTCACTGACATGGCGACAGAGAGTCAAATGACCATTGTGAGGCATCAAACAAGACCTCCAAGTGTACTTAAACTTTTCTCAAGCTTTCGTCGAAGCTTTCTCGCTTGGGGGTCATGGTTTCAGACTTTGGTTCCTCCCCTATTTTCTTTGCCCCGACTATCTGTACTAGGGCCACAAGGGTCCATTCACAACCACGATTGTAGTTTTGGGCTTTGTCGGGGTCCCATGAAGTGGAAGTGCTTGAAATTTTTCTCCTGTTCTCGCAGGAACTCGTTGATTGGGACCTTGGTCAAAGATCAAGGAGCCTGAGGATTTTCCTCGCGCTGCTGCAGCGAAGGAGAAGGTGTTTCGAGGGTATTTTACGTCTCTACCCCATCCTATTTTATTATGGTAACGCTTTGGTCATGGGTATTATCATCCATGGGTCTTGTTTGGGTGAGCCTTGCACACAGTCTCAACTATCCATGCGGTGTCAGGCCATTGAGCCAAGTGGGCAAGGGTCCCACAAGTCAGAATTGCCCTCTAAAGTGATTAATCGATTTCTCTATGTTTCCTATTGCCCAATTATTCATAAATTCACAGTAAATCAATGGCTTATCAGAAAAATTAGTAAAAATAGGTTTTGGAAAGGTTTTTGATGGAGAGCATGATTTTCAAATTTTCAAACCCTAATTCAAGAGTGTCTAACCATGTTTTCCTAGAAGATTCAAATTAGGGTTTAGAATGCATTAATGATGATAATTAATAGAAACTATGTATTTTCAGGAACATAGGATTCAATCAAGATCATGGATAGTAAGTTAGGATTTACCTTGGACCAGGTAAGTGGGTCATGCCACTATGCATATATACTTTGGATGAATTTCATGTTATGTATGGTTTAAGATTATGCCTTAAATTCCAAGTTGATGAATGAAATTAAGATAATGATGATGCCTCAGATTTTATTATTGCTTTTTGGTTGCTATAATCATAAAGTCCTATGATATCACTAATGCTCATTAGATTAATGGTATGATCATGTAATGGTTAAGAAATTGAAGAAAGACTCATGTAAATCATGTAATGATAATTTCAAGATTAAGAGGGAGAAATCCCATGATTATTAAGATAATGTACTTAAGTTGTGAATTGTTCCTCTTTATGTTATTTTATCTTTATGGCATTGATGAGCACTTTGGTGCAACTAATATGAGCCTTACCCGGCCTGATGAGCACTTTGGTGCAATTTTTGGATGAGGACAATTTACATTGATGGCAAGATAAGGACAATGATGTTGATGTAAGGGTTTTGAGTCGCTTTTATAGGCTAGTTTTACATTCATTTCATGCGTTTATTTGTCATATTTGTGGTTAATATCACATGATTTATTTCCTTTGGCCTATAATCTCATTATACATCAATGTTATCTTGTTTTATCTTATTTGGTATAAAGGATTATATTTCTCGGATTTGATTGGTGTTCTTCTCTTTATTTCAGGGAATTTGCATATCTGCAGTGGTCGATACCATCGACATTTGTCAATGCCATCGAGATGGTCATAGTACAGAGCCAGAGAAGAAGCATAACTAGTCGATACCATCGATGTCATGGTCGATTCTATCGAGATTACATCAGCGTGCCAAAGATCAACAAGTCGATACTATCGACATTTTGGTCGATAGTATCGAGATGCCTTCAGAAAGAACCCCAAAAATCAAAGAAGTGTCGCTACCCTAAGGGGTTGATACCATCGACACCTCGTCAATCGACACCGTCAGATCAGAAAATTGCCCGGAACGATCTTAATCGTACGACCGTGATGTTTTGATGGCCGTAAGTGATCCCTATACCTAGAAAAGGCGGCCCAAGCCGTACTATCACGTCATTAGCCGCTGCACGAGTCTTGGAAGAAGGGAGGACGAAGAACGGAGCTCAGAGCTACGTCCTGGACATTTCCAGAGCTGCAGACAGAGTTTTCTACCACCGAAAGGCTGTAGAACACCCATCCCGTATCAATGATCGCCCGGTTCTCCTTCGTTCAGGGGTTACACCATCTCCATCTACGTTTCCCCTATGTTTTCTTCTTCCGTCATGATGTTTTTCATTAAGATGAATATGCGGGGCTAATCCCCTTTGTCTTTAGGACCAGGAGTAGCCCGGGTAATTGTTGTATGATATTTTTTCATAGTTAATCATAATTTGTCTCTCAAATCCGTGGTATGATATTGTTTTCTCAATTCTATCATTGTACTTGATCACCATAATGGTAATTTAATACCTTTAATTGCTTTTGACAAAGAATTAATGGTTGAAAAGACGCAATAATCACATTAACTTATAAATCTCTTGGAAAAGGTGAGGTACAGTTAATGGTGGAAACCTAAAGATATGTTCTTCATACACCTAATTTAGGGTATAGATTTCTACTAACGTGGAACCGACCTAGATTAAGGTAGAGCATTGTATCGTGGAAGCAAACAATTATATATAAAGGCCACTACCCGAGATAGGAGACAAGTTGTGATAATTGTGTAGGAATTAGTACAATGAGAATCTGCAGTGAAACCACAATCCTAAAGATCCCATTTTAATTTATTAAACCAACCCTTTAATCGATTTTTTTATTTTCTTTTGTTTTTATTTTCTTTTTCAAACAACTCTCAAACTTTTATAATCGGTCTAGCTGATTGCAAGTAGTTAGTAGTAGTCTACCAAAATCACATACCCTGAGTTTGACTCGGGCCTCACGAAGGCCTATATTACATTGACGTGTGCACTTGTGTTTTACGCACGGTTTAATCGTGTCAAGTTTTTGGCGCCGTTGCCGGGGAGCGGCAATTTTCGGCACTACGAGTGCTACGAGTGGCCACACTATGCCAATTTTTCATATAATTCTTAAAAAAAATTAATTTTAATTTCACATAATTTAATTAATTATTCCTTTTAAGCACTGTACTGAAATAATTTCCATCTTTTCATGTGATAGTTGATGGTAAAGACGCGCAGCACAGACTACGCAGAATTACCAATAATTCCACCAGTAGGTGAAGGAGTTGAGTTGACAAATCCCCCACCTGAGGAATTTGAACAAGAACCTGAAGAAATGGCTGAAGAAAAGACAATATGGGAGAAGATCAAGGCTTTGTCCACATCAGCATCAAAGGGGCCGATCAAAAGGCAGACAATCAACATTCCCACTTACAAGATTGATCTGACATTGATAAACCTGGTCAAGTCTCAAGCATTTCACGGGCTGAAGAATGAAGATCATGTTGCTCACATTAGTACATTTGTGGAAAATTGTGACATGATAAAGATTGACAGGTTTCTACAGGAGTCACTTTACTTGAAGTTATTTCCCAGCTCTCTTGCAGGAAATGCACGAGAATGGCTGCACAACCTTGATGATGAAATCATTGAGACTTGGGATCAAATGATTGAGGTTTTTTTCGAGCGATTTTCCCCACATGAGAAGACCAATGACCTAGTGAGGAAAATTCACAATTTCAGCTAAAAGGCGGGAGAAACCTATTCTGAGACGTGGGAACGCTTCCAGATCATGCTGAGGAGGTGCCCACATCATGGGTTGGACAAGGAAAAACAAGTAAAAATTTTCTACTTTGCTCTCAATGAGCATGACAGAAGCAACCTCGATTTAGCAGGCTCAGGTTTCTTCTTGAACAACACAGACACAAGGTGTTGGGAGATTTTGAAGAACATGGCTAAGAAACAGTCACAGGGTGATAGAGATGCACCGGAACAAGTTAGAGTTGCAGGGGAATCAAAGGCAATTAAAGAATTGAAAGACAAAATGGATCTCATACCCTAGAAGCTTGTACAGAAAGAGGAAGAGTCCGATGAGGAGGCCCAAGTTAAATTCATTCAACAACAGGGCTACAAGAGCAATGATTATTCTTGGAGAAAGGATAGAAAATTCTCATGGAAGGATCCAAACAACTTCCTACAAGATCCGGATGCAAAGCCACAGCCCACTGTGGAGGACAAAAGCACCAAATTGCTCAGCCAAGTGGTGAAACAAAATCAAGAGTTGATGAATATGTTCGACAAGCAGTTACAGTCCCAGGGTGAGATTTTGAATAAATTTGGGCAGACGTTGCAAAGTCATGGAGCGCAGATGAGGGAACTAGAGATGACTGTGGCCCAAATTGCCAATGAAGTGGTGACAATGAAGCATCAAAATCAACAAAGACCGGGTGGTAATGCAGAGACTACTCAATCACATCATTAAGTTAAGTATATATCTGTGATTAAGGAGACAGAGCCTCTGGCGGTGGAGGTCCATGAAAAGGGGAAAATGCATTTTGACACAGAGGCTAGACCCAGTGTGCCATATCCCCGTAGCTTATATGGACTACCAGGAAGATGTTGTCCGTTAAGTAAATCTTACCAAGACACCATCACAGTCGTGCCCACATCTAGGGAAGAGGAGCAGGTGAATGCCATATTGCGCAGTGGAGCCACTACCACCGAGAAGGATGGGCAGTCACGAGCCTCACAGACCAAGAATGATGTGTCAAAGCCTATGCAAAAGGGTGACATTGAAGCAAGCTTAGGGGAGGAGACCCCAAATAGCCTATATGTGCCACCATACAAATGAGTGAAGGAGCCAAATGTGGTTTTTCCGGATAGTCTGAGGCCGAAGAAAGAGCATAGGCACTACAAGAAGTTCTTGGAGATGTTTAGGAAGCTTCACATTAACATTCTGCTAGTGGAGGCAATAGAACATATTCCTACATACGGAAGATTTATCAAGGATATCATCACTAAGAAAAGGTGGATAAAAGAAACTAACATTTGCTTTATGAATGAGACGGTGAGCTCAATAATCCATGAGAGTCTACCAAAGAAGAAGAAAGATCTTGGGAGCTTCTACATACCGTGCTCAATTGGTGGTCGTCATTTCCCGCACGCACAGTGCGATTCGGGTGCTAGCATAAACCTTATGTCATTAACCATGTTTCAAAAGTTGGGATTGAAGTCACCAAAGAAATATGCCATGTCTATTGAGTTAGCAGATGGATCTATAGTGAAGCCACATGGAGTGTGTGAGGATGTACTTGTCAAAGTTGACAGATTTATCTTCCCTGTAGATTTCATAGTCATGGACATGCCGCAGCTTAATGGTTGTGAGATGCTACTAGGGAGGTTGTTTCAAGCTAAGACTGATGTTATCACTGCTATCGGGAGATGTATCTTGACATTAGGGATCGGCAAAGAAAGAGTTGAGTTCAAATTGTCGAGTGATTCCCTAGGGACACTCCCCGATACCCCAATTTGATGAGCATTATTTCGTCTAGCCTAAGACGTTAAATTAGGGCGCTTGTTGGGAGGCAACCCAGCCATTGGTAGATTTCATTTCCATTTACTTAAGTAATTTTGGTTTATTTCATTTTTAATATAAAAATGATACCCTGATGTGTGTGTTAAGTGTGCATGACTGCTTGGGTGTCGATACCATCGACCCTTGTGTCGATGGTAGCAATGAGGGTGTAGAGCGACAGCTATAGCAAATTCGCTATGTCAATACTATCGACGGCCTCGTCGATAGTATCGACCACCCAACAGGTTGATTGACTCAAATTTTGTAGGAAGTCGATAGTATCGACACCATAGTCGATGATCGCGAGATCCCTGAAGATTTTCAGAAAAATTTGTAACAGAGATATCGATACCATCGACCCCTATGTCGATGGTATCGACACAGCTTAAGAGGAATCCACCACCAAGGCCTCGCGAGGATAATGGATGCATACAGAAGTTGATGCCATCGACGCTATGTCGATGGTATCGATGGGCCACGTCAGCGATTCACGATACGCCATCAACGAAGCACGCCAAATCTGGAGGTCGATCTGTGGGAAGGGTCGATACCATCGACCCTTGTCGATAGTATCGATGCGTCATCGATCCGGGCCCCCACATCCAGCAATCGACGACCGTCGATGGCAGTGAAGGACGGATTGTGCTACATGTGTCGATACCATTGACGCCCCGTCGATGGTATCAACGGGGTACCAGGGGCGCCGACCTCAGCTATAAAAGGAAGGGTTGTATTTCATTTCTCTTCACACCTTCAGAGTATTCTTCCTCAACCTCGACATTAAGCATTGACAAGTAGACGGAGACCTTCACCGAGCATCTGGCGCGCTACACATCTTCCCCGAGTTCATCATCAACTACGGAGATCATCTTCTCCGACCTTCACTGAGCTCCTTTTCTTTATCTTTTCTATGTTCATCATGGTGAGGCATGGAGTGTCATCTTCCTCGCGCACTGCTTAAATGGAGATCGAGACGTTCGTACCACCATCACCAGGCTCCATTCCCCGTTCGAGAATTACACATCCCTCGGCGGACGTGAAAAAGATCTTCAACGAGTTAATGAAGCGGTCAATCGATCCCACTTGTTACGTTGATCAGGCCCTGATCCAAGACCTGGGCTTTGAGGACAACCTCAACTATGTACTCCATGGCCAAGTTGGGAGTTTGACATATACGGGGCAACGGGTCCCCTATCATGTTGAGGGCCAACCTTTCTTTGGTGAGTGGCCGACATATAAGGAACTCATGGTAGAGTTCATGGCGTCTCTCGACATCTGCGTCGTGCCCAATGACCTCATTGCCACCGACCGTGAATGGATCAAGGGTCGAGTCTCCTTTCGGCTGTTCAACCACAACTACACCATCATGCTCGAATAGTTCAACTCCGTCTAAAACTGGTGGCATTTGCTCGAGCAGTACAGACGGTCAGACAATCAGGCCGACTATGACGAGATGTTCTCACAGTTGGTGACCGCGCCGACAGGCAAGACGCTTGGCTACCATAATGCATCCGTCACTGACTTCGAGCACCCGTTCGTGCGGATTCTTCACTGTATGCTGTGTATCACTTTCTTTGCTCGTAGCGAATTGTCGATGAGCAAGTTCCAGGAGACGGACTTGTTTTTCCTCTACAAGCTGCTGAAGAGGGAAAAGCTTAATTGGGGCGCGTTTTTCTTGACGCGCGTGATGGCAGTGAAGCGGAGCACCAGACGAGCCCCTATTCACTTCGGGGGGCTTATCACACCACTAGCCCTCTACCTTGGGCTAGACCTATCCACGCTCCCTCCACTGGTCAGCCGGAACCCCATCAATCTGGCCCATTTCCACCGTTCCAATCTTCTTACACTCCTAGATGGTGTGGTATATGCTCATTGCCACATTAATAAGGAGTATCAGGAGCGTGTACTGTCAGACCCCGTCTTCAACCTCCAGCTGGGCCAACACTTCTGGTGGCCTATCATTGCCATTGAGGATTCCGAGGAGGAAGGGGACGCAGGATACTATGATGATGCGGACAACGACGATGCGGAGTAAGAGGGGGCTTTCACACCTCTTCGATAACGAGTAGCTCCGAGGAAGCATCCACACTTCTACCCGGGAGCTTCATCATCTTCCCAGTCGCCGCCATCACAGTCCTCCCACGATGGAGATGACCCCTATTCTATGCAGGGGATGTATACCATGCTCCAGTCTATCCAGGAGTCCCAGCAGACCATGCAACAGTCCCACCAGACAACTTTTGCAGGGATCCAGGATACGCAAAATAGGTTGTATGAAAATCAGTAGGCGATCTTTGAGAATGAATGCCAGTTATTCGCCAACCAGCAGCAGGTCTACGACCAGTTGGGGAGGATAGAGCAGCAACAACAGCCTTTCTACGACCATTACTGGAGCCAAGGCTACTTCGGGGGATATCCACAGCCACCGCCCGGGCCACCTTATGATCCGAGCTTTCAGGGGCAATATCTAGATTGGAACCCCCATACCCAGCAGTACCCGCCATTTCCGTCACCACCACAGTAGCAGGGTATCACTGTTCCACCTTCTGAGGTTGTTTTTTTACTATGAGGCCATAGTCGGATTCAAGCTTGTGGGGGAGATGGAACAGTTTCTATCTTAGTTTTTATTTTTATTTTCTTTTCTTTTAGTATCTTTCTTAGTTTTTGCAGTTTCTTAGTATTGCTTATTGTTACAGTTTTCTAGGATCCATAGTCTATCTAGTGTTATCCTTGGATGTCTAATATAAATGCATGTCGTCTCTATGTTTGTCATATGGGTGAAATTTGAAATTTGAGCATAATTAAAAAAAAATCCAAGGAATTATAAGCTTGCCTTGTTTGAAATTGAGCACATAACTTATGAAAATCATTGGGTAGGTCAACTTTGAAACATACGATCATAACTGTACATCCTTATGGTTCAAGAAATGTGGATGGAATTGGATGTTGAGCCTAAACTAACCAAACGGTAACAGGACTTTAATCAAAAGTGAGAGAGAGAAACCCGTTGATTGATTGGCACACATGTCAGTAAGGAGGGACATATAATCTTTTCCAATGGTTTTGTCAATTAGTATTGTGATCTATCCACCCCACTTCATTCACACTCCACCATAAGAATTGAGAGCACATTACAGTTTTTCATTTCTTGATTGCATGCCATTTAGATAGGATTGCATTATACTAGATTTTGCATAGATAAAAATGAAAAAATGAAAAGAGATTTGTAGATTAGTCATGCATGTACACATTCTCAAGTACATGCCATGGTAGTTGCATAATTACTTTCATATAGTTTCATTTTGCATACTCTTGAGCATATAGGACATTATGTGCCTTACTTAAATAAGAAATGTGGGGAACTTGTTCTATACTTTCTGAGAAATGAATTTTAATGCATCAATGGTAGTAGCTATGTGAAAATAAGTCTAAAAAAAGTAAAGTATTAAAAATATGTTCTTAGTCAAATTGAAAAAAAAGGACTTGAAAAAAGGAAGAAAAAAATAATATAGTGAAATCAGAGGGAGAAAGGAACTTGTCTCACCTGCATAAAAAGGAAGAATAAGCACATGATGTAGTTTTGTAGACATTCAATCTCACCTCGAGACGAAATAGTAGAGCATGCATCATTCCACCTATAAAGTAGGCATTAGGTCATTTCCATACACATATGCATCATTTAGGTTATTTGTATTGTTTATTGCATGTTAAACTGTATTGTGCTTCCTTCTTCTTCCACAGTCGCCCATTTCATCCACCTGTTGCTCAAAATGGTAGGACACCCATGATTATCTCCTCATTCTTGTATATCAGGAGATCTACTTTCATGTAGATGGTAGTTAGGATATGAGCAATGTAGATAGGAGATCACAAGATGCATCAAGCCTGAACCAGAGGAATTTATTATATCAACTGTCTTATTTGATAGTGTTCGTTGGTCTTGGGGTGGGCATCTCTCATGGACGATTATTGTCGCCTTTAGGGTAGTTATCGTTCCGTGGTCAGCAAGGGCCGGTATGTGCCTTGCAGGAGGGAATCATTCTGAGATGTCTTTTTATGCTAATATGTTCTTTAATTGACCCTCGCAATTATATTCTATAGTTTTGTTGCTCAAGGACAAGCAAAGTTCAAGCTTAGGGGAGTTTGATGCAAGGGTTTTGAGTCACTTTTATAGGCTAGTTTTACATTCATTTCATGTGTTTATTTGTCATATTTGTGGTTAATATCGCATGATTTATTTCCTTTGGCCTATAATCCCATTATGCATCAATGTTATCTTGTTTTATCTTATTTGGTATAAAGGATTATATTTCTCAGATTTGATTGGTGTTCTTCTCTTTATTTCAGGGAATTTGCATATCTGCAGTGGTCAATACCAACGACATTCGTCGATGCCATCGAGATGGTCACAGTACAGAGCCGGAGAAGAAGTAGAACTAGTTGATACCATCGACGTCATGGTCGATGCTATCGAGATTACATCAGCATGCCAAAGATCAACAAGTCGATACTATCGACATTTTGGTCGATAGTATCGAGATGCCTTCAGAAAGAACCCCAAAAATCGAAGAAGTGTCGCTACCCTAAGGGGTCGATACCATCAACACCCCGTCGATCGACACTGTCAGATCAAGAAATTTCCCGGAACGATCTTAATCGTACGGTCGTGATGTTTTGGTGGCCGTAAGTGATCCTTATACCTAGAAAAGGAGGCCCAAGCCATACTATCACGTCATTAGCTGCTGCACAAGTCTCGGAAGAAGTGAGGATGAAGAACGGAGCCCAGAGCTACGCCCCAAACATTTCTAGAGCTGCAGACGGAGTTTTCTACCGTCGAAAGGCTGCAGAACGCCCATCCCGTATCAAGGATTGCCCGGTTCTCCTTCGTTTAGGGATTACACCATCTCCATCCACGTTTCCCCTATGTTTTCTTCTTCTGTCATGATGTTTTTCATTAAGATGAACATGCGGGGCTAATCCCCTTTGTCTTTAGGACCGGGAGTAGCCCGGGTAATCATTGTATGACACTTTTTACATAGTTAATCATAATTTGTCTCTCAAATCCGTGGTATGATATTGTTTTCTCAATTCTATCATTGTGCTTGATCACCATAATGGTAATTTAATACCTTTAATTGCTTTTGACAAAGAATTAACGGTTGAAAAGACACAATAATCACATTGACTTATAAATCCCTTGGAAAAGGCGAGGTACGGTTAATGGTGGAAACCTAAAGATATGTTCTTCATGCACCTAATTTAGGGTATATGTTGCTACTGACGTAGAACCGACCTAGATTAAGGTAGAGCATTGTATCACAGAAGCGAACAATTCTATATAAAGGCCACTATCCGGGATAGGAGACAAGTTGCGATAATTGTGTAGGAATTAGTACAACGAGAATCCGCAGTGAAACCACAATCCTAAAGATCCCATTTTAATTGATTAAACCAACCCTTTAATTGATTGTTTTGTTTTCTTTTGTTTTTATTTTCTTTTTCAAACAACTCTCAAACTTTTATAATCGGTCTAGTTGATTGCAAGTAGTTAGTAGTAGTCTACCGAAATCATGTTCCCTGAGTTTGACTCGGGCCTCACGAAGGCCTATATTACATTGACGTGTGCACTTGCGTTTTACGCACGATTTAATCATGTCAGATGTTAATGATTAAGTTAAGAGAATTAAGCAACTTCTTATATGTTTCTCGCAATGATGGACCTTTATGATTGTTACGGTCTTCCTAGCAATGATGGGCTTTCTGAGCATGATGTGCCCCTCGTGGGCAGTAATAGAGAGAATGCATATAGTAATGTTTCTTAATTCATTGGTGTAATGAAATATAAAGTGTAATGAGAATTTTTAATGTTAATTCATGTCATTTTTATTTTAGTTCAATTATATATGCTTACTTTTTTGTTCTTATAACATGCATAGTGCCACTTACTTACATTGTTTCTTTGTTTCGCATGATCGTGGGATGAGATGTCCCTAGATTAAGGAACAAGAGGGAATTGAAGAGAGCCTTCAAGTGTAGATGATCAAGGAGACTTTACCTTGGTGGGGTGCCATCTACCACTCCATAGATTTTCTAGTTTAGTTTCAGTTCATGCTTTATATTTTCTTAGCCTACATGTATTAGGTTTTGAAATAAGATGAGATAGTTTATATTTTCCCCTACCAAAAAACAATGCATGAATCTATATTTTGAGTCAATGCATGGTGTTTCATTTATCTTTTTTTTTGTCGGTCCAAAAAGCATGTTACTGTATTACCAAAACTTTGGGCACAAAAGAGTTTGCGCCCCCAATACAGCCCTAGATGAAGACATCCAAACAACAAGAGAAACAAGCTAAATACAAGCTACACAATAGCCATCTACCTAGATAAAAGAAGAAAACAAACCCGCAATACTAACTCAAGAGATAACAGAGAACCTGAAACGACTATCCAAACTATACATGCCAACACTGACAATAGATTCATCCTCTGAAATTGTGGCAACATGGGCAGCCGAAACATCACTTCAGCAACTTGGGAATCTCAGGAGCAATATAGCAAGAACCTCCACTGCTATCATCCAGGTCTTCGAGTTTCTGGAAAGCAAAAGAAAACCGCCAAGAGGACCTGGTTATTTCTTTATGCAAGAACCAAAGACCAAGCATCGAATGTTGTTGTTTGCACAACAGCACCCCACAAGCACCCGAAAGGTGAACCACCAGTTGCAAATACAGCCTACACCCTGCCAAACATCTATCGTGAAGAAAACCGAGGACAACAAACAACCACCTGGCCACCAAGCCTCCCTCACACATAACATACAACCATTCCCTAAAATTAGTGGGAGGAAGGAGGCATAGATTCCACCATTGTAAGCGAATCCGGGCAATCTCACGCTACTGTCTAGCAGAGGCATATCATCAAATACCACGAGGGTGTTCCCCAGAACCTGGGATGGACCCAGATCGGCAAGAAACTGAGATGTATGAGAGTGAGTCAACAGGGTCCTTCCATGAGCTGGCCATCGAACAGTGTCCTTGAACTAGATAGCTACCTTTCCTCCACTGGCGTTTGACTCATATCCTAAAAATGTGAAACTCCAAGTAGGTGTCCAACTCCTCAACAACAGTCGACAATCAACAAATACCTGGGCCCTGTGAGAACTGCCACACACAGCAGCATGGAGGATCCGAAGGAGAGATGAGGACAACCCCCCTTAAACCCAACCCCACCCGAGTCACCTATATAGATAGAGCACTTTATCGAGCACCTCGAGTGCGTTCAATCCTCAGCTACAGAGGAACACACGCAATGGGGGAAAGAGAACTCAACCCCCAACCACCATAGAGCTATTGACGAGGATCTCGTGAAAGGGGCTGGCGTTGTTGGCTGCCGGGTATGAACTCCAAGCTGAACCACCCAATCCGAAGAAGAGGGCCTACCATCGGTTTAGGAGGGAGGCGTTGTCGTCAGGAGCCACTAAAACTAGCCCGATGGCAAGCCGCCCACCTCGCCGTCGTGGGTGGAAAGGGCACACCGCCAGGCTGAAAAGGATAGTCGGCCCAGCGTCATGTCCCACCGCCGCCGAACGGGAACTCCCAGATCTGGAGGCATCACCCTGAGGAATAAGCCGCCGGCCGGGCATGGCAAATTGGGGTCGATCGAGGTCGAGGAACCGCTATTTCTCATGAAAAAGGGAGGATTCAGCTCAGGAAGAAGGCCAGGAGGTAGAGAGGGAAGCTGAGAGACCCCCCCTAGATGCGCCTGTGATGACGAAGCCGCCAAGCGAGCAAGAACCAGCAGGTTGCGACTCCTCTCCATCCGTCCCCTTTAGACAAAATGGAGTCGACGAATCGATATTGTCGCAAGAGACCCAGTTCTGCCTCCAATCTGCACATCGCGTCTCCCCTCTTTCCAAGCCACAATTTGCTTCAGTCGATCAGCAACCAGCTTAGGGCTCCCGATCTCCAAAGATTGCCATTTCTTCAGCTGAGGATCCGCACCGAGGCGATAAGAGCCAGGGGGAGGAAGGCGCCCACGGTGCTCCCTCCCCCCAGCGGTAGCCACCGGGAATCTAGAGAGACGCGGGAGCTAACCCTAGAGAGAAAGCCACCGATTAGGGTTACTACTAACCCGCGGGAGCTAACCCTAGAGAGAGAGCAATGATCTTGATTATTTTTGTGTTTCATTTATCTTATTGCAATGATTATCATGTTTTGTGATGTTCCTTCAAGCCAAGTGACCCATGTTATGGATAACATAGGGTTTGCTTCCGCTACCATGTTTGTGCTTGGAGGGGTGTTACAATATGGTATTAGAGAAATGAGTAGATGGCCACTAAGCTAAAGATTCACATGTTCTAACCCTAGGTATACCTTGTTTTTCTAGATGGATCCTAAGAAGTATGACAAGGGAAAGGATAGGGAAGATGGTGCTAACTCTTCTAGTGAGGAAAGTGGGTCAAGAAGGAACCCTAAAGCAACTTTGGAGGACTTAGTCCAACTGCTCACCAGTGCCCTAGGACAAGGACAACATCAACCTAGACACCACAAGTTGACCTTGGTGGACTTCTTGAAGATCAGATCTGACTCTTTTACTGGAGAAGGAGAGGATGATGTCATCGCCAAGGGAGAAGAATGGATTATGAGCATGGAGCATTGTTTTCATGACATGGACTGCCCTCAGCATTCTAGGGTCCGCTTTGCAACCCACATGCTGAAGGGAGCAGCATGTACATGGTGGGAGAACTTCCTCAACTCAAGGGTGGTTGATGCACCTGCACTCACATGGGAATGATTTGTTGAAGCCTTCTACGAGCACTATGTGTCTGAAGCCATGATAGAGAAGAAGGAGTTAGAGTTTGCCAATCTAGCTCAGGCTAGTGACATGACGGTGACCCAGTATGACATGAAGTTCATGATCCTACAGAAGTACGGTTATGATTATGATGAGCGACGCAGAACAAAGAAGTTCATTTGAGGACTCAAGCCTGATTTAAGATTTGCCCTATCAGGAAGAGGCTACAGAATCCTTCAGGCTGTGTTAGATGCTGCCGTAGATCTAGAAGACCACCTCGGAAGGTCCTACAAGAAGGAATATACTCTGAAGAACAACCAACATCAATATCAACCTCCCAACAACAAGAGGAAGATCATGAGGTTGAAACCCCTACTGCCCAAGAGAAGACGCAGTGCTCGACTTGTAAGAGGGTCCATGGAGGGTCGTGTAGGTTTGGTACTAGAATATGCTATTATTGTGGAGAACCTGGACACATAAAGCCAGATTGTCCTAAGATACAGAGGAAGGAAGACAAAAACCTAAACCCATATCCTAAGAGATAGGATAGGATCTTTAAAATGAACATGGAAGAGGAAAATTATCAAGGTATGGTTTAGATTATCACCTCTATATTATGACTTTATCCATAGACCATATATGTGTATAGTCTTGAGCTATTGAATAAAATGTTATGATGTAATGGGAATATGGAAAACCCTAAGGTGGGTAGTGGTCTAAGAAAATTTCGAGGATGAAATTTATTTAAGGTGGGTAGAATTGTAACATCATCGAAATCTTAAACCTATCAATGATCCTTTATCCAAAACCCTAATTTGCAAATTTATGATTTTATCTAACAAATGGAATTTAATGTGACCTCTAAGTCCTAGATATAATTAAATATTCTCACAACCTCAAATTTAGGCTCAACCAACTCATTACAGAAAGGATAATTTCATTAATTACATCTTTCAATTATATATACATTAAAATAGTGACCTATATGAGGTTGATGAACAAAAGTTACTGAAAACGTAAATCTAATTATATAGGAAGATTCTAAAGGTCCTAATTAGCTTGTGGTTCAAATTTGGAGTCAATATGGTTTCATTTGACCCTTCAAATCAAGTAGGGAAGTTAACATATGGTTTTAGTGGTACATTAATCGAATATTTGGTGATCTAACCTAAGATCCCATTTTATTTAAATGTCACACTATGGTTTCTTTGATTTTTCACCTAAATTAGGTGTCACACGCATCTTACTTAAGCCGAGTCCCTCCCAGCCATTTGATTTTTTTATTATAGGTAGACCTGTCAAACGGGTGGGTGGGTTGGGCTTGGGTTGGGTCATTGCGGGTTTGGGTCTCGCGGGTGCGGGTCAAAAAGACCCAATGTTAAATGGGTGGAGAAGTAACACACCCAAACCCAACCCAGCAGGTTGCGGGTCGCCCGCGGGTGCCCATGTAATGTGTGTACAGTGAACAGATATTGTTAGTTTCTGCACTACGACAAAGAGTAGAATGATTCATTAATAATTTTCAGTGTAAACATAACAAAATGAGGGAAACCTTCCACTACTTTTTGTGTCAAACACAATGCAATATCTATAATGAATTTATGATATTTGAAATAAAATGTAAGAGACAAAATGAAAAACAACCATTTCTGCAATGTACAATAAAAAAACTAAATGATATAGATGTTACAAATAGAATAACATATTACCATAACAACACTATATTTTGTCATCTTATGTTAAAAGTTCTTGATGTTTTATGTACTTATGATTGTCCAATACATAAAGTGAATAGAAAGAGAATATAATTGTTATGATTGAATATAAAACATGCATTACACTATATGTTCATTAACATAAAAATAATATAGAAGTTAACAAATTTGTTTCCACTAATATAAACAATTAACAAAGGCTCTTAAGAGTCATATAGATAATATATTTATATTAATATATTATTTAGTTAAATGGGAACCCACGGGTGCCTGTGGATCACCCGTGAAACCCACTAAATAAACGGGTGGGTATGGGTTTGGGTGATTTCTAGCGGGTGGCAAATTTTGCCACCCAAACCCAACTTAAACGGGTCGACCCGTGGGCGCCTGTGGATTTTGACCCAGTTTGACAGGTCTAATTATAGGGATGTGGGATCATCTCGTACCTTGAGTAGGAGACTGAATTCAGGCAACTAGGGCCTGACTCCCTCTTCGGCCCCATCTCTCCCCTACAGAGTTCGTTGGCACTCAATCTCTTAATCTTTGCAACCGTTGTCACGATCCAAACCTAAGCATCCCAGGTTTTCCGAGATTTCATGCGTTAACCGAGAAACGCCCATTAGGGCTTGGAATCCTCTCCCTACCCCAATTTTACAGATGACTGTCTTGTCCATCACACCTACATATAAGGGGCTAGAAACGTCGTTCAGGCAACACAGTTTCACCTAATCCTCCCAATTTCTCCTCATGTACCCCTGAGGCGCCCTGACAAACTCAGTTATCATCTCCGGCGAACACCTCACGAGCCCAGTCCACCGCCTACAATAAAATTGTCCACCAAATAAGCATCTTTGGACCTTCACCTTGTTTTCCTTTTTTCTAGTTTGTCTCATGAGTGCACCGATCAAAATGACATGTAGCATGCCTTTAGTTCATCCCCGACATTCATTGACATGGTGACACAGAGCTCAAACGATCGTTGCAAGGCATCGAACGAGACCTCCAGGCATCCTTGAACTTTTCACAAGTTTTCGTTGAAGCTTTCTTGCTCGGGGGCCATGGTTTCATACTTTGGTTCCTCCCCTATTTTCTTTGCCCCGACGATCTATACTAGGGCCACAAGGGTCCATTCACAACCATGACTGTAGTTTTGGGCTTTTTTGGGGTCCCGCAAAGTGGAAGTGCTGGAAAGTTTTCTCTTGTTCTCATGAGAGCTCATTGATCGGGACCTTAGTCGAAGATCAAGGAGTCTGAGGATGTTCCTCATGCTGCTGCAGTGAAGGAGAAGGTGTTTGAGGGTATTTTACGTCTCTATTCCTCCCTATTTTATTATGGTAATGCTTTGGTCATGGTTATTATCTTCCATGGGTCTTGTTTGGGTGGGCCTTGTATACAGTCTCCATTGTCCATGCAGTGTCGGGCCATTGGGCCAAGTGGGCAAGGGCCCCGTGAGTCAGAATTGCCCTCTAAAGTGATTAATCAATTTCTCTATGTTTCCTATTGCCCAATTCTTCATACATTCACAATAAATCAATGGCTTATCAGAAAAAAAATTAGTAAAAATATGTTTTGGAAAGGTTTTTCGATGGAGAGCATGATTTTTAGATTTTCAAACCCTAATTCAAGAGTGTTTGACCATATTTTTCTAGAAGATTCAAATTAAGGTTTAGGATGCATTAATTATGATAATTAATAGAAGCCATATATTTTTAGGAACATAGGATTCGATCAAGATCATGGATACTAAGTTAGGATTTACCTTGGTCCAGGTAAGCAGGTCACGCCACTATGCATATATACTTTGGATGAATTTCATGTTATGTATGGTTTAAGATTATGCTTTAAATTCCAAGTTGATGAATGAAATTAAGATAATGATGATACCTCAGATTTTATTATTGCTTTTTGGTTGCGATAATCATAAATCTTATGCTTATCACTGATGCTCATTAGATTAATGGTATGTTCATGTAATGGTTAAGAAATTGAAGAAAGACTCATGTAAATCATGTAATGATAATTTCAAGATTAAGAGGGATAAATCCCATGATGATTAAGATAATGTACTTAAGTTGTGAATTGTTCCTCTTTATGTTATATTATCTTTATGGCATTGATGAGCACTTTGGTGCAACTAAGATGAGCCTTAACCGGCCTGATGAGCACTTTGGTGCATTTACTGGATGAGGAAAATTTACAGTGATGGCAAGATAAGAACAATGATGTTAATGATTAAGTTAAGAGAATTAAGCAACTTATTATATGTTTCTCACAATGATGGACCTTTATGATCGTTATGGGCTTCCTAGCAATGATGAGCTTTCTGAGCATGATGTGCCCCATGTGGGCAGGGATGGAGAGAATGCATATAGTAATGTTTCTTAATTCATTGATGTAATTAAAGATAAAGCGTAATGAGAATTTTTAATGTTAATTAATGTCATGTTCATTTTAGTTCAAGTATATATGCTTACTTTTCAATTCTTATAACATGCATAGTGTCACTTAGTTACATTGTTTCTTTGTTTCGCATGACTGTGTGATGAGATGTCCCTAGATTAAGGAGGATTAAGAGGGAATTGAAGCGAGCCTTAAAGTGTAGCTGATCAAAGAGACTTTAGCTTGGTGGGGTGCCATCTACCACTCCATAGACTGTCTAGTTTAGTTTCAGTTCATGCTTTAGATTTGCTTAGCCTACATGTCTTAGGTTTTGAAATAAGATGAGATAGTTATGTTTTTCCCTTCCAAAGAACAGTGTATGATTCTATATTTTGAGTTAATGCATGGTGTTTCATTATCTTATTGCAATGGTTATCATATTTTTTTTATGTTCCTCCGATCCAAGTGACCCATGTTATGGACAACATAGGGTTTGCTTCCGCTGCCATGTATGTGCTTGGAGGGGTGTTACAATATGGTATTAGAGCAGTGAGTAGATGGCCACTAAGCTAAAGATTCACATGTTCTTACCCTAGGTATACCTTGTTTTTCTAGATGGATCCTGAGAAGTCTGACAAGGGAAATGACGGGGAACATGGTGCTATCTCTTCTAGTGAGGAAAGTGGGTCAAGAAGGAACCATAAAGAAACTTTGGAGGACTTAGTCCAACTACTCACCAGTGCCCTAGGAAAAGGACAACATTAACCTAGACACCACGAGCTGACCTCGACAGACTTCTTGAAGATCAGGCCCAAGTCCTTTACTGGAGAAGGAGAGGATGATGTCGTCATCAAGGGAGAAGAATGGATTATGAGCATGGAGCATTGTTTTCATGACCTGGACTGCCCTCAGTAGTCTATGGTCCGCTTTGCAACCCACATGTCGAAGGGAGCAACCCATACATGGTGGGATAACTTCCTCAACTCAAGGGTGGCTGATGCACCTACACTCATGTGGGAATGATTTGTTTAAGCCTTCCAGGAGCACCATGTGTCTGAAGCCATGAGAGAGAAGGAGTTAGACTTTACCAATCTAGCTCAGGTCAGTGACATGATGGTGATCCAGTATGCCATGAAGTTCAGGATCCTGTAGAAGTACGGTTATGATTATGATGAGCGACGCAGAACAAAGAAGTTCATCCGAGGACTCAAGCCCGACT
The DNA here is from genome assembly GCA_963693085.1 of Alisma plantago-aquatica. Taxonomy (NCBI): domain Eukaryota; kingdom Viridiplantae; phylum Streptophyta; class Magnoliopsida; order Alismatales; family Alismataceae; genus Alisma; species Alisma plantago-aquatica. Next base: position 1,260,368,145 of record OY856412.1, read on the forward strand.
TAAGCTTTGCCCTATCGGGAAGAGGCTACAGAACCCTTCAGGCTGCGTTAGATGTCGCGGTAGAGCTAGAAGGCCACCCCAGAAGGTCCTACAAGAAGGAATATACTTAGAAGAACAACCAACATCAATATTAACCTCCCAACAACAAGTGTAAGGATCATGAGGTTGAAACCCCTACTGCCCAAGAGAAGACATAATGCTCGACTTGTAAGAGGGTCCATGGAGGTCCGTGCAGGTTTGGTACTGGATTATGCTATTATTGTGGAGAGCCTGGACACATAAAGCCAGATTGCCCTAAGATACAGAGGAAGGAAGCCAAAAACCAATTCCCAACTCCTAGGAGACAAGATAGGATCTTTACAATGAACATGGAGGAGGAAAATGATCAAGGTATGGTTTAGATTGTCACCTTTAGAATATGACTTTATCCATATACCATATACGTGTATAGTCTTGAGCTATTGAATAAAATGTTATGATGTAATGGAAATATGGAAAACCCTAAGGTGGGTAGTGGTCTAAGAAAATTTCGAGGACAAAATTTATTTAAGGTGGGTAGAATTGTAACATCCTCGAAATCTTAAACCTATCAATGATCCTTAATCTGAAACCCTAATTTGCAAATTTATGATTTTATCTAACAAATAGAATGTAATGTGACCTCTAAGTCCTAGATATAATGAAATATTCTCACAAAATCAAATTTAGGCTCAACCGACTCATTAAAGAAAGGATAATTTCATTAATTACACCTTTTAATAATATATACATTAAAATAGTGACCTATATGAGGTAGATGAACAAAAGTTATTGAAAACCTAAATCTAATTGTATAGGGAGATTTTAGAGGTCCTAATTAGATTGTGGTTTGGAGTCAATATGGCTTCATTTGACCCTTCAAATCAATTAGGGAATTTAACATACAGTTTTAGTGGTACATTAATTGAATATTTGGTGATTTAACCTAAGATTCCATTTTATTTAAATGTCACTCTATGGTTTCTTTAATTTTTCACCTAAAGTGGGCGTCACACGCTTGACTTAAGCTAATTCGCTCCCAACCTTTCGATTTTTTATTGTAGGGACGTGAGATCATCTCATACCTTGAGTAGGTGACCGAATTCAGGAAACTAAGGCCCGACTCCCTCTTTGGCCCCATCTCTCCCCTACAGAGTTTGTTGGCACTCAATCTCTTAATCTTTGCAACTGTTTTCATGATCTAAACCTAAGCATCCCAGGTTTGTTGGGATTTCATCCCCTAATCGAGAAACACCCATTAGGGCTTGGACTACTCTCCCTACCCGAGTTTTACATGTGACTATCTTGCCCATCACACCTATATATAAGGGGCTAGCAACGTCCTTCAGGCAACACATTTTCACATGATCCTCCCAATTTCTCCTCCTGTACCCGCGATGTGCCCTGACGAACTCGGTTATCATCTACTAAGAACACCTCACGAGCGCAGTCCCCTCTGCCGCCCATAGTCAAATTGGCCACCAGGTAAGCATCTCTGGGCCTTCACCTAACTTTCCCTTTTTCTAGTTTGTCGCGTGAGTGCACCGATCGACATGACTTGTAGCACGCCTTTAGTTCATCCCCATCGTTCACTGACATGTCGACAAAGAGCTCAAACGACCGTTGCGAGGAATCAGACGAGACCTCTAAGCATCCTCAAACTTTTCTCAAGCTTTTGTTGAAGATTTCTCACTCGGGGGTCATCGTTTCAGACTTTGGTTCCTCCCCTATTTTCTTTGCCCCGACGATCTGTACTAGGGTCACAAGGGTCCATTCACAACCTCTATTGTAGTTTTAGGCTTTGTCGGGGTCCCGCAAAGTGGAAGTGCTTGAAAGTTTTCTCCTATTCTCATGAGAACTCATTGATCGGGACCGTGGTCGAAGATCAAGGCGTCTGAGGATGTTCCTTGCACTGCTGCAATGAAGGAGAAGGTGTCCGAGGGTATTTTATGTCTCTACCCTCCCTATTTTATTGTGGTAACGCTTTGGTCATGGGTATTATCATCCACAGGTCTTGTTTGGGCAAGCCTTGCATACAGTCTCCGCTATCCATGCAACCTCGGGCCATTGCCAAGTGGGCAAGGGCCTCGCGAGTCATAATTTCCCTCTAAAGTGATTAATCGATTTCTCTATTTTTCCTATTGGCCAATTCTTCATAAATTCTCAGTAAATCAATGGCTTATCAGAAAAATTAGTAAAAATAGGTTTCAGAAAGGTTTTTCAATGGAGAACATGATTTTTAGGTTTTTAAACCCTAATTCAAGAGTGTCTGACCATGTTTTACTAGATGATTCAAATTATGGTTTAGGATGCATTGATGATGATAATTAATATAAACCATGTATTTTTAGGAACATCAGATTCGATCAAGATCAGGGATACTAAGTTAGGATTTACCTTGCTCCAAGTAAGCGGGTCATGCCACTATGCATATATACTTTTGAATTTCATGTTATGTATGATTTAAGATTATGCTTTAAATTCCAAGTTGATGAATGAAATTAAGATAATGATGATGCCTCCGATTTTATAATTGCTTGTTGGTTGTTATAATCATAAAGTCATATGCTTATCACTGATGCTCATTAGATTAATGTTATGATCATGTAATGGTTAAGAAATTGAAGAAAGACTCATGTAAATAAAGTAATGATAACTTCAAGATTAAAAGGGAGAAATCTCATGATGATTAAGATAATGTACTTAAGTTGTGAATTGTTCCTCTTTATGTTATTTTGTCTTTATGGCATTGATGAGCACTTTGGTGTAACTAAGATGAGCCTTAACCGGCCTGATGAGCACTTTGGTGCAATTATTGGATGAGGACAATTTACATTGATGGCAAGATAAGAACAATGATGTTAATGATTAAGTTAATAGAAATAAATAACTTATTATATGTTTCTCACAATGATGGACCTCTATGGTCATTATGGGCTTCCTAGCAATGATTTGCTTTTCGAGCATGATGTGCCCCACGTTGGCAGTGACAGAGAGAATGCATATAGTAATGTTTCTTAATTCATTGATGTAATGAAAGATAAAGTGTAATGAAATTTTTTAATATTAATTCATGTCATGTTTATTTCAGTTCAAGTATATATGCTTACTTTTCAGTTATTATAACATGCATAATGCTGCTTACGTTGTTGTTTTGTTTTGCATGACCGTGGGACGGGATGTCCCTAGATTAAGGAGCAAGAGGAAATTGAAGCGAGCCTTCAAGTGTAGCTGATCAAGGAGACTTTAGCTTTGTGGGGTGCCATCTACCACTCCATAGATAATCTAGTTTAGTTTCAGTTCATGCTTTAGATTTGCTTAGCCTACATGTATTAGGTTTTAAAATAAGATGAGATAGTTTATGTTTTTCACTTCCAAAGTACAATATACGAATCTATATTTTGAGTTAATGCATGATGTTTCATTTATCTTATTGCAATAGTTATCATGTTTTGTGATGTTCCTCTGAGCCAAGTGACCTATGTTATGGACAACATAGGGTTTGCTTTTGCTGCCATGTATGTACTTGGAGGGGCGTTACAATATGTGTCTTTGCACTAAGGTTGTAATATATTTCTACAAATATTCACGAATACTATTTGTAATAGAATTTAAAAGACAGCACGCATGACAATGTTTAAGACATAGAATTAGAAAACATGCGTTGACCTAACCATTTAGAATGGATAAATAGTTGAGGAATGATATCACAATTTTTGATCAATTTATTTTCGTGGTTTGGTTCACAAGTTGTGCTGACCAATTTGTCTTAATTTGTCATTTTCCTTTCCTTTTATTGGCATGGTTCTCAAAGAGAACAAAGATGCATGTTATCTTCATTCAGCCTCTTGTTTAATTATATTGAAATACTAGTGAGCAACTATAGGAAATTGCTTGAAGGAATGATAAAATGCCGTCTAATGTATGGACGTTATGAATCACGTAGTTATAATATACAAATAGTATAATACAATTCAACATGTCCATAGTTTCTTATGAATAATGTTATTTTATATGTAAACGTAGAGCATCACAACGTTATAGCCGTTTAATAATAAGGGGCAAACTGATACTACTGTTGTGTTTTTTTGTTTTTTTGAAATTTATACCTGATTTGTATGCTTTCTCTAAGTTTGCCATTAAAGAATATATCTTACCGAATATTGATTATATTTCTAATTGAACAAAGGGGCTTGCACCCGTTGTACGTTTCGTTCGTTGCTTACCCAAGAAAGAAACCTCTGACTTTTAAAATTGGGTCGATTTTGAATGACGCGGCATGATTGATGCACTTATGAAATCACGGGCACCGTAGCGGTCGCCTCGCCAAAATTAAAATTTCCTGTTTTCGCTTGATTCGCTTGAAACGTCGCGCCACCAGAGAACCCATCTCGTCCGCAGACAGTTGTCGAGTAGCCGCCCACCTCAAGGAAACTCAAGATCCACCGTTGCTTCCTTCCTGATCGCACGACTAGGATCGCGATCCGTGGGCTCGCTTGTGATTGGCTGACCTCGAGTTCTCTGGTACTATATATATGAAACGGGCCTGGAAACTGAAACCCCATCGCTATCAAAAACCCTTCGCAGTTGCCCTTTTCGCCTCTCCCTCGCTTCCAGAACACCCCCCGTTTCCCTCCACATCAAAATTCCCTCTTTCACAAACTCGATCTAGCGATTGCAATGGCAGGAAGGGGTAAGATTCTCGGTTCCGGCGCTGCCAAGAAGGCCACGTCACGGAGCAGCAAGGCAGGGCTCCAGTTTCCCGTCGGTCGTATTGCCCGTTTCCTCAAGGCCGGCAAGTACGCCGAGCGCGTTGGTGCCGGAGCGCCAGTCTATCTTGCCGCCGTCCTGGAATACTTGGCCGCTGAGGTAATTGTTCTATTCAATCGCTGATTTTATTCTAGCGATTTTTCTGTTCGGACTTTTGATGGCGGTTGAAAGGAACAATTAGGGTTTCTACATCTTTTCGTTCATATCTCTAACCGCCTTCACGGCTTTCTGCACAACAGGTTCTGGAGCTCGCTGGAAACGCCGCCCGTGACAACAAGAAGACCAGGATCGTCCCCCGCCATATCCAGCTTGCCGTCAGGAACGACGAGGAGCTGTCGAAGCTTCTGGGAACTGTTACCATCGCTAACGGTGGAGTCATGCCCAACATCCACAGCCTCCTCCTCCCCAAGAAGGCTTCTTCCTCCAAGGATGCCGAGGCGGCCGACAGCTAAACCATTGGACCTTGTTCTTTTCAGCATCGATCGTCTTAGGCGGTTACTGTTAAAGTAGCAATTTTCTTTTCTTTAGGGAGTCGATTTCTTATCTCAAAGGTGGGTCATGGTTAGCTTAGGGCTCTCTTGGTTAGAAGGCGTGTGAATAGCGTCTGGGATTCAATTCCAAGATGTATGAAACTCATCTCGAGTTTTCTTTTTCCTTGACAATGAATCAATGAATATCCTGAAATTCGTTTAAACAGCCACTGTAGTCTTCTTCGTTCTAATATATTAACTATTTGTGACATTGGATGTCATTTGAAACATTGATTTTGGTTACTGTTTCGATGATTGGTCTCCTTTTTACAGGTGGTGAGCTTGTTTATGGCTTTAGTTTGTATATGCACTTTCTGATTGATCGGTTCTGTCGGGTATAATTGAATTCGTTGTGGTTGTTGTTGTTGTTATATTTCTTTATTCGCAATAATTCCCTATTAGGGGCCCGACAATTCAATTATACCTCCTCAAGTTGGCATATATGTTTTCTGAAATGCAATAAAAAGTTAGCATAACTTTTAAATTGAATTCGTTGATTTATAATTAAGGATATTGGATTTGAGATGCATGGGCCCCTAATAACGAATAATTGCATACTTGAGGAGGTTTATTGCCAACATATATTCGTTGTGGTTGGATTTCAGAAAACGAATTCAATTTAAAAGTTATGCCAACGTGAGGAGGTTTTAAGGATATTGATCGGTTCTGTCGGGTATAATTGAATTCGTTGTGGTTGTTGTTGTTGTTGTTATATTTCTTTATTCACAATTATCCCCTATTAGGGGCCCGACAATTCAATTATACCTCCCCAAGTTGGCATATATGTTTTCTGAAATAACAGGAAAAGAATTTAAGAAGAAGAAAAAACATTGCAATACGGGCATATATGTTTTCTGAAATGCAATAAAAAGTTGGCATACCTTTTAAAAATTGTTTTTAAACATATGAACAACACATGCGTCTCAAATCCAATATCCTTAAAACCCGCTCTCCCTTGTCCAATATTCTATAGACCCCCTCCCCGTAAATAACTTCCGTTTAATGTCTGATCGTTCTGCTATTTGTTACTTATTAATATTTCCTACAAAATATGGGCCGCATTTAGTGTAGTTCTAATACTATACAATAAAATATAGCAACTAACATAACATCACATTGCATAATTCAAGTATTAAGATTACAACTATCCTTAGAAACTTAATGTTCTAAAATGAAGGTTTGCATCTTATAATTTTTAGGTGATCAAATTTTAGTAATTTTTAAATGAATCATACTTGATTTCTAGAATACAAATTCAAACTCATGAAGCGAGCGTTAAATTTGAAAATAAAGCATGTCTTAAATGTTGTCAAATCAATGGGTTCTAGCTTTAATATTGAATAAGGGTGTCAAAAATTGGTAAGTAGTTTATTTTCGGTGGGTTGATCCAACGGACTACACACACAAATAGGATTACCTATCCGAATATGTGATCTTGACTCTATGAACCATATCTGACCCAAGAAAAAATGTATTATCTCCTAATCTTGACAACTCACATTAGTTTTAGGTTTAGATAAGCTGATCGAGATATGGGCCTAGGTAGATTTTGAGTTCTCGTTAGGGCCTGGATAACTACTTTGGGTTCATACAAATTGGTCAAAATTTTAGATTTAGACTACCATTTTGGTGTCATATAAATTGACCAAAAACATGGTCTGGACAATTTTAGATTCAGATCAACGGATCACAATTGGACCTGGATTGATTTCTGATTCAAATTTTTACATTTAGTCAGATTCATGTTTTAGAAAAATTAGACTGTATTAGAAAAATTAGACAAAGATTGGGAATGTCAGACATAAATGTCAGTTTATTCATCCTCATTAGGATTCCAACCTAAGACCTCTGTCTGTGGCCACGATCCAGTCACCAGTGAGCTTCACCCTCTAGACAATAACCATATCATCTTATTATCAATATGGTGTTCGAGTATGAGTTTGTTTTCTTATATATTTCATTTACAAATTGTTAGCATATCGACAACCCTGGCATAAAGGAAGCGATACCTTTCTTTTTAAAACAACACACTTTGAAGGATAGTTACTATAACATATTGCATATATAATACTTTATTAGTTTCTAAATTTTATACTATTTCATATAGTACAAGGCTACATTAAATATTGCCCACGTATTGTCTGGAATACAAGAAATAACGGAAGCAAAAGGAGACTAATTGTAGAAGTTACTTGTCGTGGGGTTTATGGGATATAGGACCAAAAATAAGGTGGTTGGGGTGTATTAGATTAGAAACTCCATATTCTTGGTCAGATATACAAAATCACAGTCCAATCATGTGACGAAAAAATCATTTAGAATAAACATGTGTGTAAAAATACTACACTCGACATAACCCATGACATAAATACATAGACATAAACTTCTTCATTTTGGAAGCATAATTATGATACTCAAATACATCATCCAAAACACAATCATCATCCCTCCCTTATGTGCACAATGTATCTTCTTTTGGTTTGACCCTTGGTATTATCATAGTACGATGTCCTACATGAGAACAATACTAGATATCCTTTATAACATCTTGAACATCACAATAGAGAAATCCTTAACCATGCCCCACACAAATAGGAGAAATAACAATACCAAATATGTCCATGTATGATTTTCAAGAATAGAGACACATCATATTATATTGTCCCTCGAATAATACACCAGAAATAAGGTTACATAGAAAACAAATAAGAGGTACATCTCCAAATCTATATACATGTTCTTCACTGATTTTGGCTTTAAATGCCTATATAGAAAGACGTGGAAAATCAAATGTCCCACAACATACATCTTATACATATGGCTCATAAGACACCATAAAATCAAGAGGGGATAGAATTGGTGGAAGACAGGTTACATCAGACCCACCGTGTGCATTTTATGCAAGGTGAGTAGAGAAGATAACAAATACATTTTTTTCCAGATATAGTTTCAATACTTGAACTTGGAAAAGATATGTTCATGTTCCACACCACATAGATGATATTGATAGACATACCGTAGATGGATCACCGAAGCTACCCCTTTCTCTTCCTCTACTGCATAGACTCCCATCATCATTACTATCATCATGTGGGCGATTCAGAGAGAAAAAAACTACATGACTCTTGAGATTAAATGTCATATCATATCTTGTTTACTAGATTGTATCTCGTATGCTTACCAAGACATTTTGTAATCTTACCGCTGATGCAAGGATATGTGCTATCATCAGATAAGCTAAAGTCACAAACATACTTAGTTTCAGAGATGTGGAGACTGGTAGAAGCAACTACACCATTGAGAATATCCTAGACGAAAAAAAGTCAATTCAGAGTGGTGCTCACCACATTTGAAAATCCTTTTTATCATCTATAGTTAGCTCACTATGCTATGGGGTGCCTCTCCCTCATATCACTAGACTTTATCTTATATGAGTGTCGATACCATTAGCTCTAGTAACTCAATAACATACTTCATGCTCTATCTTGTAAACAATTGATTTTACGATTGTGATATCAGTTTTATCAATCAATCTATCTACATAATAACTACTTATAAAAAAGGGGATATAGGACATGGGATGGGTTTAAAGAATTTAAGATACATGTGGTTGTAATACATGATTGAGTTGTTAATGGGAACAAGCTCTTTTTATAATGGTTGATAAATGTTTTCGCCCACTTTGGTGCAAACTTTTATACTCATTCATTGTCAAAATTGTCAGTACTTTCTTATCAGAATGCAAGGTTAAATTTCGATGCAGTTGTCAGCAAATGTGAAAATCCTTGCCAGTTTCAATTGATCAACCCTTCAAGTGAAAGCACACCCTAATATGATAACTAAAGTTAACCAAGCAAGCATATTTTGTTTACTTTTAACTTGGAACATATCATTTTTGAGATCTTTAAATTAAGAGTACTTATATAGAAAACTTCACTTATACTCACGTTGGCACTTAATCTTGGGTCATATCCTGTGTAAATGGAGTAGCATACACTTCTACAAGATTCATACCACATGTTCACTAGTACATTTTTTGACCTCTGGTTTCACTTTTATGAACGCCACTTTATATAGAAATTGACACTATAACCCTTTAGTGTTGGTTTGTATAACACAAATCTCACTATTGGTCAAGTCTTGTCTATTAAGAAAAAATATGAGTACCGCTTTTACTATAAAATCAATTTAATTTTGAAGAATGAGCATCTAAGATAGTAAAAAAATTCAATATTTTAGTGGAAAAAATTGATATAGGCATGTTGCTTCAGTTGTAGAAAAACCGACGGCAAAATCCTTCCTGAGAAATAAACTTTGCCTCCAAAAAGTCTCTGTCATCGATTTTCACAAAAGAAACCGACATTGTAGGTCACGGCTATCATGAAATATTTTTCCTTAAAAAATACCCTACAGTCAATTTTTTCTAGAAGAACCGACGACAAATGGTTCCGGCCACATGCCCCATAAAAAATATTACCTCCCAAATTGGGTAATAACAATTTTTTGCTAGAAACTGAGGACTAAAGTCTTAGCGAGGTTGATGTTTCTAATAGGGATAATTACGTGTGGTGTCTTTTTTTGGTGGGAAACTGACAACAAATATCGACCTATGAGGTCAGCTTTTAACTGCAACTAACGACTGAAGTCCTTAGTGAGGCTAGTCTTTTTTATTAGGATAAGTACATGTAGCATCTTTTTTTGGTGGAAAACTGACGACATAGATTGACCTATGACGTCAATTTTCAACTAAAAATGACGACTAAAGTCCTTAGTGAGGCTGGCAATTTTTTATTAGGATAAGGGCATGTATCATTGGTTTGCTTTGTACAAACTAATGACATAGCTCTTATTCTGCCATCAATTTGGACTAGCCAACTGACGACTATCTACCTAGTTGTCGGCTGTCACTACCAACTGATGTCTAAGTTCACTTAATAGCACCCACAAATTTTTCTTTCCCCCATTCTCTTTTTCATCACGATACCTAACTAGCTCTGGCGATGATGATGACCTGCTAGCTGTACTGCTTCCTCCTCCGTCGCCTCCATCATTGCTATTTTGCTCTCTACTAGTCTGTCTCCCTTGAGGCTCCTGTGCTGCTCCCCCAATCTCCTATGCCGCTCAGATGCTCTCCCGGAGGTCCTGTTCTACTCTCCTCTACTCTCGTAGAGATCCCTACTGCTATGCCTCTGCTGCCACTGCTCTACCTCCGCCAGTGGACACTACTGCGCTCACCGCTCCAACACCCATCACCAACGCAACCACCACCTGCCAAGTAGTTTTATTTTTTCTTATTTTGGTTTCTCTACTGTGCTATTGCTATTGACTCTAATGCACATTAATGTGTTGTGCAAACTATAAATGTATGATACCATTAATATTGTAAGCTTACTCCTATTTGACATCAAACCTCACTCTAATCATAAATTTAGTAATTTTGTGCCCCTCTTTAGCTTAAGAATCATCCCCTTATCCCCTTTTGTTAGGTTTGTGCTAGATAGAACTTAATGCATGAACATGATACAATTATAGTTATGGATGATCACATTTGAATCAAATAATTCTTTGACCTAACTAGTGTGTATAACTATGTTGGATCCATAAATTAATAAATATGTGATGTTTTGTGAACTTAATGCCTAAGATCTACCCCTTTTGTGATATAATGAGGTTTGTGGCTCTTATCTACTCATAACTAGTTTAATTATCTTGTCTTGATGAACCTTAACCTTATTTGCCATATTATCTATTGTCCTAGAAACCCATTTGAGACTTAGTCATCAGGAGTAAATCTTGGATTGTTCTCAATTTGGGACTGTTCTTGAAAACTTAACCTCACTAATGATGTAAGTGTATAATGTGTATTTGGTTTTTAAGATGTTTCATCAGCACTTCCCCGTATTCTCTAAGTACATATGTAGTTGGGATTTTGTCCATCTACATCGGTGTACTTGAAGAACTATGGAGAAATTATGCTAAAATATTCTTGAAAACCAAATACACATTATACACTTACTAGTGAGATTAGGTGTTTAAGGATAGGATAGGTGATACACATTCATTACTAAACCCTAAACCCTAAATTGTAAACCCAAATCCTTAAATATATAAACCCTAAACCCTAATTTGTAAACCCTAATGATAGACCCTAACATTTAAACCCTAATCTATTAACCCTAATATATAAATCCTAATCTCTAAATACACAATTCAATACTTATTTTCTCTATGATCATAGAATGGATTAATATTTAGATGTCCATTTCAAATCATTGCACTCTAGAGTTTATTACTATGACGCCCGCCTCAAAATCAAACACGAAAACAAACACTAACATGCACATTACCAAAAAACATGAGAAAAGAAAACCGATTTTATAAAAGAACCATAGGCTGAAAACTTTCACATATAAGTCCAAAATAGGACACCTGGATCACATAACACATATCATAAGGTGCTTACATCATTGTTTCCAACTTTCCTATCATCAACCTATTACATGAGATACCTGTTCCATATATACATACATGTACAAATGCCATATCTGTACAACAACATGCACACAAGACAAAAACCTCGTATTAGAGACATCTTTACAAAACACATCAAAAAAACCCCAAGACCTGAGTGTATAGGGATGACTCTAGGACTCTATAACCAAAGACTAGCAACACATCCAACCTTATCAACTACTACTCTTGTTGCTCTTCCTCAACTACACGATCTCCTTCGCATCATGCATGACCACCTAAAAGATGTGGAAACCCATGGGGTGAGACCAAATGTCCCAGTAAAAGATATAACTCTCCATCAACGTCTATTAAAGCACAGATCAACTGAAGCAAATAGGTAATATTTACTAACTGAGCAGATACAACTAAACAATATGTATCCAAAAGGTTAAGTAGGTTAAGAAATACTAAGCAGTCACCATTGAGCAGTAGAACAATTAATACTCTAAGAAGGAATATGAAGAACATGTATATTTTTTATTAATTCAAACCATACAAAAGCAAGGCAAGGTTTCAACCAATGTTCTTCGCATTTGTCCTTATACAAATACACTACACGGCTGTATTATGTCTTTTATTATGCCTAAGGAGATGAGGTATACCACTCATGCTCCAATTGACCAATGCTAAGTCGAAATTAGTGCCATACAAGGTCTATGGAAGAGCTGGAATCCACGATCTCTCCAATACCTCCCAATCAGCATGACAAAACACTACTGAGACATATCAAGTCTAACTGCAAACAACCTAGCCTACCTTGGTATATAGCCACAACTCTAGTGAAACTGAGCTACGACCCACAGTCCCATTCCTGCCAGGGTATGGCCCATAGCCAATCCTGTGAAAGTATATACTGAGTCACATCAGTGAGCTATGACCCGTAACCAATCCTGTGAATGCGTATACTCAACAATATATGACTCCAAGCTTCTGCCAAAGGAGAACTCATTTCACCATCCATCACTAAGACTGACACTAGAATGGATCTATGGCACATGACACCTACATGATTAGGTTACACTTGATTAATTAAGCCAATCAGATGTCTTTTTGCATCAATCAAGTTACAACGTATAAAGCCATAACAAACTCTACAAGATTAAGTGTATAGTATAACTCCAGGAATTATAAAACGTATAAGGTTGGAATTTGTTAGATCAGCACATAGCATGGTAGTACTGCCATTCACAAGGCCATCACCACTGTCACACAACCACATAAGTCTATCACCAAAGTCACATCATTGTGGGATATCAATCTCTCAATCACATCACTAGAGGGTATCACCTTAAATCATGCACAAAGCACCTTCCAGGTCATTAGACCCAATCACATCATTCTTGTATTACATGTGTCTCATCATGCCTCATTCAACAAGTAGCACATCATAGTCATCATAGCATACACTAGCTATGATATTTAAGCACATATCAACTGCATGATTAGGGGTTCATAAGAAGGAAAGAGAAATATTCATAACATTATCACCATTCTAAGAAAGAGAAGCAACACATCAATTATCTCAAGATTAGGGTTAGGGCTAGCCGGTTAGGGTTTTGTAGCTATATTCCATCACTACACCCTAGGTATGGCATGTCTCATAATCTTGGAACATTCTAGGGTTAAGGATCATGATTGAGGTTATTAGGTATCCAACCAAGCATCACCATACACGGTTCATTACTTAGTGTTCATGCTTATGTGTCAATCATATGATTATGTATATGTGTCAACCATCCACTATATAGGACTATCACGACCACGAGCATATATGGTGTCTTGACCACCATCCAGGTAGGCATTGTTCTCACGAAATAAAGGGCCTTGACCACAATGCTACTGGTGTCTCGACCGCGACAACACATGGTCACACCCATGACCAAAGGCAAGACGTTCCAACCATTAACAACATGTCTCGACCAACCATAAAATTAGGGTTTCTACCACTCAACACGGTTCATGTCACAACCTCAACACAAGGAAGAATCTCGACCAGAAATAAGTAGGTGTCTCGACCCACAAGAGGGTAGGCATCGTGACCATGATGGACAGGATGTTACGACCACAACCAGGTCAGCTGTCTCCACCCAAACCCAAGATATCAAAGTGTCACAACTCAAGACAAAACAAGGTATACTGACCACTAATGGTCAAGCTACTACCAAGATAAATGACCATCATCAAATCAATGGTAATAAAAGTCAAAATAGAAGTAAACCACGTCTAAAATAGAAGATAATGACAAAGAAAAACCACCATATTCAAGAAGGGACACATCACCCAAAATCAATTTACCAAAAATCCTACCCATGTATTATGAAAACACCACGATAGGAACCTCTTTAAGAGAGAAAAACTAGTTTGACACCACCAAAATAGAACCCAAAATCCATGGAACATCAAGTTATATGAACACTATGCATGTGATTAAAACCAAGGTCAAAAGGTAGGAGAAAACCACCAAAACACACCATAATTGGGTTCAATCAATTAGGGTTTTAGAATCCAAGAAAACCAAGCATGTTAACTACAATTAATCAAGTTTTAGATCACGGTAATATCTACTAGAATATCAGGGGTACATTTTACAGAGAGAAACAACATAATGCAAGCAATAATATGGTGCTAGTAATAGAAGAATGTTAAGAGTTATATAACCCGTCTTAGGGAAGATCACTCCAAGGATCACAGCCTCCAAGCACACGATCACCAAGGATGATGAAGCTCCACCAAAGGCTCCACTCTCAGCCACAAGATCACCTCAAGAAGAATAAGAAGACACCAAGGTCAAAGATAACACAAGAAAAGAGAGCATGAAGCTTTAGGCCAAACCAAAAGAAGGAGAATAAAGAGAGAAGGAAACTTCCTCATACTTGGGTCAACCTTGTCAAAACATGGCCTATGCCCTTATGACGAGGTGTTCCTCTCCAAAACAATTATGAAGGAGGATCCATGGTCTAGGGATGAGAAAAGAGAAGAAGTGGGGTAGAATATCAAAGAAACACCATCAAGGAAAGGCATACACTTACCAAGGTTGAGGATGACCAAAAGTCACCACATGTAAGGGATCTTGATCACCAAGGCTCCAAGGATCAACACTCCTTGCTCCACCAAGATCCAAGGATGAGAAAAAGAGAGGGAAGAAGAAGGAATTCCAAATAAGGTCACTTGCATGGAGAGAAGAGGGTTTATAAAGGAAAGGAGGAGAGAGGTAGGGTGAGAGATGAGGTGTCAACAAGATAGGTTTCTAAAGGGACACTTGTCTGCCCAAGAAACCAACATGAAACCACTTAAAACACACATGCATGAGATGGTGATACACTCTAGGTTGAGTCTCGACCACTTGGGTCACCCAACATGGTTGCGGTCATGACACACCAAGGAACACCATACATGATCATGCCTACAACACCAAAACATCCCTTGGTCGAGACAAAGGATCACCACACACACCATAGGCTGAGGCACTCTACACAAAATCAACTGTTTCGACCCAAGACCATCTTGGTCATGACTACCACACCTAGGGAAGGTGTCTCGATTGTGAAACCCACAGAACATGCCCTAGGGTGTGACCTAGGTCGAGACAACCCACAAGGTACACATAGGTCGAGGCACACCAAACCTTGCAAAACCCTAATCACTAAGGGTGCCACCACTCATCCAAGACATAAACAAGGTGCCCACCTATTTATCTTACATATAGATGATGTCAAGAAAGAGAAGGAACATTCTAGAGGTGACAAATTGCAATATAACCCTCATATTTGGGTAAATTACAATTTGTCCCAAAATAAGTACATAAGGCACAAACATCATTCAAACAAGCTCAAATTGGAGATTTAAGCTCTCCAAAAGCTATAAGATCATCTCAAAGGATTAGAGAAAGGTTATAAGAATCTAATAAAGCCAAAGCAAGTAGGGTTAACCCAAAACTCAGGCCAGGGATCATACAAGCCATAAACCTCTAATAGGGACTTCGCCCCTGAAATCCAAGGTAAAAGAGATGGGCACTACCTATGCATATCTACCTCAAACTCCTACCCAGGTCAACCAAAATAGATATAAAGTAGATGCACACATATTAAAATGAAATAACTTCATCTGACCTATCTCTACTCATGAGTTGACTTCTCCTTCTAGCTGACTCAATGCATAAAGCCTAGCCATTGCCTCTTTATGAGCCAGCCTGCGACATTGGCCCATGTCCTCTTCCAATGCTAAACTGCTGCCTCTGTGAGCCCTGCTGGCTCTACCTCAACTTTTGGGTCACCTCATCACCTTTCATTGGACAATATCACCTCAGATGTCCCACTTTCCCACACTTATGGCAAGTCATGGTCTCATACTATGGCCTAGACGGGGCGTTACTGACACATATGCTGTGTTGCGGGCTCTAGCAAGTGGAAAACTACGACTTCTACCCTTACTTGGTGACCATTGTGTTAGTTCTCTAGACCTCTTTTGTGATGACAGTGTAGAAAACCTAGGATCCTTAAAGCCACTTGATGATTGTTCTTGGTACTCCGCCTGTCTCTTTTTGACACCTTTCTCACGCTTCTCAATCACAGATCTCTCTATCCTCCTAATTGACTCCACAAACTTAAAAAACACTCTCTGTTCTCTAAGGATATTGCATGCATCGTCAACGCCACACTTAACCCCTTCTCAAAACATGGGATTCTCTCCTGATCTGTAGCGGCCAAGTGAGGATAAAACCTCAACAACTCCATAAACTTCACTTCATACTCGTTCATCAACATGGATCCCTACCGGATCCTCTCAAACTGGATGATCTTCTCATTACACCAGAGAAAAGTATCGATTAACAAACTCCCATCATAACTCCTACCAACCGATCACAACACCTGGTATTTTCTCCTCTTCTATGGCGCACCAATGGCCAGCACTCCCCTTTAGAAGATACACTGCATGCCTCACCTTGTCCGCTTTGGGGATGTTCAGGATCTTAAAGGCCTTCTCCAACTTCATTAACCAAAGATTTGCATCTTCTGGATTCACCGTACCATCATATTCCACAACTCCAACTCGCCTCAACTTCTCAAAAGTCTTCACTGAGACTGGAGATCCCACAATGAGGACTATTGCTCTCGCTTTAGGAATGGGCATTCTATCTACCATATGTGTGATCGTGGCCATAAATTGTCCAAACATGGACTGAAAAGTAGGATTGGCCATCACTGTAGGGTCTAACTGGGGCATATCAGGCACCCTCTCCTCAACGTACAACTTCCTTACACCTCCACCTGGTGCAACAACACCACTCTCAGCAATGTGTTCTTCGTGTTCTCCAACTATCTTTTCAACTCTCCTCCTCCTTCTTCTACATAAGCAGAGGTACTATAAGATAGACTGGATGACACTAGAATAGACACAAACCCTAGTTTTAGGTCCCTGTAGACTCAGCAAACCTAAAGCTCTGATACCAGCCTTAACTATGATACCCCATGCCACACAAAGCGATATTACTCAAAACCAAACACGGAAACAAACACTAACATGCGGATTACTAGAAAACATGGGAAATTTAAAACCAATTTCATAAAAGAACCATAGGCTGAAAACTTTCACATTTAAGTCCAAAATAGGACACCTGGATCACATGACACATATCATAAGGCACTTCAATCATTGTTTTCAACTTTCCTGTCACCAACCTATTACATGAGATACCTGTTCCATATATACATACATGTACACATGCCATATCTGTACAATAATAGGTACACAAGACAAAACCTCATATTCAGAGACATCTTTACAAAACACATCAAAAACACCCCCAATACTTGAGTGTACAAGGACGACTCTAGGACTTTATCATCAAAAGACTAGCAGCACATCCAATCTTATCAACTACTTCTCTTCATGCTCTTCCTCAGCTGAATGATATCCTCCTCATCGTGGACGACCACCTAAAAGATGTGAAAACCCACAAGGTGAGACCAAACATCCCAGTGAGAGATATAACTCTCTGCCAATGTATATTAAAACATAAGTAAATTGAAGAAAACAAGTAATATTTACTAACTGAGCAAATTCAACTAAATGATATGTATGCAATAGGTAAAGTAGGTTAAACAATACTAAGCAGTCACCATTGAGTAGTAGAACAATTAATATTCTAAGAAGGAATATGAAGAACATGTATTTATATCAATAAAACCATACAAAATCAAGGAAAGTCTTCTACCAATGTTCTTCACATTTGTCCTTATAATAATGCACTACACGACCTATATTACATCTTTTATTATGCCCTGAGGAGATGAGCTATACTACTTATGCTCCAACTGATTACTGCTAAGTTGAAATCAGTGTCATACAAGGTCTATGGAAGAGGTGGAATCCACGACCTCTCTAACACCTCCCAGTCAACACGAGAAAACACCGCAAAGACATATCAAGTCTAACTGCAAACATCCTAACATGCCTTGGTATATAGGCACAATGCTAGTGAAACTAAGCTACGACTCGTAGTCGCACTCTTTCAGGGTATGGCCCACACCCAATCCTGTAAAAGTATATACAGATTCACATCACTGAGCTACATCCCACAACCACACTCCTGCTAGGGTATGGCCCACATCCAGTCATATGAATGCGCATACTCAACAATATATGACTCTGAGCTTCCACCAATGGAGAACTCATTTCATCATCCAACACTAAGACTGATACTAGAATGGATCTATGGCACAAAGCACCTACATGATTAGGTTTCACTTGATTAATTAATCCAATCCAATGTCTTTTAGCATCAATTAAGTTACAACATATAAAGCCATAGCAAACTCTACAAGATTAAGTGTATAGTACAACTCTAGGAATTATAAAATGCATAAGGTGTGAACTTATCACATCAACACATAGCACGTTAGTACTTCCATTCACAAGGCCATCACCACTGTCACACAACGACATAAGGCTATCACTAAAGTCACATCATTGTGGGATATCAATCCCTCAATCACATCCCTAGAGAGTATCACCTCAAATCATGCACAAAGCACCTTCCAGGTCATTAGACCCAATCGCATCATTCTTGTATCACATGCGTCTCATCATGCCTCATCAGGGCTCATTCAACCTGTAGCACATCACAGTGACCATATCATATACTAGCTATGATGTTTAAGCACATATCACATGCATGGTTAGGGGTTTGTAAATAGGAAAGAGAAATCATCATAACATTATATCCATTCCAAGAAAGAGAATCAACACATCAATTATCTTTAGATTAGGGTTATGGATCCATACTTAGCTGATTAGGGTTTTGTAACTATATTCCATCACTAAACCCTAGGTATGACATCTCTTATAATCTTGGAACATTCTAGGGTTAAGGATCATGATTGAAGTTGATTAGGCATCCAACCAAACAACACCATACACAGTTCATTACTGAGTGTTCATGCTTATGTGTCAATCATATAATTATGTATAAGTGTCAACCATCCACTATATAGGACTATCGTGACCATGAACATATATGGTGTCACGACCACCATCTAGGTAGGCGTTGCACCCATGACACAAAGGGCCTTGACCACCATGCTACCTAGTGTCTCAACCGTGACAACACATGGTCATGCCCGTGACCAAAGGCAAGGCGTTCCATCCATCAACAACATGTCTTGACCACCCATAGAATTAGGGTTTCGACCACTCAACAAGGTTCATGTCACGACCTCAACACAAGGAAGAATCTCGAACAGAACTAAGCAGGTGTCTTGACCAACAAGAGGGTAGGTGTCATGACCATCATGAGTAGGATGTTACGACCACAACCAGGTGAGCTATCTCGACCGAAGACAACATATGAAAGTGTCATGACCCAAGACAAAATAAGGTATAGTAACCACTAATGGTCAATCTACTACTAAGATAAAGGACCATCGTAAAATAAATAGTATCCAAAGCCAAAATAGAAGTAAACCACAACTAAATTAGAAGAGAACAACAAAGAAAAACCACACTATTCAAGAAGGGACACATCATCTAAAATCGATTTACCAAAAATTCCACACATGTGTTATGAAAACACCATGATAGTAACCTCTTGTAAGAGACAAAACCAATTTGACACCACCAAAATAGAACCTAAACTCCATGGAACATCAAGGTATATGAACACTATGCATGTGATCAAAACCAAGGTCAAAAGGTAGGATAAAACCACCAAAACACAACAATCACCATAATCAGGTTCCATCAATTAGGGTTTCAGAATACAAGCAAACCAAGAATGTTAACCACCATTAATCAAGTTATAGAGCATGGTAATATTTACTAGAATATTAGGGGTACATTTGAGAGAGAGAAACAACATCATGAAAGCAATAATATGGTGCTAGTAATAGAAGAAGGTTAAGAGTTATATAACCCACCTTAGGGAAGATCACTCCAAGGATCACAAGCTCCAAGCACACGATCACAAGGATGATGAAGCTCCACCAAAGCTCCACTCTTGAATAAAAGATCACCTCAATAAGAACAAGACACCAAGGTCAAAGATAACCTAAGAAAAGAGAGCAAGAAGATCTAGGCCAAACCAAAAGAAGGAGAAGAAAGAGAGTAGGAAACTTCCTCACACTTGGGTCCACCTTGTCAAAACATGGCCTATGACACTTATGGTGAGGGGTTCCTCTTTAAAATGACCACTATGGAGGATTAATGGTCTAGGGCTGAGAAAATAGAAGAAGATGGTATAGAATATCAAAGAAATGCCTTCAAGGAAAGGCATACACTTACCAAGGTTGAAGATGAACAAAAGTCACCACATGCAGGGGATCTTGATCACCAAGGCTCCAAGGATCAACACTCCTTGCTCCACCAAGCTCCAAGGACAAGAAAAGGAGAGGGAAGAAGAAGGAAGGCCTAAAAAGGTCACTTGCATGGAGAGAGGAGGGTTTATAAAGAAAAGTAGGAGAGAGGTAGGGGAGAGATGAGGTGTCAACAAGATAGGGCTCTAAAGGGACACTTGTCCACCTAAGAAACCAACATACAAACACTTGAAACACACATGCATGAGATGGTGATACAATCTAGGTTGAGTCTAGACCACTTGGGTCACCCAAAATTCTTGCGATCATGACCCACCAAGGAACACCATCTATGATCGCGACAAAAACAACAAAACATCAATTGGTCGAGAAAAAAGATCACCACACACATCCTAGGTTGAGACACTCTACAGAAAAGCAAATGTCTCGACCCAAGACCATCTTGGTCACAAACACCACACCTAGGAAAGGTGTCTCAACTGCTATGCCCACAGAACATGCCCTAGGTTGCGACCTAGGTCAAGACAACCCACAAGGTACACATAGGTCGAGACACACCAAACCTTAGAAAACACTAATCACCACTAAGGGTGCCACCACTCATCTAAGGAATTAACAAGGTGCCCACCTATTTCTCTCTCCTATAGGTGATGTCAAGAATAATAAGGAAAATTCTATAGATGACAAATTGCAAGATAACCCTCATATTTGGGTAAATTGCAATTTGTCCCAAAACAAGCACATAATGCACAAACATCATCCAAACAAGCTCAAACTGTAGATTTAAGATCTCTACAAGCTCTAAGATCATGTCAAAGGATTAGAGAAAGGTTCTAAGAATATATTCAAGACAAATAAAGTAGGTTTAACCCAAAACCAAGGTCATAGGTGTTATAATTACTGGTCTTGATCAGTTTATAAGATTTGCAGAGGAACATAGCAAACAACATGGAGATAGGTTCTATTGTCCATGTAAGAATTGTAGTATCAACTTGGAAGTTGACACTATTGATGAAATCAAAAGACATGTCACATGTAACATGATTATATATGTCTATACAAAGTGGCACTGGCATGGAAAAAATCCTACTATGTGATCAGTAAATGTCAATAACAGTACTTGTGTTGAAGAAGAAAATGGCAATAGTGATGCATATGTGATCGAACCAATTCTGATATACATGGTTGATGCAATGCTAGATAGTTGTGGGGAAAATCTTTTTGATCCACCTTCCTTATTTTAAAACATTGTGCATGATGCTGAGGGACTGTTATAGTTAGATTTTACTAAGTTTACAAAGCTGAGCATTGTGTTGAGATTGTATACTCTGAAGGCTAACAATAGATGGAGTGATAAAAGGTTCACGTCTATGTTGTATTTGTTGAAAGAAATTCTTCTTGAAGGTGATAAGATTTTGTTCTCAACATATGAGTTAAATAAAATGTTGTGTCCAATGGGAATGGAGGCTAAAAAGATATATGAATGCCTGAATGACTGTGTGTTATTTCAAAAGGTCTATATCAATTTGAAAAATTGTCCAAAATGTGGGGTGTCAAGGTACAAAAGACAACTAGGGTAAGCCTAAAATTGGATTTCCTACCAACGTCATGTGGTATATATCTATAATACCATGGTTTCAACACTTGTTTACTAATACTATGGAAGCAAAAAATTTATCTTGGCATGCAGAAGCAAAGAAAAACAATTATGGGATCCTATGATATGCGTCTGATTTCTCAAAATGGAAGAAAATTGATTTATTATATCCTGAATTTGGCCAAAAAGTCATGAATCTAAGACTTGAGATATTACCAATGGGATGAATCCATATGACACATTAAGCATCCAACACAGTACTTGGTCTATTATGAGTGTGATATACAATCTTCTCCCATGGTTGTATATGAAAAATAAGTATCAAGCCTCAAATAACCTGACAATGACATTGCTATTTTTCTTGAACCCCTGATTGATAACTTAAAGAAACTCTAGGGAGAAGGTGTCATGATCTATGATTCTTCACATAGAGAGACATCTTGTTTGCATGCTATGCTGTTTGATGCTGTTAATGACTTCCTAGCATATGGAATTTGTTTGGATACATCATAAAAGGATCCAAAGTATGCCCTATATGTGAGAAGAACATTGATTCAATATGATTAAAACATGGGGGCAAGACTGTATATCTCGATCATCATAGGTTTCTTCCAAAAGTAAATTCTTACTGAAGGTTGCACAAAGCATTCAATAGAACAACTGAGGAATATTGTCATGCCCACATCCCACGATTACCACTAATCATGAGATTAGGGCATAAGTTTGAGGATTATACTTAATACAAAGTTCACTCCTGGATTTTTCCCTTTTTTTTCAAACTCTTTATTTTCTCGCATCTAATCACATAAACAAACTTTACAAGAGAATTAAACTTCAATTAATCTAATATGATCTCAACATTAATGATACACATCCATACATTCATTCTGTTTCTCACACTTCCATGTACATACGACATGATAATCAGATACATTCTCTCTTATCAAGGAAACAAAGATACAAAACATCATTTACAACTCTCTCACATCTATACAAGGACTTAGATTGATAGGGACCAACTAAACTTAGCTGATCTCATACTTAACTCATGTGGTAGATCTACTATGATGCATTGACCCTCTTCATGTCCACGTGATATCCCTAAAAATTGTGAGTAGAGGGGTGAGCCTACTCGCTCAGTGAATGAGTACTTCATAAAAATAGTTTAAAGCACTTATATAATTATAGATATATTGTCGAGCAACTGATATCAATTATAACAACAACAAGCTTTAAAGAGTCTAATCATTGGCAATCATAAATATGGAAGGATACTCTAGATATCTACAAGAGTGAATCAATATATGAACATGCTTGATTGATCATAAAGAGAACTAATAATTTAGAAACATACAATGAATAATTGAATAACTGCACACACTTGTTTAACCTCTCATTCATCTTATTATGCTCTGAACCCACATGAGGTGTACCACAACATGTGAAAGAATTGCAGTAAGCTACGATCTCGCTATACAAGGTTTAGAAGCATGCCTGGGTTCTTAAGCCTATCTCTTGAGTAAGACCCCATATGCAGTGGGCCTTAGAACGTATGCCTCTCGGCCGCTAATGGGAGCGGCCGGATATCTCAGACTCTACCTCTCAACCTGGGTACTCAGGCGATGAGTCAAAGCCCTCAAACCTATTGTGCATCAGTGGACTTACTAACCACTTATCACTCAACATGTAACACAGGTACCATCGACAGGTACCACTGACATCCCCGATAGGTGTTGGAAACCACAAAACTATAAGGAGTCTACCCTACTAGTCAAGACCCCCACACCCTACTGGTGCGCTCCAACTTACCTCGATCCGGAATACCTCCATTCGGGAAACAATTTCCTCCTCATAACGAAGGCCTCATATTGTGAGGATTCTACAATGTTTTGGGAATCTACATGTCTAATTCACTCTTTGAATTCACAATTCAATCATCACATCAACATATCTTTGTTTAGCTTTATAAACCATTCATTTCATAAACCATCTGATAACATTTACCACAATTGAACTGTTAAGCATCACCACATCTCAAACTAAGAAACATTGATATCACAATACTTGTTTCACTGAACACCCTATCATTAGGGTTTCATTTACCTCATTCACTTATCACATAACTTGCACAAGGATTGAATAAATCACAAAATCATTCAATAAGAATTTCTCTCAGCAGTTCACATATAATTGAATATATATATGAAACCCTGTAATGAACTGAACTAGGGTTTCCACACCATTTACTAAAACATCATACATCAAGAATAACATTGAATCAAGATGTCTATTTGCAAACCTCCAACTTTCCATTCATTTAGGATTTCACCCTCCTTACTGATATATCAAGCACACATTGATATCATTGAATGAAATCCAAGATCTTAACTGACATATATGTAATACACATATAAATAAAACAATCATTCATAACCAAGGAGATTCAACTAGGCAAACTTCTTTATTCAATTATACAACAATTTTAGTCATAACCAAAAACCTTAAATTTCAGTTTACTTTTATAACCTCTGTAAATACTTTAAGAATGATCATTTATATGGATTGTACTCATTTCTAATATGATTTCATCATCTGAAATTCGTCACAACAAATCAATCATCCATTTCATATCAACTTGCAAAAGCCAGATCAAAAAGACCATGTATGGTTTGTTCACGCATACTAAGAAATTGAAGATTATTGATTATTTAACTCATTTTCATGCAATCTACTATTTAAAGGAAGTACCCACTCACCCTAAGGTGTGAAAACACCTTAAAAACACAGCCCATCTCTGAAATTCTGAAATCCATATCAAAAATCTAGCAAAATTAGCGTTTCTTCTTCTTTTCAACCCTAAACGAGGTCTGCTGTAGGTAGAAGATGAAGGTCAGAGGTTAACCCAAACCTCAAAATCTCTATATTAGGGATCTCAAGCAATAGGAAATGAGGAGGAGGAAGAGTCGATGGTTAAAATTACTTACCAAGTCAAATCTATGACAACCCTTTTGGATTTCTGCCGTTCTTCACATTCTTCCGCAAAAATTGCCCCAAAAATTACCTTCCAGGTCACCCTCTCATTGATCAAGGTATCTGATATGATAAAGGATTGAATCTTGGATCCAACGTACTTTATTTCGTTGAAAATAGATAAGTATAACTTGAGATATGATCGTTTTACGATTGGCTGTCCTGGGCGGCATCGGCCAAGGTCGCGGCACACGACGCAACGTCGGTCACAATCACGACACACGACGCAACATCGATCACAGTCACAGCACATGACGCAGCATCGTGGGTCGTAGCACTAGCGTCATGGGTCATGGCACACGATGCAGTGTCGGTCGCGGTCACGGTGTCGACGTAGCGTCAGTCGCGGTACTCAATACATGATTACTAAAAAGGGCATAACTCTCTCATTTTAACTCCAATTTGGTTCATTATTTTTTTGTTGGATTCATAATTGAACTCTATACAATACTACAGTATTATTTTGATAATATTCTCAAATAAAAAGTTATTTATTAATTATTTCCTCCAATGTCATTAACTCTCTTCTTACATACATGTATGGGTTAATGCTATGTTAACTCCAAATCAGATCTTTATAGTATGCTTAAGTCATGATTATGAGTTGAAAAAACAAGTATTTAAGGTTACCAAAGTTAAGATAAAGCACAACATAGAATATTACTAACAAAAGTATGCCAAGCATTATGATTATCTTAAATCTCGAGGATTACCAGCAAAGCTAGTAATAGGTTGTAACAAATATAGTGCTCCTAAACCTATTTCAGGGGAGGGTTGTTTATGAAAGAGAAAAAGACTTTATCAATGCATTTTGTATGAGATCACAATGTAATATTTTCACACTGAGTGATAAATCTTTATTCAAGAAGAGGTCAACATTTTGGGATCTTCCTTATTGGAGTTCTCTGGCAGTTAGGCATTGTATTGATGTCATGTATGTTGAGAAAAATGTCTATGATAGTGTCATTAATACTATATTGAATATACTAGGTAAGACCAAAGATGGAATAAAAACAATAATGGGCCTACTTGAAATGGGTATAATGAAATAATTAACAACAGAAGTTAGTAGTGATCACAAAACATATTTACCTCCTTCTTGTTATACGTTGTCTAGACATGAGATGAGAACTTTTTGTGAGTGCTTACTAATTGTTAAGGTACCACATAGATACTCTTCCAATATATATAGATTGGTATCAATGAAGGATCTAAACCTGATAGGTATTAAATCTCATGATTGTCATACTCTAATGCAACAAATATTGCATGTGGCTATTCAACCTATACTGTAGAAGCATGTAAGGTTTGCAATCACCAAGAATTATTTCTTCTTCAACACTCTATGAAACAAAGTTATTGAACATGAGAATCTTGATAAGTTGCAAAGAGAAGTGGTTGTTATCTTGTGCCAGCTTGAGATGCATTTTACTCCTTTATTCTTTGACATCATGGTACATCTTGTTGTCTATTTAACTGGGGAAGTGAAAATGTTGAGTTCTATTTTCTTACATTGGATGTATCCTTTTGAATGGTACATGAGTCTTTTAAAGGTGATGTTTGAAACTGTCATCAGGCTGAAAGGACTATTATTGAGGATTATGTGACTAGGGAAGTTATGAACTTTTTCAATGACTTTATGAGTTGTAATGAAGCTCATGTCAACAAAAATAATGTTAATCCCTATTCCGACAAAGGGACTTTAGGAGAAAAGTGGAAGTAATTAGCAGTGAGTTGTGGGAACAAAAACACTTGTATGTTTTATACAACATTGACAAAGTGGGTATTTATATCATACCCATATCATCAAGACAAAATATCCTTGAGCTAGGGCAACGTGGCTTTCTAGAGAGCATAACATGACATTTATTAGGTGGTTTAAATATAAAGTCTTTTGTCAACTATCTCAAACACCAAATAATATTGTAGAAAATATCAAATTGCTTGCCTTTAAACCAAAAATGAATTTTATGTCTTACAAAAAGGTTTAACATAAATGGATATTCATATTACACAAAATGCCAACATGATCACGGTGTCATTCAAAATAGTAGGGTCACCCTTTAAGCGTCTTCATTTTATTTTTCTAGTACAAAGGATAAGAGTCCACATGAACCAAAAATGTCGTATTACAATGTCAATAAAGACATATGGGAGTTTGACTACCCAAATTTCAGAGTTCCAGTCTTTAAGTGTAATTGGGTTGATAACAACAAAGGAGTTCTAGTAGATGAATTGGGTTTCACATTAGTGAATCTTGAAAAGATTGGTGAGAAGGGTGAACCATTCATAATGGTATCACACGCGAAGCAAGTATTCTACCTCAATAATCCTACAAATGAAAAATGGTCTGTCGTTCTTCATAGGAAAAGGTAGTTCGTTGCAGATCCTATAGATGAAGAAGACTACTATGACAAGTATGATGACTCCAGTCCGTTCTCAGTTATCTTTGTGGAGATCAAACAAAAAGAATATTAATTAACAAAATATTTAACCAATACTAGAGGTATGTATTTTATATTTTAAATGATAGATGTTCATTTTACATTCTTTATTACAACTATATATGTTTCATATGTGACATGTATATTTTACATTATTTATCACTTACATTTCATTCCTTGACTATTTTTAATATGATATTTTTCAGATGACATCTGACTGCGAGGATGAGCACCATGATGATGTGCAATGTGAGAATGAGCACCATGACAGTGTAAGTTGTATTATTTTATTACATAGATGTGCATTTTACATTCTATATCGTACTTATTACATAGATGTGCATTTTACATTTGTTATCACTTATTTGTGTTTCTTGACAATTTTAGGATGAGCATCCTAAGGATCTTGCTGGATTTGTAGAGGGACAACATGACCATACACGTAAAAGAGGAATCATCTTGATGAACAAGTTAGTAGCATAAAGGGGTAAAGGACAAAAGCTATATTTTGACTTTGAAGATGTAGGAAATCTTATTTGGAAGAATCATAGTACTTTCGTGTAATATCTAGGGGTTATTACTCGCAACAAAGTGGAGACAACAATAGATCTTGGTAAAAAGTAGATCTTTTCACGTAAAACTACATACAGGAGGACTTATGTGTGAGATATTCTAATTAAAGATATTTACAATTATATTTTTTGAAATATGCCATTAATTATATGAAATCTTTTAGAGCATCTTTAACCTTGATGAAAAACTACAGGTAAAAAGGTCATGCAATATAAGAAATTATAGGACAAATCTGACAGGAGAATACATAATGAGAAACAAGATGAAGAAGTCTGTAACTGAGCAATGGGACTATCTTGACCTGAAGGTATGGGATGTGTTTGTTGCTTCAAGACAAATAGATGAATTCAAGATATTAAGCCTCCTTTATTTGTACATATTATACTTAGTGACTAATCAGATGGCTGAAATGTATTACATATCTTTTAGATGGTTTGTATTAACTAAATTTTACATGTTTCCCAAAAAGAAAGACATGTAAAGAATGTGCACAAACACAACTGGGTCCAGGTGGCTATATAATGTAGAGGGAAAAGAGACTGAAAGCGTCTTCTTTTGAGCATACTACTACTGTGTCTGCTGAGTCTTCTACTAGTCCTACACATTTACTTCACCACAATTAGTGGATAGCTACAAAGACAAACCAATCTAGAGAAATACCCAACCCCACAACCGTTGAGGTAGGGGTGAGTAGAATTTGGTTAATAACCGATTAACCAAATGGTTAATTTTATTTATACAATTTAGTTAATTTGGTTAATTTATTCTAGTTAATGGGTTAAATGGTTAGTTGTCGGTTAAGCATATTTTCTAGTTGGTTAACCGAATTACTACAGATTGTTCAAAAATATATATTCTACACACATATATACATATATAATTGTACTTTTATTTAAAAAACTCTACATTTATATAGTAATCATGTTTTGGTGAACAATATAGCATTATATTTATATGCAATGCTAATATACTATAACAATGTCAAAATTTATAAGTATTTTCATACAATATTATTCAAAGAGTGTTATTTGGTTAACTAAATTTACCAACCAAATTAACCATTAACCGATTAACCATAATTGAATTAATCGACAATAATTCAGTTAGGTTAGAATCTCAAACTAAAAATTAATTATTTAACAAAGAAACAAATTAACCATAACCGAACAAATTAACCGAATGCTCACTCCTATGTTGAGGTACTAGCAAAAATGGTAAAATTCAACTCTGCATGCTATATGTTTATTTTTGACCTTGATTGTTATGTTTTACTGATCCATTACTATTGATGATGATTAACGGGAGCTCTACGACCAAAGAAAAGAAGTTAAGTTCATCCATGAGGGCCAAAGGGATGAATTGACAGTTAATCTAGATACTATAGAGCATCCTGGCCATGTTAGGACTATTGGGACTAGTATTAGTATACAATCCCTTTTTGGTTCATTCGAGAAGTGCAAATCTATAAAGAAAGGAGTCTAGTCACAAGACTAGGTGCAAGACATGATTGCAAAGAAAACATAGGACACAATGAGACATTATCATGCCTTTTATTCTCTACCTCCTCAGACAATACATGTGTCGCCCCACCTTCCTACAAGGTGGACCCCCCTACGACAAAGGTGGTTGGGAGTGACTGCATGGAACCGTCAGCTAACACACCCGATATAAGTCTTTTTGTGATATAATAGTCTTTCAGGTGGATTTATAGTATGTTTGTGTTTAGGTGCATAAAATACTATATACAAATTTATAGGGATTGAGGCCATGTCGTCTTTTACTAGAAGAATATATCGTTTCACTGAGCAAGATTTACCCACCACTTTTGGGTGACATGATTTATGGTCATCCAATGCCCATCGACGCAGTTTGTGTGTCTATTAGACTTGTATATGCCACTTAAAAACAAACACTACTGCCACATGCCCACCCCAACATAAGACGATAGGTGATGCAAAAGGCGATGTGGTCGCATGGCCCAAAATAGGAGTTATCTATACAAATATATACTAAATTTTCATTGTGTTTGCATTTATGATTTTGTTTACTTCTATACACTACTACATTTTTAACCTCTAGTGTCACTTTTCATAATGCCAATTTTCATAAGAAACCAACGCTACATGTCTATAGCATCGACTGATATAACACAAATGCCACTGCTAGTCTAGTCTTGCTGATTAAGAAAAAACTCAGCCACTAGTTTTATTATAACGTAAGTTTCCTTTTAAATAAACAACGTATAAGATAGCCTGTGAAATTCAATATTTTAGTGGAAAACTTTAATATAGGCATGTTGTATTGGTTGTAATAAATCTGACGACAAAGCCCTTCCTAAAAAATAATTTTTTCCTTAAAAAATTCTGCGTCGTCGATTTCTACCAAAGAAATCAAAGCCATGTGTCAAGTTCACCGCTAAAAGTTTTTTCTCTAAAAACCATGTGTCATCGATTTTTTCTAAAAGAACCGATGATAAAAGGTTCCCGCCACATACCTCATGAAAATATTCCTCCCCAAATTGGGATATGTCATTGGTTTTGTGCTAGAAACTATCGACTAAAGTCTTAATGAGGTTGACATTTTTTATTAGATATAAATACACGTGGCATTAGTTTTTGTTAGGAAATTGAAAAAAAATATTGTCCTATGATGCCTATATTTTGGTAGCAATTGATGGCTAATGTCTTAACGAGGTTGGTGGTTTTTAATAGGGATAACTATATATTGCATCGGTTTTTAGTTCGACAACTAACAATAGAGGTTGACCTATGGGGTTAGTTTTAAACTACAACTGACCACTAAAGTCTTTATCATCAATTTTCTACAACAATCGACAATTAAGTTCACTTAATTGTACTTAAGAAAATTTTCTTTTGCCATACTCTATTTCATCACCCTAAGCCCTCTTTTCTTCGACGATCATCACACTCCTCTACTACCGGAGCTGCTCGTGTTGACCATCGCCACCATCACCGCTTGAGCTATCGTCACCATAACCATCATCACCAATGTTCTCCTCTTCTCTACTATTACTGTTGTTATGCCGCTGTCGCTTCTCATTGTTGTTGCTGCTACTACTACTGTCGTGCTCACTGTCGTTGCTTCTCGGGCTCTTTACTACCACCATCACTTCTTTTCCTGTGCAGTGCTACTACTTCTCTACTGTGCTGTACCAACACTGCCACTGATCCAGTGAGGTGAGCCTCTTCCCCCCTCCTCATTACATGTTTTGATTCATTTCATCATATTATTTCGTGTTGTATTTGCATTATGTATTTGAACGAATATGCAAAAAAAATGTATATTATGTATACTAATGGTATTTTGTGCTTCTTATTTAAATTAGGAAATAAATTCATTATGTTTCGATGTCTAGTTATCTATTTATTTTTCAATTAAAAATTGACTTTATTTAGATCTTTTGTGTAACGTCCCAGGATTTCATGCCTCAGATAAAATGATCTTTAAAAGGAATGATTGGACTATCCATATCACCAAGGTGCACCTCCTTTTTAGGGAGCCATCACTAAAGAACTCCATAGTTAAGCGTGCTCAGATTGGCATAGTATTAGGATGGGTGACTAGTCGGGAAGTTTATCCTGGCTTTCACGTGAGTGAGGATAAAGCACACAGTTAAGGCTAGTGGTGATCTCTGGGGCCAATCATCATTCCTAAAACTCTACTAGAGCCTTGGGTAGTAGGCCTGAGTGTTACAAAAGGTATCAGAGCCAATTCCCCTCTAGTAGGTGGGGCCCACATGGGCATGTGACATGCCAGTCTTAATCCATGCGGTCTAGGGAAGTTGGAAAGGGATATCCACTAAGACGAGATGGAGCCGCCCTTGCGCTGTAGTCGTGAATGAGAGCTGGGTGTCCATGGGCCTTTTTGGGTATGCACTAAAATGGGGAAGAGATTATGATGCCATACATTGAGCCTTGACGAGGACATCAAGAGTCTAAGTGGGGGAGATTGTAACATCCCAGGATTTGAGGCTTCAAATAAAATGATCTTAAAAAGGAATGATTAGACTACCCATATCACCAATGTGCACCTCCTTTTTAGGGAGCCTATCACAAAAGAACTCCATAGTTAACCGTGATCAACTTGGAGTAGTACTAGGATGGGTGACCAATCGAGAAGTTTATCTTGGCATTTGTGTGAGTGAGTATAAAGCACACAACCAAGGATAGTGGTGATCTGTGGGGCCAGTCATGATTTTTGAAACTCTACTAGAGCCTTGGACAGTAGGCCTGAATGTTACATTTTGGATCTTGTTATATATATACATATATATATATTAATGTATAAAACCTTAACCTTAGTATAAGTAGGTTTTTGGATCTTATCCACTAATAACTAGTCTAATTCTCATGTCTTGACGAACCTTAGCCTTCCTAGTGCATAATTGACTTAAATATTGTAACAATCATATAAAGAGGATGGAATATCAACATTACATGAAGTGTGGACTGGGCTTCCTTGAAAATGTGTATATTATTTTAAGCCTAACTTAATGTATATGTTTTTGCACCTATGAAAGGAATGATGACACTAGTATCATACATATACAATTGACAACATTATCTGTTGGCCTCGAAACCCATATAAGACTTAATCATTAGGAGTAAATCTTGGATATTCCCCAGTTTGAGACTGTTCTTGAATACTTCATCTCACTTAGGATGTAAGTCTATAACAAGTATTCAATTTTCAAGATGTTTTGTTAGTACTTCCCCATTTGTTCTCTAAGACATAGGTAGGTGGGTATTTGCCCTTCTACATTGATGTACTTGGAGAAATGCAGAGAAATGCTACTAAAATATTCTTTAAAACTGAATAAACAATATACACTTACTAGTGAGATTAGGTGTTCAAAAATGGGATAAGTGGTACACATTCATTACTAAACCCTTAATCCTAATTTGTAAACTCTACTCCTTAAATTTTTAAACCCCAAAACTTAAATAATAAACCCTAATATTTAAACACTAATCTCTAAATCCTAATCTCTAAATACCTGGTTCAATACTTAATTTCTCCATGATCATAGAATCGACCATTACACTCTAAAGTTTATTACAGGTCTTGATCAATTTATAAGATTTGTAGAGGAACATAGGAAACAACCTAGAGATAGGTTCTATTCTCGATGTACAGATTGTACTGACAACTCGAAAGTCGACACAGTTCATGAAATCAAAAGTCATGTCATGTGCAACAAGACTATGTATGACTATATTGAATGGTACTGACATAGAGAGATTCCTACTATGAGATTAGCTAGATGTCTATAGTAGTAATTGTATTCAAGAAGAAATTGCCAACGATGATGTAGATGTGAACTAACTGATTTTGATATACATGGTTGATGTGATATTAGATAGTTGTGGGGAAAATCTTACTGATCCAACTTCCTTATTTAGAAACATTATGCATGATGCTGAGAGACCGTTGTACTTAGGTTGTACCAAGTATATGAAATTTATCACTGTGTTGAGATTTTATACTCTGAAGGCTAATAATAGATGGAGCAACAAAATCTGTACATCTCTGTTGTCTTTGTTGAAAGAAATTCTTCCTGAAGGCAATGAGTTCCAATCTCAACATGTGAATTAAAGAAAATGTTGTATCCAATAGGAATGTGGCTAATAAGATACATGCATGCCTAATGACTGTGTGTTATTATAAAAGGACTGTATCGATTTGAAAGGTTGTCTAAAATGTGAGGTATCAAGGTACAAAATGATGACTTCAAATAAGCCTAAAACTATCTCTCCTTCCAAGGTGATGTGATAGTTACCTATTATACCCCGGTTTCAACACTTGTTTGCCAATACAATGGATGCTCATAATTTATCTTGGCATGTAAAGTCAAAGAAAAACAATGATGGGATCCTATGACGCACGTCTGATTCCCCATAATGGAAGAAACTTGATTTATTAAACCCTAAATTTGCTAAAGAAGTCAAGAATCTAAGACTTGGAATTTGTTTTAATGGGATGAATCCATATGACTCATTAAGCAGCTAACATAGCACTTGACCTGTTATGGTTGTTATATACAATCTTCCTCTCTAGTTGCAAATGAAAAATAAGTGCATCATGTTGACTTTGTTGATATCATGCCCAAACAACCTGACAATGATATTGATATTTTTCTTGAAACTCTATTGATGACTTAAAGTAACTATGGGAGAAGGTGTGATGACCTATGATGCTTCGCGTAGATAGACATGTCGTGTGTATGCTATGTTGTTTTGCACCGTTAGTGACTTTTCTACATATGGGAATTTGTCGAGATATAGTGTATAAGGATCCAAAGAATGCCCTATATGTGAGAAGAACAATGATTCAATATTAGAACATGGAGGCAAGACTGTACATCTTATTCATTGAAGGTTTCTTCGCAAAGTGCATCCTTACCAAAGGTTGCAAAAATCATTCAATGGATCAAATGAGGAACAAGAGTGACCCTAAACCTATATCAGGGGAGTTTTTCTTATAAAAGAGTAAAAGATTTTGTCAATGCATTTGGAAAGAAATTACAATGTTCTATTTCCACTGAGAGTGAAAAATCTTCATTCAAGAAGAGGTCAATATTCTGGGATCTTCCTTATTGGAGTTCTTTGGAAGTTAGGCATCATACCAATGTCATGCATGTTGAGAAAAATGTCTGTGATGGTGTAATTGTTACTCTCTTGAGCATACCGATTAAGACTAAATATGACATTAAATATAGAATGAACATATGTGAAATGGGTATAAGGAAAGAATTAACAAAAGTTAGCAAAGATTAACAAACATGTTTACCTCATGCTTGTTACACGTTGTCTAGACATGAGAAGTGAACTTTTTGCGAGTGCTTGCTTAGTGTTAAGATACCATAGGGATACTCATCCAATATCCGTAGATTGGCATCAATGAAGGATATGAAGCTGATAGGTTTCAAGTCTCATGATTGTCACACTCTAATGCAACAAATATTGCATGTCACTATTTGATGTATACTACCAAATCATGTAAGTTTGCAATCACCAAGATTTATTTATTTCTTCAACACTCTATGTATCAACATTATTGATCTTGAGAATCTTGATAAGTTGCAAAGAGAAGTGGTTGTTATCTTGTGTCATCTTGAGATGTATTTTCCTACTTCATTATTTGATATCATGGTGCCTCTTGTTGTCCATTTGACTAGGGAAGCGAAAATTTGGGTCCAATTTTGTTGCATCCAATGTACCCTTTGTTGGATCCTAGATGGGTGATTAGATGCTCTAGAGGGGGGGGGTGAATAGAGCTGAAAGCACTTAAACAAAACTCATTAAACCTTCAAGATATATGACAAGATAAGGTTGCTAAATAGGTAATTTGAGTGCAACTAAAACATACATAGTAAGGGAGAGAGAGATTGAACATGCACCAATTAGACAAGCTATTTAGAGTGGTTCCACACTTCAAACTAGAAGTGTGTCAGTCCACTTGCCTAGAGAGGTCAACCTCTAGGACTTCCAAACTATTGCACTCTTATATTCATTCATAAGACATACAATGCATGACCAAACAAAAGACTTACCTATCCAATACAAAGAGTCTTCAACCTTACCAAGGACTTACCCACTTTGCAAGAGTCTTCGGCCTTCTCCAAGGACTTACCCACTCTAGCACAAGTCTTCAGCCTTGCAGGGATTACCCACTCTTCTTGGATCTTCAACTTTTGACTTCACCTTCACTTGGAGAAGCTTCCACCAAGGACTCACCTACTTGAGCAAGGAGTCTTCTGCCTTCACCAAGGGCTTACCCACTCTAGCTCTAAGTCTTCAGCCTTGATCTTCACCAAGGGAAACCTTCCCTTGTTCTTCTTCACCTCTCTTGGACAAGAGAGAGAACCTTCATCTTCATGATTGAAATGAGAGAAATGGAGGTGGTAGAAGTGAGAGCCTCACAAGATATACATATAGGACTAGCTCTCTTACAGATTTCCTACTCACTCTAATGGATGTAGCAAGTGATTAAGCTTAGAGAGAGAGAGAGGAGGCAGTAGGAAGCACTCAACTATAGAATAGGAACCTCACATAGAGTTTGCAATGAATGCTCAACCTTGGAATGAATCCCAAGGGGTCCTATTTATAGATGGGGATGCCTCTTAGCCTTTGGTAACACTTGTGAATGAAAACTAGCCATTTTGTGGCTTGCAACATATCTATTTTCACTTGTTGCAACTCTACAACGGCTAGAAGTACTTTTCTGCACTTTTCCGTACAGTGTAATCGATCGAGTTTCTATAAGGGTAACTCGACCGATAGAGTAAAAGACAAAGCCGATATTCAGACCATCAGTCGAGTTTGTCCTGAGGAAACTCGATCGACCAATGAAAATTGATTCAGTCAATTACTCCATCGGTCGAGTTCTGTGTAAACACAACTCGACCGATGCAATCTTCAGAAAATTGATCAAGGATGATCGGTCGAGTTTTCAGGCTGGGAAACTCAACCGACAAAGTGACTGTAATCAATGTTCAAAGTTGCATCTAAAGTGCTCTAATATTCGATCTAAGTGCTCCTGATATTTTTCTAAGCTTAATTACAAGTCATATAATCATTACAAGTGATTTACAACATGATTCTAATGGATATACATCATATTACAAAAACATGCACTTGTATGACTTTGACTTGTCTTTTCTCCAATTTGATATGCGCAAGTTAGGGCAATTGGAGTGTGTCTATACCTAATCTGAAATCACTCAAGTAGAGACATTATACACCAACATTTGGAATGGTTAGTCATCATCAAAACACAGGTTTAGTCAATTTAGACGTGAGTCAACATTGACCTAATTGACCTTGAGTCAACACCCTTTTGAACAGTACATCAATGTTTTCAAAGGTGATGTTCGAAACCGTTATCAGCCTGAAGGGAGTATTATTGAGGGCTAAGTGTCTAGGGAAGTTATGAACTTTTGCAATGACTTCTTGAGTTGTAATGAAAATCCATCCAATGTAAAGAATACTGGTCCCTATTCCAACAAAAGGAATTTAAGAGAATGAGTGAAAGTAAAATAGTCATGAGTTGCGGGAACAAACACACTTGTATGTTTTATACAACATTGACGAAGTGGATATTTATATTACAAAACATACTAATTTTATCAAGAGAAAATATTCTTGAGCTAGCGCAATGTGGCTTGCTAGAGAGCATAATAAGACATTTATTAGGTGGTTTGAAGATAAAGTCTTACATCAACTATATCAAACACCAAAAAATGTTATTGAAAATATCAAATATGTCACCTTAAACAAAAAATGAATGTTAATTCTTACCAAGGGTTTGACATAAATGGTTTTTCATATTACACAAAACGTCAAGATGATAAGAGTGTCGTCTAAAATAGTGGGGGACACTCTTCAAGCATCTTCACTATATTTTTATAGTGCAAAAGAAAAGAGTCCCCATTAAGCTAAAATGTCTTATTACAGTGTCATTGAAGACACCCAAGAGTTTGATTATGCAGATTTTAGAGTTCTCATCTTTAGATGTAATTGGATTGATAACTGATAGGAGTTGTAGTGGATGGATTGGGTTTCACATTAGTGAATTTTTGAAAAGATTGGCAAGAAGGGTGAAACATTCATAATGGTATTAAAAGAGAAGAAATTATTACACACCAGTGATCCTGCAAATGAAAAATGATCATTCATTCTACATGAGGAAAGACAATTCATTGTAGATCCTAGATGAAAAAGAGTAATATCACAAGTATGATGACTCCAGTATGTTCTCAGTTGGCTTGCTAACACCAAATGTTGAAGCTAACACTGATTTATATCTGCATGAAGATCACACAGAAGGAATATTAATTGATATTAAAGATCCAACTAATATTAGAGGCATGCATTTTATTTTTTAAATGCTAGATCTACATTTTACATTCTTTATTACATGTATATATGTTTCATATATGACATGTACCATTTACATTCTTTGTCACTTATATTTAATTCTTTGACTACTTTTAATATGACATTTCTTAGATGGCATCTGACCGCAAGGATGAGAACCATGACGATGTGCACTGTGAGGATGAGCACCATGATGGTGTAAGTTATATTGTTTTATTATATGTATGTGTATTTTATACTCTTTATGACAATTATTATATAGATGTGTATTTTACATTCTCTATCACTTATATGTGTTGTTTAGAATTTTAGAATGAGCATCTTGAGGACGTGGATCCAGTGACTCTTGCTAAATTTGTTGAGGAACAACATGATCAACACGTAGAAGAGAAATCACTTTGATGGAAAAGTTAGTACCACAATGGGTTAAGGACTGAAGATGGTTGTTGGCTTAGATGATGCAGGAAATCCTATTGGGAAGAATCATAGTACTTACATGTGATATCTAGGAGTTCTTACTCACAACAAAGTGGATATAACAATAGAATCTTGTCATAAAGTTGATGCTTCCAAGTAAGACTACATATGGAAGGACTTATGTGTGAGATATTATTCTTTTGAAAGATATTCATAATTCTATTTTTATAAATATGTCATTGAAGTATATGAAGTCTTGTAGAGCATCTTTGAGCTTGATGAAAAACTACATTGTGAAGTGATTATGCAATGATGTGGCAGGCTATTAAGGAATTATAGGACAAGTCTGATAAGAGAATACATAGTGAGCAATAAGAAGAAGAGTCTTCCACTCAGCATTGGGGCTATCTTGACCGGAAGGAGCGGGAAGCTCTTGTTCAAGACAAACATATGAACTCAAGGTATTAAGCCTCCTTTATTTGTACATATTGTTCTTAATGAGTAATCAAATGAATTCAATGTATTACTTAATGTACTAGGTATTTAAATATTCTTATGAATTTAATATATTATGTAATTAATGTAAGGTTTGGATCACCTAGGATTTACACAATGCTAAAAAAGGTGTGCAAAGAATGTGCACAACCACAACTTGGGTCCAGGTGGCTACAACATGTAGATGCAAAAGAGTCTAGAAGCATCTTCTTTTGAGAATCCTAATCTTGGGTCTATTGAGTCTTCTACTACTCTTGCACCTTTACTTCACCATGAAGAGTGGAAATCTGTAAGGACAAGCCCTTCTGGAGAAATAACCAACCCCTATAACTGCTGATGTGGGTGCAATAATGGTAAAATTCAACTTTACACCTATATGTTCATTTTTGACCTTGATTACCAATTGCTATGTTTTACTTACCAACTAATATTGATGATAATTAGCGGGAGGTCTACAAGCAAAGAAAAGAAGCCAAATTCACCCTTGAGGACCAAAGGGATGAATTGACAGTTACTCTAGGTACTCCAGAGCATCCTGTCTGTGTTAAATCTGCTGGTTCTAGTGTCGATATAAGATCTTTTTTTGTTCATCATAGAAGTGCAAATCTATCAAGAAAGGAGGATTGTCACAAGAGTAGGTGCAATACATGATTGTAAAGGAAATAGAGGATGTAATGAGACAATATCATTCTTCTCACTCTCTACCCCTCAGACAGTACCTGTGCTACCCTGCTCTTCATTTGAGGTGGACCCCCCTATGATAGAGGTGGTTGGGAGTAATCCCATGGACCTTTAAGCTATCACACCTGGTGTAAGTCATTTTGTGATATAATAGTCTTTTAGGTGAATTTATAATATGTTTGTGTTTAAGTATATATAACACTATATACAAATTTGTAGGGGTTGAGGCCATGGCATATTTTACGAGAAGAATATGTCATTACATTGGGTGAGGCTTACCCGCCCCTTCTAGGTGACATGATTCATGGTCATTCAATGCCCTCCGATGCAGTCTGTGTGTTTATCAGACTTGTCTACAATACTTGGAAACAAACACCACTACCACATGCCCACCCCAAGTATGAGATGATAGGTGATGCTTAAGGTGGCATGGTTGCGTGGCCCAAAGCGGTAGTTGTCTACACTGGGGCTTGCTAAATTTTATTTGCTTTTGTATTTGTGATTCTTTTCTACTTGTGTATATAATTGGCAATTGATGTGAGAATATATATGTGTGTGTATATATATGTATATATATCATATCACTTAAGAAACCTCTTATAGTTTGTTCTCTATTTCCTCCTCTAGATATCAATTACCTAGTTAGATTGTAAAGGACCTATTTGACTCGCTAGGTCTTAGGTGCTGGGAGTTGACACTATGGCTAAGTGACTTAGAATAAGGGTTGACTATGATGGTCCATATTAAGGAGGACACTACAAGTCAAGCTCACAAGACTAGTGTATTCGTGCAAGATGTTGTGGAGCTATTTACTTATGCTTGGTTGAATACAACTGTGATAGAACTTTGGATATGGTGAGATCTTACGGATAAATGCCTCATTCTATATATGTGAATATATATATATATATATTGATATGCTATTTTATATATTAATGCATACATATACGTTTTACAACCACTTATATAGTGTGTGTGGAGAGTTTCCACTAACCAATATGGCATTTCCAGTTCTATTATTGATTATCTGTGTAGATGAATACCCAAAATTTGTTAGTGATTACTGCTCTACCACTTTTAAATACCTAGTAATGTGAGAAAGAGCATGATTATATCTCTTTTCAATGTTGGGTAAGTTTCAGACACTTTGCTTATAATTTTGACTTATAAATTACACTTCATTGTGGATTTTGAGTTTTCTTTTATTTGCCAATTTCTTACTCAGTAATAATCATTGGGTGTTGTTGGTAAATGTATCCGAGATGCAAATTACATATTTTCTAGATCCTTTGAGTGATAAAGTAGATAGAGGAGGGAACACAATGAAAATGACATTATTTACATGAGTACATTTTTATATCTGTCAACATATATTAACACATGCATCATTAATTACATGACTATTTACTAATTCAATTAAATGTGCTACTTTAACCTATAGGGCTATAACTGATTCAAATAGGCTAGCTGAAAGGTAGAGATGAAAAAGAAATCATTAAATTGGAAGAATGTTGATGTATTTTTCTGATTCCAACACATATATATGCCAACTATGCTCACTTTTATTTATTAGCATTTCATATAACTATAAATTATCATTCCATATACAAGACAATGGTCGGGCATGCAAACACTAGGTGATGAAATACATGGACCTGATTATCTGACAAGTGGCACTAGACACAAAAGGCAATATGTATAGTCTTGATCATCATAAGTAAATAGTCTCATTTGATAATGTGAAAAAATAAAACCAAACTCTTGAATTATGTCATTCTCTATAGTTGTTTGACACGACAATGCTCTATACAAAAGAAGAGATAGACGAGACATGATAAGAGTGGGTACATGCCTTTGTTGAGGAAGTCAACTTTGAATATGATTGGGATAGAATATGAGTTTTTAAACCTTGATGTCATTTATTTCTATATACATGTGGTAGTTATGAATGTTTACAACTTTAAACTTGATGTAAGTAAATTGTTGGTGCATATGTGAATGATGTGTGCGTATATCTATAACATACTAAAACCTAGACTCTTGATCCTGATCACATACCTTGGAAGATAGAGAGTTGGACTCTTTGGACTTAGCCAATCAAGGATGAAGATATACCTAAAAGCAATTAATTGTAACCCGAATATGTTAATACATGAATAAATCACCCTAACATATATGTTATATGCATGAAAACAATTATTATCTAATTCTCTCATAGTACTCTATAGAATAATAAAACATGTCACATGAGATAATGCAGATTAAGGTATGATGTTAAGAAAAATAATATGCATAGAAGAGCTAGGTGTCCATAATTGAGAATATTGATACATAATTCAAATAAATAATGAATATATAAATTTAACGAGTTAAATGATAAACATAAAGAATTTCATGCACAATAATAATATATAACCCTTTTGGTGGTAATGTGAAGATAATGGAACACAATCAAATGAATATTAATAATAATGGTGATAAAGGGAGACACATATTAATTTTGTATAACTCATGAAAGGAAATCTTAAAAATGAAATCTAATGTGAAAATCATTTTCCTTGGGTCCCAATTATCTTGGGAGTTAAGTTTCACATCATTTGCATAATAATAATTATGTTAATTCTTTTTGGAAAAGAAAATAGGATAAAAGCCAAAAGTATCAAATAAATTAATAGAAGTCTCCAAAGGTGGAATTAAACCCCTGATTCAAAATCTATATACTAAAATAAGTCTATATGCGAATTTTCATCTAATTCGGATAATATTTAATGTTCAAATGTAGAATAGGAGAGAGAAAGTAAGTAAAAATCCCAAAATGTTAAGTAATGGGATAAATAACTTCAAGGGATAAGTTTAATGGCAAAATCATTTTTTACAAGTTTAAGGTTGCTTAACGGTGAAGTTTCACATTAATTAATGGTTTATAGATATCTCTAAATCAAGAGGAAATAGAAAATATAAATTACTTTAAACGAATTAAAGAAAATATTAAAAGTCCTCAAAAGTGAAAACTAATGCCAATATCGAATTCTACATGTTCAAATTAGCCTAGATGCAAAAATTCATGTAATTTGGATAATGATTGAACCCTCAATCGAAGAGAGAGAAAAGGGAAAATTAATTTAATAACACTTTAGTTTTTATTGGATTTGTATTTATGTCACGTTAAAGCAACTGGGTTTCCAAATTTCTCTCATGCAACTAACTCTCGCAGCCATCAGATTCAGATCCAAGGGTAGCGAGATCATCTCCTACCTTGGATCAGATTTCTTTTCCGCACACACATTGATTGCAACTTTCTTTCCATGATTTCTCTCTCTCCTTCACACATTTCCCCCGTTTTCTTTCCCTTTAGTTTCCTCAGTCAATTTTGTACAAACCAACCCAAACTTTCCTGATGTTACATCGTCTCTACATATCGTTCAATAAGGGGTGTTCTCCATCCCTCTGTTTCTTGCAATTGTCAAGATCACATGAAGATCTACCCCCTATATATAACCCCCTATACACCATCCTGAGAACCACTCTGATCATTCAACACTGCTCCTTTGGACCCGAACGCCCCACATCTACCTTCCTAAACCTTCAACGTCAAGTTTGTCGACTAGTTTGTGACCCCAATAGTGGTCGTTTGAGGTTGGCATCTCCTCCCTGAGGTGTAGGCAGGCTTCCAAAAGACTCTAATAGGTTGAATTGAAGGTATATATGTTTCACCCTTT
This sequence comes from Alisma plantago-aquatica, assembly GCA_963693085.1. Taxonomy (NCBI): domain Eukaryota; kingdom Viridiplantae; phylum Streptophyta; class Magnoliopsida; order Alismatales; family Alismataceae; genus Alisma; species Alisma plantago-aquatica. The sequence goes on from OY856412.1 coordinate 1,260,411,641, forward strand.
TTTGCTTATGTTTTGACCTTCAGAGTAATTGCTAGGGTCCTTGCTATCACAACACCTAGTTTCTTTGCATAAAGCTCCAGATTTGGCTAGTGAATCTTTTTCTGTGATTGGTTTTGAGTTTCCCTCGATACCTTGTCATTCTGAGACCTCGCTTCTTCCTCATTAATGGTGAAAGGACTCATCTGGGCTATGGTTGGTTGTTGTTCCTGTGCCAAGGGTTGTTTTGACCATTAGCACTTCAAGAATGAGATTCTGCAATCAATTTCACTTGGTTTTCCTTATGTCATGATCTTTTTCTCAAAGATTTCACTGACATGATTTCATTTGGCAAAGAACAAAGTCCCTGACTCAAATTTCCTTGCTCACTTTTGTTTTATAGTGGGGGTAAATTTGTCTTTTCTTGCATGTTTGTTTTTGTTTCAGTACTGAGGCGTGTTTTTGAGTTGGCATGGGGCTGACCCAGTTGGCCAACGCTGATTGGGCCTACTCAGCATGCATGCCCTCTTGATGTGGAATATTATCACACTACAAATTCACTAGGAATATAGTTCCCACACTTTACCAAAACCAAAATGCAATAATGCCACCTACAAGTGGATGAATCTTACTACAATATAGTTAAGGATTGGATCCCAAGGGACAATGCTTTTAAGAATTGTCTAATCAAAGTAACTTAGCAAGAACTAGTATTTATCACAAAGGTTGAGATTGGTTTAGTTAACTAAGATTGTAAAATAAAAAGAGATAGATCTAGGTTCTAATTATCAATAGATGGAAACACTAGGGTAGAACTAAGTTTCACTGCCACTACTCGAATCCGCACAAGCATTCAAATCCAAACATCTATGAAGATATAATTGAAGTTATGCAAGTTTCCCCTTTCGGCGTTAGAAACTTGCATGAGTAGATATCCCTGTAATCTTGATGTCTTGTTATATAGGAATCCTCTATCCACTAATCCAAAGACTTTCCGTTAGAAATTATCATCAGGGTGTCAACTAAAACTAATCGATATTCAAATCTTTAACATTGAAGTTCTCATAGTAATATATTATAATAAATAATGTAAAGTGGGCGATCAATCTATAAGACATGCGATAAATGATTAGCTATGAATTATATGAATTCATACAAGAGTTTGAATATGAATGAAATTGCAAGAAACAGGTAGTGGGGCTAGTCCCCACACCCCAGTGAAAAGATTACTCCCTTGACATGGCAAGATCAATATCACTAGAAGAGGAGGAGGACACCATCATGGTCATGATGGTAATGAAAGCGGCTCGACATGGTGTGCGATGGAAGACTTCTTTCTTTCTCCTTTAAGTATTAACCCTGACTTGCAGCAGAAGCAGGTGTATCAATAGAGGCTTAGAGGAGAGATCGATCTCCCAAGAAGGGAGGTTGATGGCTAGGAGTTGTAGATGAAAGAGATACGTAGATCTATGCTGGAGGTCGATAGATGTCACCAAGCTAGGTCGATAGAACTAGCTTGGTCAATAGGTGTCATCCTTGCTCTGATCTTAACGGTAGCCTTTCGATGTTTCTGTCTCCAGAATTCCAAGATCAATTGTACATCTACGTTGGGGGCCTATTTATAGGGTCAAGGCCATCAATCTATTTCCATCATTGTCGACCAATGGCTGTCGGTTGACAGGTGCTGACGCTTGGGCTTCCTATCGCCAGTCTTGAAGTTTGACAGGTCTATCGACCTTAAGAGTCAAAAAAACTGTCAATTGATGGCTTTTAGACTTTCGATTGATGGGACTGTCGACCTTGAAGGTAGACAAGGGTGTTGGGTAGCTGTGGTCATCGACAGAAGTGTCGACAACAATAGATCGATGCTTGATTTCTTATCAGTTGCTGGTTGATGAAATTGTCAAGGAGGAAAGATTGACAAAGGCGTCGATCTTATTTATCGAGGGTTTGTATGTCAACCTCCTACATGTTGATCCGGGATGTATCGACTTGCTGTCAAGCATTAGCATCGATGGATTTGAGATCATCTGTCGATACTTGATATTTGTTGAAAATTGAAGGTTGGCTGGCCTATCGATCGACAAGTTGAAATTGTCCTCGGACACAAAATTTATGTATCGATCAACCTTATGAAAAAGCTCAAAATTCATTTAGGTCCGGGGCACTACCCTACACCCCACGAGAGGCATCCTCCTCTTGACTCTCGACCGCTGAAGGGCAGTGGGACCCACTATGAAAATTTGCTACAGAGTGATAGAATTTAAAACCTGCAAAGGGAGTCAAGAAAAGTATCAAATTCCTACAAATTAACATAAAAACCTAAGTAGATCAAAACAAAACTATTCTTGATGAAAACTAAGCTATATGAAAGCTAAATTAAACTAATAATACTACTAAAACTGGTATGAATATGCATTCATCACGTCTCCCTCTCTCTCTTTCTCTCTCGCAGGATTACTTGCTGATGTGGAATTGTGTGACTGGCCAATTTTCAAAAATTCATAATAAATTATTCTTAGCTAAAAAAAATAAAGTAAAAAATGTTTTGAAATAAGAAAAACATAACCTATAATATGAAATGGTTTTGATAACCTAATTCATAGATAAGACGAAGGTAATTTTTGAGGGTTTATATAACTAATGTAAACCTAACCCTAATTCTACCTATATTCATAATAGATTCTTTGGAGACCTAGGTTTGGACCTAATACTGACTTTGTACTTGTTTAGACTCTAAAGGTGAGGTATGATTGCATACCATATTATTTCTATATTGATAAATTTCTAGTTCCTCTCTCTAATGTAAGTTTGCATCCCCTATTATTCCTTTTGAGAAATGACCTATTTTCATTTTTCTCTTGGTCCTATGGATAATAGCCTACACAATATCTCTTTCTCTTGAGAACATATTACTTGGTTCTGATTTTTGTGAATCATTCTACCCTAAAGGATATTATTTTGACTCAATATTATAATGGGATCATGATGGTACTTCTACTTGGTGACATGTGTTACTTTTTCCCACTTATGTGGTGGGTGTTTATATTGTCCATTTATGTGATGGAAATCTTATTTAATCTGACTATACTTTTGGGTTGTGTGCCCATGTATTATTTTTGGGATGAAGTTTGAGTGCCCCATACCTGGGTGGTGATGCCCATTTTCTTATATATATTGGAAGTCTGCCACTACATGATTCTCTATTAGGTTTCAACTTTGTGAGACTTGGCTGCCTTTGTTATTTATATTGTTCTACTTCTATGCTTATTTCACATGCATGCATGTCAATATTCTTATGATGGGCTGTGAGACCTAATTCTTGACATATGCTTGTGTGGAACAACTTTTATTTGTTGATTATATGACAAGTATTTTTTATTATCATACGTTGCAGTTCATCTGTCTTGATGCCCACTTGGGTAGTCCTTATCTTTTTCTATGGGAAGCATTGTTATTTTTATGTCCTTTACTCCATATATATTGCCCATCCTAATTTAACATGCACATACCAGTCTTTTGCTGATGTCATCTACTTTTTCTCCTCTTATTGGGGTAAGATTCCAACCCCAGGTGCAGGACATGGAGGACATGGAGGACATGGCATGCTGAGATGGACCTAGCTTAAGGTGTTGATGCCTAGAGACAAACTTGATATGGTTTATATTTCCCTTTACTAGATCCTTATGATGTAATATCCATGTAAACCCAATATGGGAGATGATGTACTTTTGTAAAGTTGACCATAGTCATGTTTTATATCCCGTTGCTATACTTTGGTCTTTTATATACCATTATTTGAGACTGAAAATTTTTACACCTATTCTAGCATACCTTTAGAGTGTGTTTGGAATGGATGTTTTATTTTTCAAATTTTGGCAGGGAGTGGATCCCTTCTGTCTCCCACTCTTTACAATATGCATGTATGTGAATAAATGTGAAAAGGAATGAATACAGTGAGAATTGCAACATGTCATGAGCATGGAATTGTATCTATTTTTTTCAAAATTGTACATGTGCGTGAGAATGGAATTAAGTGTTGAAAAGAATGGAATTGAAGAATGGAGATGTATGTGTTGGATCTTGGATGGTCTCTAGAGGGGGTGGGGTGAATAGATCTAAATGCACTTAAATAAAATTCATAAAACCTTCAAGATATTTCTAAGATAATATGACAAGTATGAACTATGAGTGCAACTAAAACATACATATCAAGAGATAGAGAGATTTAACAAGCACAAGAACACAAGCTATGTAGAGTGGTTCCATACTCCAAACTAGGAGTAATTCAGACCACTACCTAGAGAGGTCAAACTCTAGGATTTTGCAACCATTGCATACTTATATTCCATTAAAATACATACAACATATGACCTTCCTTTTCTGGGTAAGGATACCCAATCTTCCCTTTAAAGAGAAGGGAGCCAACAAACTACCAATGGACTTATGTATCCAAACAAGAGTGTTCTACCTCACTAAGGACTTACCCACTTTGCAACGAGTATTCTGCCTTCACCAAGGACTTACCCACTCTTGCACAAGTCTTCTACCTTTGAGGAATTACCCACTCTTCTTGGATATTCCACCTTTGACTTCACCTTCACCAAGGAGAAGATTTCACCAAGGTATGCCTTCCCTTCTTCTTCTTCACCTTCACCAAGGAGAAGCTTTCACCAAGGTATGCCTTCCCTTCTTCTTCTTCACCTCTCTTATCTAAGAGAGAAAATCTTCATCTTCACCTTCATGGTAGAAATGAGAGATTGGGAGGTGGTGGAAGTGAGAGCATCACAAGATATACATGTATGACTAGCACTCTTTAAAATCTCCTAATCACTCTAATGGATGTGGCAAGTGATTAAGCTCGACAGTGGAAGGTGGCTGTAGGAAGCATTCAACTATTAAAGGGACCTTCATAGTGCTTGGCTAACTATGAGATGAAGCCCAAGGGGTCCTTATTATAGTTGGGTATGCCTAGTAGCTAGTGGGAATGCTTAAGGATGAATACTAGCCGTTTGGGGTGTTGCAATGAATATTTTTTCAAGTTTTGCGACACTCCAACGACTAGAAACACTTATTATGCACTTTCTGTACAATGCGATCGATCAAGTTCCATGTGTAGGAAACTCGACTGATTGCACTATTTGACAAAGTAGATTTGAAGAATCAGTCTATCCTACATGAAACTCGACCGATCACTTGAATCCGTCTTGTTCAGTGCAGGGATCATTCGAGTTTGTCACTCGACTGAACGGATTGGTCGAGTCTGTAACTCGACTGAACCTAGACATTCTCAAAATCCATCAAGGGATCAGTCAAGTTTTGAAAAATGTCATTTAAGTGCTTAAATATTCGATTTAAGTGCTCCTATTTTTTATAATCTTAATTACAAGTCATATAATCATTAAAAGTGATTCACAACATGATTTAATGGATTTACATCATATTCCACAAAAGTGCACTTGCATTGATTTTGACTTGTCTTTTCTCCAAGTTAGGATGCACAAGTTAGGGCATTTGGAGTGTGTCTATACCTAATATGAAATCACTCAAGTAGAAGCATTAGACATAAATAGGTGGAATGTTAGTCATCATTAAAACAATGGTTTAGTCAATTTAGACCTTGAGTCATCATTGACCTTGAGTCAATAGTATGTGGGTGGATGAATTCTATATATGTGTTTGTTATGGTAGGTGTTGCAAATGTTTTGGCCTATTGTTAAGCTAAACACAAGATGGAACCTATAGTTATAATGAACTATAGGTTCTGCATCTTTCTAAACAACCAAATAATAGGTCTGAAAACCTACTAATTGTATAATATAACTGTGGTGTCATTTATTACAAAAAACCAACACGTTTGATTTTTGGTGTCAGTTTTTAACCAAAAATGATGACACATCTACTTTATCAGTTAAGAATTTACCTCATAAGAAAGTATGATGTCGATTTTGTTGATAGAATTGTAATGTCCCCAGATTTTTCCTTCTTGAGACTTACAAGGATCGAGAGGACAAACTCTAGAAATGTTAGTCAATTGTATCAGAGTACGTTGCAGAAGCAATATGCACATACACGAACAAACAAACATAACACACACCATAACATTTGCATCATAAACATGTACATTATTACAACATGACTTATTACAAATTATATTTACATATTGAAAAGAGAAATTTATACAAGTCCGAACATGTATACTAATTAAGATCCTAGACAATATGTACAACCTGTACAACTACTCACTTTTTTCCATTCTCCCATGCTAGTTCTGAGCCTAAAACATACGTGAACAATGAATCAACACACGAGGTGTTGAGTACATAGGCAAGAAGATACATGTATTTGTGGCTTTCATAACTTTGAAAAGATTTACAAAAAGAAATAAAATCATAGAAAATATTCCTTTGTTAAAAAATTCCAATTTTAGCCATTTTCTAGATAAATTGCATTATCAAGGTGGACTAGTACCAAACACGTATATGTTGGGCTCTATCCCATATAACAAGTACTCTAGGGAAACTCCCTATACACCATGTGGTCTAGGGAGGTGTGCTACTCAACATTAATCCATTCCCTCATAAGGGGGTAATGAACACCTTAATAACTATGAAACATCTACTCATAATTTATTTTTTCAAGTGAAGAAAATATCGAGTACTACATAGCAATACTACATCTAATATTTACAAATAAAATAGATACATACATATCATGATTCAACCAAGAAAAAAATAGTCATATAATTAAAAAATCCCACCTACCCGAGTTAAGAAATTCATAATTATCATGGACCATTCATATGTCTGTTCATCACCTAATTAAAAGCAATTAATCATCATTAAATGATCATCATTATTCTTGATATTTTAGGTCCAAATTGGGTTTTGACCAAACCTAGGTTCAAACTGACCTAACCTTGCCTCTAATATTTTTATACTAGATCACGAGGTCAAGCTTAGGCTCTAGTTTATGTTTCAGAATTTTCTAATGATTGGTCTATTTAATAGAATTAATATGATGCTAAAAGCATCTAGTTAGTCCTTAATGAGGAAAGACCTAACATTTTGGCATAGTAATTATATTATATTCCATATTTAGTTCACACATGCTATCAAGGTTTTGAAATGTTTTTTTGACATTAAATCTACATTGTTTTCTAATTATTTCATTATACAAACCCTAGAAGGGACCATTGTAATATAAATCAAGTATCATCAAAAAGAATTTTACAAAAGTCTGATCTCGAGATTTTATAAGGAAGAGGGTATTTTTTTGAGTCTATCAGTAATTTGTGGTAATCTATTGAGTACTAGAGATATTTTTAATGCATTTCTAAAGATCTATCTATTTCTTGGAAATTGATATTTATTTACCTTTCGCTGATTAATTATAGCCGTCAGATCTCCCTTTTGTGCTGTAGATCCGTGCCATGCTGTTCTGAAGGGGCAGGGTCACAACTCATTTCCTGGATTTCTTTGGGCCAGGTGAACCAGACGGTCTAGCAAGTACTGGTTCACTCTACCGTATTTTCGAGCTGGTCTTCCCCTTGCTCGCATTCATCATTGCAATGCCACCTATGATCCTCCTTACTTGTGAGACACATAAAATGACTACAAGGTGGATCTCTGATAGGTTCAAAGATTGCTCCCATGACAACAAGGGTCTCGAGACTATCAAGCTCTCCAAACCTGGTGTCACAATGACTCATCTCTTAGGCAAGGAACCCATGGAGATCCTACTACCATCTTTGGGGCTAGAGTGGATATCACCTTGGCCTATCTCTGAATACAACATGGTGTTATGAAACCTTAATTGAAATTGACTTTGTGGAAAAATCAGGGAGGTATGCAGTAGGTTTCCACTCTATGAGGAGCTTTGCAGTTCCACTGTCACCACTTCCTTAAAATCTTGGGTGGAGCTTCACGTCAGAAAGGGATTTTGCCTCCCTTTGTTCCCTCACACCACCAACAAGCCTCAAATAAATTCATCTCCTAAACACATCACTAAAGATATTGTCGGGTTGGGGTGGAGGTCACTCTTCTATAGCAAGGAATTGCTAAGTGAAACACCTGGTGCTTATCTCTTGACCCCTTCCTATGAGAAGGATGGAGATGTGCTAGTGGAAAGGAATTAGAGTCATTAGGTGTCATGCTGATCCATGCAAAGACTCAACAATTTCTGTAGAATAAACATGAACCTCACTATGACTCATTCCTCAAGAGTGCAGAGCATGGCGACCTTCTTGGATACCTGCTCCTTAGTTTTCAGAGTTAGGAGATTATCAGATATGTATATCTATGTCCACGTGACACATTTAATACATCATAATATAGTTGTTAATATCAATAAGTCAAAGCAATCAAAGATGTTAAAACTTCAATGCATTTAAATTTGGCATTCAACTGCACTGATAATGACCTAACAAGCTTTTATCCAAATTGAGGCCCAAGCTCCATTATTTAGCATGTCAACTAATTTCCTCGAAATACTTCATTTATAAGGGAATTTAGGTCAATGTAATTTCCATTTGATCTCCAATATTAACCACAAAACTTTAATAAACTTAGTATGATCATCATGCAACCTAGGGATCATTTGTTCAACCATTTAGATTAACATAAACCACTAATGGATGTTTGAACTCATAAAAAGAAACTCAATTCAATTAGCAAAAGCTATTCATTGCAAAGTAAGTCACTTGTTTCATAATCATCAAGTGTTTACAATGATACTTTCTATGAAAAGAATATATGATTGAATGACCAATTTCTCAATTTGTGTTCAAATGTATATGAAGCAATAATGGTCCTCAATTACTACATTCAAAATATATACCCTAAAATCGGGATCATCGCATTCACCCCACCTTACAAGGAATTTCGTCCTTGAAATTCATGTTATATCATTCTCATGGCGATATCGAGGAGTTTCTTATACATCTAGGTCACCACTTTTAGGTGCTAAGGCTATCATAGTTCTGCTTGCATCCTTTGTTTTCATATTTGTATTTAGAGCATCTAGGGTGTAACCTCCCCATCTTGATATAGATTTATGCATCATTTTTTTAGGATTTTAATCATCACTTAACATCTTGGTCATTACATAACATTCTTGTATTTAGTGTTTTCATCCCTCATTCCCCTAAGAATTAAGGTTTGTTCACATTTTTGAAGTTTGAAGAGGTATTATTACTCAAGGTTTCATCTTTCACCCTACTAAATCATACAAGGAAATGTCAAGATCCATGCCATTATTTACTAGAATTGAATGACTTAATATCATTAATGTGGTTTACAAACAACATCATACTAGGATTTCATCATTAGAGAGAATTGATTTTCATAATCACATACTAGGGTTTTCACCCTATTGTGTAAGATTTGTCTTCAAACTAGAAGCATAGATTTAGAAGGATTGAGGTTAAAGACTACATTCTATGATCATGTAATATATGGTCCAAATATATCTTTATTTCAAGCTCATATGTTCAAACTTACATCTTTCATGTATGATATGAAGGGAAAGAGAAAATACTAGGTCAAGTTTATCATGATATCAAACTTGGCTATTACATGCATGATATGGGAAGGTGGTATATAATAGCTTAATCTTATATGAGTGAATCCTCATACATAAATCATTTGTATAGCTCAGGTGAGGTTTCTAGCATCATATACTGATAAAGAGAAGATGGGGGATAAAATATGAGTATCTTATACACAAGACATTTTACTCTTAGAACTAGAGTTTCATATATCACCTCACTTGCATATAATGATGCACTTCATAAGCTTATGTCACTCAAGCTAGGACCTAGCTCAATCAAAAGATTGAATTTCACATCATGAGTCTTCTACCCGTCATTTTTTTAACCCAATTGTCACATCTAGGATTTAGATCATATACATGAATAATGCATAAGGACTCAACTCATATACTAAGAACTAACCCAACTTAGGACACATCATTTTACACACTTCATATCTCTCATATATTTGAGGTTAGGTCCTATGACCTTCTACCTATCGTTCTCACTCTCTCTAGAGCTTGCCACATATCTCGTCCTAATACTAGGAGTCATCCTTTGAAAAAGAGCTTGAGGCTCATGCATACTCAAACCTATCTTAACTTAAATTATGTTAAGTTAGAAAACCTACATATTTTCACCATCAAGACTTACCTCATATTTCTTAGAATTGGATTAGACTTGATTTACAACTTGAATCAATATCACACAATTTACATCATCATAATCAAACTTATATTAAATCATCCTTGCTTATATCATTTATCAATCTATCATCTATCTAACTATCAAATATCTGATAAGGCTCTAGATATCTAACCTAGATCTACTCTCTCTTCTAGGCTAATGTCATTGCCTTTCATCCAGGTTGCATAAACACCTCTTACTATCCTATGCGAGAGACTCATTTTTATATTTACACATGTATAATAAAATATTTTATAGTATTTCTCTGAGAAAGTAGGTGCCAGAGAAAAATGTCGAGGCTCGAGCCTATTAAAAAATGAAACCAAATCAGCAAAACTGAGTGCCCCACACAGAGTAGATTGTCTAATGCCATGTCACCTAGTGAAATGGTGAGAACAAGGTGTATACCAGTACAAAAACCTTATACTTACGAGCTCTATATGGATAAGGTTTTACATACTTGTCTAAACCTAGTTCTCAAACATCTAGGTTCTAACCTAGAGGATAAGTCAAACCTAGTTACTAAACAAAAACTTACTAAGTTTCTAGGGTTTCAAGTGATGGTTAAATTTAGTTTGTGTTTCATGGTGAGCAATTGTTTGGCTATTGTTCATGCTCTCATACCAACTGTAACGTCCCCAGATTCTTCCTTCTCCGACTTAAAAGGCCCGAGAGGACAAACTTCGAAAATGTTAGCCAATTGTATCAGAGTGCTTTGCGGAAGCAATTTGCGCATGCATGAACAAACAAACACAACATACACCATAACATTTGCAACATAAACATGCATATTATTACAACACAACTTATTACAAATTGTATTTTCATATTGAAAAGAGAATTTTATTTAAGTATGAACATATATACTAATCAGGATCCTAGAAAATAGGTACAACCTGTACAACTGCTCACTTTCATCCTTTCTCCCATGCTAGCTTTGAACCTAAAACATATGTGAAATAATAAATCAACACACAAGGTGTTGGCACATGGACAAGAATATATCATATATTTATGGTTTTCATAACTTTGAAAAGATTTTTACAAAAAGAAAGAAAATCATAGAAGACATTCCTTTATTAAGCGAAAAATGCCAATTTTAGTCATTTTTCCTAGATGAGTTGCATTATCAAGGTGGACCAGTACCAAAAACTTTTATGTTGGGCCCTATCCCATGTACCAAATACTCTGAGGAACTCTCTGTACACTATGTGCTATGGGGAGGTGTACTAGTCAACATTAATCCATTCCCTCATAAGGGGGATAATGAACACCTTAATAACCACAAACATCTACTCATAATTTATATTTTCAGGTGAAAAAAACATCGAGTACTACATAGCAATACTACACATAATATATGCAAATAAAAGAGCATGTATACTTATCATGATTCAACCAATAAAACCATTATCATATAATTAAATAAATCCCATGTGCATGAGTTCAAAAATTCCTAATTACTTGGACCATTCATATATTTGTTCATCACCTAATTAAAAGCAATTAATCATCATTGATACACCGATCATCATCATTCTTAATATTTTAGGTCCAAATAGGGTTTTGACCAAACCTAAGTTCAAACTAACCTAAACTTGTCTATGATATTTTTATTTTGATCAAGAGATCAAACTTAGGTTCTGATTCAAGTTTCATAATTTTTAAATGATCAGTCTATTTTATAGAATTAAAATGAGGATAAAAGCTTCTAGTTAGTCATTAATGAAGAAATACCTAACTAACATTTTTGCATAATAATTATATCATAGTCTAAATACTTTATTTATAAGGGTATTAAGGTCAATGTAATTTCCATTTGATCTCCAACAGTAACCACACAACTTTAACAAACTTAGTATGATCATAATGCAACCTAGGGATCAATTTTCAACCATTCAGATTAACATAAACCACTAATGGATGTTTGAAATCATATAAAGAAACTCAATTCAATTAGCAAAAGCTATTCATCCCAAAGTAACTTGCTTGTTTCATAATCATCAAGTGTCCATAGTGATACTTCTTATGAAAAGAATATATGATTGAATGACCAATTTCTCAATTTGTGTCCAAATGTATATGGAGAAATAATGGTCCTCAAGTACTACATTCAATATACATACGCTAAAATCAGGGCCATCACATGAACTGACAAGACAAATTACACGTGGCATCGATTATTTAGAAAAAACCGACACTATAAGTCTCTGATGTCAGTATTATTTAGAAAAACTAATGACATATCTACCTTACAGTAACATGGGTGTGCCAAACAACACAGTTGTACTACCCAACCTACAATAGGGCCGTGCTGTGAGGTACGGTCATGCTTCCAACACAACCTTCCCACTCTATGTCGTCATTTTTCAGATTAAACATGACGACACAATTTTTCTATAACATCAGTTGCTTGCTTGGAACCGATGTAGAGAGTGATTCCACAAAATTGATATCACTCTGGGTCATCAGTTGAGGCTTCAATTTCTATTTTCATAGCAACCATTGCTATTATTTTGTCGATTTGAATGTTCCCAAGAAACCAACATAGAAGGTCCTCAGCTGTAGTGTCGTCCACTTAGCTATCAGTAAAAATCAACATTATAGGGCTATTTTAATTGATGCTAAAGGTGGTATCTGTACTAGTGGTTATTTGAAATTAATTCAAACTAACAATTTTAGTTATGTGTATATATGCAAAAAGATAAAAAAGGTCTAGCGTGCTCCTTTATCAGGAGCAACAAACCTAAATTCTGTTTTGGATTGTACAAATGCCAATACTCAGTTCTCTAGAAATATGTTAATGTGGCATCACTATAATATGTTCTCAATAGTGCAAGAGAAAATAAAGCACAATGCCATACTATAGTTCTTGATGGTTTTTGGTACAATAACAACACTAATTAGTATTACTTTTTTTTAGTTTAGCAACAAAATATAAAAGATGTAAAAGAATGAGTGTTATCTTGTTGTTGTTGTTGTTATCTGGAGTTATGTGTAAGAAAGTATAGATTAAATTCATTAATGTGAGGCATGCATAAAATATAAAAAATGTGTGAATTACTTAGAAAAGGTTGAAAAGTACATTGAGCATGTTGGTGTTGGAGTGCTGGTCATCTTGCCGCTAGGGATCCATGAGTTTTGGTAATCCCATGCCTCTAACCATATTGTTAAATGGATCTGGGGATGGGTTTAAGCCTGGATAATGTTAGGAAAACTTGATCCATACCCTTCCCATGTAGTAGAGATGGATTTCGGGTTGTTTACATATATTTATATAAATCCGATGGATGAAAACAATATTGTCTAGATTGGACATGTTCGAGAATCAAAGTCATACCCATTAACATATGAAATATAAATACAAAGCATCTGACTATTTGCCAATATCTTCATTTACCATTAGTTAGAAAATGTATTTTTATATTTAAATCAGTGGACTACCAATGTCACTATTGAGATGATTTTTAAAATACATATAATGTAGGTAGTATACATCAAATATCTAAGACTATATAATAGTTTAGACTATTACAATATATGTTGAAAATAAAATGATTGCATACAATTTAAATATAATTTAGTACATTACTCTTTTAGTCTTATTAATGTTATTGGTTGGACATATTTTAGATCAAATGCAATTTTGAAAGTTTCTAATCAAATGTTAATGCATATATTATATATACAATATGTGATTCTACATACATGTATATGTAATTAATCTTGATATCTGAGTTTACCTTGACTTTGATCCAACTCGTATAAAAATCTAGGTTAAAATTTTAGGCCCGACCCACCCATGTAAATAATATGGACTGGCTTAAGTTGGGTTCGGTCAGGACATGGGTTAGATTGGGTAGGAGGGCAGATATGAGGCTCATCCCTACTCGTCACCCTCTTGGAATACTTGGCTGTTGAGGTAATTGTTATATCCAGTCACTGGTTTAATTGGTAGTGATTTTTTTAGTCTAGACTTTTCATGGTAAGAAACAATTAGGGTTTGATATATATTTGTTTATGAATTTTCTATGAGGACTCAATTTTTGTGATTTAAAATGGGACACATGTTATCTTTTTCACATAGAACAATAAAAAATGTACTTTTTGTTTGTTTCTTATTTTGCGTGAAAAAGACATGCAATATGAAGGACAAGCATGCCTTTAGCATTAGAGCACCATGGAACTACTATAGACCATAGTGGTAGCCAAATTTAATCCTACAATGTCATCCAAGACAGGACCAACAACTTGGCTATGGGGAAATATTGTACCTAGTCAATGTGTCAGGTGAAATGTGCTAGGATGAGGTATAAAATGGAATTGAAGTTGACAAATAGAAGCCAAGGTTGAAGAAAGAAGAAGAAATTGAGCATAGGAGAATGAGAGGATGGAGTAGCCAAAAAGGGTGATGGGAACATGATGAAGTGGTTTGGAATTCCAAGAGAAGGGGAAAATAGGAGGAAATAGTAGGATGGTGTGGCCGGGAGTAAGGAATATCATGACTGTCACTAGCATGTGATAAGATTGGTGTGCATACAATTAGAGAGGAGGTTTGTACAACAAAACTACATGGGACTTAATCTAGATCTATTCGAGACCAAACCATGGTACCTAAACTCATATTACAATATTTTTTAACTTCGTAAACATGAAAAAACAAGGATATCATAATGAAAATTTGGGGAGTGGTTTATCAAATTTATGCCATCCTTAATAAAACAATGACTTCATTTTTTAAACAAAATCAAAGATCATATTAATATTAAGTATTTATTTAGTTGATTATAAAGATAGTTTAGCATTATAGATTTGATCAAATTCGCAATCTAGGTCAAATTCGTGTATATTAGCATGGAAGTGTTGTTTGACAGAATGTTTCTACCACATTATACCTTAATATCTACACTGAATCATCTTACTCAAATTAAAAGCATAAGTCAACATGCTATTTACTACAAATCATATTATACCAAAACAATCAACAAAACTTATTCTAATGGACTTATACTACTAATATTTATATAGTTCGTGTTAATCATAGATGATAATTTAGGCTAGAATCAGAATTTATTTCAAAATGAGTCCAATATTATTCATTATGACATGCCAAATGTGATCGAAGTAAAATAACTATATTAGTTTACATATTAAGCACATATGACCCTTCATTGTAGAAAACAAAGTTCTTGGTTAAAATAACTTTTATTGATCAATACAACTTATGACGTTGATTAGAAATGTGTGATCACTCATACACCACTTGTAATCACTTACATATAATCTATTATTAATGTCTTTACTATATAATTGAAGCCATATGGCAAATTGGAAGTGCTTTAGTTCAAAGAGGAATGTGAAAATGGTCGATTTACTTGTCCATCATTGAAATTCTTGATTAGATAATCAATAATATATCACTACATGTACGGGTTGATCCTTAGGGCAGGAGTGTACTTAGGAATTTGTACACACTATCTAATTATCAAATTGATTACATTCAAACAAAGATGCATACATAAGTTTTAGAATTGACAAAGATCATTACCTATTGGAGCATAACTTTTCTAATTACTCAACTAGCTATACCATCAAAAAAATTTGATCACTAGTATTTAAACGTGGCTACACAGACTATGTTATCAACAACTAAACATCTAACAAGTACTAACATTATCATGCACATAATCACATATATGTTGAATTATGTGACAAGTTTAAATACCGGTGTTGTATAATGTTACAAGCTTTAATGTGAAAAGAATGTCTTAGCATATACATAATGAAAAGAAACTTTGTCTCCGTAAAACTAAAGTAATAAGAGCATAAAACTTTAACCTCAAAATTTAAGTCCATGACTCCCTCTCAGACACCACGGAGAGAAAAGCGTTTAAGCTATACATATTACGATGAAAGTTTACATGTTTGAACATCTCAAATTGAGATGCTGGTCCATGTGATGCAATTTGAGCAAGATCTTGCTATTATCACAACTATATGGACACTGGAGTGTGTTCATATATGAGAGGGTAAAAATAAAAGCACAATCAACAATCCCTTTTGAATATAGATGTGACGACATTTACAAAGGCCTCTTTCAAGATCCTAACACCTATAGGCTACATAACTATGACGCCGATAAAACTGAGCAGCTGACAATATGCCCTAATATTTATCCAGTATGTACTATGCTTTTTGTTAACACATAAGTAAAGAGGACTTGAATATTATTGTGCTAGATTCTGAATAAAATTCATGGAATACAAGATAGAAATAGATTGACCTCACAAAAGAAAAGAGTGAAATTTTAAGATAGATGATATCAATAATATCCACCAATGTGCTTTATAACTATGCTGGGCATGTGGCAGCAAAGCCTCTCTAATCCTTCTTTTAGTTGTGTGGTAGGTTCCTGCAAAAGAACTTCCTTCAAGCTATTTTGAAGATATTCAATTTGAGGTACTGCTCTCAGCTCCCTACAGCCACATACATAAAATGTACGCAGGGAAGGTAGCGAACACGCATCTATAATGATCTTGGTCACCGGCAGGTCCTTCAGATACAATATCTTCAGCTGAGAAAGCTGCTGGCTCCGGAAATGCAATTCTTTGTCTCTGCACGCTTTCCAAAGACAGAGGAAAACCAAAGAACCAATATGGGATATGCTGTCCAGGGGGCTTCTCTGCAACTCCGAGTCAAAAAGTACTAACTGCTTTAGATTTTGCAGCCCGTGCAACCATATGGGAACCGCTGTCAACCTGCCATGAATCTCAAGCTTCTGTAGATGTGGAGGAGGGCGGATGCAGTTCTCTACTTGGAGGTAGAATCCCTGATCTGATTTTATGGTTAACCCCACAAGGTTCGTCAAGTAGGAGATGCAACTCCACAGTAACGTTTCCTGGGATGGGCTCACCTTGGAGATGAACAAGGTCCGGAGCTGTGTGAGGCTTCCGATATGGGACGCCATTTGATCGTCGGCTCCCACAATTTTGAGGGTTTGGAGCTTTGTTAGGTTCCATATCCCGTATTTCTGCCTCCAAAAGTTGTATTTCAATTTCACAGGTTTAGGTCCGCAGATAAGATGGCGTAGACTCGGTAACTTGTACATCTGGTAGGGAAGTGCATTCACCTGTGTATTCCAAAGATCTAATGTTTGAAGGTGCTGGAGACGTTCAATGTATTTGGGAAATTCCTCGTACTCGATCTTGGTCGCTCTTAAGCTAAGATAACTCAAATTGAACAGATCAAATATTCTCTCTGGAATGCTCACTATTGGGGCACCATTTAAATCTAAGACTCTGAGCAACCTCATGGTGTCTGAAAATTTTATCAAACAGTTGACAGAGAAATCATGGTCGAACACCTTCAAAGACCGCAATTTCTCAAAGTTGGGGCTATTCGGCAAAGCTCCCATATTGAATCTATGGACGAAAAGCCGACGAACGCTGGTGCAATCTATGCTTTGGCTACTCTCCTGGAGGACGGAAAAAAGCTGTTGCCTTTTTGTGATCCTTAAAGCTATCTCCCTCACCACATCATGGAGCTTGCAAGTTCTCGGTCTTCCATATTCATTCCATCGATCGACAAGGATCATGCTTCTGGAGACGAGATCCAGTAGGTACTCCTCAGCGACTTCTTCTGGGGTCATTTCTTCCCTGCTTTCCACAAACCCTTCGGCAACCCATAACCGTATCAGCGATTTCCTTGAGATCCAATGCCCCTCTGGAAAAATAGCTAGGTAGAAGAAGCACTGCCTCTGCTGATATGGAAGTTCATAGAAGCTAGGCACCAAGACATTGTACACAGAAGAAAGATCACCCCACAAACGGCTGCTCGGTTCAAAAGTGAGACTTTTAAGGCTCCGTTCCCATATCAACGAATCTCTACTTTTTGTAGACATCATGGAACCAACTGCTACCAGTGGCAATGGCAAATTGCCGCACCGACCAACCATTTTTAAAGCGTACATTATGAGGTTCCTGGGGCAAATAGCGTCTGCAAATGCCATCTTGCAGAACAAGTTCCAAGCCTGCTCGGGCTTCAGAGGTTGAAGGTGCAGGGTGCGATGTTTATGTGCAAGGGCAAGGGTGACTTGTACATCTCTGGTAGTAATCAAGAATTTGCAATTAACTCTACTTCTGTTAAGCATTTCAAGCAAAGCTTGTATCTCTTTGCGTAAATCGAAGCTACGAGCAGTATCGCGAGCATCGTCCAGGACAATAATACCCCTGTTTCCATTAAGCACTTCAAGTATCTGGCGAAGGAGCCTTCTCCTGTCCGCCCTGACATCAACTTGGCTTTGGTGCTCGTCCTTGATGTTCTGCAGTTGTTCCAGGATAGCTGACAGGAAGGGCTCAGCTTTGCGGATGTTGGAGCCCGACACCCACGCTCGACGGTTGAATCGCCTGTGCACATTGGGGTGGTTGTAGACTTTTAATGCCAGGGTAGTCTTTCCGAGACCTCCCATCCCTGCGACGGCAATCGCCATAGCCGTGACATTTTTATTCTCTTCCACTAACCAATTGAGCAGCACGGCTTCATTCTCCGCCGTACCAGTGGGACTTTCGTCAACCTGTGGAATATGATGCGAAGATACGGTTCCTCTGGTACTTGAGATGGCTGGGCTATGGTATTCAATCCATTTCCTGATAACTTGTTCACTCGCGAGCCTGTCTCTGCTTTCACAAATCCTTGTGACTTTTGGTCTGACCTCTCCTAATCTCCGGGCAAGGCCGCCGACGAAGTTGATTAACATTATAATGTGCCGCAATGCTTCACGTTTTCCCGCATGCATTCCTCGAATGAAATGCAGGTAATCGTTGATAATATCCTCCACATCGTGCGCCACGGCACGGATTGACGACATCCAAGGCCCGACCAACTGTAGATCTCCTTCTTCGTTGTCCACCCTGTCGATGACTCGAAGCAAAGACTCAATACTTTTGAAGTCGTTGCTAATTTCTAACAGCTTGCTCCTGACTTCGGCAATCTTGGACACCTTCGCATGCCAGGAGCGCACGGATTCCTGTGCCAAGGCATTGAAGATGCTCAGCACCACCGCGCCCAAGGTGATCTCAGCCATAATCTTTTCTGGAAGATGGTAGGGGTAGATGTCTCCTTCTTGCTTTTTGGCTATCTGGTTGCTTGATCCTTCTAAACAATCACAATCATAGCTTGTGCTATTACTGAAGAAGAGACAACTTTTGGCTGATAAATTCATGTTGTTATCGTCGTGTTAGCCACCAATGAATTGCGAACCGTGTTCTATACCAGAAGCGACCTACACACGACGAGCCAAAACTACGCGGTCGTCCAGTACACTGCTTTGATTGATTGGAGCACTAGTGAAGTTTCAAATTCTATTTATTACTACATTAATAACAAATCTAGCAACTTGACATTCCACTACGCGCTCCTTCAATGCTTGGGTATGAGGTGTGCACGCGATCTATTTTATGCCTCAATACATTGATTTTATAAAGAGTTTTTTGCATCGCCAAATAGCTTCTACTTTTCTTCAAAACTTTTTATAATCCCATTCTCATTTTCTTACTTCGGATCCGAACCCAACTCAAAATTTTTGCCTGGATATATGAATTGAATTCCAATGAGTCTAATCTAACTCAGTTTGTCGAGATCCCGACAACTGTTAGAGAATCTATTTACTTATACTGTTTAATTTATTTTATAATATGGCCGCCCATTAGAGTTTGTCTTGAGTTTGTACGCTTCCCCCTTATCCTATGTATAGGAGAAAGGCTGCCGTTCTATCAATAAGAAAAATTCACACTAGCACATGGTGACCGAACATGTTTTCTTGTGCCGCCCCCTATCGAGAGAGAGAGAGAGAGAGAGAGAGAGAGAGAGAGAGAGGCCTCCCCTTGCGGGAAGCCGCCACCTCTAGGCATTGTTTGGCTGTCCGTAGAGATTTTCCATCCTTGCTTCTTCTTGGAGTCATCTCGATGAGTTGTTTCCATCTTCAACAACAAAAATATCCACTTTGAAGTTGCTGCTGCTAGATCTACAATGGCCACCATGCCTCCGTTCATACTTCTTTCTAATGGAGCCGCTATTTCTATCATATTTGTCACCTTCATCTACCCTCTTGTCGATCTACACCACCGTCATCCCACCTTTATAGATCTATACTGTCGTCATCTATATCTCTACAAATCTACACCACCTTTGTCACATATACATCTATTGACATATAGTTTCAAATCTTGGATAAAGATTTCCCTTTTCTGATACTATTAGGAACATATCATCTCTACATCACTTTGGTGGAGATCTGAAAGGATTTATCCATCTTTAGATGTTGTTTCTGGGTTTTTTTACTATTGTTTACCGCTAATACAACATGTTGCTTCTTGACATGACATCTAGGCAATGTTCTTCTTCGCTCACAACTTTATTCACAATATCTGCATGCTGACACAATGTGTCTCCTGACAGACACAACGTGTCACCTGCGTTCTATCCTAATTCTGCCCCTGAGTTCTGACAACTAACATGGTGTGTCATCCCACGACACGACGATAGCTGATGCTTCTACATCTATCAATGCCCGATACGTCATGTTCCTTCTCCAACACAATGTGTCACATGCTACCACTACTACATCTTGGTGTGCTATATCGCCTATAATGATTCTATAATATTGTAGAGGTTTCAAAACATGGTGAGTTCCTATCCTTATCCTTACTGCCAACACTTATCTTTATCTATATGAAGGTCTAGATTTTGTTTGTTCTTTAATTGCCCCCATCCTTTTATCCTTACACACATATTCCCTACCTCCTCAATACTTGTAGTATCCCTCATATAAATATTTTACCCAATTCTAATTAGATTCTATGAGTTGTTGATCCTGTCCAATTTTTTTAGCTTAAGGGCCAGATAGATCTCCTTTTTTGGGTCAAAAAAGATTCATTTATTTTTCTACCCGGATCTATGTAATCGGGTCATGTTGCACCTTGACTTAAGTTGTCGGTTAACCCCTCCACATACTTGTCTACATAACCCTTTCCTGTACTATTATTTTTGACTTTCCATCCCAATGGACTCTCTTGACTCTTTTTGTGATTGGTGTGAGGGGGAGAATAGAGGATGTTGTGTAGAGGGAATGATGAGATGGAGGAGAGAAGAAGACTTTAGTTTTGTTGTTTTATGGATCTCCATGCTACTTTTACTGCTAATATGGGATGCCATTATTGTTGTATATGGATCTGTCTACTGCTGATTTGTCTATCTTATGAAGAATTTGAGAAAATTGTTCTTCATCATCATCAACTGCTTCTATGAAGTTATCTACTTTAGTTGTGCTAACTGTTGGCTAATTACTTCTGCTATCAAGTCATCTACTTGTGCTATTTGTTGTCCTTTTTTTACCCGTTGGTGCCATTCTTGCTACTTGTGCTATGATTAACATATTTTACATGTGGCCTTGTGAGTTTGCACTATCTGATGTTAGTGCTCTATTTGCATGTTGACTATTTGTATGTGCCTTGCCCACTTGTACTGCGACTATGACCCATCACTCTCTAGACTTTGACATCTTCTACTATGATGGAAATTAAATGATGAGATGATGACAGTAGTTTTGGTGACTTACATGCATATGATGGAGCTTCATGATTTGCTACTACTACTGTTCATCTTAGAGTCTTTTTGTTGCTTTCTAACTCAGACACTGGTCTTTTATCCGGCTATGTCAATTATTTTCTGCTACTGTGTGCTAACACTCTTTGTCTTGTTCAAGCCTTGAGGATGTTGACTCTTTTCTTGTCCATATCTTGTATGCACGTTATCTGCTTCTTATGTTCCCAAAGTCTCTGGTCTATTTGTTGATGACAACGACTATGATGAAGACCATGATTCCTACATGTTTATGTTTAATCTACTCCATATTTTACTTTCAAACTGATCAAGAAGCTCTTGCTACTTGCCTACATATCCGCTTTTGGATTATCTGCTTGAGGGGGTGTATTTGAGTATTTGAGTGATTTATTGTAACATTGAGGGGGAGAAACATTCTTGTATGAGATTGGTTTATCTTTTGTTGCTTAGCTCTAGTTTGTCTGTCTATTTGCAAGCTGACTTGGGATTCTCCCAAGCTCCAACTTGAGGGGGAGTGTTGGAGAGTCTATCTACTTAAGCTGTTTAGTCCATTTTGTAATATGGGTCCAACTGTATCTTGGCCCATTAGAGTTTGTGTAAAGTCCATGGATTCCACCTTCCCCAAACCTCATGGGGTCAAGTGGATAAAATTTAGTCATATCAGAGTGCGTTGTGGAAGCAATATGCAGAAACACGAACAATGAACTATAAAAGTATACACCATGAACAATCTCAAAATCCAACATGTAACTTTATTAGAACTTACATTTATATATTGAAAATAGAATTTTATACAAGCCTAAATATGTATGTGAATCATGATCCTAGACAATAGGTACAACCTGTGCATTTCTCACTTCCAATCTTTTCTCCCATACTAGCTCTGGACCTAAAATATACATGAAACAACAAATCAACACACAAGTTGTTGTGTACATGGGTAAAAGATATATACCAATATGCTTGCATTTGTGAAAATTTTGAGAAAGAAAAGAAAGAGTAAAGAAAACCATTATTTAATGTGTAAATCAAGAAAAACATTATTTTATTAACCTTTACCTAAGAATGTACTACTAAGTGGTGTTACACTTCATATTTCCCCACCCTTTGGGTTATGGGGATGTTCCAAACTTATATTTATAAAGAGAGATAGAGATATATAGATAGAGAGAGAAAAGAGAGAGAGAAAAAGAGAAAGAGAATATAAACACTTAGTAGCTAAAACCATCCATATTCTTTGTTGTTCTTAGTGCAATGACAAAGCTCAATGCTATAATCATAGTACATTCAAGAAATATTCTCAAATAAGAACACACAATACATCATAGCTATTTCACACAAAAAAAGTAGTGATATACATAGATAAAGCCCACATACCTGATTTCGAAGATTCCTAACATGTCCATCATCATCCACTATTCTGTTGACCACCTGACTAATAGCAATTAATCATCATCAATATAATGTTTACTGTTATTGATGATGTTTAGGTCCAAATTAGAATTTTAGCAAAATCTAGGTTCAACTGAGCTAAAACATGTATGTGGTAATTCTGTATTGATTTTGATGTTGTAGTTAGGCCCCAATTTTATTTTCATAGTTTTCTAATGCTAGGTCTATTTCTAGAACTAAAAGGAGGTTTAAAGCATCTAATTATGATTTAATGAGAAGAGACCTGGTATATTGGCATAATATTCAGATCATGCTCCATTACTAATTTCTACATAATATTAGAGTTCAATTGTATTTTTCTTAGATTAAATCTTCATCATTTGCTAATTATATCATATAAATGAACCCTAAAGGAGTTTCATAATCTAAACTAGACATGGTTGATAAAAATGCGCACAAAGTCTGATCTAGGGATTCTACATCAAAGTATGCATTTTTCTGAGTCCAAAGACATTTTAAGGAATTTATAGGGTTCCTAATCTATTTTTAGTCTCATTTCCAAGTTTGAGCTATTTCCTAGAAGAAGAAAAAGAGAAATACCTAATTGGAAAAGACTGATCTATTGGATCTGGGGCTAGGGTGCATGGATGTGAGCCACATGGGCCTCCAAATTTGAGAACACTTAATATGAGTAGGAGAGGGTCTTTGTTTGGGTCAACTTGTAAACCCAATCTAGTGACTGGTTCAACAAACCTTGGGATCGACTCGGTCCAAGGATGTCCCTCAATGAGTCATTCTCTAGTAATTTATCCTTCATTTGGTGAGACACAGTGTCAGGAAACCGTCGCTGTAGCCAACTCTGATGAGTAGGTTTTGCCTTTCATGGCAATCCGTGTCCTTAATTGTCAGCATTAAAGAGTCCCCCAGGATCCGGCTCACCATGAAGGCTAGTCTCGACACCTGGTGAGGGTTCCAAGGCTCGACAAGCACTTCCTCCTGGAGCTGTGGAGGCAGAGGGTGCACAGATTGGGGGTTTATTTCTTTTGGCTTCTTCACCTTTGCTAACTCATCTGTAATCTCAGTTGAAAGATTTTAAACTCGAAGGTAATCCCCAAGGGAAGCAGAGATTCAAGGGTGTCTGGTCCCGAGGTCACCCCCTATGGCTGGAGATAGCGATCTTGGAAGCTCTTATGAAATCCCTATAGCCAAAGATGCCCACTTAAATGACACTTAGAAGGCCCCAGGGTTACCTTTCTATGGGTTTTATCCCTTCATACCTCTCTATACCATTGCTCATGATAGTCCCCTTCTTTTGTGATCGTAAGTGGAGAGGGAGTGAGGTGCTACCGGTGGTTATTCCTCTTTAGGCCACCTCACCCCTCAATATTAGGACTGTGATGTAGATCTCAACTATCCATAGCTAACTAAATGCATGGAAAGGCCTAGAAATCTTCATGGAATGGAGGAATGGAGAGGAACTGATATGTGGCTACTGTCACATGAAATCCGGAGGTAGAAGAAAAGTATTCACTGTTGGATCCCATTAGATGGCCCAAAGTAAGCCACATATCTACACTACAAGAGCCTTACAACTAAACCAGTGTGTCCTAAAGTCTTAAATGACACATGACATATCAATGTCATGGCTAGTAATAATTTCTAGTGACCATAGTCTTCAATGCATGGATCAAACATTTATTTGTGTTATTAAACCTAATTAACTTGTTGTAAGAATCTCCTTTATTCATGAAATTTTATCCATAGGTTCATATTATCCTAAAGTGTGTTAAACTAAAGTTTGAGACACAAATTACATTATTTGGTCATGTGATAAATTCTTCAAACAACCATAAAATTAGATGTAGAAACCATAAAAAAATATTCAATCATCAAATCTTGATCGAACAAATCCCAAAAGACTTTTATGTGGTCCTAATAACTTCAAAGTGCTCCAATATACCACTTGAGTTCATCAATACTACTAAATAGGTACCTTGGCCTCATAAGTATCCAAACCAACTAAAAAACTATAAATCATAATTGAACTGAATTCAATATCATAATCACCAATCACATCTTTAATCACACTTTTTAATGTGAATGTAATTTAAAATTGTACGATCAATTCCTCAATTGAGTTCCACCACCTATACAACATTCTTGGTCCTCAAATTTCATATTAGGTATCAATACCCTAACATTAGGGTTATCACATTCCCTCACCTTATGAGGAACTTTTTCCTACAAATTCAACCTATCACATAAATTAATGTGATCTCAAGGAGTCTCTACTATCACTAGGAAACCATTTCCAGGTGTCAAGGCATCATGGTTCTGCATGCACCCTAAGTTGTCATCTTAAGATTTAAAGCATTTTGTGTAAGACTCCTAACCCTGCTTAATGGTCGAACACACTTTATTCTCTTAATAGGATGCTCAAAAACTTAATTAAACCTTAATATTTTCTTTGATATCATGTGAGAAACTTAATTTTCAAGTTTGGTTCAATTTGGACATTGTTTGAGCAAGTTATGCAATTTTGTGCTTTTATGCAATTTACCCATATCTATGATTATTCTTGCAATTTGTAACATTCTTTTTGTGCCTCATATGTTTTCACATCATTCTTGAGATAGTTGTGCCTTGGGGCACCTATTTACACCTTGATTTGGTGGTGACCTCTATCTAGGTTGAGTTAGGGTTTCCCTCTCATGGATGGGATACCTTAGGTGCTAAAATTCAATGGTGAGTGGGATACAATGGCTTCTTGGTGTGTTGGGATCTTATGGTGGTCCCTTGAGGTGTGAGGGTTGATGGTTTTTCATGTTGGAGCTCCTTGTATCGATGGTTCACCAAGTGGAAGTGCAAACCGATGGTGGATCTAAGGTTTTCACCCCTATGACCAAAGGATCAAGGTTCGATGGTTCCCCTATATTGTGGGTAGATGGCTGACCTGGGAGTTAATATACGATGGCTCCTCTAGCTCCCAAAACCAATGGACCTTCTGTTTATACACGAACATGACCCTTTGGCCATGGACACATGGCAAGCATGGTAGGACACCTCAAACCTCTCTTCTCTCTCACCCATAGCTTTATAAACCTTCCTCCTTCCATGCACACAAACCCTTTGGACCTCCCTTTATTCTTCCTTTCTATCTAGAGTTTGTCCTCCTTGCATGGTGGAGAAGAAGGTGCTCTAGGTATAAGAAGGTGGCCGATCTAGCTTGCATGTGCAACTAGAGTTCAAATCTCTCTATCTTGGTGCTTGTGGAACTTCCTAAGGTTGTTCATGACCTAAGTAAGATTTCTCTCCTGACCCTCATATTCTTTTCTATCCTACCTTATTCTCTTTTCTTCTTGGTGGAATTCATGGTGGATCTTGTGCTAGAGCCTAAAGAACACCTCTTTCTTGCTTCCTTGACCCAGGGTTTGCTTCCTTTTTAGAGAAGGAGCTAGCTTGGCCGAGAGGAGTGCTGGGACTAGGGTGTCTCTCTACTTTTCCTCAAGATAACTTTCTATTTGGATATTCTCCTTCGACCTAGAGGTGATTTATAATACTTTCTCCATGTCTATTGCTTACTCCTAGCTTGCATGTACTACTTCTTGATTAAAAACAAGGTTCTAAGTGAAAAGGTAGCATCTTTACCTAGGGTTTATGCTTAAATGGTAGTTCTTAGGTATATGATCTTCCTATATGCTCTCCTTTTCTATGTGCACGTTTTTTCCATGGACGTGGGTGCTCTAGACCTTGCTTGCATGTCATAAACGATGGTTTTTGCTATAAAATGATGGTTACTACTTAGGGTTTTGAGCTGATTTTCCTTCTTGTGTTGCAACCCGATGGTTTGGTTCTTGGTGCTATTTTTCTTGACCTTCTTGTGCCAACCGATGAACTTGACATAGCTGCTATTTTGGGTTCTCTCTTGTACACACAATCGATGGTTATGTTTCCCCTAACAAATGATGGTTTGGTTTTCCCTCAAACGATGGTTTTGATGCCTACATGTAATGATTCCTCTTGTTAGTTTTATTCCTCTTCAAATGATGGGTTTCACTTGGGTTTTGGATCTATTTTCCACATGTTGACCACAGCCAATGGCTTCACTAAGTTCCACACTTGATGGTCCCTCTAGGTCATCAACCAATGGCTGGTTGAACACTCAATGGATTTTCTGACTCTTAGGTCGATGACTTCTCTGACTCTTTGGCCGATTGTCCACAACCGATGATGGCTCTGGATTCCACAACTGATGGTGGCACTGTACACCACATCCAATGGTGGATCTCATGCCCACAACCAATGAATTGACTAGGTCATGCATGATGACTCTTCTAGGTCATAGCTCGATGGTTTTCCTTGATGAATAGTTCAAAATTTTACTTATATTTCATCCTATGGTTTAGCTATCCCACATCCAATGGTTATGGGTGAAGCTTATGGTTTCATGGTTTGGTTTTGATGATATAGGATCAACAATTATTTGCCATAAATTTATAGTCTTACATTTGCCCTTGTATGAATGTAAAATAATAGTCACGATAATAAGCTGACGTGTAACACTAATTCAACTTATCTTGTTTACCTAACCCTAATACAAATAGGTGATAATGATTAATCATACTTAACTTCCTTGTATGATTAGTATGATGATGGTATATACCCTCTATGTTATTGTAACCCTAATATGTTTCCATGTGAACATCATGAACCCCTCAATGCAATGTTATGCTAAGCCTGTGTATCATAAGTATGATGATAGTTCGTTGAGCCTTGTTATAAGGTATGGAAAGATAATGATGTTCTTTCAAGGAATGATGTGATGATCTTAGTGGCCTTTGGGCAAGGGTTGAGACCTAATGGAGGTGTGATCCTCTTACTGATGTAATAAGGATTAGTATCATGTGATGATGTAATAAGAAGTATATCTCATACAATTTATATCTTCTGGAGTTGTTACATACCCATGTTTTTGTAGAACTCTTCTAGGGTTTGCTTGTAACTTGTTTGATTAAGATAAAAGACTCCCGATTGGCATTCACTAATCAAGTGAAACCCTAATCATGTAATTCCCTATGTTGTAGATCCATTCCAGTATCAGGACTTGCTGGATGGGGAAATGAGTATTCCTAAGGGATGCTTAGAGTCGCATACATAACTGTTGAGTATGCGTGGGTGCAACTGACTGGGCATCCTTTTCATCCTAATTTCAAGGTTTGGAGGATGACTGTGGTCATGCCTTGGTTTAAGAACAGTTGATTCTTGCATATATGTGATGTGATTGAGGACAACTGCGGTTGTACCTCAGCTGAGAGGCTTTTTATACCCGAGTTACTAGTGTTGTGACCTATATACCAAGGAAGGACTAGGCTATTCACAGTTTGACTGATATGTTATTACAGTTGACTCATACTGACTGAGGGGGTGCATCATAGTGTTGACTCAAGGTTGATTTAGTCAATGTTGACTCTAGGTCTAAATTGATTAAACCCTTGTTTTGATGATGACTAAACCATTCCACTTATTTGTGTCTAATGCTTCTACTTGAGTGATTTCAGATTAGGTATAGACACACTCCAAATTCCCTAACTTGTGCATCTCAATTTGGAGAAAAGACAAGTCAAAGTCAATACAAGTGCACATTTTTGGTAAATCCATTTGAATCATGCTGTAAATCACTTGTAATGATTGTATGACTTGTAATTAAGCTTAGAAAAAAATAGGAGTACTAAAATCAAATATTTAAGCACTTTAATGACATTTTCCAAAATTCATTTCAGGCTGTCAATCGGTCCAGTTACAAACTCGACCGATCCCTTGATAGATTTTGAAAATGTCCAGGTTCAGACCAATTATAAACTCGACTGATCCGTTCGATCCAGTTATAAAATCGACCGATCACACTTTTTAGAAAAGTGCAGAAAAGTGTTTTTGACTGTTGGAGTGTTGCAAAACTCGAAAATATATCTGTTGCAACACCCCAAATGGCTAATATTCGTCCTTAAGTGTTCCCAAAGTCTAAGAGGCATCCCCAACTATAAATAGGACCCCTTGGGCTTCATTCCAAGGTTGAGCATTCAATGCAAAACTCTATATGAGGTTCCTAGTCTATAGTTGAGTGCCTCCTACAGCCTCCTCTCTATCTAAGCTTAATTAATTGCTTCATCCATTGGAGTGAGTAGGAGATTTGTAAGAGAGCTAGTCCTACATGTATATCTTGTGAGGCTCTCACTTCCACCACCTCCCTATCTCTCATTTCAACAATGAAGATGAAGGTTCTCTCTCTTGGCTAAGATAGGTGAAGAAGAACAAGGGAAGGAGTCCCTTGGTGAAGATTAAGGCCAAAGACTTGGAGCAAGAGCGGGTAAGTCCTTGGTGAAGGTAGAAGACTCCTTACTCAAGTGGGTAAGTCCTTGGTGGAAGCTTCTCCGAATGAAGGTGAAGTTAAAGGCTAAAGATCCAAGAAGAGTGGGTAATTCCTAGAAGGCTGAAGACTTGTGCAAGAGTGGGTAAGTCCTTGGAGAAGGCCGAAGACTCATTGCAAAGTGGGTAAGTCCTTGGTAAGGTTGAAGACTCTTTGTATTGGATAGGCAAGTCCTTTGGTTGGTCACATTTTGTAAGTCTTATGAATGAATATAAGAGTATAATGGTTAAGAAATCCTAGAGGCTAACCTCTCTAAGTAGTGGACTGACATACTCCTAGTTTGGAGTGTGGAACCACTCTACATAGCTTGTCACTTGGTGTATGTTCAATCTCTCTCCCCCTTGATATGCATATTTTAGTTGCACTCAAATTTCCTATTTAGCAATCTTATCTTGTGATATACCTTGAAGGTCTAATGAATTTTGTTTAAGTGCATTCATCTCTATTCACCCCCCTCTAGAGCATCCAAGGACCCATCTAGGATCCAACACATAGGACTTCTGACTCTCCTAGATCTTGTACGGAACTAATTGTGAACATGGAGCAGTTAATTATGATTTTAGTGATATACCTCAATTCCACAAGTCTTAATAAAAGATGTCATACAACCATGTAGCATATCTGTTTAGAGATAAATGTGACTCAGATTTCTTGATTACCCTTTCATTGTTTCTTGCAATGTTTAGTTCATATATGATACGATAAGAGAAATCAACTGTATAAAAAGTGACAACTTTACCTCTTTCTCTATATAATATGCTAATCATTCTTAATATTCTTAGTTTCTTAGTCTGTTTACCTATTTATTTGCTTAATATTCTTAATCTGTTTAAAACTATATAGCCTATTGTAATCAATAACCATTGTTAAGAGTTATATCTCTTGCTGGGATGTTGGTCTCACCTCGTGGGTCACCACATCTTTTTAGGTGGTCATCAGCGGCATGCTCAAGTTTTTGGAGGTGAGGAGGATCAACTTGGAGAATAGTAGGAGTAAAAGGTTGTCTAGTATTCTATAGAGTGTCCTAGAGTCATCCTGTACTCTCAGGTCCAGGCAAAGGATGTTTTATAGATCATATGTATATCGACTTGAGTTTTTGGTAGTATACTGATGTTTGTATATGACATGTATATGTGGATCACATCTTTTGTATACAGTTTGTGGCCTCAACCACTAGACAAATATGTAAACACCTCATAGGGTATGTGCTTATATACAGATTGTTGTACTATTAGGTAAATGTTTTTGGATATGATAGTGATTTATAAATTGGTGTTAATTTATCCTCTTTTCTGGCTATGTGGTTTGTTTAGTGATCGATCATGTGTTTTTTTTGAGTAATCTCATTTAGTGTGATGTGGCATCACATTTAGGGTGTTTCCACCCCACCTTATATAGATGGAGGCATCATTTAAGTAATTGAGTCACATCATGACACTTTTTTCATATTAAGTTGAGGAGGTTATACTCAAGGTTTCATATTTCACCCTACTCACATATGTAAGTTGATATCAAGATTTCATGTCATTATAAATAGGACTTATGTCACTTAACATCATTATCATGGTTTGTGATCAACATCATACTAGGATTTATTATTTGAGCTTACTCAACATGCTTTAATATTAGTCCAATCTAGGCCACAAATTTTTTTCCTATTCTCATTTAACTTTACTTATGACTTGATGGTCTTCACTAAGGTTGATGCTCATAAGATTCAATCTATTAAGGAGTTGCTTGACAAGTTCAATATGTTATTTGGTTTCAACATCAATCATTCTAAGAGTTCTATCTTTTGTTGCAAGAATGTTGATTCCTTGTTGGTTTCTAATATTCATGATATGAAGGCGGGTGCTATGGAAAATACCAAGTACCTAGGCATTTATCTTTTTTTGGGAAGCTTAGGAAGAAACATTGTGCAGGGCTTATTGATAAAACTAGGAAGAAGCTCAAATGTTGAAGAGCTAGCTTATTATCCTTTGCTGGGAGAGTTGAGTTGGTTAAATCAACTCTTTCATCTACTCATCTCTTCTGGACATTATCTTTCCCCATTCCTAGTGTTACTTTGGATATTATTGGTAACAACTATAGGGATTTCCTCTTGGGTCGATTTGAAGATAAAAGAAATCTTCATCGTCTTAAGTGGGATAAAGTCACATTACCTAAGGAAGGTGGCTGGGGTTTCAAGAAAAGTAAAGAAGTTTCCAAAGCTTGTCTATTCAAGAATGCCTGGGATATAACAAGTAAAAAGGACTCGTTATGGGTCAAATGAATTGGTGAAAAATACTTAAAGAATCTCTCTTTATGGTCTATTTCTGAATCTTCAAAATTTTTGTGGATGTTCAATAATATCTTGAGGGTCAGAGCTAACTTACTGCCACTTATTGAGTTCAAGATTGGCTCTAGTGAAAGTGTGAAAACCTGGCAGGATCCTTGGGTTCATTCTAAATTTTTGGGTAACCTGGTTGATAAAGAGATGATCATTAGGGATGGCATTTCCTTTGAGTCTAATCTGAGTAATATTATCTCTAAAGGATCTTGGTGTATTCCTGAATCAAGATGTTCTCAGAAAATTTTAGATATGGTTAGCAGTGTTAATATTTCTCATATAAAGAATCATCTTGTTCTTTTCAAGGGAGTAATGTGGTTAAAGTCAGGAAAATTTGGGAAGGTATTAGAGCAAAAGGCATGGAAGATGCTAGATTCAAATGGATATGGAATTGTAAATAGCAGACTAATGCCTTAGTTCATCTCTGGAAAGAAAGACACAACAAACTTCCTACATCAGATTATTCAAGGAGGGGCATCTCTATTGTTTATGTTTGTTTTCTATGTATGTGCAATTATGAAGATACAATGCACCTTTGTTTTGGTTGCCCTTATGTTCTGGAATTATGGAATATGGCTTTTCTAAAGAATGTCATCAATTTTATTCCTTCCAGATGGGATAATCTTTTTAGTATGAAAGGTTCTAAGGCAAGGACTATTAGCCATTTGATTCTATGCCACTATTGGCTGGAGAGGAACAAAATGGTTCACTATAATATCAGGAAAAATACGGATGCAATCTGGAAGATGATCTGGTCTGATTATGATGTCTTCTTTTCTTGAATTATTTTCTATTGACCCATACCAGTCAATGGTTCTATCTTTTTGGAAACCTATTATCCTGGTGTTCTTTTTTGGAAATTCTTCTTTATGGTGTTTTCTTGATGTCTTGTGAGAGTTCTTTCTGACTTAAATCTCTTGGGATCTCTTTTCCCCAGATGGTGTTAGTGTGGAAGCCCTCCTTGCTGTTCATTCTTACCTGGAGTATGTTTGCCCTGTTGAGCTTGTGTTTTTGACCTAGAGGTCAAATTTTGTCTCCTGGATTCAAGGAGTATAGTTTCTTGATGTGAAGATACTTTCTTCTTGTTTCTTTATATGGTTGATATGGTAATGTTTTGACCAATCAATAGCACAACCTATAGCTCATTTTTTCCCTAATGATGGTCTTTGATCTTGAAAACAATAATTGATATAGATATGAAGTTCTCTTGTTATTTAGTATATTCATGTATAGATAGAAAAGATCTCTTCTAAAGTTTCTTTTCTTTGCATTTTAACCTTTTTTTTCAAAAAAATACAAAAAAAGAAAGACGAGTTTTGGTGACCAAAAACATGTTTAATATTAGGGTTTCACCATATTGTGCGAGGTATCCTCAAGCTAAAAGCTTAGATTTAAAAGACTTGAACATAGACACTACAATTTATGATCATATAACCAATCTTCTGATTATATCTTTGCCCCAAGATCATGATTTCATAGTTATATCTTTTCATGTATGATTTAAAGGAAAGGGAATATAGTAAATCAAGCTTATAATGATTTCAATCTTGGATATCACATGTATGATATAGGAAGGGAATATAGAATAGGTCAAGCTTATATCAATGACTCCTCATATATATAAATCATCCATATAGCTCAAGTGAGGTTTCTAGTATCATATATTAAGAAAGGGAAGCATAAGGAACACCATTTATGAGTATCTTAAGCTCAAGACATTTTATTCTCGAAAGTAAAGTTACATATATCACCTCACTTGTAGCTAATGATGAGCTTCACAAACATAAGTCACTCAAGATAGGACCTAATTTAGTCAAATGATTGACTTTCTCATCATTAGTTATCTACCCATAACATTTTTTTAACCCAAACCTCAAATACAAGATTTATATCAAATGTAGAAATCATGCATTAGGCACTCAACTCGTAGAATCAAGAGTAATCCAGCTTGGGATACACCATTTTACATCCATATCATATTTCTTATATATTAGATGGTAGGTCATATGACCTTCTCCATGTGGGTCCCACTTTCTCTTGAGTTCACCAAACATATCATCCTAACACTAGAGGTCCTCCTTTGCAAAAGATCTTAAGGCTCATGCATATTCAACCTTGTCTTAATTTAGATTGCCTTATGTAAGAAAATTCTATACACTTTCATCATAGAGAGTTAGTTCATATTTTTTTTCCCAAATTGGATTCACACCTTGTATATAACTTTGATATCTACAAGCAACTTATATCATCAAGGATCAAACTTAGACCAGATTATCCATGCTTATATCATCAATCAATCTTGTTGGATCAAAAGGGCTCTAGAGGGGGTGAATAGATCTAAAAAGCTCTTAAACAAGATTCATTAGACCTTCAAGTTACTTTAAAAGATATACTTGCAAATATGGAATTTGATGTGCAATTAAGCATACATATCAAGGGTGAGAGATATTAAATGAGATCAAGAACAAACTATGTAGAGTGGTTCCAATCTCCAAACTAGGAGACTACTTAGAGAGGTCAAGCTCTGGGATTTTGCAATCATTGCATACTTGTATTCCATTATAATACATACAATAGGACCTTCCTTTTGTAGGGTAAGGATACCTAGCCTTCCTTTTTAAGGACCAAAAGGATCCAATAAACCTTGCAAGGTCTTACCTATCCTTCGATCAAGAGTCTTTAACCTATACAAGGGCTTACCCACTAATCTGGGCACCATTGCCAAGGAGATTTCCTTCTTGCAACAAGTCTTCCACCTTGAAGGAATTACCCACTCTTCCCAAGGATCTTCAACCTTCACCTTCTCCTTCAACTTGGAGAAGCTTTCAACAACTTTGCTCTTTAAAAAGGGGTTGGGGAAAGAGAAGATTGAGAGCGTCACAAGGATTACAATGAAGTATCTCTCTCACAATAACCTCTCTTACTCATATGTACGTTTTGATTAATAATCAAGAGAGAAAAATGGGTTCTATGTGGATAAACTCACTCAACTATGTCTATAAGAATAAGAGGCAAACTTAGGATGAAGCCCAAGGGTCCCTGTTTATAGTTGGAGATGTCCACTAGTGACTAGAAGAACTTGGGAATGAATTCTAGTCATTTGGGGTGTTGCAACAGATCTATGTTTGATGTTTGTAGCACTCCAATGGCTAGAATCACTTTTTCTGCATACTCCATATAGTGCAGTCGGTCAAGTTTTGATAAAGGTAACTCAACTGATTGCACTATGAGAAACAAATTTGAAGCATCAGGTGTGCAGGGTGTTGGTCGAGTTTGATTTGGGACAATCTCAGCCAAACATAGCAATTCCCAAAATCCATCAAGGGTGTCGGTCGAGCTTATCAAGGATGAAACTCAACCAAATAGGCACTCTGTGATGAATTTTAGAAATCACCATTAGAGTGGTTAAACGTTTGATTTAAGTGTACCTAATTTTTTCTCATCTTATTTACAAGTCATATCATCATAACAAATGATTAAAAAAAATTTCCTAAGTGTTTTAGGGTGTTTTCCATCAAAGTGCATTTGCATTGACTTTGACTTGTATTTGATCAAGCTCGAGCTTGATTGAATTGATACTTTTCACGTACTTGATACCTAAAATCAATCTCAAATAAACAAATTAGATACATATGAATGGATTGGTTAATTCATAATCAAAATATGGACAACATACAACTATTAGGTCAACATTCCCCCCCCCCCCCCTTTGAAGATGACAAACCACTCCTCAACATATTGAAAATGACTTAATTTTTTTTACCTTATGAAGTGTAAGGGGGTACATGAATGAACAATAACAATTTCTCCCCCTCAATTCATGCTTACCTTTACCTATAGTTAGTTTCTCAAAAGACATAATCATAGCACATATATACTATTGAGTCCTCTTACATTGTCACATGATATTTCAGAGAACTAATTAGAAAAATGATCACAATTCAATATGCACTTGAGGTCATATCTCCCTTGATATCCCATGTAGTACTCGAGCTCCTTTCTCCCCCTTGGTCATTTTGAAAAGGCAGGGGGGTAGAAGATATAAAAAGAACAAGTCTTATCCATAGACACAAACGATACATGCAACCACTATAAGCAAGCACCAACCAAAAGACAAGAGAGAATAACACATACTAGAGTCATAATCAAAATACAGAAGCACAAACCCAAAACTCATACTATGTAAACAAGCAAAGAGTTAGGGTACATATAAGAAGATTACAACAAAAGTAGATGTCCTCTCAAGATGAAAATTACAAACCAATAAAGAAAAGCAACATATATGAAAATAATATGCCTCAGATACAACACCCAAATGTCCATATTATGAAAGTCTACAAAAACAAATAAATATGAGCACCCTATAGACTAAGAACTAAACATCTATGTCATCTATGTCCAAAACCTTGTCATCATCAGATCGATAGTCCTCATATCCATCTGAAGTGCATTAGGGTCAACAGGGGTATCATCATCACAATTAGATCCATCATCATCTGATCACCTTCATCCTCATCACCATCAACCTCGTCATCCTCATCTATGATCTCCTCATCCTCTAGAGGTCCAAAAGAGCGAGTAGTAGGCCACTTGGCATGTTCCTCCACACATTACATACCACATGCAAACAATGCATTTGCTAGCTCAAAACTTGGCGTAGAGACCCCATCAAAGCTAGAAATCAAGGTGGAAGCAAGTCCTAGAGGAAGAGCAAGTAGTTGTGAGGAGGCAACAGGGGCAGGTCCACCAACAGAGGTAGGGGGTACAATAGAAGCAGCAAGGTGGTGGTCTGAGTAGAAGTGACTGTATGTAAAGGAAGCATAGTCATCAACCAGGTATGGCTGGTAGGTGGGGTAAGGATGGGTGTAGGATAAGTTCATGTTTGGCATTATGTGAACCAACTCGTGGTGTAGGTGCACCTAGACCTGCATGTTGTATGCCTGTTGGTGCATCATTTAACCCATGCGGGCTTCATTAGACACTGGGAATGAGGCATGATTAGGTCTAGGAGGAGGTGGAGGGGCCTTGGTGGAGGTCGAAGAATCGGGTGTGGTGGAGGAGATGGGAGGAAAAGACTTCTTGATAGTGGTTTCACTAATGTAAACACCTTTCCTACTTGCTTTGTAGCCAAGATCATGGAAAAGGGATTTCTCAGTGTGGTGAACAAACAAACCACAAATCAAGTTGGGATAAGGTGTGTGGGTTCCACTGGTATTCTTCCCAGTGTCAAAATAGGTCATGTGGTGGAGAATGTAATGAGCCCATTTGACATTATCCAGGAGGTTGTACATCATCGGAATAGTATTTTCTACAATATTCATTTGACTTTTCTTTGGATGTATATTACAGTTGACTACAAGTGCAATGAGGTGATCTTCATACCAAGGGATTAAGAGGGAAGTATATATTTATTCCTATAGGGAACATTGGGTTTCTTTAGGAACTTATCGATGTTGGGAAGGGTAATCTTGGGTTCAAAACCTTGGTATAACTTCTCAGTGTGATGACCCGACATTGAATCAAGCCAAATCGCCACCAGTAATAATTGCAGAATAATCATAAGAAGCGGATTAAAAAAATCACTAAAAATTAAAACCATTTTGCAAAGAGATCCATTTCTAGGAAACTCATAAAGGAAGAACCAAAAACTTATATACATCATGGTTCACATTGTACTTACACTATACCATCTGCTTTCGAGGATAACATATAATAGTTGCTTTGCCAAAACCTATGCATGAGCAACATAAAACCTCAAGGCAATCAAGCCAAAATCTCAGATTGTTCATGAAACCATCACATTCTAACTCCAAGGACCTGAGAGTACAGAGAAGACACATAGGACTTCTATCTACAAGACATGACAGACAGTACACTCAACCTGAGCTATTACTGCTGTCCCTGCTGTTGTTGTCCTTCCTCTGCAGAGTGATCTCTACCTCCTTGTGCATGTCCACCTAAAAATTGTGGATCCCATGGGGTGAGACAATTGTCCCAGTGAGAGATATAACTCTCCACCAACAATGTTATTATCACAGATAAATAGTATAAAACTGAGCAAATGTTCTTTTATATTAATAAGCAAGATTAATCACTGTTGATAAGTAGTTTAGAACATTCTCATTGTTTAAATCATTGCAACTGTCTATGATAGAGTATTAAATCATCTATTCACTTTATAAGGAATATGAAAGACATGTGTATCATTTATCCCTCATATTGTGCCAACATCTCAATCTTATCCTGTGATAATATTATCATCGTATGATATCCATGAATCATTCTCATTTCTAGTTGTTGGCCTCAGCCAATCTGCTAGACAAGTATTGGATTATACCAATCTTGTGAATATGTTCTAGCCAGGTATTTGATTATACCAATCTTATGAATATTTTCTAGCCATATATTAGATTATACCAATCCTGTGAGAGTAGATCTAGGTATTGGATTATACCAATCCTGTGAAATTATAGCCAGGTATTGGATTGTACTAATCCTGTGAGATTATAGCCAGGTATTGGATTGTACCATATTGGATTGTACCAATCCTATGAGATTACAACCAGGTATTGGATTGTACCAATCCTGTGAGATTACATCCAGGTATTGGATTATATCAATCCTGTGAGATTACAACCAGGTATTGGATTGTACCAATCCTGTGAGATTACAACCATGTATTGGATTATACCAATCCTGTGAGATTACAACCAGGTATTGCATTGTACCAATCCTATGAGATTACATCAAGGTATTGGGTTGTATCAATCATGTGAAATCATGGCCATATTGCTAAGAATCCCATAGTAGTTTGGATACCTTTATGTTTCCCTTTCACTTTCATTGTGCGATATCAATCCCTTAAACTCATATTTAAATACCACATCACCTTTACTAGGCATTATGCCTCAGCCAAGCCATCATACCCATTCACATCCTTTATGTGATACACATATTCCTCATATCTCATTTTAGCATATTAAAAACACTATAGCCTTTATTTAGCTATAACCATAAAACATGTATGATCAAAATTTCATTATTATCATTATAACCATTTAATTTTTATTATTATGTGATGGGGTTCCCATTTCCCTAGTTCATTTTGAACATTGCCATCTCTTACATCAATCTCTAGATCATGAGACTTTTATAAACATCTTGTCACCTCCCACTAGGCAACATCCATTTCTAGGTCATAAGACCTTTATAAACATTATACTTATTGTACAAGTATTTCACATGACTTACAAGGCCCATATAATCTATATTATATGAAACATCATAGCTCATACTTAGCTATGCTCTTTATCTCGTGATACCAGCATGGTTAGTGTTTCATGATGACAACAATATCAAATACATATAATTACCATGCAATACAAGAGAAATACAACCTTCCCATCATTAGGGTTAGGGTTTCCTTTTCTTACCGATTAGGGTATCAAGTCATATCAAACTCCTTTATTAGGGATAGGGTTTCCCTCTATTAACGGATTAGGGTTTCCAGTAAGTTCATCAAGAATCAAAACCCTAATTTATACTCCATACATATTAGGAGTATCAATGTATACTCATTACATGATTATTATACAAGTATAAGTTTCTCTTTCACCCTCAGTAGGATGTTGATTACATCATATTCCATTAGGTTGGCTCAATCCTTCTCTCAATGTACATTGGCCCATATCTATCAAAATGCATTAAACTCGTTATGTCTTAATGTATCATTTGACATAACACACTACATGTGTCACTCAATCAAGTGTATTAGATTGAGGTGCTTCCTCCATATCGGGTATAGAGGTGTAGGTATGCTTCCATATCAGGTTTATAGGTGTATCCTCATCACCATATCATGCATAAGATATATCCGTATCTCCATATCAAGAATCCATATCGGGTTACTCAACCTTTAGGGTTTGTATATCGGGTTTGACCCTTATGCTCATATCCCATCAAAACCTTCATGGTATCATCCTACCCTTCATCATGTGATGAGTGATAGGCTAGACAACTGATTAGTCTCAACTAGTTCAAGTATACAAACCGATAGGGGTATGGGGTTCCAATGCATATCAGATTTCACAATACCATGTTGGGTTTCAACACCATATCGGGTTAGGGTGTATACTCAACACCATATCGTGTATAAGGTGGGTGCTTGACCCCAATATAGTGCACAAGATGTGTGTATATGTCGCTCATATCATCCATGAGGTATAAATTCATCACTATATTGTGCTAGTGGTGTATTCATATCACCATATCAGGTTACTCATCATCTAGGGTTTGTCATATCAGGTTTGAGTATATACTTGACTCCATGTCGTGCATAAGGTGTATACTTGACCTTATATCATGCACATGGTGTATGCTTGACACCATATTATGCACAAGATGTATACTTCATCATCATATCATGTATAAGATATATGCATCATCATTGTATCATTTTAGTGATATGTTCACTTCACCATATCAGGTTAGAGGTGCTTCAACCCAATATCAGGTTGAACCATGATGATGTCATCATCATCAACCTCTAGAATCTTGTTCTTATTGTTCTAGTTCATAGATAACAGTTCTATGTCACTAATAGAACTCATGGATTCATCAACTATGCAAGAAAATTTGAATTGAAAGTAGATCATCAACTATGGCAAGATTGATGGTAAATAATAACATAATTGAGTACAAGTTATATAACCCACCTCAAGAACAACTTCAAAGCTCCAAGCTCCAAATATTCACGTTCCCAAGGTTGAAGACGAGCTTATAAAAGGTCCAAGACTTGAGATCCTCAACACTATGCATGATACCTCACCACTTGTGGCCGATATTCCTTCACTTGGCCGATATCACTTTGCTATGGCCGATATCACTTTGCTATGGCCGATACCAAGACGCTATGCACACCCCCCTTCACCTATGCACGATAACAAGACACTATGCATGATATATAAGAGCAAGGGGGTGGTAAATTTCGAAAATTTCATTAATAGGTGAAAGGAATGGTATATATAGTTGAGGTTCATGAAAAAGAGTGTATATGAGGTGTCATCTTTTTAAGGTACTAGGTGCCACGTGTCCATGCATGGTTGACACATGTACATGCATGCACTAATATTTATCTTGACATGAAAAACACTTGAGGATAATCTAGAGATGATATTTCAGCCATCACTTATCTTGTTGGATAAGATATCTCAACTCAATCACCACTTTATTCACAACCTGATGCAACTTTTCCAAGGAAGTTGTAAACTGATACACTTCACCTCCTTGAGGTGCTTAGCTCGTCATGGACAAGGCCAAGAGTTCACAAACCGATATGAGACTCGCTCTATGGCTATTTGGCTGATAGGCACTCTCATATGGACTCTACAACCCGATACAATTCAAATTAGGGTTTCACATTCAACCCTTTCTTGGTCTTTTCATCACCAAGATTACCATCACACAAATATGATTAAAACATGGCATATCCTCATTTCTCTCTCCTATATATGATACTATAAGGAAGTAGGGACACCCTAGAGGTGGTAATTTGCATATCAAACCTACATTTTGGGTAAATTACAACTTGTACCAAAATTGGTACACAAGTCACTAGCTTTATTCAAACAAGTTCAAACTTGGAACTTAGGCTTTCCACGGGCCTCCTCTTAGCATAATTATATATCTTATGATGCTAAAACACATGAGGTATGTTCAACATGTGAAATTTTGCAATATAACCCCTCATCTTGGGTAAATTCCATTTTGGTCCAAAATAAGAGAACATTGCTCAAACGTTATTCAAACAGGACCAAACTTGAAACATAAGTTTGTCACATGATATAAAAACACTTTAGAGAGTTATATTAAAGTTCTAAGAAACTTATTTTAAGCCAAACAAATAGGGTTAGCCCTAAACCCAGGTCAGGGATGTAACAAGTTATAAACCCTAACAAGGATTTTGTCCCCGAAATCCCTGATGAAGGGAGACAATTGTTACTCATGCATCATACAATAAAGCCTCCACATAACATCTTGATGTCATGGATATGCCATAGAACTTTGACCAGCATAAAGTTCTTCTATACATGGTTATCATAGAATCTGTCATACATGGCACATACTCAACTGTCCTTTCCATTATTGACTATAGAGTCATACATGACACATACTCAACTGTCCTTTACATTATTGACTATAGAGTCAATTATGTGTCAGATAACACTTTCTTAGTCAGAAAAGTACTATACATATTTTGAATAATTCAGGTGTCAAACCTCATTGCTTTGTCACCTTTCTCAACTTACATCTTTTTTGTAATAAAATTCTTGATCTTGAAAGTTTTCCATATCCCACTTAGTTTAGCATTTTTCTTCTAAGGAAAGACTAGAGTTACGTTCTATCATCCATTTGGGACTACAAGTCTTATCATTCTTCTATTGTGCCATTCTAGTCTGTTGATACAATGCTAACTTTCTTATGACTTGTTCCAACCATCCCGTTAGCTATTTATTTTCTTGCCATCAGGTGAGGCTACCTATCCAAGAAGAATTATCTCAGAGGTATCTCTAGATATTATATGTATAAACTGCCTTAACAAATCTAGTTAGGGATATTCTAAGAAGTTATCTTAGCTTGATAAACTTTTCCCAAGATGATTCTACAATTG
This sequence comes from Alisma plantago-aquatica, assembly GCA_963693085.1. NCBI lineage: Eukaryota > Viridiplantae > Streptophyta > Magnoliopsida > Alismatales > Alismataceae > Alisma > Alisma plantago-aquatica. The sequence goes on from OY856412.1 coordinate 1,260,454,266, forward strand.
TTGCTTCAATTAATACATACTTATCAATGTTATGTTTATGCAGAGCATAAACCCCTAACATATGATGTCCATATTATCATATGTAACCAAACTAATCTCAAAATTGGCCTTTCTAGGTAACCAAGCATTAATCATCTTATTAGGAGTCATGTCCTCATCATCTCATACCTTTAAAACTTCTTGGATACTAGAATTCCTTATCTTGGTATTAATTACATGTGTCAAAAACACATCACATCCTTATCATTTCCATCCTCTGTTGTTATTACCAAAACCAAACATATAATAGGACCTTTCTTTCATCTCAGGACATTACTTAACACATATACTTTGTCTTGGAACTAAAATCTAGGACTAGATGATACTTTGCAAAGTATCCTACTATAGATTACTTCTAATTCATGCACATCAAGTGTCATAAGACTTACTTGATTGTCATGTCCCTAAAAGGAAAGAACATAAGGAAACATATTCCTTTTTATCGCCCCTTCATTATCCAGGGTTGCTTATTAAAGAAAAGAGATTATCGCCTTCTTTGACTATTGCATGAACTTTCAACTATGCATGTGTCATTCAATCTTGTTTCCTCTTAGGTTCCTTTCCATCAGCATAGGAATTATAAAAATCATTACATGTCATCATCCCTTAGCATTATCATAATCATGATTACTAGATATGGGTATTCAAACCCTTAGTTCATCACTGAACATTGTCACCTCTCATTAGGTAACTGTTACCTCTAGGTCCTTAGACCAGGGTATACATTATACTAAACATCTTATTTTGTTTATAAGTTGATATGTGATTAACTCAGATTCCTTCGTATAACAATTAGGATGTGGTTGAAATATACATGCCGCATCTCCTATTTCATTATGCTCTTTAGATTATCTCAAAATGACTACTTGATCAGAGTAATAAAAAAGATAGCAATCTAAGAGTATCATACTTACCTTGCCTTCAATAGTTGAATACCTGGCCAGGTTATGCAAGAACTAAAATTAGGTAGTACGAATTTGTTTTATATTATATTTCTTACTTTTAACATCTCTTTAAGTTTTACTAAGTATCTCAAATTTTCTCTAGGTGTTTCTTTTACATCTCTTCCCTTTCTACATGAAGAGAGAAATTTCAAAACATATAAGAGAATATTGGTCTAAATATAGGTTCTCATCCTTTTTATCTCTTCCTCATGTCCTCATAGGACTAATTAAAGAAAGATCAATAACAACTACCTTTATTTCAATTAATAGGCAGAGAGAAGAAAAGGAAAGATAATTCAGAATGAAAAGTTCTATCGGACATGTTACCTCTTACGAGTTATCTAGTGTCTTGGCTGACTCAACACATGGAGTCTAGTTGTCATCTGCTGTTGCCTTTGTTCTCTACTACTTGAGTAGATGGACCAATCTGTGACACTTGTCTTCGTCCTCGTCCTATTGCTCCACTAAACTGTGGTCCTTGTGAGCGTTGTAGATTATGCCTTGACTGTTGGGTCACCTCATTATTTCTTCTTGGACACTGCCACCTCAGATGTCCTATCTGTCCATATTTATGACAAGATTGGACCCTACTTGGTGACCACTGCATTGGTGTACTAAATTGTTGTTGAACCAGTGTTACTGAAAACTTTGGTTATTTAGTACCACCAATCCACTATTCCTGTGACTGTGTAGACCTCCTTTTGAGGATTGCCTCATGTTTCTTTGTCATAGACCTTTCTATCCTCTGGACAGATTCCTCAAATGTGGCAAATCTCTCTCTACTTTCTATCACAGCTGCCGAGATAGACACCTCAACATCCAGTCCTTTCTCAAAACATCAGATTGTCTCCTTCTCAGTAGCAACCATTTGCAGAAAAAACCGCAAAAGTTCCATAAACCTAGCCTCATATTCATTAATTGAAATGGTTCCCTGCCAAACCTTCTAAAACTGTGAGATCTTTTTGTCTAAGTATGTTTGTGGATAATACTTATTGACAAATTCTTGACGAAATTCCTCCCAACCAACCTCTTCATCACATATCTTTTTACCTCTTCTATGGACCACCAGTGGTCACCACTACTTTAAAAAGGTAAACGACATGTTTGGCTTTGTCATCATCTGGGATACTAAGTATCTTAAAAGCCTTTTCTAACTCAGTGAGCCACAACTCAACATCTGCTGGGTTAGTTGTTCTAGCATATTCTATAGCTCATACATGGCATAGCCGTTCAAAAGTCTTACCAGACACATGTCCCTCATTGGGAACTGGTGCCCTAGGTGCCGATGCTGGCATCCGATCTGTCATATGCATTTCTATGGTCATGATTTGCCCAAAAAGAGCATGAAAGGCTGGCTTTTCTAGCATATCTTCATCAAAATGGAGATTCTTAGGCACTTATTCCTCTCTTTCCTGATCCCTTGCACCTCCTACTGGTACAACAACATTACTCTCAGCAATGTATTCCTCATGTTTTCCAGACATCTTTAAGCTATATCCCTTATTCTGCATAAGCATAAGTCACTATAAGATATACTGGAGGAAACTAGAACAGACTCAACATCGTAGTCCTATGTCTCTATAGACTCAGCAAACCTTAAGCTCTAATACCAAAAATTTGTGATGACCCAACATCGAATCATGCCAAATCACCACCAATAATAATTGTGGAATAATCATAAGCAGTGGATTAACAAAATCACTGAAAATTAACCATTTTGCAAAGAGATCCATTTTCAAGAAACTCATAAAGGAAGAACCAAAACCTTATATACATCATGGTTCACATTGTACATACACTGTACCATCTCATTTTGAGGATAACATATAACAGTTGCTTTGCCAAAACTTATGCATGAGCAATATAAAACCTCGAGGTAATCAAGCCAAAATCTCAGATTGTTCATGAAACCATCATATTCTAACTCCAAGGACCAGAGAGTATAGAGATGACACATAGGAATTCTATCTACAAGACATGACAGACAATACACTCAACCTGAGCTATTACTACTGTCCCTACTGTTGTTGTCCTTCCTCTATAGAGCAGTCTCTACCTCCTCGTGCACATCCACCTAAAAATTGTGGATCCCATGGGGTGAGACAATTATCCAAACGAGAGATATAGCTTTCTTCCAACAATGTTATTATCACACGTAAATAGTATAAAACTGAGCAGATGTTCTTTTATATTAATAAGTAAGACTAATCACTGTTGATAAGCAATTTAGAGCATTCTCATCATTTAAAGCATTGCAACTGTCTATGATAGAGTAGTAAATCATCTATTCACTTTATAAGATATATGAAAGACATCATATTGTGCCAACATCTCAAGCTTATCCTGTGATAATATTATCATGGTATGATATCCATGAATCATTCTCATTTCTAGTTGTTGGCCTCAACCAATCTTCTATCCAGGTATTGGATTATACCAATCTTGTGAATATGTTCTAGCCAAGTATTAGATTATACTAATCTTGTGAATATGTTCTAGCCAGGTATTGGATTATACCAATCCTGTGAGAGTAGAGCCAGGTATTGGATTATACCAATATTGTGAGATTACAGCCAGGTATTGGATTGTACCAATCCTGTGCAATTACAACCAGGTATTGGATTGTACCAATCCTGTGAGATTACAACAAGGTATTGGATTATACCAATCCTGTGAGATTACAACAAGATATTGGATTATACCAATCCTGTGAGATTGCAGCCAGGTATTGGATTGTACCAATCCTGTGAGATTACAACCAAGTATTGGATTATACCAATCCTGTGAGATTACAACCAGATATTCAATTGTACCAATCCTGTGAGATTATAGCCATGTATTGGATTGTACCAATCCTGTGAGATTACAACCAGGTATTGGATTGTACCAATCCTATGAGATCATGGCCATATTGCTAAGGATCCCATAGTAGTTGGGATACCTTTATGTTTCCCTTTCACTTTCATTGTAGGATATCAATCCCTTAAACTCATCATTGAATACCACATCACATTTACTAGGCATTATGCCTCATCCAAGCCATCATACCCATTCGCATCCTTCATGTGATACAAGTATTCCTCATATCTCATTTTAGCATATTCAAAACACTATAGCCTTTATTTGGCTATAACCATAAAACATGTATGATCAAGATTTCATTATTATCATTATAACCATTTAATTTTTATTATTATGTTATGGGGTTCAAATTTCCCTAGTTCATTTTGAACATTGCCATCTCTTACATCAATCTCTAGATCATGAGGCTTTCATAAACATCTTGTCACCTCTCACTAGGAAACATCCATTTCTAGGTCATAAGACCTTTATAAACATTATACTTGTTGTAAAAGTATTTCACATGACTTACAAGACCCATATAATCTGTATTATATGAAGCATCATAGATCATACTTAGCTATGCTCTTTATCTCATGATACCAGCATGGTTAGTGTTTCATGATAACAACAATATCAAATACATATGATTACCATGCAATACAAGAGAAATAAAACCTTACCATCATTAGGGTTAGGGTTTACCTTTCTTACCGATTAGGGTTTCAAGTCATATCAACTTCCCTTATTAGGGTTAGGGTTTCCCTCGATTAACCAATTAGGGTTTCTAGTACGTTCATCAAGAATCAAAACCCTAATTTATACTCCACACATATTAGGAATATCAATGTATACTCAGTACATGATTATTATACAAGTATAAGTTTGTCTTTCACCCTCACTAGGATGTTGATTACATCATAATCCATTAGGTTGGCTCAATCCTTCTCTCAAGGTACATTGTCCCATATCTATCAAAATGCATTAAACTCTTTATGTCTTAATGTATCATTTGACATAACACACTACATATGTCACTCAATCAAGTGTATTAGATTGAGGTGCTTCCTCCATATCGGGTATAGAGGTGTAGGTATGCTTCCATATTAGGTTTAGAGGTGTATCCTCATCACCATATAATGCATGAGATATATCCTTATCTCCATATCGTGCATCCATATCGGGTTACTCAACCTTTATATGAAAACCCTTATGCTCATATCCCATCAAAACCTTCATGGTATCGTCCTACCCTTCATCATGTGATGAGTGATAGGATAGAAAACTAATTAGTCTCAACTATCTCAAGTGCACAAATAGATAGGGGTGTGGGGTTCCAATGCATATAGGATTTCACAATACCATGTTGGGTTTCAACACCATATCGAGTTAGGGTGTATACTCAACACCATATCGTGTATAAGGTGGGTGCTTGACCCCATATCATGCACAAGATGTGTGTATATGTCACTCATGTAATCCATGTGGTATAAATTCATCACTACATTGTGCTAGTGGTGTATTCATATCACCATATTGGGTTACTCATCATCTAGGGTTTGTCATATTGGGTTTGAGTATATACTTGACTCCATGTCATGCATAAGGTGTATACTTGACCTTATATCATGCACATGGTGTATGCTTGACACCATATAGTGAACAAGATGTATACTTCATCATCATATCGTGTATAAGATATATGCATCCTCAATGTATCATTTTAGTGATATGTTCACTTCAGCATATCGGGTTAGAGGTGCTTCAACCCAATATCGGGTTGAACCATGATGATGTCATCATCTTCAACATATAGACTCTTGTTTTTACTGTTCTAGTTCATGTATAACAGTCCTATGTCACTAATAGAACTCATGGATTCATCAACTATGCAAGAAAATTAGAATTGAAAGTAGATCATCAACTATGGCAAGATTGATGGTAAATAATAACATAATTGAGTTCATGTTATATAACCCACCTCAAGAACAACTTCAAAGCTCCAAGCTCCAAATATTCACATTCACAAGGTTGAATATGATCTTATCAAAGGTCTAAGACTTGATATCCTCAGTACTATGTACAATTCCTCACCACTTGTGGCCGATATCCCTCTCTTGTGGCCGATATCCCTTCACTTGGCCGATATCACTTTGCTATGGCCGATATCACTTTGCTATGGCCGATACCAAGGCTCTATGCACGATACCCCTTCACCTATGCATGATACCAAGACACTATGCATGATATATAAGAGCAAGGGGGTGGTAAATTTTGAAAATTTCACTAATAGGTGAAAGGAATGGTATATATAGTTGAGGTTCTTGAAAAAGAGTGTATATGAGGAGTCATCTTTTTAAGCTACTAGGTGCCACGTGTCCATGCATGATTGAAATGTGTACATCCATGCACTAATATTTATCTTGAAATGAAAAACACTTAATGATAATCTAGAGATGATATTTCGGCCATCACTTATCTTGTTGGATAAGATATCTCAACTCAATCACCACTTTATTCACAACCCGATACAACTTTTCCAAGGAAGTTGTAAACCGATACACTTCACCTCGTTGAGGTGCTTAGCTCGTCATGGACAAGGCCAAGAGTTAACAAACCAATATGAGACTCCCTCTATGTCTCTTTGGCTGATAGGCAGTCTCATATGGACTCTACCCGATACAATTCAAATTAGGGTTTCACATTCAACGCTTTCTTGGTCTTTTCATCACCAAGAGTACAATCACACAAATATGATTCAAACATAGTGTATCCTCATTTATATCTCCTCTAGATGATACAAGGAGGAAGTAGGGACACCCTAGAGGTGGTAATTTGTATATCAACCCTACATTTTGGGTAAATTACAACTTGTACCAAAATTGGTACACAAGTCACTAGTTTTATTCAAACAAGCTCAAACTTGGAACTTAGGCTTTCCACAAGCCTCCCCTTAGTATAATTCTATATTTTATGATGCTAAAACACATGAGGTATGTTCGACATGTGCCATTTTGCAATATAACCCCTCATCTTGGGTAAATGCATTTTGGTCCAAAATAAGAGAACATTGCTCAGACGTTATTTAAATAGGACCAAACTTGAAACATAAGTTTTTCACCTGATAACAAAACACTTTAGAGAATTATATTAAAGTTCTAAGCAACTTATTTTAAGCCAAAAAAATAGGGTTAGCCCTAAGCGCAGGTTAGGGATGTTACACTCAGGGTCAAGAAGGTCAAGGTACTGGTGATAGGAGGTCAACCATGTATATGTAGTAGAGGTACCATTGAAGTAAGAATTTAGGGAATTCCCAGAGATAGAAAACTTAGTACCCATAATCATGGAGGTTAGGATCACTTGTTGGTTAGGGGGTGGAAAAGGGTAGTGCAGTTCCACGTGAGATTCTCATAAAATTTGTGGACAAATTTTATGCTAGAAAGAGAGTTAGTGTAGCACAATTTCTCTACACAAAGTGCACTAAGATGTTTCTCATTGACCACAACAACAACCTATTTCGTCAAATCACTACGTGATTCAAGCAATGCACAAAAAGGAAAAGGATTTTTAGGAAAAAGCTCCTGATTCCTATTGTCAGCTTGAGGAGATAAAAGAGGTGCCATCAAAGGAAACAATCCTCTAAGTAGTGGAGGATGAAGGTAATACATCTAGGGCAGCCCTTTTTTGTTAGTTTGAAGCCATAGAGATTGAAAGAGATGAAATGACAACAAATTGGAGAAGATAGCAAGAGTCATTTACCTCATAATTCTCTCCATGGTTTAAAATCAATAATTATATCTATATCCATGTACTTATCTATGGTTGTCACTCAAGCTTATAATTGTTCTCATGATTTTACATGGATTTATTGATATTTAGTTATGATTTAACGGAAAACATGAATTCTACAATATGGAATCACCAATTTTCAAAAAAGGGACTATGATTTTTGGTGGCTAGCATCTCATGACCAATCCATTCTAGGATAAAAAGGATCCTTACTCATAATTTTGGTTTGCAACCACCAATTATTGTTTTCTAGCTAATAAAACACAATATCCTAATTCTCTAGTGTAAAATCATGAGGTATTATGAATTTTTTTTGCCGAAGTTCATATATTTTTAAAAAAATCTCTAATTTGATGATTTCGTTTTTCCCCTACATGGATTTATCCTTATCAATAAAGTAAATGTGAAACAAAATATTGACTCCAATTCGAGCCACATGGTATACTTGTCTTTTTGTCTTAGGTATTTCACATAGTCTTTTACTCGAATTATCAGGATGAACACTGAGCGATCATGATTGATTTTATCAGGAAGTACACTTAGCAACCTGATGTATTTAGGGAGTCCACTGAGCACCCTTATTTAGTTTGGGAGTCCACTTAGCACCCTTATATTATCACATATTAAAAAATATGCATTCCGAGTAAAAACTCGTTTCACCATTCACCAAGTGCTGACATTGAATGGATCTATGGTCTGGGCAACTACATGATAATATTCATCTTTATTAATTTAGTGCATTACGATATCTTTTAGCATCAATCAAGTTACAAACAAGATTTACATCAAATGCTACAAGGAGAAAGCATAATTGCATTTATCAAATACTTTCATATTCCTTGAGTCACATAGTTCACTTATAATCTCAATCTCTTGTCATCATCACACTTGAGTATTCAACCCTTAATTTATCACTGAGTACTGTATCCACTTAGCAGATGATCATTACCTCTAGGTCATCAGACCCAGGTATTCATTCACATAGTCCACATAGCTCATTGCATCTGTATCACATAACAACATAGTTCTTACTTGGCCATGCTCATATCCTTAAGATACTTGAATGATTATTATATCATATTATCAACAATTTCAAACACATGTCTATAAGATACTAAGGAACACGTCCTCTTTTATGAATTAGGGTTATAGTCAACCAATTAGGGTTTCAAGATCTCATTAGTAAGATTATATCTTAACTCATACTCCACTCTTCTCAGGAGTATTATAGAAGGTTAATCATATAGTCATCTTTCCATTCTTAGTTTCTCTTTCATCCTCACTCAGATGTATGTTACTTAATTCACATCTTTAAGGTTGACAACTCATCATTATCAAGTTGAGTTAAGAATATCCCTCACTTAGACAAGCTCAATGATTAAGGACATGCCTACCATATCAAGTAGCACGATTGATAATGTCATTCTAATGTATTTGGAAAATGCATATATTCAATTAATCACATGGTGAAACCACATCCTCATATCGGGTGTAGGGCATATCCCTTATCACCATATCGTGTAGCCATGTTAGTTAGGTATCACTTTACCTTTCTCTTCTTAAGTCTACTTCATATCGTGTACTAAGGTACACTATATCGGGCATGTCATCATGTAAACAATATTATATTGTTCCCACTCCTTAGTTGGTTATGTCAACTCTCAATTTAAACTCCCATATTGGTCTTCCATCATATCAGGTTGTCTCTTGGATTTCCATATGGGGCTCCATCTTGGGTTACCATATCGGGCTCCATGTTGGATTACCATATCATGCACTCACATTGGACTTGCCATATGTTGGATATCATATCATGATCTCATGTTGTACATCATATCAGTTTCCACCATATTGGTTTATCTCATAGGATCACCATATCGAGTAAGTGTATTGGGCAACATATTGGGCATAGGTATTGGGCACCACATCAGATACCCATGTTAATTGATACCTCATGACCATATCGTGTGCCCATTACTAAGAAGAACCTTGAACTCAAATCATAAAAAAGTGCTTACCAAGTCGTTCTTTTAACCCTAACACAAAGTAAAGGGGTATATCAAGTTTTAGAGATCAAAAGCATATCGGGTTTCTAGGGTTTTTCTCATATCAGGCAAAGGTACTCCTTTACCTTGTATCATGTACAAGGTGGTAGATAGGAGTCCTCCATATCGTTCATAGAACCTATGATGACCTATCTCCATATCGAGCAAGTCTCCATGTTGGGTCCCATATCAGTTTTCCCAAGTCTTCAACCCATGTCGGGTTGCAAGGTCTTCAACCCATCTCAGGTTGTTCAAGAGTGATCAAATCATATCGGGTATCCAATGATGATGTCATCATCATCAACATCAAAATCATTAATTGATTCAAAACTATGGATAATAGTCCTAATTACATATTGGAACTCATGATTATATCAATTGATCATAGGAAATCCTAATATGCAAATATTCGACAAATTGAATAATTTTGAAGAAAGGATGATAATATTGAAGGGTTTAAGTTATATAAACCACCTCTCAAAGAGCTTCCAAGCTTCAAACTTCAACTCCACACGTTCCAAGGTTGAAGATGAGCCTTCTCCAAGCTCCAAGACTTGAGCTCCAAGCTCTTGCACGATATCTCCAATCATTTTGGGCGATATCACCTCACTTGGTTGCTTCAACCTTCTTTGACCGATATCTCTTCTCCTTGGACGATACCACTCAACTCTCTTCACTACGGACAAAACAAGAGAGGGTGTTTGCACGATACAAGAGGAAGGGCACTTGCTAGATTCGAAAATCTTGCCAAAAAATGAAGGTCAAGGTATTTATACTTGAGGTTTATAGAAAAGTGTGTCATAGGTGTCATTATCCTAAGGTACTTCATGCCACCTAGACATGCAAGGTTGACACATAGCCTTGCATGCATTCCACTTATTATTTAGCCATGAAAAAATGAAAGTCCAAGGGTAAAATGGAAAATAAGGATCGGCTCTTGAGTTGTCCTCTAGGGAAAGTCTCTTTTATTAACTATATTATAATATTCTTCTCCATCTTTTCCAAGACAAGATGCAAATTGATGCTCCACTTCTTCTTTGATGTACCTTGCCCATCATGGGTAAGTCACAAACCAATAGGAGGCTCTCTTATGGCTCTATGGCCGATAGGGACCTACTTATAAGTCCACAACTCGATATGTTCATATATATATATATAGCTTTCAACTTATGCATTTTCTTGATTTCTTCATTATTAAGAGTGCTAACACTTCAAGATTCTTCAAACATATTGTCTGCTTCTTTCTCTCTCCTCTATATAACACTAGATAAGAGTATAAATAATCTAGATATGGTAACTTGCACATTAATCCTACATTTTGTATATACTGCAAATTGTGCCACAATTGATGCACTGAGCACTTAGCATCATATACACAAGTTTTCACTTAGAATTAGGCTTTGCACAAGCCACCAATTAGCATCATATTCTCTTTCCTAATATACAAAACACTTAGAATTCATTCAACATGTAACACTTACAACATAACCCCTCATCTTGGGTAAATTGCACTTCTCACTTAGATTATCATACAATGCACACATAGCTTGCATATAAGCTCAAATTTGAAAATAAACTTCACAAAGGCCTTAATTACTTTTCAAAAGATAAGAACAAGTTTTTAAGCAACTTACTTAAGCCAAGTATCTAGGGTTAGGTCATAACCTAGGTCAGGGGTGTTACAAGAAGCATCATAATCAATATTAAAGTCTTCGAGCATTTGCTTCATCCATAGGACTTGGGCACAACAACTCCCAGCTGCAATGTATTTAACCTCAGTAGTTGAAAGAGCCACTATTCTTTGTTTCATAGAGAACCAAGATACCAAGCATAGTCCTAGGAGAAACCAATCCACTTGTGCACTTTCTATCAATTAAGCACCATGCATAATCCACATCACCATAAGCAGTAAGAGCGAAGTCCCTTGACTTTGGATACCATATTCTAAATTTTAGGGTTTTGTCTAGGTACCTTAAAATCCTCTTAACCACTATAATATGGGATTTTCTAGGGCTTGATTCAAATCTATAACACAAGCCAACACTAAATATCATATCAGGTCTAGAGGTAGTTAAATAAAGTAAGCTACCAATCATACCTCTATAGAGATTCTGATCTACCTTATCACCTTCCTCATCTCTATCAAGTTTGGCGGTGTATAACATAGGAGTATCCATCGACTTGGTGTTTTTCATCCCAAATTGCTTCAAGAGTTCACTTGTATACTTGCCTTGGTGGATGAAGTTTCCTTCCTTTGTTTGTTTGATTTGGAATGCAAGGAAGAAAGTAAGCTCCCCATCATACTCATCTTCAACTCACTCTGCATAAGAGAACTAAACTCATTGCAAAGATCAAGATCAATTCTGCCAAAAGTCATATCATCAACATAAATTTGAATGATCAAAAAGTTGCTAGAAGTGTGCTTAAGAAAAAGGATAGGATCAACTTTGCCCATGATATAACCATTGTTTAGAAAAAAGTTCTTTAATTTCTCATGCCAAGCTCTAGGGGCTTGTTTGAGTCCATAGAGAACTTTTTGTAACAAGTAAACATGTTTAGGAAGCTTATTATGTTCAAAGTAGGGAGGTTGAGCCACTTAGACTTCCTCATCTATTCTACCATTTAGAAACACACTTTTAACATTCATATGGTATAACAAGAAATTTTTATAGCTAGAAAAGGCAAGTAACATTCTAATAGATTCAAATCTAGCAACATGAGCATAAGTTTCACCAAAGTCAATACCTTCCTGTTGATTGTATCCTTCATCAACTAACCTTTCTTTGTTCCTGACCACTTTGACACATTCATCTAGCTTGTTGCAGTAGACCCACTTGGTGCCAATGATCTTCGTATCATTTGGTCTTGGCACTAAGGTCCACACTTTGTTATTTTCAAACTGCTCTAGTCCTCTTGAATAGATAGGACCCATTCATAATCCTTGAGAGATTCTTTCACATTCTTGGGATAAAATTCTGAGATGAAAGTGTTGTTAGCTTGTTCTTTGTTGAATGCATCTCATGTCTTCACCCTTTCAAAAGAATTTCCAATTATGATCTCTTTACGATGTTCTTTTATAGACTGGGGAGTTTGATCGTTATTTTCTTCTTCATCTACCATCACCTCTTTTCCCTTGTCATTGATGTTGAGCTCTTTTAATCTAGGAATCACCTCATCTCCAAAATCACAATTTGCAATATTCTTGTAAATAGAGGGGTTAGTTTCTAAAAATTTAACATTGATAGATTCTCCACTTTAGACAATGTAATGCTAAACACTCTATAATCTTTGCTAGTAGTTCTATAGCCAAGAAAGAAAGTCTTATAATATTTCTCATCAAACTTGTCGAGACAATCCTTGGTGTTCAAAACAAAACAAGAACAAGTGAAAACATGAAGGAAATTGATAGAGGACTTTCTACCATGCCATAACTCATAGGGGTTTTTCTTTAAAGTAGGATGAATGAAAACTCAATTTTGCACAAAACATGAAGTACTTATACCTTCATCCCAAAACTTCTTTGGGGTATCATACTCTAGAAGCATGGTCCTAGACATTTCCTATAATGAGCTATTCTTTCTCTCTATAACCCCATTCTATTGAGGTGTACGAGGGGAAGATAAGTTATGTGCATAACATGATTCCTCACACCTTTTCAAACACATAATTTTCAAAATATTCCCCATGGTCACTTCATATAGGGATGATCTAACTATAGGCTTCATTTTAAACCCATTTGAAAAAAGTAGAGAAAGCATCAAGAGTATCACTTTTTGAAACTAAGAAGAAAGTTCAAGTAAAGCAAGAAAAATCATCAACAATCATGAGGCAATACTTGCTACCACGAGCGATTGAGTTCTCCTAGGTCAAAATAGATCAATATGAAGAAGTTCAAGATCTCTCTTGCTGCTAAGTACTCCTTTGGATTTAAAGGAAGATTTGGTTTGCTTTCCTTGTGTACAAGGTTGGCATTCCTCATCCTTTTCAAAATCCAATTTACGAAGTTCCTTGACCAATGAATTTTTTCTCAACTTCTTCAACTGTACATGACCAAGCCTATGGTGCCATAAAGATATATCACTCTTATCAACAATAAGGCATTTACCAAGAATAGGCTTAAGAGAATCAAGAAAAATAACATTAATGTTTCCATTTCTAGTTTCCTTATATGTAACATTGTAGGAGAGGGAATCTATAAGCAAGCATTCATGAGAGGTAAATAAAACAAGATAACCATTATCACATAATTGGCTAACACTAATTAAATTAAGATGTAGGCCATCCACAAGAAGTACATTCTTGATTCATAGTGAATCACCCACATCACCCTCACCAATCACTTTACCTTTTTTGTTATCACCAAAAGTTACCGATCCTCCTTTCTTCTTTGTGAAATTGTTGAAGTGACTTATCTCACCGATCATATGCTTGGAACAACCACTAGAAACAATTCATTTTCCTTTTACCTACAAGAAAGGAAGATGTTTGTACCCAATTTAAATCTTGGGATTTGGAGTTAGCTTAGGGACCCATTTCAACTTTGGGTTGGTTCCCTTCTCTTTGCAAGGACAATAAGTAGAGTAATGATCATTACTCTTGCAATGTGCACAAGCCATATGGTTCTTAGATCCAAATAACTCTCCATGGAAGATAGGAGGTCCTTTTATCTTTTTCTTACCCTTATCCTTTCTCTTAAGAGCTCCCTCGTATCCCAACCACTTTTACAATTTTGTTTGGTAGAGTGATATAGAACTTCATTGAAGGACTTTTTTCCCTTTGAGTAACTTTTGCAAGGAATCTCTAAGGTTGTGATTATCATCACTAAGAGTAATGATAGTAGAATAAATCCTAGCTAAATTATCTTGAGCATGAAGCAGGTCGACCTCTAAACATAGATCTTTAAGATGATAAAAATATCTCTCAAGAGTTACACTAGCTAGTTCATTACTTGGCAATAAAGGTCTACAGGAAAGACCATTAATTTTAGCAAGAAATCTAAAATTTTCAGTCCTAACCAAACTAAGCTCATCAAGATTTTCATCCTTAATGTTATCACAACCATGTCTAAGATAATTGAGCTTAGCAACAAGTTTATCATTTTTAGTTCAATCAAAACAAGCTCATCAAGGTGAGTATGGTTCTCTTCTCTAAGACTATTCATATTCTTAAGATAAATCCCATTCTCTACCTCAACGACATTGTATTGCAACTCAAGATCAAGAAATTGATCTTGCAAAGAATCAATACTATCAAGATGAACTTTCTCATTTTGACCAAGAATATCAATTTTGGCATATAAATCATTAATTATTTTCCCTAAGCTCTTCTTCTTGGTTTACAATTGAATAAGAAGTGCCGAAATCATTAAGCATATCAATGAGGGCTTCTTTAGATAGTTCATTTAAACTGATGTCACTTACCTCACATATGTCATCACTAGTGAAGGCCATGAGAGCAAGGTGGAATTCTCCCTCATTAAAGATGGAATCACTAGAAGGAGACTCATCACATGAGACATGGGTTGCATCTTTGCTTCTTCTTTCCTTTTTGTCCTTCATCTTGTACTTTACATCCTTCTTGTAGTCCTCCTTCTTAGAGATGCTCTTTTGGTAGGACTTCTTTTCCTTGGGGAAATCATTCTTGTAGTGTCCTTTTTGGCCAAATTCATAGCACCTTGGAGTACAGGAGGATGAGGGATTTCCCTTGAAGAGCTTCCCTTTAGAGTTTCTAGCTTCATGATCACTAGGGGCTTCATCTTCACTTGAGGAAGGAGGGGTAGGCCAACAAGCAAGTTGTTGTTGGAGAATAATGGCGTCCACTTGAGCATTGAATGCATTGTACTTAATCTTCTTTGACTCTTTCTCTTCTTGTTTCTCATCTTCCTCTTGCTTGTCAAGTCTAGGATCATAGGCTTCACGATTGCTGATAAGCTCTTCGGTGGCAATGCTACCAATACTTCTTATTTCTTCAATAGAAGTCACCTTAAATTCCCACCTTTTGTGAAGGACCTAAGGATCTTGGAGTTGATGGTGCCTTGATCTAGAGGATGGTCCAACGAAGCAATCCCATTGATGATGGTGTTGAGTCTTGAGTACATCTTGGCCACTCTCTCCTTTTTTCCCATATTAAATTTCTTAAGGAGACCTTTGAGCATGTAGATTTCAGACTCCTTGACTTGCTTGGTCCCTTTATAGGTGATGCAAAGTTTGTTCCATATCTCATGGGATGTATCCCAAGAAGAGATCCAATTGAACTCGGAAGGAGTGGGGGCTGCATAAATGATACTTATGGCCTTTGCATTCAGCCATGCCTTCTTGAGTGTATATTCATCCCAAGTAGCTATATCTCCTACTAACTTCTTGTATGGAAGGATGGATACTTTCCACATTTTTTAGCTCATTCCTTGCAAGTAGAACTGCATCCGTCCTTCCAATAAAGGAAGTTTTTGCTGTTAGAGATTGGAGGTCTCATAGATAATCCACCCTCCAAGTTGAGAGAAACAAGAAGGTTGTCACCCATCTTCTCATCTCATAGGAGATCTTGTCAGTGAATTCTGTGGCTTTGATACCACTTGTTGGATAAAAAGGGCTCTAGAGGTGGATGAATAGAGCAAAATAGCACTTAAACAAGATTCATTAGACCTTCAAGTTACTTCAAGAGATATATTTGCTAAGATGGAATTTAATGTGCAAGTAAGCATACATTGAAAGGATGAGAGATATTGAATGAGATCAAGAACAAGCTATGTAGAGTGGTTCCAATCTCCAAACTATGAGAAAGTCAATCCACTACCTAGAGAGGTCAAGCCCTAGGACTTTAAAACCATTACATACTTATATTCCATTATAAGACATATAATGCGACCTTCCTTTTGCAGGGCAAGGATACCTAGACTTCCTTTTTAAGTACCAAAAGGAGTCAATAAACCTTATAAGGTCTTACCTATGATTTGAGCAAGAGTCTTAAACCTTTACAAGGGATTACACACTTTTGCAAGGAGCTAGACACCTTCATCAAGGATATTCCCTTCTTGCAACAAGTTTCCTACCTTGAAAGAATTACCCACTCTTCTCAAGGATCTTTTGCCTTCACCTTCTCCTTCAACTTGGAGAAGCTATTACCAACTTTTCTCTTTAGAAAGGGGTTGGGGAAAGAGAAGATTGAGAGAGTCACATGGATGACAATGAAGTATCTCACTCACAATAACCTATCTCACTCATATGGATGCTTGGATTAGTATGCAAGAGAGAGAAAGGGGCTCCATGTGGACAAATCACTCAACTATATCTACGAGTATAAGAAGCAAACTTGAGATGAACCCCAAGGGTCCCTATTTATATTTGGGTATGTCCACTAGCCACTAGAAGCACTTGGGAACAAATTCTAATCATTTGGGGTGTTGCAATAGATCTATTTTTGATGGCTGCAACACTCTAATGGCTAGAATCACTTTTTCTACACACTCCATACAGTGCAATCGGTCGAGTTTCAATAAAGGAAACTTGACCAATTGCACTATGTGATAAAGAAAATTTGAAGCATCAATCGAGTTCATCTTAGATGGAACTCGGCCGATGGCTTAAATTTATTTTGGCTGTGTAGGGTGTCGGTCAAGTTTGATCTGGACAAACTTGGCTGTGAACTTGGCAATTCCTAAAATCCATCAAGGGTGTCAGTTGAATTTATCAAGGATGAAACTTGACCAAACACGAACTCTGTGATGAATTTTAGAAATCGTCATTAGAGTGCTGAAACTTCAATTCAAATTCTCCTGCTTTTTTCTCATCTTATTTACAAGTCACAACATCAATGCAAGTGATTACAAAAATTGTCCTAAATGTTGTAGGATGTTTTCCTCAAAAATGCATTTGCATTGTCTTTGACTTATATTTGATCAATCTAGGGCTTGATTGAATTGATCCTTCATGTATGCCCAAATCCTCTATCCCCGTTCACTGTCCTGGTTTCAATGTGCCGATGTGTTCCATTAATCTTTGCCATGAAACTATTCACTTAATTACTTTTAGGGGCGGGTTTTTGGACATATTAGTGGTTCAGTTTAGGAGGGTAGAGATACAGACACTGAATGGGCACAGAGATGTCATCCATTTTATGTCTCCCTTTAATTTTATAAAGAGTGTTTTTGAACAAATAGCTCCTACTTTTATCTAAAATTCCTTACAGTCCTTGCTCCTTTTCTGCATTCGACAACTTCCATGTCCTTCGAATCTGAATCCAACTCACAAACTTTGCCTAGATACTCGATCCAGATTTCAATAAATGTAGTAATGTAGAATCCAAGTTCAATCTATACAATTTTTCAGTTTCATGATAATTATAGTTGAATGTATTACATATTATACTAATATGACACTTCTAAAAAATGGGGCATGGGTGACAGTAAATCATTTACCTAATCGGTGACATGACTACCTACCATCTATTAAATTAATGTCATCTATTAAGAGAGGCATTTTGTGACAACCCTCATTTTGAGTTACCCAAAGTTAAATATTAAGTTGAAGTATAAATAGATCTAAGAGGCTTAATAAGAATGACGAGGTGCATTAGGGTCACAAGAAGTGTTCTTGGACTCATTTCATGAAGATTTGATTATTAAGTGTATTCAATTCAAGGTTTTTACAACTCATTATTAGTTTATTTGAAGAATCTACTTAGATGAGCAAAGGTTGGAATTATGGTCTCAAACTTGACAAGCATAATGTTTGTCTATTGAGGGATCCATTGTTAAAGTTTCATGTTGATTGGATGTTCCTACTATATGATAAAGGTGTGGAAAGATGTATCAAATTCCTCCAATAATACACAAGAACTTTGATCGTATAATTTTTTGGGCTTATATATGTGACAATTAAAAGGTCACACTAGCCTGGTTTTAGTGGGATACCATGCCACTTCTGCGTCATTGGATTAGGTGTGAATGGTTGGTTCTCAAGTCATCTCCTACCTTTGGATTTGCTGGGGGTAGAGGGATGATCTTCCTATCAACGCCTTGCCCCATACTACCTTTAGACTTCCTTGCCCACACCATTCTAAGATTGACATCATTATTTACTTCCTTGTTTTGTCTTCCCTTTCTATTTTCCCTCCTTCCTCTATCCCTCCTTGTTCCTCTTACTCCTCTTGCATCTAGTTTTCCTCTACGCCCTCAAACTGATGCCCTACCTAAGCTTGCTACTAGCCCTACACATAGTGGGTAGCAACCATGCCCAAACCAACCCAGAGGCAACCACGGGGAGAAAGCTTTGCAACCAGCGTGCCCCAGACCCCTAGCCGCACGGTGTGGGTACAACAACCATCAGAAGGGAAGGGGTGACACTACCATGTTCTTCCCTTGTTTTGATCCCAGGAATAGAGGAACCACACATGGGCCCATGCAACTGATTGAGGGTCGACCACATGCGGTAATCGCCAGACTATCTCAGTTGGCGCCCACTGGAGGGGGAGTGCTTAAGAGTGGCTAGGAGAAGGTAGGTGCTTCGACCTGTGGCCATGGCTCAATCCTGTACATGAGACTTGTAGCGAGTGGGATAAGGCCCATCCCGATCAGGAGAGCATCCTACAAGGGCCCAGGTGGCTGAATCTCAATCCAACCATTAGCTTCTAATGGGCAAGATGGTTTGTTTTAGGAAATATTCTAAAAATGATAACTCTTAGGTTCTTTACCAAATTTATGACTTACTACATACTAAATCAATCAAAATATGATATCTAGATACAGAAAAAAGGTTTCATACCCTACGTCTAAACATAATATCACTATTCTCTCCTTCTTGTGAACTTGGACATGAATGGTGTATGTTTAATGCATGAATATGGTGGATCTCGAGCCAAGAATGCTCATCCTACCCTCGAATCATCAATCAAAAACACATGGTTACTTTTGATCTTAATGCAAAACCCAAATATTTCCTGATGTGGTTCTTTATTGCACTAAAAAATTCACCTAAGGGTTGAAATCCTAAGGTTTTACCAAAACAACATGCAATAATACCACCCGTAAGTGGATGTGTGTTATTTTAGTACAGTTAAGGATTGAATATCAAGAGACAACATTTTAAATAATCTTTATAGTTTGTATCCAGTTAAACTAAGGCTAATATTTAGAACCAATATTTGATTGGGTTGAGTTAAACTAATTGCATAAAAGTAAAAGTGTGGGATTAAAACTGAGATTTGATTAATGATGAAAGTCACTTGGGTGGAATCAAGTTTCACCACTTCTACATGCACGAACACATCCATAAAACGTCTAGTCTAGGTAAGGCCATACGAAAGGAGCATAAGCAAGATTCACCTATTAGGTGTGGGAAATCATGTAGATAATGATGTAACATTATAAATATTTAGAGAATAATATTACTCAATGACACATGTCTTCAAGTATTAACCTTAGGGAAATGAGATCATACGGATGTTAAGAGTACATGTACATATTCTCATTATGTCCCTGGTCGATTGTTATTGTGTAAGGTTGATAGACAATAATAACACATAAGATCATAGTGTGGGTTGGCTGATGATAGAATCTCATTAGTCATGATATGACTATATCAAATCAAACACACAGATACATGTTAGAGAACAATGTATCAGACAGACCCACCGTGAGAGTGACACATGGAAGCCATTTTCATGGAAGTCATGGTCAACTCTCACAGTGATGGTGGTGGTTGTGGTTCTTTGACCTGAAATCACTACACTCATCACATGTCATTGGGTACACTTTGACATCATTAAATGTAGTCTTGAAACATGGGTTGTTATAATGGTGATGATTGGGTGACTTTGACACACTGTGAGTGATAGAAATGGGATTTGTCCCACCTACTAGAGTGTGATGTCCTAGGCATCTTGATTAGCGAGATTGAGAAATGCATGGCCATGCACATGTGAGTCAGTATGTGATATTGAGCTTACATATATCTCAGACAGTCTACTCTGGTTCAAGAAACAAGATTGAATGATAAAGAGGGAGACTGCTCCATGCCTCGAGTTCAATCTGGACATCAGTGACAAAGGAACTACACAAGCACTACAACATCATACACAAATTGTAGGTTGAAGTTGTTCCCCAACTTTCCATTTACTTGGGTAGTATTGATGTGTGCCTAGGCACCATTCATTGTTTGTGATGTCATAACTTGTTATGGACATTCACTGCCAACGTAATATGGGACCTATAGGGTCGCACACATAGGTCTTGACCTAGAAGAGGAGTTTAATCTTGAATGACAATTGAATGACTACTAAAGTGTTTAGGTATTTGATTCACGCAACATATAGGCTGAATGCATTGCCAAAGACCCATCTCAAGTGTTGAGACGACGGTCTGGAGAGCCAAATGGCCGTCTCAAGTGTTGAGATGGGTGTTTGGGGAGTCAGGACTAATTCAAGTTGAAATTGGCTATGGATGAATCGACCGACCCGACTTGGTTCGCCAGACGACTGTATGGGTGAGCGAGATGATAGTATCGCATGGGCGAGATGGTCCAGTTTGGTCAAGTAGAGGTTCTAGATATTTCCAAGTTGTTTCAGTTGCACATTACTTGTGGTGCAAGGAATTAATATGTAATATTGATTGGAAACAAATTGCAAATTTTGTGTGTGATTGGGAGAACACCAGATGACCATCTAGATTGAGTCAGATGACCATCTGGCATGTGAGATGACAATATGGCACGCTAGACAACCGGTCCAAGTGCCTTAGGTTGTAAAAGTTCTAGAATTGTTGTAAAAAATTGAGATCTTCTAGTCCCTTCCACTCCTACATCGAATGGGAACCTGGACCCAAATCTTGCCTATAAATAAAGGGGTACGGGGGGATTCCTAGAGCACAACATAAACAATTGAGAATTAGTTGCTCTGACATATGTTGTCCTCTCTAGTTGTGGTAACCACGAGAACCCAAGCTAGTTCTACCCAACTAGGGAGGAACAACAAGGGAAATAGCAATTGAGATCATTGTTGTAGGAGAGCAAGTTGGTGACTAGTACACCAACAGGAGGGACAACTCCTTCTTGTCTATTCGAGTAGGACAACATGAGTTCTAGGCAGTCTGTGCAGAGTTTTCTAGATGCTGGAGGCTATTGTCTGCCGCTAGGAGGACAACGTCAACTAGTAGTGACAAGAGGAGCTACTGATGAAAATGAGGTTCGTGGCTACTGTCTGTGGTGTAGACCAGGAGGCACAAAAGTTTGACAAGTCTTAGCGCAATAAAGATTCAGAGTTGTGCATCTACATCAACGAGCATTGTCATTGGACTTGCTCTAGGACCAGGTATATCCTCAAAACCATCCTTTCCATTTTATATTTATTGACGCGATCTGCTGGTTATGGGGAATATGGTAGATAATTTTTTTATTTCTGCTACCTGTTCTGTAGCCATATTTTCCTATAGGCATGTCCTTTGTTAGATGAAGTCGTTAGTTACTTCGGGTTGTAGGTTGGGAGCGACCATTGATTGTGACAACTGATGGAAGACTTGACACAAGTGAATTCTTGAGTCTCGTCGTGGATATACATGAGAATACCATCATTTGTTGGTTTTTCTTCACAAATTAATAGTAGATGTGAGAAGACCGTCATTTGTTAATTTTTCTACAAAAATTAAGTAGTTACTACCTAACTAAGTAAAAATGGAAAAGTATGAAGAATATGTAAGGAAGTTACAAAGAGTCCATATAAGGAAATGAATTAAGGTCATTGATGCATACATTTTTAATCATTAATATAGGCACATTTTTCCTTGATTTCATGTGTAGAATAGTCATTTATTTGATTTATTATGCATGAAATGACATATATGGCCTATTTCTATGGAATGCATCAAATTATATGATTTTAACTATTTTATGTAATATTTTATGCATCCCAAGTACTTATGTTGTTTTTGTGTGTTTTTAGGCACAAGGAAGTTCCACAGACTCGGGTGCTACCGACCTTGTGACAGTAAGTGGTACAGACTTTACGTCAGTGATGGACCCAGAAACTCACCCAGGGTTGGTGCTACCAACAGCATCAGTAAACCCCAACATGATTTGAGTAAACTTGGTGCTACCGAGTTTCCAACTCGATCCTACCGAGTAGATATCAGGGAGGTGGTTCAAAAATCACAAAACTCAGTGCTTTCGAGTCCATTCGATAGTACCAATGCAATGGGGATCACATGACTAAACCTAAGTGAATCGGTACTACCGACTCACCTAGTTGGTACTATCGAGTCTAGCCGATCAGGCCATCTACAGATTTCACTCTAATCCAATGGTGGTTGTAATTTTTTACCCTAAGTGCCTTCTATGACTTAGGGGGATGACGACCAGAACCAAGGAAGTAGCTATTTTCATTGCACAACAACTAAAGAAAGAGAAGAGAAGAACCGAGGACTGAACGCTTCAATTGAGGCGATCCGAGCACCTCTAGAGTAGAATTCTGCAGCTGAAAGATTGTAGAACGCACGTATGACGAAGGGGATTTTCTGGACGGATAGAGATTCAGGGGTTACCTTAGTTTCCTAATGTTACCCACATTTTTCTTTTTCCTTTCCATGTATTCATCAATGAAAACCATGCAAGGCTAAAAACCCTTATTCCTTAGGATCTGGGAGTAGCCCAGATATACAATGTAATTGATTTCTATGCATTAATATTAATTTGATCTCTTTTTTATTGGATATAAATCTATGAAAGCTTTGTATTCTACTTGTGCTTGATCACTATTAGTGAATTAATGGATGCTTAGTCACCTCGGGAGAGGGATTAAGGGTTGGAAAGCATAGATTTACCCGTGTACTGTTCCCTTTAGGAAAATCAAAGTGTAAATGGGAGGAGAACCTAGAGAATAATCATAAAGCATCTAACTAATCAACCAATAACTAAAGAAGTAGGATTGAAATTAGATTAGGTAGTGAATTACACTACAGGAGCAGGTAATTATGGCTACATGCTCCTTATATAGGGATTGAGATAATAGATATTAGTGTATGAGGTTAATTATTAGTGTTATCTGTGGTGAAACCACTGTCCTAAGGAATTCTTTCCATCTCTGATTAATTCTACCTTAAATTCATTTTGTTTCTGCATTAATTCTTTAACCAAACCAATTCAACCATTTACAACTAGCTTAGATGATTTTACTACTGTTAGTAGTAGTCTACTGGAGAAACACATCCATGGGTTTGACTCAGGCTTCAAAAGGCCTTATTACTTCAATACATCCACTTGTGTATTATGCACGATAAACTCGTGTCAAGTTCTTGACGAAGTTGCCAAGGAAGCGACAGCATCGAGCACTACGAGTGCTGTGGTCGGCCACTCTAGGCCAACCTTTTTATTTTCTTTTATTTTATCATTTTCAAATTTTATTCAAACAAAATCATAAGATCTTTTTGATACATCATAAATTTCTTGCGCTAATACCTACTTTTTATTGTTTCAAGGAAACTAGTGCATGGTGCGTACTAGAGCCATAGAATACGGAGAACCGTCCTCACCGGGCTTTGGAAAAGTAGACTCTTATAAGGAGAAAGGGAGTCCGACATAGGTTCAACTGAACCCCTCCAGTGACACCTCCACCTGAGAGACCTACAACACTAGATAACCAAAGACAACATAAATGGAGGGAGAATAAGAATATGAGAAAGGATAAAGGCTTCATCATCTACAGCCCAGAAAGGGCCCATCAAAAGGCAAGCAATCAATGTGGGTAGCTACAAGATAGATCCTGGACTTATTGCCTTTGTCAAATCTCAATTGTTCCATGGTCACCCTTCTGAAGATCCAATGACGCATATCAACAGTTTCATGGAGAACTGTGTTATGGTCAAGATAGACATGATCCCAGCTACTACAATATATCTTAACCTATTTTCATCTTTACTGGAAGATAGTGTAAAGTCATGGTTCAACAATCTTGATGATGAGATCATTGAGACATGGGATCAGATGATAGTTGCATTCTTTGAGCGATATTTCCCTCTACAAACAATGAATGATCTAGTAAAGAAGATTTACAACTTCAAACAACAAGATGATGAGTCATATTCAGAGGCATGGGAGAGGTTTTAGAATATGCTAAGAAAGGTGCCTCATCGTGGCATTGATCTACTGGGTCAGGCCAAGATCTTCTATTATGACCTACACAAAGGGTAGAGAACAACTCTTGATAGTGCAGGAGCATGCTTCTCCCTCAACATCAAGCCCGCTCGCTACCATGAGATCCTCAAGAACATGTCAAAAAACCAATCATGGGAGAAGAAAGAGAGCCACCGACAACCATTAAGAGTGTCAGTGAATCCAAGGTGATATCTGATTCCTAAGAAGCTATGTGCTACAGACATATTTCCTACTGAGGAAGAAGAAGAAGAGTGCAAGTATGTGTGCTAGGGGAAATACATGAACAATGACCATTCTTGGAGGAAGGACCCCAAATTATCTTGGAAGGATCCTAACAACTTCCAATAAGATCCATCATAGGCGCAACAACAACATCTAAAGCCACAATAGTATGGTGTCCAAGCACAATATCAACCAGAGCAGTAGAAGATTGACAAGATTGAAGAAATGCTGGGAAACCTATTGAGTCAGAATGAGCTACAAATTGCACAAACTCGAAGGGATATTTTGAATCAAGGGGCACATATTCACAGCATTAAGATACAAATATCTCAGATAGCGGTAGATGTGAGTGCATTAAAGCAACCAACCCAACAAGGATTTTTGGCAAACACCAATGTACCTTTTGGGAATCAGCATGTGAAAGTTGTTTTACTATGCTGTAGCAAGAAGCTATTGAATGATGCATCACACAGTGTAGGTGCAGAAGAAGCTACAAATCAAACTATACCAACAAATGCAGAAGAACCTGACATGTTAGCACAAGAGAAGACTACAGAGGAGCAAGTTGATGAGGTTGAGGGTAATAAAACTCAGGCTTATGTCCCACCTCACTAGAGGGAACCGATAGTTCCTGTACCCTTTCTGAACATTTTGAAGGTGACTAAGATGGGCTGACAATTCAAAATTTCTAGATAATTTTTGGAAGTTATCTGTGAACATTCTTTTAATAGATGCTATTGAGCAGATACCATCTTATGGGAAGTTTCTGAAGGATATAATTACAAAGAAAAGAAATATATCAGAGTCTGATTTTGTGCTTCTAAAAGAGAAGGTTAGTGCTTTTATCTTGGGGACATTGCCTCCTAAAAGACAGGATCCAAGCTGGTTCAATATCACATGCTTCATAGGCAAGAAAATTTTTGGAGAGGCTTTATGTGATTTAGGGGTGAGTATAAATCTGATGCCCCTATCTACCTTCAAGAAGCTCAGACTTAACGAATCAAGGAAGAGTAGTATGACAATCCAGTTGGTAGACAATTCAATAATGAAGCCATATGGTATATGCGAAGATGTCCTGGTGAAAGTGGATAGGTTCATCTTTCCTACAGATTTTGTAGTGATGGAAATGCAGGACGACCATGGCAATGAGCTTCTACTTGGAAGACCATTTCAAGCCACTGTAGACATCATACTTGAGATGGGCATAGGATGTCTGACTATGGGAATCCAAGATGACATGTTCGAGATCAAGATGCCAGAGCACTCTCAATCCACGAGAGATAAGGTGCAATGCAACATGGATCAACACATGGATAACAAGTTTTCTCTATTTCTAGGGAAGCGATTTCTAGATATGGCCCATTTTATGACTAAAGTAGAAAGAGGTACTCTAGCAGTGGACATCCTAGAAAATACAAAGGTGATCTCATTGACTCAAACAATGCGCTACCCGAATGGTGAGGGAGAGGAGTATGACCCTACAACCGTAGAAGAAGCCATAGTTGATTCTATGATACAATCATCATCCAAGATACCCTTAGAAGCATGCTTGATGAACAGAATGGAGGACAACTTCTGCAACAATCGTCTAGAGGAGTGCGTTTTGATGCTGAAGGCAGTACCTTGTTACTATGCAAGATGCTTTGAAGACCTTATACCACCACCCCCACCATTTGTTCCATCTTTATTGAGCCCACCGGACTTGGAGCTGAAGCCATTACTGTCGCACCTGAAGTATGTCTTATTAGGTGCAGAGGAAAATCTCCTAGTGATCCTATCATCTTCTTTGAGTGGTAAAGAGGAAGGTAAGCTACTCACTATGCTGAAAAACCACTGAGCTACATTTGGGTGGTCCATAGCTGACATTAAAGGGATCTCTCCAACCTTGTGCCAACGCAAGATTCAGCTTGAAGAAGGAGCAAAGGCAATTGTCCAACCTCAGAGGCGCCTCAATCCTATTATGACTGAGGTGGTGAAGAAGAAAATCGTCAAGCTACTGTCGACAGTTATAATCTACATAATTTCTGATTCAATTTGGGTTAGTTCTACCCATGTAGTTCCTAAGAAAGGGGGATCACAATCACTACTAATGTGGCTAGTGAACTAATTTCCACTATGTTAGTGATGGTGTGGCAAGTCTGCATAGATTATCACCACTTAAATGTAGCCACCCTTAAAGATAATTTCCCTTTACCTTTTATTGATCAAATCTTGGAACGATTATTTGGCCATTCGTGCTTTTGTTTTCTTGATGGGTATTCTAGGTATATTCAAATTTCCATTGAGCCTAAGGATCAGGATAAATCCACTTTCACCTGCCCTTATGGAACATTTGCATACCGACAGATGCCTTTTGATCTTTGTAATGCCCCTGCTATGTTTCAATGTTGTATGCTCGCCATTTTTTCTGACATGGTACAGTGGTGCTTAGAGGTTTTTATGGATGGTTTTTCTGTGTATGGGGAATCTTTCAATGATTGCCTATATAACGTTGACATGATGCTACAGAGATGTGAGGACACTCACCTAGTTCTAAACTGGGAGACGTGTCACATGATGGTAAGTGAAGGGATTGTTCTTGGACACAAGGTGTCCAACAAAGGCATGGAAGTAGATCCAGTAAAGATTGAGGTCATCTCCACACTACCTCCACTGACATCGATGAAAGGAGTAAGGAGCTTTTTAGGACAAGCTAGATTTTACCGCCGTTTTATCAAGGATTTCTCAAAAATTGCCAAACCATTATCTGAACTTTTAGAGAAAGATGTCGAGTTTTCCTTTGATGAGTGCTATTTAAAAGCTTTTGAAATCCTTAAACAAAAATTGATCTCCGTGCCTATTGTACATGCTCCTGATTGGTGCCTTCCCTTTGAGTCGATGTATGACGCATCAGATTATGCAATTGGAGCTGTGTTGGGTCAATGTAGAGACAAGACTCCAACTGTCATATATTTTGCATCAAAGACTTTGAATGATGCACATATGAATTACACTACTACTTAAAAAGAACTATTAGCGGTAGTGTTTTCTTTTTAAAAATTCCGCCAATACCTAGTTGGGGCTAAAGTGATAGTTTGGACTAACCATGCTACCATCAAATACTTTTTACAAAAGAAAGACACCAAACCCATATTGATTAGGTGAATTCTTTTGCTTCAGGAATTTGACATTGAAATTAGAGACAAGGTAGGGGTAGAGAATGTTGTATTCGATATTTTGTGTAGGTTAGAAAGGGCAGACGAAGAAGATATAGCCATCCCCATTATTGAGGAATTCTCGGATGAGAAATTGTTTGCAATTAAAACTGAAGATCCTTGGTTTGCAGATATTGTTAATTACCTAGCTTGTAAGGAATTTCCTACGGATTGGGGATACAAAGAGAAAAAATGATTTTTCCACTCATTGAGGTTCTATATTTGGGATGACTGGATTCTTCTTAAATAATGCAGGGATGGGCTTTTTAGAAGATGTGTACCCAAATGTGAGGTAGAGAGTATCTTGTCACACTATCACTCTCTACCCATGGGTGGACACCATGCTAGCTCCAGGACTACAACTACAGTCTTACAGAGTGGGTTTTATTGGCCTACCTTGTTTAAAGATTCTTACAACTTTGTTTGTCGTTGTGACGCATGTCAACGTGTAGGTAATATATCCAAGTGACATGAGATGACCTTAAATGTGTTTTAGGAGGTTGAGGTTTTTGATCTTTTAGGTATAGATTTTATGGGCCCATTTGTGTCATCTAATTCCAATCTTTATATATTACTTACAATTGATTATGTGTCTAAATGGGTGGAAGAAATTCCAACCCGCACCAATGATGCATAGGTAGTGTGCAAGTTTGTGAAGGAATACATTTTCTACAGGTTTGGTGTCCTCGCCTAATTATTAGTGATGGTGGATCCCACTTCACTAATAGGCTGTTTGGAGCTCTACTGAGCAAGTATGGGGTGAAGCACCAAATGGATACTCCATATCACCCACAAACTCAAGGACAGGTTGAGGTGTCCAATAGAGAAGTGAAGAAAATTTTAGAAAGGACGGTCTCCACCAATATGATGAACTGGAGTTATGGGCTAAGTGATGATCTTTGGGCTTATAGAATAGCCTAAAAATCCCCAATAGGAACAACACCTTTTAGGATGGTCTATGGCCATGCATGCCATCTACCCGTAGAGCTTGAGCATAAGGCTAAATGAGCTATGAAGAAGCTAAATTTCAACATAGATGAAGCGGGTAGAAAGAGGCATTTGGAGCTTAATGAATTAGATGAGCCTAGGATGGATGATTATGAAAGATCTAGTATATATAAGGAAAGGACTAAGAAAATTCATGATAGACACATTCTAAATAGGGAATCTCTCCCATGTCAGAAAGTCCTTTTCAATTCTAGGCTTAGGCTGCATCCGGGTAAGCTAATGTCCAAGTGGAGTGGACCGTTTGTGATTGAAAAAGTCATTCCCCATGTACTGTGAACATTGTAGATGGGACCAGGTCGTTCCTTGTAGATAGCCAAAGATTAAAGAACTATTTTGGAGGGGAGGAAGAGCCATGGATAAAGGAGGTGCAACTTTGTACCGTTCCATGAGATTCTTTCTCTAAGGACCATCTAGTCTAGGACGTTAAACAATGATGCTTGTTGGGAGGCAACCCAATTTTTTATTGCATTGTTTTTTGGTTCAATTTCTATTTTAGTTGTTACTTTAATTAAATTTTTGTAAAAATGGTACCCTGACTCATTTTTAGAGTGTGCATGGCATAAAAGTTAGTACCATCAAGTTTATCAGTTGGTAGCACTAAAATGAGGTTAGGGTTTTGTCCACAACTACAACACAGACTCAGTACCACCAACTCAGCTGGTCGGTACCACAGAGTCTCCGAAGATCTTTCAAAAGCTAACTGATAAGGTCTCGGTACTATGAAATTTTTAGTCGGTACTACTGACTTTTGGATGTTCCCATGTTCGGTACGTCAAGCCCACAAATTCAAAAGCACTAACCATTTCAACAACTTGGTACGACTGACCCTGAAGTCAGTACTACCGACTCGACACGTCAGTAATCCGTGTACTCATGATCCAACAGCCACGACACGCTTCATCGAGCGGTCATTGGTACTGATCTGTGATACCAATCAGTACTACCGACAGGCAGTCGGTACCATTGACTCTGGGGTGATATGCAACTTCAACATCATCCAATCATAAGTTGTCGATGCATCTGACCACAGATTGTGCTAGCTAACTTGGTACCACTAACTTGAAAGTCAGTAGTACCAACTCTACCACATTCAACTATATAAGGAGGGGTGGTGGAGTTATTTTTTTCACACCCTCAACATCAACTCCTACATTTTAGAGTAAGATTGCACCAGGCGTTGACGGTCTTCCTCGAGCTTATATTCTCTTAACCTCCTTCTTGCATCAATGCCATGGCCCCTAAGAGAGGAGCCTCTAATTTGGAAGAGCAGGGCGAGTTGGTCCCCAGGCCAACCCGCATCCAACACCCATCTTTTGAGATTAGGAAGCTATATGAAGAGTTGTAGACAAGGTTTACCATTCCAACATGATATGGCAATCACACATTGATCGAAAGAGTGGGCTTTACTAACAACATGTAATGGGTATGTCAGAAACAATTCATGGAGGGGGATAACCCTTTCTTTAGTGACTGGTAGACCTACCTGGATCTCATCCTGGAGTTCTTGGCATCACTTGATGTTCTCGTCACCCCCGAGTAGAAGATAGAAGGATAGTGGTGGGAAGGCAAAGTTAACTTCCACCTCTTTAGCAACAATTATTTTATAACGCAGAGGGCCTTCAACCACATCTTCAACTGGGCTCACGTCCCAGAACGCTTGGCCCCATCTGACTTCGACTATGACTTGGCTTGGGAGTAGTTGACTAAGGTGCCCATAGGATTTCATATAAATTGGCATTCTATCACCGATATTGAGCACCCTTTTACTTGTATCCTTCATCGCCTTTGCACAAATACTATTTTTGCTCATTTCGATTAAGCTCAAGGAAAGGTACAAAAGGCAGATCTCTACTTTCTCTATAGGCTTATGGAAGGGGAGACTGTCAACTTTGGAGCCTTCCTTCTGTTCCATATGATCTCTGTGTGGTGCAATGTGATAAGATTTTATTTGGGGGTCTCATCACCCCCATTGCATTGCATTTGCACCTTGATTTATCCTTCCTCGTGCCATTAGAGGATACATTAAAGCTGGATTTTCTGCACTTCCTTAAGGCGCACCTTCTTCAATTCCACCATAATGTGCTCTATGCGCATTGCACGCACTGAGGACTATTTTAGGAGCGGAGTCTCCCTAACCCTATATTCAATTGCGTGGGGTGAACCATCTCCGGTGGCCACTGAATGAGAGGGAAGAAGAAGATCCACAAAGGGAGGTAGCTCAGGATGAAAACGAGGAGCAAGTAGATGACAATGATGATGTTGAGGAGGTGGAGCCCACCATCCCCATCACTAGGAGAGTGGTCTCGTTCAAACGAGCCCGCACCTACGCTGCCTTGACTTCCTCTGCCACACCATGTTCCTAGGAGCAAGACTCGTACAACATGGCGGGTATGTATACCATGCTGCAGGAGATCCGAACTGGATAGCAACAACATCAGGTGACGCTGGCCGGTGTGCAGGACATTCAAGGAAGGATGTACCAAAGCTAGTAGGTGATTTATAAGAATGAGTGCCTTCTATTGGATAACTAAGAGAATGTTCACATACACCTGCAATGGATGGAGCAGCACTAACAACCTTTCTTTGACAAGTATTGGAACTGTGGATACTTCGAGGAGTACCCACATCCGCCGCCAATGCCGCCTACATACCTCTCATTCCAGGGGATGTTTCCTCCACACGGCCCCAACATGCCACCTCTTCCATTGTGAGCCCTGGTACCACTGTTCCACCTCTTGGGTGCAAGTATTGACTATACAAACATAGTCATATTCAATCTTGGGGGGTAATGGAACAACATTCTATCTTTGTTTATTTTTATTTTTAAGTTGTTTGTTTTGTTTTTAGTTGTGCAAGTGTAGGATCCACGTCTATCCAGTGTAATTGTGGAGTAGTAAATGCATGGTTTTTTTTTCAAATAGACTGTACTTTCTGTGTTGTTGCATGAAAAAGGACATATCCTTAAAAGCTTAAACTGCAAAATCTTTCTGTAACACCACTTGAGGAAGTGTTTGAACTAGTCAGCATTAGGACTTAGGACATATAGGAAAGTCAGAATCAACTCGAGAATGTGAATGATGAATATGTTGAGCCTAAACAAACCAAACCATAATAAGATCTTAAATGAAAATGTAAGAAATAAACCTTTAGATCACCTTGAACACAGGTCAATTAAGAGGGACACATCATAATATAATAGAAGGCATTGTCTCTTAGTTGTGTGATTCCATTTGTTTTCCATCATTTTTGACTCACCACCTCAAGATTCATGAGTACTTCAAGTTATTTTCTTTGATTACATTACATGGCACGATTGGAATATAATAGTTAGTTTGCTTGCATTTGAAAAAGAAAGAAAATCATTGCATTTGTATGCATTAATGATTTTAGTGTGTGCCATCTTAGCTTGCATAACACAGTTCATGTAGTTACATACATTTCAACATCGCATGCATATTTTCCTAAACATGTGGATTTTAATTTCAAGTTATGAAGCTAAAGTGTAGGGATATACCTCCAAGAAAAAAATAAGGGAAAAATAAAAAACCATGAAAGCAAGAAGCATAAAAATTAGCCTTATTGAAGAAAAGAAGAAGAAGAAGAAAATTGTTCAAAAGAAACAAGGAGAAAGTATATCCTGCACGCTTGTTTTAGTGATGATTTAATCCACATGTGCATTATTTTGAGTTGTCAAATAATCTCAACTCGTTCATACGTGCATCATTTTATAAAAAGAAAATATTTAGGCATTAAGATTCATGCATGTCATTCTTTTCATCCATATATGTTTATTATTCTATATGCATAAATAGGTTTGATGTACTTATGGATTTTCATTTGTCACCCATCTTGAATCATTAATTGCTCTTATTGGTAGGTCACTCAAATGATTTATCTCCTCATTCATGCTTATATGAAGATCTGCTTCCAAGTAGTTGGTAGTTAGGAAAGAGAAATTTAATGTAGGGAATAACACAATACACCAAGTGAATGTATGAGTAATTAGATGTTAACTACTTTCTTGATAGTGTCATTGACTGAAGGTGGACACATTTTATGGAAGTTTTTGGTCACTTTAGAGCATTTATCGGTTCAGTGGTCAGTGACAGATGGTTTAGGGTTCAATAGGTGGATTTGATTAAGAAAAGAATGTAAGTGTTATGTCCTTTTGCTGACTCTTATCAAATAGATCTGAGAGAGTGTTGCTCGAGGAAGAGCAACATTTAAGCTTAGGAGAGTTTGATGCATGTGTTTTTAGTCACTATTACAGGCACAATTTTCCTTTATTTCATGTTTAGATTAGTCATTTATTTGATTTATTATGCATGAAATGACATAGGTAGCCTGTTTCTATTGAATGCATCAAATTATATGATTTTAACTATTTTATGTAATATTTTATGAATCCCAAGTACTTATGTTGTTTTTGTGCATTTTTAGGTACAAGGAAGTTCCAAAGACTCAGTTCTACCGATCTTGTAACAGTCGGTGGTACCGACTTGACGTTAGTGATGGACCCAAAAACTCACCCAGGGTCAGTGCTACTGACAGACGAAGTCGGTGGTACCGAAACAACATATGTAAACCCCAGTATGATTTGAGAAAACTCGGTGCTATTGAGTTTCCAACTCAGTGCTACTGAGTTGATTCAGGGAGGTAGTTCAAAAACAAAAAAACTCAGTGCTATCGAGTCCAGTCGATAGTACCGACATGATTGGGATCACACGACTAAACCTAAGTGACTCGGTACTACCGACTCACCCTGTCGGTACTACTGAGTCTACCCGATCAGGCCATATGTAGATTTCACTCTAATCCAACGGTAGATGCTATTTCATACCCTAAGTTCCTTCTATGGCTTAGGGGAATGATGTCCAGAACCGAGGAAGCAACCATTTTCATTGCATGACAACCAGTGAGAGAGAAGAGAAGAACCAAGGACCGAAGCTTCAACCGAGGAGATTCAAGCACCTCTAGAGGATGATTTTGCAGTCAGAAGACAACAAAATGCACATACGACAGAGGGGATTTTCCGGATGGGTAGAGATTCAGGAGTTACCTTAGTTTCCTAATGTTTCCCACATTTTTCTTCATCCTTTCCATGTATTCGTTAATGAAAACCATGCAAAGATAAAAACCCTTATTCCTTAGGATCTGTGAGTAGCCCAAATATACACCGTAATTGATTTCTATGCATTAATATCAAATTTATCTCTTTTTATTGGATATAAATCTATGAAAGCTTTGTGTTCTACTTGTGATTGATCACCATAAGTGGATTAATGGATACTTAGTCACCTATGGAGAGGGATTAAGGGTCGAAAAGTATAGATTTACCCATCACTATGCCCTTTGGAAAAAGCGGAGTGTAAATGGGAGGAGAAACCCAGAGAATAATCATAAAGCATCTAACTAATCAACCAATAACTGTGGAAGTGGAATTGGCATTAGATTAGGTAGTGAATCACACTACGGGAGCAAGTAATATGGCTACAGGCTCCTTATCCAGGGATTGAGATAATAAATATTATTGTGTGAGAGGTTAATTATTAGTGTTATCAATGGTGAAACCACTGTCCTAAAGAATTCTTTCCATCTCTGATTAATTGAACCTTAAATTCATTTTGCTTCTGCATTTGTTCACTAACCCAAACTAATTCAACCATTTACAACTGGCTGAGCTGATTTGACTGCAGTTAGTAGTAGTCTACTGGAGAAATGCTTCCCCTGGTTTGACTCGGGCCTCACAAGGCCTTATTACTTCCATACGTTCACTTGCGTATTACGCACAGTAAACTCGTGTCAGTCATTAACCCCCCAAACATAGAATCTAGCATGTCCTCAAGCAAATAAATATAATCACAACATCAAGTGATGATTTTGGGCTTTATTTGTTTATTTTTTTAGAATTGATCATATCCTTGTGCCATCCTTAGGTCAAAATGTCTCCCTGACAACTTGATTTTCATACTATGTCCCCCAATTTCATTCTCTTAGATCTAGAGTTATGTGGCCCTTTTATCTATTACAACATTCTTTTAGAAAGGATTTCCCTTTCACGATTCACTCTAAAATTCATTTCCTAAACATACTTCTGCATGGTTATCTCCAAAGGTAGCTTTCACACCCAAATTTTGTTTTTGTGGGAGAACTAACTAGTTGTGCTATGGTGGGCTGAGGTTGCACTGTATCCTGTCCTACTTGGGTTCACTCAACCAAGATTACTATCATAATAATGGTGTTACTCAACTGTAAGTCCTGATGTAGTTTCAGGTGGTTGTGGGAGATTTTCCTTGAAGGATAGGTTAGTGATATTTTTGGCTTCTGGGTCCTACTACCATGTGTGACATATCCAAATTTGTGAGTGAAGTCATCCACTGGCCAGGAAGAGCCTTCATCATTTTATCAGGCACAACTCTCATGATTTTGTTCATGTCCGTCTTTCATTCTTGCTCACAAGGCTTAGCGTGATTGGAATTTTAGGAAGAGTGGACCTTCAAGCCTATTATGATCCCTCGCGAGATTTTAGCACTAGAAGGGGTAGATTTTACCCTTCTATGAGAGGTATGCATTTTTCCAAATTGTACTGGGAGGCTAGGGTGATTGATCAGGAGTGCAACAGATTAAGTGCTCCTTATTTTGGAGAATTTCCTAGGGAAATAATGTTCATTTGCTGCTGGCAATGTTTTGAGACAAGGATGGAGTAATGACATAGTCATATGGATTTTTATTAGGTAAATTAATAACAAAAAAAATCACTCTTGAAATTATTACTCTAAGAAGTAGCCTGAAGACAAGAATGTATAAGGTGGGAGTGATGACAAAATGCAGGAAAATTGTATTCAAAATTTTCCTATATATGAATTTTTTCCTTTGATAGGGTCAATATGGCTAAGATACGTATAACTAGAAAATTTTCTTATCTGATTTTTCAAAACCTTTTTTGTCAAAAAGGAGATAAGGAAAAAATAAAGTAGAATATGCAGAGTTTGAAGGTTTTGGGAAGGTAGACATACCTAGTCTCCTGTTCGGACCCTCGAAACTTATCATATACCTTATACCTAGGATTTCAAAGAGTGAGGCTGAGTGATAACATCAAAGTTAACGATTTGAGCTCATTAATGCCCACTGGGAGTTTAACATCTCTATTGTGTAAGTCCCACATAGGTGGTGGTAATAGTCTTGTTGATAGAATTCCACCTTCTTG
This sequence comes from Alisma plantago-aquatica, assembly GCA_963693085.1. Classification (NCBI taxonomy): domain Eukaryota; kingdom Viridiplantae; phylum Streptophyta; class Magnoliopsida; order Alismatales; family Alismataceae; genus Alisma; species Alisma plantago-aquatica. The sequence continues at coordinate 1,260,490,689 of OY856412.1, forward strand.
TCAGATCTCTCTAGCATTTGCATCCAGAAATGGACATAGAGACCACATTCATTAGATCCTAGAGATTGTTGTAGACTCCTATGATAGAATTGTGGTTTTTCAAACGTCTTGTCTACATTCTAAGGACACCTGCCATATTTCTTGACTAGCTCAATAATATGTGTTGCAACTTGTGCCACCTTCTGTTCAGTGATGATGTGAGTTGTTTGTGATAAGCCATTCTTTTTGTGTTGAACATCACATATGAGATATTGTGTAGAATTGTAGTTTTGGCCCTTGTATGAATTAATAGTAAGGTCTAGTGACCATCTTGGAGAATCAACACAAAGATTAATTGTGGAACATTTGACTTTGGAATCTCTATAAGCCTTTGTAGTTCTCCCGATTCCTTCTTAAGTATTATGTCCCCCACTATTTTTTAGAAGGTCATATATATGTCTTCGAGTTTGTTATCTAGGAGTAGCTGACAGGTGATCATGAAATTTACTATCATGTATCCCCCCAAAGTGAGTATCTCATAGAGTTCTAGGCTTAGGAATTGGACATTGTCCATTTTGAAGATGGTAACAGTTTCATCTTCTTGGGATTTTAGTCGCTCCATGATGAAATTTAGATATTCGTTAGATAAACTGTGGCATGCATCCTTGTCAAATTTTTTGAAAGTGGGTTTATTAGATCTCTGGGTGCTAGTTCATCAACATCTTGCTCTGCATCAAATGGTGCATTTGCATTGTTGTCTGTTAGTTCTTATGCCTCCATCTAATCAATAATAGGAATATCAACTTCTTTGTGAGGTAGTGAAGTGTCTTCTTCATCATTTAAAAAATTCTATATCCCTCGCAGGCTTTGGTTCTCCTTCATTATGCAAAGGCTGGGAGGGTAGGTCTTTCTCAGGTGCCAGGAAGTCTAGAGCTACTGTTGGAACTTGTTGTGGGTTTTTTTTGATTACTTTCAATGGTTTTCTAGTTATTATCTCTGAGGCATTTTCTCTGGAAGGGGGGGATAGTGAGTACATCCTTTGAGGAATTTATTCCATGCGATGATCATGGAAAATTGTTTTATTATGGATAATTTCCATGACATATTTCCTCTCAGGGCATTGAAGTCCTCCCCATTGATTTTCTCAAGGGGAAGCCCTTTATTCAATGCTTCTATTATTTTGAGCATAATGAAAGAATTGTCCGCTGAGTATGATTTTTATTGAGGTCCCTTGCTATTGATACCGATTTCTTTCTGGTTAGTACTGTACCACCAGTCCGCTCAGATCAGAGGTTTCAAGTGGGTCATGATGGCCTATATAACTCTAGTCTCTTTTTTTAGAGACCATTTTTGCACGCGATAGGCCTTTTGTATTTTAGTTGTAACTGGTGACCCGTCGGTCAGAGAAATCTGACATGGTCAAGATCTAGTGATTGAAGGCTTTAAAGGGAACTGTTATATATTTTAGCTTCCTAGTTCTTTTCAAGGCACTTTGCAATTCTTCAATGAGCATTGTCATTGTTGTCATATATCTGGACCACTAGGTCAAATGTAGTGTTGAAAATTGGCCCTTCCTTGTCTTTGTGCATGTATTATTTTATAATTGTGTCACATAACTTGTAGAAGATTTTGCGAACAGACACCTTGTATTTGAAGACTAACCTAAACTCATCTCTCGTAAGTGTAACATATCAAAACCTAGCATCTTAATTTTAGAAACTTTAATCCCATTATCAAGAGGTTAGTATGCTTAGTTCCTTAGATTTGACCAAGCAAGGATGAAGTTATATGTTAATGTATATAGTTAATACATGCAACATGGTTAATCTAAGCGTAACTCGAATATGAATAGGCTTAAAAACAAATATAACACATTTTGTGGCATTACATTCTATATTCATCATCACATATCATGATTCAATCATAGTAACATAATAACCTATATGTGAGCTAACAAGTATGGAGTCCATGAAATATGCCACTTTTGTTAACTAATATTCACATAATGTCTAAGTTATGTTTAATAAGAAGTATACTATGCTTAATGCATGAATTAGAGTAACAATTTGTGTTTTCATGCCCAATAATATGAATAATGTGCCATTATCTAAATAAACATTGAATTTATGGACTAAATAAGTAAATAAGTAAAATATGGAAATTCATGCATAATAATATAAGAGGATTCAGTTGGTAACAATATGAAGATAATGATACTCTAAATAATAAATAATGATGGTGATGATGCAATGTTATAATAATATGATAGTATTGAGCCTAAAACTCTAATTATATTATAACCCATAAAAGGAAACCTCAAAACCTGATTCTAAATGCAAAATCATGATCCTTGGGTCCCAATTAGCTTGATTGCCAATTTTTATAGTAGTTGAATCCTAACTATCCTTAATTTCATTTAGAAAAGAAAATATAAGTAAATCTCCAAAATAATAACTAAAAGATTAAATGAATTCAAAGTAGGAAATTAATTATAAATTCAAAATCTACATAGTTTAATCATCATATATGTCTTTGGTATTGCTTGTATATTGCTTGGACCTTAAAATAAAAAAGGAATGAAATTACACTTCAAAATACTTGTATTTAAATTATTTAATCCATATAACTATTGGCGTATATGCACATAAAGCCATCCCAAGCAATTGCATGGAGTTGGATATTAATTAATCAATTAATGTGATTATTTGGTTAATTAATGAATTATGGAATATTCTAATTAATCCATGAGCGTTTTAATTAACACAACATTTCTATTTACCGATGGGTTTAGGAAACCCTATTTCCCTTCGTATCCTGGTTAAAGGAGGATTGACGGCCGATATCTATATAAGATAGATAGAGGCTTTTTAGTTTATGCTCACGCACGTAAACCCTAGCCGTCATCGTCCTTAGGAGAGAAAGGAGAGAAACGCGCCGCTAGCACGCCGCCACAGAGACACGACTCCTTCCTGCCGGCTTGGGAAGCGCGACGTGGAGTTCCGTCCATCCGCGTGAACAAAGTAGAGATGCAGACACATTGATGCCTACGTTCGGAGGATGTCGACGACCACCTGTACGTGCTACGAGTGGCGTACATCACTGCCGCAAAGGAGCACCGCCGGATCAACCTGCGACAGCGAACGGGAGAGAAGTTCCGTCCATGTAGGTTAGCAGTGTTACACCGTCGTGCAACAGGATATCGCTGGACTTGCTCCACGATAAGGTATATCCCGCAAACATTCCTAAATACGTTGTTGTCGACGAGATCCTGTTTCGGGTTGCGTGGATTTTATTGCTTCCGTCGCGCATGTTTTGTCCACAAAACCCAACAGTGGTATCAGAGCACGTCGATCTACGGCGTATTTGGATTCGTTTCGATATGATCGAATCACTGTATATTGTTTTCTATGTTGCATACGATGCAAATTAAACCTACTAATGTGCAAATTTAAACCTAATTCCACATACGCCGCAGGCTATTGTTTTTGACGTTTTGGATGGGGTCGACTATGGAAAATATTGATTTTCCTAAGTGCACGGAAGTAAAATTCCGTAGAGGGGCGCTGCCCCTGTGTACCCCACATTGTCTGCATGGGAGTCAAAAATTTATTTAATGGGGAATGTCCTGCATTAAAAGTACTGCAATTTTAATATGTATATACGTATATGTAGATATATCTATGATAGCATACACGTCGCCTTTAAAATCTGTTTTATGTGGTGAGTGCATGCACGGTTATGGCCTAGTATCCCCTTTTGTGAATGTTGTGAATGAATGTGGATGTCAATCTTGTAGATATGTTTGTTTGTGAATTCTATGGATGTATAATGGTTACATATGGATCCTTTGTATAAAGTATTCGGCTTGCATGCTGAGCCTCATCTCTTATTTCAAAGTGTAATTAATTCCTTCCTTTTATATTTGTACTCACATGATGTAATAGAGATAGGATTAGTTTTAGTTTTGTAAACTTGATGTAAGGAGGCCACTTGAAGATCCAACTCCAAGGAGTGTCCATGGAGAAGCACCATGAAGATCTAATTCCAAGAAGCAACCTGAAGATCTAACTCCAAGGAGCGTCCATGGAGAAGCAACAAGAAGATCCCATTCCAAGAAGCAACTTGAAGTTCCAACCTCACGAAGCATCCATGAAGTTGTTCATTGTAATGTTGATCATTACATGCTTATAGGTTGATTCACAGGTGTTGCATGAGATGCATAAGACCATAGGTGGACCGTAATCCTTTGTTGCTCCAAAGGATTACAATAGTATGGCCATAACCGATGTATTTGTGTTTATGATTGCATGTCTATCCTTTGTGGTTGTGGATATAGTAGTATATGATACGTAATATAAGTATGTGGTGTTTGGATATGTATATGTATTAATAAAACCCCTCAATTAATAATATTAAGTTTTAGTTGCCTTCCATAAAGCAACACATATGAAAAGCTTGATTGACTATGTGTGGGCACGCCTCTGCGTGGTACACTGTCTATCTCGTGGAAGTGTGATGGTGGGTGTGTGGGTCTGCCTCCGCAGGGTGCACACTCCTCGTGTTGGCTTATGGGTTGGACTTAACTAGGGAACCTTGATAGGATCAAGTACCTAGAGGCACATAGATGCATCATGGCAAGGAGTTGTGCATGATCATCTATCCAAGAGTTGCATATGATGTAATTGGCAAAAGTTGCCTACCTTAGTATTTGGTCTTTGACGCCGGCGTTGGCTGGGCATTGATCCAATTATTTTGGGTCTTGGCTCACTAGAAGGTTGTGCGTTGCAATCTTCTGAGTTGATAGTGAGGGCTATCAATTTGAATAAAATAGTGGGAGCACAATTAATTAAAGGCCTAATTAATCTCGTTTATCAAATCTTTACAAGTCAAAATGTTTTGGACTAAATGCAAATTTTTCTTTTGTAGCAATCAAATGGCAACCAACACTCACACTTTCTCGTTGCGATCGGTCCTTGAGAAGGACAAACTTACTGGAACCAACTTTCAAAACTGGTTTAGGACGCTGAGAATTGTTCTCACACATGAGCGTAAGCTCTATGTCCTTGAAACACCAGAGCCAGAGGAGCCCGCCGTAAATGCGCCCAAGGCTGAAAAGGATGCTTACAAGAAGCACCTTGATGATTCCATGGATGTCAAGTGCCTGATGTTGTGCTCAATGAACTATGAGTTGCAAGAGAAACATGAGAACAGGAATGTCATGGAGATGGTAACACATCTCAAGAACATGTATCAACATCAAGCAAGACAGGAGAGATATGATGTCTCAAAGGCTTTGTTCAAAAGCAAGATGAAAGAGGGAGACTCAGTTGGCACCCATATACTCACCTTGATTGGGTACGTGGAAAGCCTATCCAATCTGGGATTTCCCCTAGGTCAAGAGTGGGACACTGATGTGATTCTACAATCGTTGCCTGAATCATATAATCATTTTGTCATGAACTACAACATGAACAATTTTGACAAGCCGTTGTCAGAATTGTTAGGCATGTTGAGGACAGCTGAAGCACAAATGAAGAAAGACAAGCCCAAGTCTGTGATGGTGATCAGCAAGGCAAAGGGAAAGTCAAAAGGCAAAGGCAAGGATAAGAAAAGTTCTAAAGCCGGGCAGAAGCCAAAGTCATCCGTGCTCAAAGCTAAAGGTGGGATCTCCAAAGAAGGAAGTTGTCACCATTGTCACCAGCCTGGACATTGGAAAAGAAACTATCCTCTCTACCTAGAAGAACTGAGGAAGAAGAAGCAGGGGATAGAGATCTCCACTTCAGGTATATACGTTATTGAGATAAACTTAAATACTTCTTCATCATGGGTACTGGATACCGGATGTGGATCTCACATATGTTCTAATATGTAGGATCTGATAAGAAGTAAGCCTTTACGAAAGGGCCAAGTCGAGCTGCGGGTTGCTAATGGAGCAAGAGTTGCTGCCACCGCAGTTGGAGTTATTAGTTTATCTTTGCCTACGGGCCTTGTAATAGAATTAGAGAATTGCTATTATGTACCTGCCATTAATAGAAATATTATTTCTGTATCTTGTATGGATAAGAGTGGATTTGAATTTCACATTAAGAATGGAATTATTTCTATATCTAAAGATGAGATCTTTTATGGAAATGCCCCTATGTCTTATGGTATCTACTTGTTAGAACTTGAGACTAGCATATACAACATAAATACTAAAAGGTTAAAACTTGACAACTCAAACAAAACATTCTTATGGCATTGTCGTCTTGGGCACATAAACGAGAAGCGCATATCTAGACTCCATAAGGATGGTTATCTAGACTCTTTTGATTTTGAATCATTAGAGACATGTGAGGCATGTTTATTAGGGAAGATGACCAAAAATCCTTTCACTGGACACAGTGAGAGAGCCAGTGATCTGCTAGGGCTCATACATACTGATGTATGTGGACCTTTTAGATCAAATGCTAGAGGAGGCTATCAATACTTCATTACCTTCACTGATGACCTCAGTAGGTATGGCTATGTATATCTTATGAAACACAAGTCAGAAACTCTTGAAATGTTCAAGACTTTCATGAATGAAGTAGAGAAGCAACTTGGTAAGAGTATTAAAGAACTCCGTTCAGATCGAGGTGGCGAATACTTAAGCCAAGAGTTTGAGGACCTCCTGAGAGACCGTGGTATTGTATCACAATGGACTCCACCTGGTACACCACAACATAATGGTGTGTCAGAAAGAAAGAATCGTACATTATTAGACGTGGTACGATCAATGATGAGTTCAGCCGAACTTCCAATATCGTTCTGGGGATATGCTCTTGAAACTGTAGCGTTTACACTTAACCGTGTACCTTCCAAATTGGTTCAAAAGACACCATATGAGATATGGAATGAGAATCGTCCCAATTTGTCTATGTTAAAGATTTGGGGATGTGAAGCTTATGTTAGGAAACAATTTCCTAAAAAGCTTGGACCCAAATCGGAAAAATGCTATTTTGTTGGATACCCCAAGGAAACTCGGGGATACTACTTCTACACACCAACTGACAACAAAGTGTTTGTTGCTAGGACTGCTGTATTTCTTGAAAAGGAATTTATTTCCAAAGGAATTAGTGGGAGGAATGTAGAGCTCGAAGAAGTTCGAGACCAACAAGAAAGCAGAGAACCTGAGGAGGTACATAAGGAACATGAAGACTCACAAGTTGTTTTGGAATTTCAAGTTCCAAATGTAACACAGGAACCTCATAGGTCTAGTAGGACACGACTTGAGCCTGAGAGATTTGGATTTCTCGTGACTCAAGACAGTGATGAATTGGGCATAGCAGATGATCCAACTTCCTATCTAGAAGCTACTAAGGGACCAGAATCTGAGAAATGGCTCGAAGCCATGAGATCTGAGATGGAATCCATGTACACTAACAAGGTATGGACCTTGGTGGATGCAAACGAAGGGGTAAGACCCATAGGGTGCAAGTGGGCCTGCAAGAAGAAGACTTACATGGATGGAAATGTTCAAACCTATAAAGGTAGATTGGTTGCGAAAGGATTCTGTCAAATTCAAGGTGTTGATTATGACGAGACCTTCTCACCAGTTTCCATGGTTAAATCCATCAGGATCATGCTTGCCATTGCAACTTATCATGACTATGAGATTTTGCAGTTGGCTGTTAAAACATCATTCCTTAATGGGAATTTACTCAAGGATGTGTACATGACACAACCTGAGGGTTTTATCGATCCAAAGGAAGCCAATAAAGTCTGTAAGCTACAAAGGTCAATCTATGGATTGAAGCAAGCATCTCGGAGCTGGAATCTATGTTTTGATGAAGTAGTCAAAAAGTTTGGCTTTAGTCAAAATGAAGATGAACCCTGTGTTTACAAAAGGGTTAGTGGGAGCACAATCGTATTTCTCATATTATATGTGGATGACATACTATTGATGGGAAATGACATCCCTACTCTTCAGATAGTAAAAGGTTGGCTAGGGAAGACCTTCTCTATGAAGGATTTAGGCGAAGCATCCTATATACTAGGGATCGAGATCGATAGAGATAGATCTAGAAGGCTTCTAGGCCTAAGCCAGAGCACATACATTGACAAGGTGCTAAAGAGGTTTAGCATGGAGGGTTCTAAGAGAGGTAACTTGCCCATGTCCCATGGGGTTACAATCTCTAAATCCCAATGTCCTAGTTCATGTGATGAACGGGCACACATGAGTAAGATTACATATGCATCAGCAATTGGATCTATCATGTACGTGATGTTATGTACTCGTCCTGATGTGTCATATGCTTTGAGCATGACGACCCGGTATCAGTCAGATCCAGGTGAATGTCACTGGACAGCCGTAAAGAACATCCTAAAGTACTTGAGAAGGACTAAGGATCAATTCTTGGTATACGGTGGTGAGGAAGAGCTCGTGGTAAAGGGTTACACCGATGCTAGCTTCCAAACTGACAAAGATGACTACAGATCACAATCTGGATTTGTGTTTTGCCTGAACAACAGAGCTGTGAGATGGAAGAGTTCCAAGCAAGAGACGGTTGTGGATTCTACAACAGAGGCCAAATATATTGCCGCATCTAATGCTGCAAAGGAAGCTGTGTGGATCAAGAAGTTCATTTATGAACTTGGAGTGGTTCCAAGCGTTGGTGATGTAATTGAGTTGTTTTGTGACAACAATGGAGCAATTGCACAAGTTAAAGAACCAAGATCGCACCAACGTTCCAAACATATTCTACGGAGGTTCCATCTCATATGAGAGATCGTACAACGAGGAGATGTGAAGATTTGCAGAGTACCTACAGAAAGCAATGTGGCTGACCCGCTCACAAAAGCACTTTCACAGCAGAAACATGACAGACATGTTTAATCACTTGGATTGAGATTCATGAGTGATTGGGTATAAGTGCAAGTGGGAATCTGTTGGTATGTATGCCTATAGAGACTATCATTCGATGATTGTAATGGGATACTATGTAAACGATTTGTAATACTACATTGATCATATCAATAAAGGCAAGTATCCAATCTATATGTTTGTGTTTTATATTGTGAGATGACCATAAAACTTATAGATGTCTATAGAATGATATACACAATGACATATGTCTTCAGGTTGATGACCTGAACAGTGAGATCATATGTATGCTAAGAGTATGTATTCTTGTTTTGTCCCTAATCGGTTGTTATTGTGGAAATATCCATAGACATCAGTAACACATAAGATTAGAATGTATGTTGGTTGATGGAAGAATCTCATTATCCATGATATGGAGATATCAAACCAAATACATAGATACTTGTTAGAGAACAGTGTATCAGATAGACCCACCTTGAGAGTGACACATGGATACCATGATTGGTAGTTAGAGTCACATCTCATAATGATGGTGGTGATTGTGGTTCTTAGACCTGAAGTCACTACACTTATCACATGTCGTTCGGTGTACTTTGACATCATCCACCGTGGTCCTGAATAAGGATTGCCATAAAGATGGTGCTTGGGTGCACTGTGACACATGGGGATGACTGTGAGTGCTGTAGATGGAATTTGTCCTTCCTACGAGAGTTTGATATTCCGGCCACTTGATAAGCGAGACTGAGAAATGCATGGCCATGCTGATGTGAGTCAATATGTGATATTGAGCTTACATATATCTCAGACAGTCTGCTCTAGTTCAAGGAACATGGATTGAACATTGAAAAGGATAACAATTCCATGATTCGAGTTCAATCCGGATATCAACGACAAAGGAACTGTACAATCACTGTAACACCAGTCAAGAATGATAGGTTAAGTTGTTCTCCAACTTCTCCAATTACTTGGGTAGCAATGAAGTCTTACTAGATACCAATCGTTGCTTGTGAAATCATAATATGATTATGGATATCACTGCCAACATAATTTGGAGCTTACCGGGTCACACGTATAGGATGCGTTGGAATAGGAGTATAATTGTGGATTTGATTGGAATTGCTTCGAATCACTTTGATTACTAAAATGTTTATGTAATTGATTAGAATAATATTGGAGTGACTGCTCTAAGTTCAAGTGGGAGTTTTTTTGGCGTATATGCAGATAAAGCCATCCCAAGCGATTGCATGGAGTCGGATATTAATTAATCAATTAATGTGATTATTTGGTTAATTAATGAATTCTGGAATATTCTAATTAATCCACGAGCATTTTAATTAACGCAACGCTTCTGTTTACTGATGGGTTTAGGAAACCCTATTTCCCTTCGTATCCTATTTAAAGGAGGATTGACGGCCGATATCTATATAAGAGAGATAGAGGCTTTTCAGTTTACGCTCACGCACATAAACCCTAGCCGTCATCGTCCTTAGGAGAGAAAGGAGAGAAATGCGCCGCTAGCACGCCGCCGTAGAGACACGACTCCTTCCCGCCAGCTTGGGAAGCACGACGTGGAGTTTCGTCCATCCGCATGGATGAAGTAGAGATGCAGACGCATTGACGCCTGCGTTCGGAGGACGTCGATGACCACCTGTACGCGCTACGAGCGACGTACATCACTGCCGCAATGGAGCACCGCTGGATCAACCTGCGCAAGCGAACGGGAGAGAAGTTCCATCCGTGTAGGTTAGTAGTGTTGCACCGTCGTGTAACGGGACATCGCCGGACTTGCTCCGTGATAAGGTATATCCCACAAACACTCCTTATAAATACGTTGTTGCCGACGAGATCCTGTTTCGGGTTGCGTGGATTTTATTGCTTCCGCCGTGCATGTTTTCTCCACAAAACCCAACAATAACTGACTCCCCTAAAGTGTCACATTTATTCCTATCACACTAAAAGTTGGAAAAAATTGATTTCCTTTCATACCCAGGTTGAATGTGAGCCATCAGATCCTTATCATGCATTTTTCCTTTTGTCTTACCACCTTGGTCTCAAATAGGAACAACCCCCTTGAATAGTGTCCTCCTTACAATTTCTCTCTCTCTACATTTCATATATTGCTCCATACTTTTATCCAATGCTTCCCCCATGTTTTTCCAAATTGATCAAACCCTAATTTGGGCAAATTGGTAACTACTTAAGCAGATCCCTATTTCCTAGTGCTTATACCTTTTTTGTTGGTCAGATACCAAAACCTCCATCACCCTTTTAGACTCTCGCATCCATAGCCCTGGGTTCTGTGACCATCTTCACATATTCAGTAAACATTTGACAATAGCCTTTTCCCCTCTTTGATCTAAGACCTGGGTTCCAAACCTCCTATTCTGACTGCTACCTTTGTGTGACTAGAGGCAAGTTCCTGACCTCAAAATTCTTGGTGATTCATTCAGGTGCAATCTGATGGGCATGCAAAAGACTTTCAACCAAATATATGGTCCCCTGTTAGCTATCCTTCTTTTCCCCTTTTTGTAGTCCTTCTTATACCTCAAACCAATTCCAAAGTTTAGATCCTAGTATGCTCACGTTTTCTTGATAGTAATCTTCCACGATGAATTCAAAACCATTTTTTCTCCCAGCTTTTCCCGACTAATTTGTTTATTTAGTTTTCATGAGTACTCTTCTGGGAAGTCATGGCAAGATGCATGGGATGGAGACAAGTTGTTACAAGGCTCTTCTCTTGGATCTGTTGTGATCTCAAACCTTGAGTTTTGACTAGCAATGTATACTTGAATCACTCGAACTCGAAGGGACCGTCTCCCAACAATCATCGTGATGATTTAGAGATTTTAGGAGGTGATTCTTCTCCATGGATCTCTACAACTATGGGCCGCAAAGAAGATGAGTTGGAAGGATGCCGAATGACATTTTTTTCTCTTGGACCTACCATATTTTGGTTATCATGTATGATCAAAGATCATTTTTGTCATTTGTCCCTTTATTTTTTTTAATAACGTCAGGGAATATGAATCCAATTTTGATTGTGGTGCCCTTGGAAGGCCTTTTTCATTTAAATCTGTTAGCAAAGTACTTTGGCCAATTGATTTGAGTTTTGTTCCATTAATACAAAAAACACTTTAATCTTATAAAATTTATAACTAATTATTTATAGATCAGTAAACTAAAATAAAATTTGTTTTGGAATTGTGAGTTCATTCCCTATCCAACGATATTAGTTTCATAACCCGATTACAATAAAATAAATAAATAATTTTTACAGATATTCCTAATTAGTTACATTTTCTAAAATCTATATATTATAAAGTCTAAGTCAAAAAATAAAGTAAAATATGCTATGAACTCATAAAAATATAATCTAAACAATCACATGGTTTTAATAACCCAATTTCTTAATAATAAAATGTCAAATTTTAGGGTTTATGTAATTAATGTGATATTAATCCTAATTTTACATATATGTTTAATAAGTGTTCTAAATACCCTATCTTCGACCTAGGGTTCACTTTGAACATATTTAGACTTGAACTGAGGTATTTTGCATTCCTTTTTATTCATATTGAGCAATCATCTATATTTCTCTCTCTCTCATGGTCCTTTAGGACATGTTACCCTATACACTTTTCTCTCTCTCCTCTGAGAGGTTGGATCATGTGAATTTGAAGATATGTATTTTTTTGGATATTCTTAATCACTCTAAATTGTAGTTCACTTCATGATGAAACCCTAATCATGGATATGAACTATTTTGCCCACTTATGTGGTGTAGATCTCATATTATCCATTTACTTGATGGAAAACTCATTATGTCTATATATGTGACCAAACCTTAACTTGTTTACACATTTTCCATGCTTTTGATTCAGTAGACCTAGAGTAATATAATGCTTTGGTTTTTGGGTTTTGTTCCCCTATATGATATTATTAGGCACTTGGTTTTATTCCCTTGCTGTGCACTATGGTTTTATTCCTCCTGCACTTTTATATATATGGATGGTATATAGTATGCCCCATACCATGTCTTGTATGCCAAGGGAGTTTAGTTATGTGACATTCTCTGTCAGGCTTTGGGTTATGTGCCTTAACTGCTACTGACTTTATTTTTTCACTAGTGATATGCTTATCTCACTTGTACGTAGGTTGATCATTGTTGTTGATGGGTTATGTGCCATACATTCTTTATGTGTGCTTATGTGGCACATCTTGTTGGTATGTATGCCCAAAGATCCAATCACATGATGATTGTGATGGCATATCTTGTAAACAATTTGATTAATAATAAAGGCAATCTTCCGATTTATTCTGTTTCATTCAGTTATGAGATAATGGGGAAACATACCAATGTCTAAAGAATGACATGAATCAATGACGTATGTCTTCGGGTTGATGAATTGAACAATGAGACCATACAGATGTCAATAATATGCACATTCTTGTTATGTTCCTAGTCAGATGTTATTATGGAAGGCTGATAGACAATAATGACACAAAAGACTAGAGTATGTGTTGGTTGATGACAAAATCTCATCAGTCGTGATATACGATACCAAACCAAACACATAGATACTTGTTGGGGAACAATTTATCAAAAAGACCCACCATGAGAGTGACACATTGAAACCATAATTGGTATTCAGAATCATCTCTCATAGTGATGGTGGTGATTGTAGTTCTTCAATATGAAATTGCTACATCCATCACATGTCATTCGATGTACTTTGACATCATCCAATGTGACCTTGAATAAGGGTTAACACAAAGGTGGTGCTTGGGTGCATTGTGACACATGGGGATGATTGTGAGTGATGTAGATGGGATTTGTCCCTTCTACTATAGTTTGATATCTAGGCCACTTGATAAGCGAGACTAAGGAAAAGCATGCACATGCACATGTGAATCAATATGTGATATTGGGTTTACATATACCACAGACAGTCTGCTCTAGTTCATGAAACATGGATTGAACATTGAGAGGATGATGATTCCATGCCTCGAGTTCAATTTGAATATTAGTGACAAAGGAATTATACAATCATTGTAACGACAATCACATATTTTAGGTTGAAGTTGTTCTCCAACTTTTGGAATTACCTGGGTAGAAATAATGTGTTGCTAGATACCGCTCATTGCTTGTGATGTCATAAATTAGTTATGGACATTCAGTACCAATGTAACTTGGAACCTATAGGGTCACACACGTAGGATACACTTGGAATAGGTTTTTATTTATGAATGATGTATAATTTGATTACTAAAGAGGTATTCAATTTAAACAACAATTGATTGAATGAACTCTAAACTGACCGGTTCATGTGTTGAACCAATCAGTTGGAGTGTCAGGTTGATTGGAAATTGCATTGGCTGAGCATTGTCTAAACCAGGGCAAGAACTGATCGTCTCATTGTCCTAGATGAGCGATTCATGTTATGTGTTGCCCAGTACACTGATCAATTTGATTACATCAAGGATTGACGTCATGTGTGCAATAATTGGATATTAATTGCCAATACAATTTCAATTATGAAACATGATGAAATGACCGGTTCAAGGGTTGAATTGATTGAATCACATGCCAACTGATCAATTCACATGTGAACCGATCATTTTTCCTCTTGTAAGATGTGAAATTTATGAAATACTGTGCCCTTTGAGTCCCACATAGATTTGGATTTCTGACCCTGACCCTCCTATAAATAGAGGGGTACTGGGGGCTTCTCAGACACATCAATTGTCTCTAACAATTGTTGTCTTCTCTGGTTGTGGTAATCGAGAGAAGTTGAGAAAGTCCTACCCTATAAAGGGAGGGATAGTAGGGAAGACCAATTATGGGAGATCAAGTTGGTTCTAGTACACCAACTCAAAGGGGAAAACTTCTTCTTGTCAGTTCTTCTAGAACTATAGGAGTTCCCAGTGGTCCTTGTGGAATAATATAGAGGCAAGGAGGTTGTTGCCTACCACTAGGAGGAAAAGGTCAAGCTGATATCTGTGGTGATCAACCAAGAGATGATGTAGATGTTGTCCAATTGCAACTTGAAGAAAGGCAAATACTACATCGCGGGAATTGTCACTTGACTTGCTGTAGAACCAGGTATTACCTTAAAACCATCCTTCCCATTATATAGTTATTGACACAATCCGTTGCTCATAGGGGAATATGGCAGTTGAATTTTTATTTTTGCTGCCTATTCTGTCTCCATATTTCCCTATAGTGGTATCAGATCCACATCAATCTATTATCTTTTGGGATTTAATTGATATGATCGAATTTTGATTTTTGTCATTTATTTATTACATATGATGCTAATATTTAAATTTATTAATGAGAATATCCGATGAAATACCACATACAATCCCAAACTAATATATATACATATATATATATATATATGTATATATATATATATGTATATATATGCAATTTACACAAGTCGCTACAAAATTGGTATTGATGGTGGATGTGTAGCATGGTTATGGTCAGTAATCCTAAATGTGTGTGCGCATGGTTGTGGCTGTTTATTCATGTTTATATCTTATTTTGCATACTGAGCCTCAACCTTTATCTTCCAACATGTAAAAGTATTATTCTTTTCTTCCTATGCTCTTCTATAATGTGACTTGAAGTTTCTATATTACCATGTAATATGTAATAGCATATGGATAGTTTAATTCCGGTTACGAAGATGAAAACACTCACTGCCAGAAGATTCACCTATTTCACAAGATGATCTGATGTGTTAAAGGACCAAGTAGGGTCAACACAGGAGGAGAGGAACGGATCGACTGGTTGCCCAACTGATCAACTCGAGGTGTCTAAAAGATGGTGAACCAAAGACCAGTTGAGCATTCCAACCAACCAAGAGGTGAGCTGATTGGTTCATGTGTTGAACCGATCAACCTGAATTGGTTCAAGCATAGATCTTCACATACAATAGGTTGATGCATTTTATGTATACCTTAGGTGGTAGTAACTCCTTGCGGCTCTAAGGAATTATAATAGTATGGTCATAACCATCACTTATGTTTTTTAATTGCGTGTTTTTTTTGTGGGATATAGCATGTATATGACACATACTATAGTATCTGGTGATTGGATATGTATATATATATATATATATCTATAAATATAAAATCCCTCAATAAAAAATATTAAGTCTAAGATGCCTTCAATTAGCAACACACATCAAAAGCTTGATCAATTATGCGTCAGCACGCCAAGCGTGGTGCACTATCCATCTTGTGGAAGCATGATGGTAGGTATGTGTTCCTACTAAGCATGGTGCATTTCTATCATGTTGGTTCTTTGGTCAGACTTAATTAGGCGTTCTTAATGAGATTAAACACTTAGAGGCATGTAGATGACTGCAACAAAGACTTTTGCATACCATCTATCCAAGAATTGCAGAAGATGCAATTGGCAAAAGTTGCCTACCTTAATGACTGATTATCGATGTTGGAGTTGGCTGGGTAATAACTCAATTATTTTGGATCTTGGCTCACAAGAAGTTTGTGTGTTGCAATCTTTTGAATTGACAAGTGAGGGTTATAAATTTTAACAAAATAGTGAGAACGATAATTAATTACGAGCCGAATTGAACATTATCAAGTTTTATTCAATCAAATCAAATCAAAAATGTTTTGACAAAATTCCAAATTTCTCTTGTAGAATCAAATGACAAAAAAAATCTTTTTCTCTATGATCACTCCTTGAGAAGGAAAAGTTAAATGAGAATAACTTCCACGACCGGTTCAGGATGCTGAGAATTGTTCTCACACAAGAGTGCAAACTCTGTCCTGGAGACACCAGATCCAGATGAACCTGCTCCCACTGCACCTAAGGCTGACAGGGATGTTTACGAGAAGCATACTGAATATTTTGTTGATGTCAAATGCCTAATGTTGTGCTCCATGAACTATGAGTTGCAAATACAACATGAGAACATGGATGTTATTGAGATGGTAACACATCTTAAGAACATGTTCCAAGATCAGAGAGGATAGGAGAGGTATGATGTCTCCAAGACATTATTCAAATGTGACATGGAAGAAGGTGATCTAGTAGGTCCTCACATGTTCAAGATCATTGGGTATGTTGAGAAACTTTCTAGACTGGGATTTCCCTGAGTCAAGAGTTGGCTGCTGTTGTGATTCTGCAATCACTGCTAGAGTCATATAGCTGTTAGTTTGTCATGAACTGTAACATGAATGAGTTTGAAAAACCATTGATAGAGTTACTTGGCCTGTTGAGAATAACTGAGGCAAAAATGAAGAAAGACAAGCCTAAGTCTGTAATGATGATCAACGGATCCAAGGGAAAGTCTAAAGTCAAAGGTGAAGCTAAGAAGAGTTCTAAGGCTGGCCAGACACCCAAGTCTTCAACACTCAAATTAAAGGGAGGGGTGAATAAGGGAGGAAATTGTCACCACTATCACCAGCATGGACACTAGAAAATAAATTTCCTTCTCAATATTGAGGAACTAAAGAAGAAGAAGGGGATATAGATCTCTACCTAAGGTATATACATTATAAGATAAATTTGATCACTTGTTCATCTTGGGTATTTGATACAGATGTAGATCTCACCTATGTCTAAATATGCATGATTTGATAAGAAGTAAGCCATTATGAAAGGGCAAGGTTAGATTGTGCACCATAATGGAGCAAGAGTTGCTTCCACAATAGGTAAAACCTATAATTTATCCTAGCCCATGTGACATGTAATAGAGTTAATGAACTGCCGTTTCATTTCTTCCAATTATGGAAACATTTTACTTTCTGCATCTTGTATGGACAAGGATGATTGTAAATAACAGTTAATGTTCTATTTCCAAAGATGTGATTTTTCTTTGTTTTTTGGATCCAAAGATATATGTTGATAACATAAATACCAAAAGATCATAAAATTGATAGCTCAAACAATGAATAACTACAACATTGTCATCTGGAGCACTTAAATAAAAGTTCATTTATAGAATTCATGGTGATGTTTGTCTAGAATCTTTTAGTTATTGAACCATTAGAAACATGCATGTCTTATTTATTGGGAACCATGAAAAAATTACTTTCACTAGATGTAGTAGGAGAGTGAGTATTCTGTTAGGCTTGTACATATTGATGTATATAGACCTTTTAGAACAAATGTTGTGTATAGTCACTAGTACCTCATCATACTTATTGATAATCTCAGTTAATATGGTCATTTATACTTAGTAAAGTACAAATATGAATCTCTTGAAGAGTCAAGTAGATCAAAAATGAAGTACAAAACCAACTTGGTAAAAGTATTAAAATACTTTATATGATCAATGTTGAAACATTTTAAACCAAGAGTTTGAGAACCTTCTGGAAAAAATGTGATAGTGTATCACAATGAACTCCAAATAAAACATAGTGATGTATCAGAAAGAAGGAATCACACACTGATGAGTCATGGTATGATTATCAATGGTTCTAACATATCTTCCAATTTCCTCTTAGAAATATGCATTACAGTAAAACAATGTACCGTCTAAAATGGTTTAAAAGACACCTTATGAGATATGGCTTGAGAGGAGTCCCGATAAGTATTATAATGATTAGGATAGAAATATTATGAAATAAAATAGTTTCTTAATTAGATTTATCCACAAATCATATAAATGATAGTTTGTTGAATACTACTTTCATCCAAATCTAGTGACAAAGGTGTTTTTTGAAAGGATGGTTGAGTTCCAATGGAACTAGTGGGAGAGTAAGTAGATCATGAAATGTTCAAGGTTAGCAAGAAAAACTTTGAACCTAAATAGGTATAGTAAGAACAATGGGAGTCACAAATGTTTGTGGAAATTTCACAATTCCTAAAGTAACACAAACTCATAATTCTAGTAGAACAGGCCATGTACTTATATGTTATATGATATCTTATAACTCATAAAGGCGATGAGTTGGTCATGAGATGATGAGCCAACAAACCTATCTAGAAGCTATTGAGGAACCAGGGTCTGAGAATTGGCTTAAGGTCAATATATCCAAAATGGATTCCATGTGCACCAACAAGGTATGACCTTGATGGTACCACCTAAAGGGGTAAAAACTTGTAGGGTTCAGTTGGGTTTCAAAAGGAGGACCGACATGGACAACCTATAAGAATAGATTGGATACACATGATTTTAAACAAATTCAAGGTGTTGAACATCATGAAATCTTTACCAATTGTCATGGTTATGTCCATTAGGATCATATTCGTTGCTGCTGCTTATTATGAATATGAGATTTGATATATGGATATTAAAACCACATTCCTTAATAGGAATAAATGAGAGGATGTGTACGTGACACAACCAAAAGGTTTTATGAATCAATTAATGTAATTAAAGTCTATAAGCCACAAAGATAAATCATGTGATTGTAGCAAGCATCTGATATGCATCGCTTAACACATCAATCACTAAGATTGTTTATCCTAGAGTTTAAACCTTTTAACTTTCTGGTTAAGGCTAGTGTAGAAAGGGTTGAATCGCAAAGGACAACTTTTTAAGATTGTTTCTTCTTAACCCAATTGTTTGAAGAACTTATTTATTTGTTTTTGGTATTTCAGATTTGGAATGAGAATGTAAAAGTCAGTTTTGGGTGATGATTGGTTGCACTAAGAAAGAAAATTATAGAAATTAAATTGCACTTAAACAAAATATTATTTTCCCTACAAAAGGTAAATAGAGATTGTTGTTAGCACAAAAAGTAATTATGAATTGAAAAGACTAAAAACTAGGGCAAACAAGATGGTCAGTGATTGAAATTAAAGGAAGAGAATCGAGGCTTTAGGGGTTTTCACCACCTTAGCCATGGTAAGAAAATGAATTAATGATTAATCGACAAATAGGCGACGACATGTGAATCACAAAAACCCACAAAATATGAACTCCACATGAGCCCATTAATCCTGGTGCTCATGTTTCCTAGTTCATCATCCGAAAAGAGATAAATCTATGGTCACTTTAGAATCTCTATGTGAATTAGTTTAATCCTTCTAAACTCAAATTTCCATGGTCATTTCCATATGAGTTAACATATACATCTAAGTGAGTAATTACTTCACTAGTTCATCGATTAAATAAACCAATCTCCGTCTAAAGAATTCGATTAAAGATGATTCGATCAAACCATGGCTAAGGGGATATTCCCCTTGCCTTGATAATGAACTACTCACTCATGGTTGAGGAGAAGAAGGAGATGGAGGAAGAAAGTACCTTGTCCATAGTCTAGCCTTAAATAGGAAATTAATCCTTATGCTAGATACAATGAAATGGCCATGTTCTTAATTCCTTGCTCCAGAAATAAAGAAAAGGGGTTAAAGAGATCTAGATCTAAAAGCAGAATAAAAAAGCTGAGGAACAATCTAAGATGAACAATGCTTCAAGAACAAATTACTTTATTGCAGAACTAGAAGAATACAAGATTAAGTTGCTCCAAGAATTCCAGTACAAAAGTAAAAATCCAAGATGCCCCAAGGAGGAGGAAGTGCCCCTCCTTTTATAGGAGAAGGAGGGGAAACGTTTTACATTAGGATTCAAGAGATGGTGGCCGGAGGCTGGCTTTTTGGGTTGTCGGCGTGACGCCAACCGATCGGTTCAAGTCTGAGCCGATCGGCTGGTGGCTGGGGGAAAATGGCCGTCAAAGGAACAATCACCAACCCTAATTAGGGTGGTAGCGTGGGCAACACCCGCTCGGATGGGATGGATTTCCTCCCATTTTTAGGGATTTGACTGGGCGTTTAATCTTGGTGGGTAAACTGATTTGGCCGGTCGTTTGACAAGTGCGACGATCAGTGGTGGAGAACGAGACGACCGGTTGGATATATGAGATGATCGACTTATAAGAATGAAACGACCAGTTGGATATCTGAGACGATCGGCTCATGCTCACAACCTGTGAGAAAATGCATATAATTGTCAGATTTGTGATAAAAATGAGAAATTATGAATTTGTGCAATTTCAGGGTATGAAATGAATATATCTATTTGACAAACTTAAATAATTTACAGAAAAGAGGTGCTAAATTAGCACGCATCAAAATACCGCAGACTTAAAGCTTTGCTTGTCCTCAAGCAATTGAAATATCAAAATGATTCAAAGATTTTGGGATAACAAGTTCATCCTCCCTAGATTAGCAATTCTTCTATCCTTTTCATGGCCAAGCGACCCATCTCCTAGAACCATGAATTGGAAGCACTATGTTTCTTATGAAAACATTTTTCATAACTTATTTTTTTAAACTTAAACTTTGTAAAAATAGTCTTGATATGACTTGCGCTTCGACACTCATTTTTTTTGATTGGGTTAATTGTTGCACAGGAATAGAGAAAATTGAGGTGTGACGGAAGAATCCCTCCTCTATTCGACTTGGGATATATTTTTTATGGACTTGTAATTACATTGACCACAATTTTTTATGTGCTCTTTTTTTGGTATCTTTTGATGGTATGCCCCTTTGTGGGGTATGGAAGAAAAGCATGCCACCCCAAACTTAGGGTTTGGTGTGCGAATTATTTTTCTCGTGCAACAAAAACCTTTTTTTTAAATGAGTGTCGTTGCATAAGTTAGAAAAGACATGTAGCTACATTATATGAGAGTAAAAAGGATAAGTTAATCTAATGTTAAACAATAAGAAAATCTGTATTTGATTATATTTGATACTCTAAGTCTTGCCATCATTTCCAAGAATTACTTATCACGATCATAGGGAAATTGATATTTCAAAGCATTTGAATAATTTTGAGAATGCAATTGTTTTAACTAATTTCATTTTTGAAAATAAAATACAACATTCGACCGACCAGATAAAGGCCTATGTTTGAAAGGAAAAACAATGCAATACAATGTAAAATGCAGAAAAGAAATGCTAAAAAAGGAAAATAGAGGGTGGATCACGTACCACCCACCCCACCCCAAACTTAGAATTTTGCTTGGCTCGAGAAAACTCTTAGAACGAGATGGAGGTAAGAGGATCACTTTGTTGGAGGGTGCTGCTGGTGGGAGGAGTAGTACTTTCCCCAATAAGGGGAGTCGAGACCTGGATAGCTCTGCTGGGCTCCGTACTCCTCATATGATGGTCAACTGGGAGCATAGTGACCGCAGTCCACATGCCAGGACTCCTGCGAACACTGCATTAGGTACATGTGATTGAGCTGGTGGCCCTGTCTCTGCTGCTCATGCTGAATCTCATCTAGCTGGGTCTAGACCTCGTAGAAGCCGTAAAGGCCGGCGTTGTCGTCTGGTCATCGCCTAGTGCGGTGTTTGGAAGGTGGTGGCAGTGGTCCAGTTTCCTCATCATGGGCCTCTAGAGAGAGGCTCCTCATGTGGGGCTGTGGCTCGGGGACGGTGTTTGGGTCTGGGTGCTCCAGACCGAATCTCTAAATATGGCCTTGTAGGTCAGTCAACTCATAGATGTAGTTTGCTGATGCAAACCACACATGTAAAGGGAGCTGGAGGACTACCTGAGTGTCCTTAAATAAAAGATAATAATGCCCTCGGTACCCAAATGGATGAACCTACTATTCTTCAAATAGTGAGTGTGGATGAGGTGGTTTTTGAGCTCAAGCGGAGGAAAGGCAATGTGGGTGTAGCCTAAAAAGACGGTGAGTTGGGTGACACAGTGATCGATGTAGAAAGAAGAGGAAGTGGTGCGGAAAGCTTGGGTACCAAAGTGCTCAATGATAGCATTGCCCCAGTTGAAAGACTCTTCATGTAAAAGACACCATAGAGCATAAAGTTCTACATGTGTGATTTCTCCCTGAGTACCTTCCCGACTAAAGATGGTGCATGCCAAGATGCGGTGAAGGTAACAAACCATCGGGTTGTGGATGCAGGAGGCCTTGGGCCCACTAGGAAGATGGGGTATAAGCCCGGTGATCTCAGCCTAGAACTTGTCTCTATCGTAGTGGTCTGGGTAGGAGTCATGAGAACGCGTCATGAAACATTCTAGCCAATAATCATCTATGCCATTGAGGATAAGAGAAGTGATTTACCTGGCAGAGAACTCAAGATTTTCCCCAAAAATCCTGAATTTGCAACTCAAGTTTCCGAAAGAACAATGTAACCTGTGGAAAGTGCTCAAAAACTCGAGGGTAAGATCACAGTAAATGAAGGTGACATGGTAGGGAAAGATAAGGATGTGGTTTCTGTGGAGGATGTTGTCGGTAGCCTCATGGATTCCCAAAGCATCTAAGGTAGTGCCACATGCCCAACGAGGAAGGGGAACACTGATCATGTACATCTCCTCAAAATGCTGGCGATGTTCAGCACTGGTGAACTAGACATAGATACCCATAATGAGAGCTATACAGGGTGAACGGGGGGGGGGGTGGATTATGGGTCATTGGCGGCCTTCTCAGTGCCCTCCATCTCGTGAAGAAGCTCATCCACCTCATCAATGTCACTGCACATCTCTTAGGCCATCTCAGGTGAAGACTTGCCGGTGGGGGAGGGTGTGCAGAAATGAACTCCGAGATGAGAGCTGGAACAACGAGGAGGGTCCCTGGAAGAGGATGCGGCAACCTTGCCCTCGCCTTTGCAAAATCGGCTGAACATGTCTATTGTAGGGGACGAGACGGTCGATTGACGACTGAAACGTTCGTATGGTGAAATTGAAATGAGCGTCTCATTCCTGAGATGAGCGTCTGGCACAGGTGAGATGGGCGTCTAGTAAGTGAGATGGTCGGATCAGAGCAGCAGCAGGTGAATCTTTCCCTGGTCAGATGAAGGGAAAGCAGGTGACACAACAGTCAGCTTGTCAAGAAGATGAGCGGCGACAGAGCTGGTCGGGCGCTCGTCTGGCCTGGTAGACGATCGTCTAAACTAGAAGATGAGCGGCGGCAACAGCGAGGCAGGTGGTTGGTGTGTGAGTGAAGTGGAAACTAGAAGGGGCGACGGGAGCAAGCCGGATGGCGTTAGAGTCCGTCGAGCACTAGCTGTTCTAAGTGGGTGGCTGAGAACTGGCTGAGCGGTGGTAGAGAAGGACAGCCGAGCGCCGTATAGTCTAGGTGAGTGGCCGCAGCTCCAGTGGGTGGCGAGGTGAATCTGGGTGAAGCAATCGGCGAGCAGCAGTACCGATCAGTGGTCAAGGCTAGGCGACTGACAGTGTCTCACGCCGATCGTTCGGAGTGCTAGGCAAGCTAAACTGATGTGTGTGTGAGGGTACAAGAGTGAGAGCTCACGGGGCAGCGGCTAGGGCTAGAGAGTGGGATGGGAGGGTTCATCTCGCCTTGGAAGAGCTTTATATCAAAGTGAATCCTTTGAGCTGATTGGCTAGTATCTGAGCCGATCGGCTAGTCCACCTTGGGTGTCGGTCAAGATCGAGTAAAGAGGGGCTTCCTTGTTTAAAGGGAGAAGAGGGGCAGCCGTAGTGTCAGAAATATGAAAAGGTCAGGACCCGAGCCGAGCGGCTGGACACTGAGCCGATCGACTGATATGTTGAGAAGGTCCAACAATGATAGTAGAACCAATCGGCTGGTGAATGGAACCGGTCAGCTCGCTGCCCAAAAAGGGAGGTAATAGAACAAAAACAACAAAAATTAGGAAGAAAAAGAAAGGGAAGATAGTGTTGGGTTGCCTCCCAACTAGCACCTTATTTTACGTCGTGGCCCAACAAGGATCAAACTATTTGGATTTTGGGGGAGTTGTGGGGTCGGTTAAATTTTGATCTTCCAAAGGGGAACATTTAGTTGAATTTGAAAGCAACAAAGTCTTTAATGGTGATGTATCTTTTAAGTCGGTGCCCATTAACCTTAAATTCACCCAAAACTTTTAAGAAAGGCTCCATGTGGATAGGCACACTTGACAATGTAGGGGCCATACCATCTTGACTTGAGTTTTATAGGAAAAAGTCATAATTGTGAATTAAAAACTAGAACTTGATCCCCTTCTCTAATGTCTTTGCGCTTGATGTGACCATCATGCCACATTTTGGTTCGGTCTTTGTAGATTCTTGCATTTTCGTAGGCACTCATTCATTTGGAGAAGACGTTTCTCTCCAGCCATAGAAAGGTCAAAATTTAAACTTTTATGGCCCAACTGGCCTTGTGCTCTAATTCTATTGGTAAGTGACATGATTTACTATAGATCAATCTGAAAGGGGTGGTACCAATGAGTGTTTTGTAAGCAGTGTGATATGCCCACAAAGCGTCATTGATTTTTAACGCCCAATCTTTCCTAGTGCGTCCAACAATTTTCTCTAAAATGGATTTGATTTGTCTGTTGGATACTTCCACTTGACCACTGGTCTGAGGATGGTAAGGAGTGGAAACTTTGTGGTAAACCCCATATCTTTTCAAAAGATCCTCAAACCTTTTCTCCAAAAAATGGGATCCCCCTTCGGAAATAACGGTGCAAGGGTCTCCAAATCTAGGAAAAATGATGTCTTTAAAGAGTTTCTTAACATGTTTAGAGTCACATGTTTTAGTGGGTATCGCTTCAACCCACTTTGACACGTAATCGACTATGACTAAAATGTAAGCAAACCCATAAGAAGAAGGAAATGGGCCCATATAGTCGATCCCCTAGAAGTCAAAAATCTCTTATTCCTGCCAAGAGGTGAGGGGCATTTGGTCATGCTTGGAAATGTTACCCATCCTTTGACATTGGTCACATGAGAGTACATAATCATATGAGTCTTTGAAGATGGTGTGCCAAAAGAATCCACATTGTAGAACCTTTCTAGCTATTTTTTGGGAACTCATATGACCACCATAGGGGCCAGAGTGACATTGTTCCAGAATGGCAATGCTTTCTTCATGGGATACACAACGGTGATATAAACCATCACCACAAAGTCTAAAAAGATAAGGTTCATCCCAATAATAAATTTTTACGTCATGTAAAAATTTAGCTTTAGAGTGTCCCATATACTCGGGGTGCAATACACCTGCAGCTAAATAGTTCACAAAATTGGCAAACCAAGGGAATTGAGAATCTACCTTGAGCAGTTGGTCATCGGGTAAAGATCCATTTATTGGTTTTTCATCAATGGGGCTATATCTTAGTTTACTTAGGTGGTCAGCCACGACATTTTCAGACCCCTTTTTGTCTAGAATTTCTAGATCAAACTCTTGTAATAACAAAATCCATCTTATGAGTCTAGGCTTGGCATCCTTCTTGGTCATGAGATAGCGAATGGTTGCATGATCAGTGTAAATAATAAATTTTTAACCAACAAGGTATGAGAGAAATTTATCGAATACATAGACAATGGCTAGCATTTCTTTTTTAGTGATAGTGTAATTTCGCTGAGCCTCATCTGAGATCTTGGATGCATAATAAATGACATGGTGTTTCTTGTCAGTTCGCTGTCCTAAAATGGCACCTACAACATAGTCACTAGCATCACACATGATTTCAAAGGGAAGGGCCCAGTCTGGTGCATGAATGATTGGAGTGGTTGTGAGAGCATTTTTCAAACATAGAAAGCTCTCCATACATGGCTTATCAAAATGGAAAGGCACATGCTTTTGAAGAAGATTGGTGAGAGGTTTTGTGATTTTGGAAAAGTCACAGATGAATCACCGATAGAAGCCGACATGTCCTAAGAAGGCTCGGATGTCTTTGACTGAGGTCAGGGGAGGAAGCTTGGCGATGAACTCAATCTTAGCTTTTCCCACTTCAATGCCTTGGTTGCTCACCTTATGGCCTAGAACAATACCCTCCTTAACCATGAAGTGACAATTCTCCCAATTAAGGACTAAGTGTGACTCAATACATCTATCAAGGACAAGGGAGAGGTTTTTAAGGAAAGAATCAAAATTGTCTCCATAGATGGAGAAATCGCCCATGAACACTTCCATGACTATTTCAGTTAATCCTGAAAAAATGGCAGACATACATCTTTGGAAGGTGGTTGGTGCATTGCACAAGCCAAAAGGCATTCATCTAAAAGCGTATGTACCAAAGGGACATATGAAGGTAGTTTTTTCTTGATCTTTAGGATGGATAGGAATCTGATAAAATCTTGAGTAGCCATCTAGATAACAGAAGTAGTGTTGATGGGCTAAGTGTTCAAGAACTTGGTCTAGAAAGGGAAGTGGGAATTTGTCTTTCCTAGTTGCTTTGTTGAGCTTCCTATAGTCAATGCACATTCTCCACCCTGTGATGGTGCGAGTGGGAATGAGCTCATTCTTCATCTTTTGAATGACGGTAATCCCTCTCTTTTTGGGAACAACTTGAACTGGGTTGACCCATGTGGAGTCAGAGATGGGATAAATGATTCCTGCAGTCAAAAGATTAATCACCTCTAGATGGACTACTTCCTTCATGTTTGGGTTGAGTTTTCATTGCAGATATCGAGAAGGTTTGTGGTCTTCTATCATTAGGATTTTATGGATGCAGATGGATTGGCCTATTCTAACTAATTCTGCCATTTTGTAGCCCAGGGCAGCTCCTTTTTTCCTAAGTTCACCCATGAGTTTGGTTTCTTGTTCGAGGGGAAGGGCAGAATTTATTATGACAGGGTACAATTCTAGCTCATCAAGAAAGACATATTTTAGACCTATGGGGAGAGTCTTCATTTCCGGGGTCTTTGGCGGTTCAGGCTTTTCTTCTATGGTGGAGATCATCTTAAGGTCCTCAATTTTAGCATTGGGGATCTCCTCAAAGTTATCTAAATGAATCTTGAATTGATTTAATGGTTCATTGTCAAAATCACATTCGACAGGGATAGTGAGGGAGGTGTGTAGGGGGTCATCAACGAACTCTTATTCCTGCCTTAATGGGGATAATTTATCAATGCAATCAAGGAGGTAGACCTCTACCTCAAGACTAGGTCCCCTCATGCTTTCAAACACCTTAAACTCTAAGGTTTGCTTCCTTAATCTTAAAAAAATGGTACCAGCCTCAACATCAATCAAGGCAAGGGTAGTGGCTAAGAAGGGACATCCAAAAATGAGAGGATGGCATAAATATTCCTTGATGTCCATGATCACAAAATCACAGGGGACATAGGCGTCTTTTCCAACTTTGACTGGAATGTCTTCTATGATTCCCATGGGTTTGGTTGTGGATGAGTCCACCAGTTGGATAGTCATGGCTGTGGGTAACATGTCATTGAATCCTAGTCTTTTGCAAAGGCTATAGGGCATGATGGATATACTGGCTCCTAAATCATCTAGGCCCTTTCTACAAGCATTGTCACCCAAGTAGCATCCTATTCCAAAAGAACCTGGATCCTTCTATTTTTTAGGCATCTTACTTGGGATTATGTCTAAAGTGGTCCTATCAAGTTTGAAAGTCTCGTATTATCTAGTAACATACTTCCTAGTCAAGAGAGATTTCATGTACTTAGACCAGGCGGGCACGTGTATCAATGCATCAAGGAAAGGAATGTTGACATGTATTTTTTTCATAGCATCCCTAAATTTCATGAAGCTGGTGTCAAGTCTTGTTTGTTTGAGGTGGGCTTGGTAGGGAGGTCAGGGTTTGTATATTCGTTCTTCGTCTTCTGCCTGAGGGGTTTTAGGGATGGATGGTTTGGGTGTAGCTTCAGGTTCAACAATTACCATGTCCTCATCCTCGAATTCTAGAGGTGGGTCTGAAGGTTTTTCTGGAGGGGGAGGGGAGTGCACCTTTCCCGAATGAGTGGAGACAACCTTGAGTTGGTTAGGATGTTTGGGGTTTTTTTTCAGGCTGCCCTGCAAAAGTTCCGGTAGGGGGTTTCTGTTGGGAAAACAAACGAGCTAGATGGGCGTCATTCGCCTTTTAATGAGCTTGTTGGGCAATGATGATTTTCTCCAAGGCAGCTATCCTTTCGTGAGATGAGGGGGTGGGGGTAGGAACATTTGGTGGTGGTTGAGGAGGTGGATGATTGAGGTTTTGAGGGGGAAGGTTTAAGTTTTGGAATTGTTGTCCTTGATATGGTGGTCAGGTTGGGTGATTTCCTCGGTAATTTCCTTGGGTTCCAAAGTTCCTTTGGTTGTTGTATGTGAATCCAGGTGGCGGTCGATTGTTGTCTTGAGGTGGCGATCGATTGTTGTCTTGGATTGGAGTAGATTGGAGTTTTTGGCACCTGTAGGGTTCCCATATTGGAAACCAGGGTGGTTTCTAGTCTGGTTGGGGTTGTAGTAACCTTGGCTGGGTATGATATGGATTGAATTTAGGTTTTCTGGATGTTGTCCCATTTTGGGTTGCATGGGAATGTTGTAGAGGTATTGACAATGAAGGGTGGTGTGATCATATCCTTGGCAAATGCCACAAAAAGAGTCCACAGATTTTATTTGTTGGGGTGACTCTCTAAGGGTGCCTAGGGATGACTCTAACCGATCTTGTTTTAAGGCAATTAATTTGGGGCTTTCTGCCATGCTTTGGATATCATGATTAACTTATGCCTTGGGTACCTTAAGGATTCCACCAATTCCCCTTCTAGCCCTTGTTTCAGAAGCCCGTTTGATTACCTCCCATGCATTAGTCAGACTTTGGTGCATGAAGTTTCCTCCAGATGAGGAATCGAGAAAGAATTTGGTATCATCATCAACACCACAATAGAAGATCTCTATGAGCTGGGCTTGAGAGATATCATGGTGAGGGCACTTCCTAAGTAAGTATTTGAACCTTTTCCAGGCTTCTCCTAAAGATTCTCCTGGGGACATGGAAAAGTGAGTGATTTGACCCCTGAGTTCATAGGTGAGAGAGGGGGAATTTCTCAAGAAACTTGCTTTGTAGAACTTCCCAAGTTGTGACATGTTCTTCACTCTCCATAGTGTTGTACCAGCTACTAGCTAGGTCAAAGAGGGAATACTTGAACAATCTAAGGCAGATGGCATCTTTAGAGACACCTGGGAGTTTGTTCAGAGAGAAAAGGTCAATGAACCTTTGAAGGTGATCTTGGCAACTTTCCCCATTGTTGCCTGAGAAGGGATTGACTTGCATCATGGTGATCCATTGGGTTCAGATCTCAAATTGGGGAGCAATGATGTTAGGGGGTATGACCGGATGTTGTACATAGGCAGTTTTGGGAATAGAAAAATCCTTTAGTTGTTTTTGCCTTGCGGCATCCCTCCTATCAACTTTTATGGTTTCTTGTTCAGCCCTGTAGGCTACTCGTAAAGCGGCTTCTCTTTCCACTTGTTCGGCTTGGATGAGCTCTCTTTGAGCTGTGAGAGCTTGGTCAATCCTACGGGTGACTTCTTCTTCATTCATTCTTGTTTGATTTTGATGATTTAAATGATGAAAATTCCTTTCTATCTCCGGATCAAACGATTGAAAGTCAACGTTCGGGCGTCGCATGCACACATAAATCAGTTAATCGCGTGTAGAAAAAATGGACTGCCAGAATGGAAACTAGGTAGAAGGAGGAGTAGCACTTTCGGAATGTTACTCGAAAGGCATAAAAAAAGGGAAAAAAAGGTTTTTAAAAAATTTTGGGTTTCGAAAGAAACAAATCCATTGTCCCCGGCAATGGTGCCAAATTGATATGCGTCACTTAACACACCAATCACTAAGATTGTTTATCCTAGAGTTTAAACCTTTTAACTTTTTCGGTTAAGGCTAGTATAGAAAGGGTCGAATCCCAAAGGACAACTTTTTAAGATTATTTCTTCTTAACCCAATTGTTTGAAGAACTTATTGATTTGTTTTTGGTATTTTCAGATTTGGAACGAGAATGTAAAAGTCAGTTTTGGGTGATGATTGGTTGCACTAAGAAAGAAAATTGCAGAAATTAAATTACACTTAAACAAAATATTATTTGACCTGCAAAAGGTAAAAAAAGATTATTGTTAGCACAAAAAGCAATTATGAATTGAAAAGACTAAAAACTAAGGCGAAGTAGATGGTTAGTGATTGAAATCAAAGGAAGAGAATCAAGGCTTTAGGGGTTTTCACCACCTTAGCCATGGTAAGAAAATGAATTAACAATTAATCGACAAATAGGCGATGACATGTGAATCACAAAAACCCACAAAAGATGAACTCCAAATAAGCCCATTGGTCCTGGTGCTCATGTTTCCTAGTTCATCATCCAAAAAGAGATAAATTCATGGTCACTTCAGAATCTCTATGCGAATTGGTTTGATCGTTCTAAACCCGGAATTCCATGGTCATTTCCATCCGAGTTTACATATACATCTACACGAGTAATTACTTCGCTAGATCATCGATTAAATAAACCAATCTCTGTCTAAAGAAGTCAATTAAAGCTGATTCGATCAAACCATCACTAAGGGGTTATTCCCCTTGCCTCGATAAGGAACTACTCGCTCATGGTTGAGGAGAAGGGGGAGACAGAGGAAGAAAGTACCTTGGCCGTAGTCTAGCCTTAAATAGGAAATTAATCCTTATGCTAGAGACAATGAAATGGCCAGGTTCTTAATTTCTTGCTCCAAAACTAAAGAAAAGGGAGAAAAGAGATCTAGATCTAAAAGAAAAATAAAAAAGTCAAGGAACAATCTAAGATGAAAAATGCTTCATGAATAAATTACTTTATTGCAGAACTAGAAGAATACAAGATTAAGTTGCTCTGAGAATTCCAGTACAAAAGTAAAAATCTGAGATGCCCCAAGGAAGAGGAAGTGCCCCTCCTTTTATAGGAGAAGGAGGGGAAACTTTTTACATTAGGGTTCAAGAGATGGTGGCTGGTGGCTAGCTTTTTGAGATGTCAGTGCGGTGCCAACCGATCGGTTCAATTCTGAGCTGATCGACTGGTGGTTGGGGGAAAACGGCCGTCAAAGGAACAATCACCAACCCTAATTAGGGTGGCAGCACAGGCAACACCCGCTCGGCTGGGATGGATTTCCTCCCATTTTTAGGGCTTTGACTGAGCATTTAATCTTGGGGGGTAAACCGATTTGGCCGGTCGTCTGACAAGTGTGACGATCGGTGCTAGAGAACGAGACGATCGGTTGGATATATGTGACGATCGGCTTATTAGAATGAAACTCCCGGTTGGATATCTGATATGATTGGATCATGCTCTGAACCTGTGAGAAAATGCACATAATTGTCAGATTTGTGATAAAAATGAGAAATTATGAATTTGTACAATTTTAGGGTATGAAATGAATATCTCTATTTGACAAGCTTAAATAATTTGCAAAAAAGAGGTGCTAAATTAGCACGCATCCGCATCTCAGAGATGAGATCTTTTAATTTGATAAGATAGTCAAAGAGTTGATTTTAGTCAAAATTAAAGATGCAATCTTTGATTACAAAAGATCTAGTGAGAGCAAATTAATATTCCACATACGATGAGAAATAACATCAATACTATAAGTATTGAAACTTGGCAAGGAAAGCACCTTGTCTATGAAGGTATTATGCAAAGCATCCTATGTGATAGGAATTGAGATTTATAATGGTATGTTTGGAAAGCTTCTTGACCAGAATAAGAGCACATATATTGGCAAAATGTTGAAAGGGTTCAACATAAGGGATTCAATGAGAGAAAATATGTCCATGTAGATAGGATTAGTCTCTATTCTTGTTAAAAATGGAAGAGATGCCACATGCATTCACATTTGGATCTATCATGTATAAAATATAATGTAATCATCCCATTATCTAGTATGCATTGGACATGAAAAGATGATATTCATCACATTCCAATAAAAGTCATTAGAATGTCATAAAGAACATCCATTATCTCTTGAGAAGCACTAAGGATTAGTTCCTAGACTATGACAATAAGAAAGAATTGGGTGTAAACTGTTACATCGATACAAGCTTTCAAAATGACAGTGACAATTATTGATCCTAATCTAAAATTTGTGCTTGACCTTAAAACAAGAATTGTAAGTTGGAAAGGTTCTGAACAACAGACAATTATTTAATTATATAATAGAATTCGAGTGTCCTTGGTGGTGTGTACGCAAATGAGGATATTGTATGGTTCTAGAAGTTCATATATATGAACTTATAAGATGTTCTGACCATTGATGACAAAGTAGAAATAGTATGATAACTACTAGTTAGATAAGGAATATCAGATAGCATACTATGGCAATTCTATCTCATACGAGATGTCATACAACAAAGAGATGTGACACATGCTATATACAGACTAAACACAAATGTTTCTTAACCTTCTAGATTAGCACTTGTGCAACTCTATCTAATAATATCTTTTTCTTTAACGTCTTTCTAAATAAAATTTTCCCAAGACAACAAACCCCAAATTCCCCAAATGTGTAACCAAACGTAAAAATTACGTCAATATAATTATCATGGCTTTCAATTCTATGTTTGCATATAAAAACCCCTATATTTTTTCATGGGGTTTAAGCTTCAGTAATTGGAATTTCTTTTATTTTCAATAATGTCAATTAAGAACAAATCTCATTAATTTTAATTTGTAACATGTCCCATTGATTTCCATATACTCCATAGGCACTAATATGTCAAGACTATATTCACCTAATATAGAATAAATGGATCAAATGCATTGGTATGGTTGTGCTCATAATTTATAAAAAAAAGGGTTTTAGGGAGAATGAATACATCTTAGAAAGATATGGAATGGAACATGTTATTGGAACATGATACTCTAAGAACATTTTGGGTTGAAGTTGAATATACCACATGCTATGTTCAAAATTGATTTTTAACCCATATGATTAAAGAAAAGTATATTTGAATAGTTTATAAATAGACCATTTTGTATCTTATTTCTAAGTTCTCACAAGCATCTACTTCTCTTAAATAGTAATGGTCGTGTGGAAAAATTTAATGCAACATGAAAGCTATTTTCTCCTTTTATTATCTCACTTCTAGAAAATCTTATCAAATATGTGTTAATACCATAAATCCTTATCTCATGTTAGACCCATAGGACATGAAAAAGAGAATTAAAATGTGTTCATACCCAAATGGATCAGTGTATAAGTATGTAACTATGTGGAAACAAACACTTCATTCCTCAATTAAATTATGTTCATTACTTTGGGGCCAAATGCACCTAAGGAAAGAAGATTGATTGTTCTACTATATTACAAAGAAATTTTAGCGGAAGAAAACATGTCCAACTCTTAGAATAATGAGTTTTCCCATGGATTTGCAATATGGAGTAGCATAATCCCTTTATATAGAGTGGTAGTTAGTTAAGGTCATGCAACAGTAACTAAAAACATAAAAATTAGGAATGGTCAATGAAATTACTTTGGTATGATGTTTAACAAGAAAAATAAATGTTATGAAGTATATAAGGATATTAGTAAACGTAGTACAATAGCTCTTAGGAATCAATATTAAGCACACTACATTTACAAAGACAAACTTTTCTATTAAAAATTTCCATTAAACAAATTTTTGATGACATTGCTTGGTGTGGACAAATGTATGTTATGTGGACCAGATCAAGGGTTTTTGGATAAACATCAAGGTATGTAGTTGGGATGCTACAACTCATGGGTGAGGGTCATTGTTTACAGTTATCTAGTATATGTACTACATTAAAGCTCGTGTACCTCCTCCAAGTATAATCAACTTATCATTCATCATGCCACTTTAAATAACATAATATACATAAATCTAAAGGTTACCATAGGGAAACTATATTTCTATCTATTGCAATATTGCATAGGCTATACTTATATTGTATCATGCATTAACATATATAGGTCAGTTGGATGTGTTGTTTTCGTTTTGAGTACCAAGAAGATATCAAGAGATCTTTGTTAGATAATACAAGATCTTAAAACATATTCATAACCCTTCATTAGGGTTTGAAATTTCAAGGAAATATCTTAAATTTTCAATTTACCCACAGTGATTCGAAGATAAGACAAAGTCCACATGGATCAGATCTAAGTGTAAAATAATTAATCATATATCTAATATAAAAAAAGGATTGGTTATTTCAGTTCTAAATCCAAAATTAGTCATTAATTGTTACCCCATAAATGGCTATTTAAGTGATGAAATTTCATGATATATATATATCTATCTATATATATTACATATTTATTTGAGAATATGCACTTAGGATTAGATTCATCATCACACATTATTTCAGAGAAAATAGATCCGTATTTTATTTTCAAACCCTAATACATACATGGATGAAAATTCTATTAAGAAACATAGATTATATATTGATTCACAGTTGTAGTGGTTTTGATTAGATTCTAGACATTCTTCTAGTAATCTTTTTGATATTTCTTCTTATCGTTTGATGTTCTACAATAGGTTTTAATATTAAAAGAGGAAATAAAAACCTAGGATAATAGCTAGTCATAAGATCTCAAGGATGATAAAATCATGATTGTTGGATCACATTTAGTGTGCTCTTTGAGTGAGTGGATACCTTGGATGAAATCTACCTAATCTCAATAACTATTATTTTTAGTCGTTGCATCTAGGAAGGGACCCTAGTGAGTGGGCCTCCTAGATGACTTCTCACATCAACAACACCATCATTAGGAGGTGGATCAGGAAAAGAAAGACTTCATGTGTCCAATTGATCTTGTTGTATGAATCAAGCTAAAGCTTGGTTGAGACTTAGTCATTACTACAATGCTAGAGTGAAACTACACTAGTGGGTATTGTAGGCACACAATGGAGGAGGGCAGAAAGGAAAATGGAGTGGGGCTCATATGTTTATGATAGTCATTTAGATTTAGAGGACAATGGCTTGCTATTAGATCACCCCTCTCACATATTAGGCTTTTCTCCAATAACCAGTGTAGTCATTTCATATAGTGGCTTATATGATGCAACAATTTTGGTATGAGTTGTGGACCTTAGAAAAGATTGTTAACCAAAATGCCAGGACGAGACTTGTGGGGTTTTATAGTCTCTTTTCTTACTTATAGATCATTTGATTATATAGTTCACATCTTCTATATATAAATTAAGTGAAAATCATAACTTGGCATATGTATATAATAGTATACTCTATATATAGAAAAAATATTAGCTAAATATTTAATGTATACAATAAGCCAGAAATAAATTAGTAGAATGGTTTAGAAAAGTATTAAAGATTTAACAAACCTTAATTTCAAGTATTGAGTGGAAAATGTAAGAAATATTTTCTTTTGAGTTGCAATAACTCACTTCATCATATCCTCCCTTATAAAAATATTTTTCTCCTGAAAGCTCATTCATCCACAATGATATGTAGAACCCTCTTAGCATGTCAAGGTTGAGTTCTCAAGTAGATTCATCAATATCATGGTGTAGCAAAATATTTTTACCATCTCTACATTCTTGTTTGAAGCATTGGTCATGTCAACCAAAATATTGATTGAGAGTTCCTAATAAACAAGAGTATTCTTGTGGACAATGGGTTCATGATTTAGAAAAAAAAACTTTTGCAAACTATTTTATGTTAGAGACTTGGAATACATCATGCATCATGATATATTGGGAAGGTAGGATAATAAGTTAGCACATTATATGATGTTCTCCACAACCCTAGAAATATAAACCCTAAAAATTCATCCTTAACCCTTCTTGGACTATTTATCATCATAAAGAAACTACAAAATCCCAATTAGTTTATATAATACCCATCTTCAACCTTCATAACCTCATGCCTTCGATCATATAGCATGGAGACTACAAAGGGTTCAATTCATCTAGTGAAACATTTAATAGTCATTCTTCCTCAATAGGGAGTTTGTGTAAACATGCCACTCACTAACTAGGAACATACCTTAGTCAGACTTGAAAATTCTAATTTTAACCTTCCTCAAGTTAAAAGACCAATATAAATCTACACAATCTTCAGGCCAAAATCTAGTCATACTAATCTTAGCTAACATAAGGATTAAACAAATCATTATTGCACCATTCCCCAATGGTTTCTTATTAGTTGAATAAAAATTCCTATGATTGTATAGGTTGAAGTTGTGATTTCCAATATCACATTTTAAACCAATTAAGGATAACTATTTCCAAACCTTTCATAATGTTTTACAATAAGCCAATCTCATATATGTTTTCAAATTGTTTCTTTTATTTGTATCACGTGTCATCTTCAATTTTCCCTATTTTCCCTCAAAAAATACATGAAGGAAAATTTCGACCCTATATTTTAGTTATATTCCAATACTATGTTAAAAGAGTAAAGAAAAATTGCATAGGGCTTCTATGATAACTAGTTGAGTGAATAACAAAAATATACAGTATTAAGAGTAATTTTTTTATAACAAATACTAAAATTAACTACACATGACGTGACCTTGTCATCACCAATAATGATGTAAAAAACATGATAAAGCTTGATTTCTAGAACTAACAACACACAAAGAACAAATAGTATAGATAATTTTACGTAGGAGCTGTGTTGTCAAACACATTGATTGTTGGATAGATTTATATTATAGTCGATATTAGATAACTTTTTAAAAATTTAGAAAATCATTGACGAAAAAGAGATAGTTACTATCTATAAGGTTAAACAATGCATACCTTTGTGATGTCTAATATGTATCCAAAAACTCATAAACTAAGGTTCACACACCGCAAAGACTAAATCAAGAAGTCTTGTCAGTGTAGAATTGAATTCATATGAAGGATAGAGTGCAACATCTACAACTTTGTCTTTTAAATATCACAAAATTAAAATATATAGCAAGAACGAAGGAAAGCAATGAGCTTGAGAAACCCCTTGAATTGGGTTATCAATCTATGTGATACTCCTGAACATGTCTGTAATGACCCCCTCCCCTTGTTATCCCCAATTAAGGTGGACCAAGAGGCAGGGTCCCTTATCATATTTATAAGATCACAATTTAGCAAATAACTAGTAATAATTATAAATTTCATTGAACGGAAAAGAGTTTCACAACAATTTGAAGATAGAATCTCCTCTAGTGGGTTATGTGGCAAAGGAAACTAAGTTTACAACATAAAGTAAATCTAACTATCTATAATCATCTAGGATGACTTTCAACATCTTTTTTTGGTGCCTTCTTCTCTAGATGTCCATCTTTTGGATTAATATCAATTTAACATACAATAGTGTGAAACAAGGATGCAGTCAGTATATCAAGATATATAGAGTATGTGGGGGAAACAATATTCACATGTAGGTGTAACAACATCATCATCCATAGAAACAATTATCATTACATAATCAAACTTGAATGTTCTTCTCTAACTTCTTGACCCTTATCTATTTCACTCTTTGTGGTGTGCCATCTCTTTAGGGGAGCATTTTTATGGGTAACCCTCTCTTTAAGGTTTTGTCCCTATAGTGGACTCTGATAACCTTCCTTTTTGAGCTTGGTTTTGTATTGGCCTTCCTTTCCAGGATTAGGCTATACTGATCATCCTTTTCAGGCTTGATCACCAGTCATTCTTATAGATTGCAAAAAGTAAATAAATAAGTAGTTAATTGCAATCCATTCAGGAAACTTTAAAAAAAATGAGAAATTGATAAGGTGAGTATTCTTAGGCGTAACCACATACCTTTCCTTAGAGATGACTTCATGTCCAAGAAATGAAGAGAAGGTGCAATCAACCAAGCAATTAAGACTAAAGAATTCAATACTTTTATTGTTTATTGTTGGATCCATAATTAATCCTATGGGTCTTTGCGATTGGCAAATTCCTTTATATCCCATGCCATGGTTTCAGACCATAGATCAAGCCAGGGGAAAGGTGCCACTTATCCATCCTATATATTGTCTTTTCGTGTGGAAATAAAAAATTCTTATTTTATTCGATTATATGAGACTGAATTCTTCATAGTAAGAAAGATATCACCTTGTAATTAATGCATAACACCCAAGTATTACTATCGTGTTCACAAAATTACTTACTAAGACTGACTTGGGCTCTAATTTAGGGTTTTGGGGTCAAATTAAGGCTCATTAGGGTTAGGCTTCCCAAACCCTAATTATCACATCTTGAGGATTTTACATTAGAAAATCCTATTTTTGGCGTCATGTGAATTCTTTAACCTATTCATTAGGGTTAGGCTTCTTAAACCCAAATTATCACATCCTAAGGCTTTTGGATTAGGAAACCCTAATTTTGGAAACATGTGAACTCTTTACCCTAAATTAGATCCAAGATACTCTTTTCATCCAATAAGATTATAATTTACTAATTAATCAAGTTATACTCATCAATTTCATCTTCTTATGAAATTAGGGCTTTCATTTATTAAGTTACACTATAGTAAGCCTCATAATGCACTTTTCGAATTTGAGTGGAAATTAAACCATGGAACCAATTTTATTGAATTCCTTATATTTTTAGATTAAAATCATACGTTTATATGCCATATTTGGATCTACCATTTATTTTCTAGAATTATTACAATATAAACTCCTTTGGACCAATCAAAGCCTGACACATAGGTGAATGCTGCAAAAAGGGAGCATGCCACGAGGATGCGGTCAAGCCTATCGGCTCACCCAAAGATGGCAGCCCATGATCACATGTGTATGTGAGAAATAGAGGGTGAAATGATGAGAAAGACCGCTACCTTTTTGTAGAGAGAGGAAGGTAGGCCAAACTTTTCTCCCTAGGTCATCTTCCACCTATGTGTCATTCTTCTTCACGAGCATGTGAGTCACCCAGTGGTGGACTTTGAGCTTCAGGCCTCCCAAGAGTCAAGCGAAGGCACCACTTTCCTAGCCACACCTTGTCGAACTCGATGATGGTGTCTAATTTTTTGGAGGAGTGACCTGGAAGGACAAAGAGGAGAGTCCTTTGTGATGCTCAGATCAGAAGTGAGAGAGAAGGGATAGGTCTATTAGAGAAATTGGGGAAAGAGATAGTAGCATGAAGTCTTGCGGAGTCTTGCCAGAGGTGTTGTGGTCTCGTAGAGGGATATCTACCCTTTATATTGCCCTAGATTTGAGGGGCTGGCCATTGATTGAGTTGGTAATTTGGGGGAAGTCATAATAGCTTCCTAAAGTAGGAAAAACCTAGGATAGGCGGACTCCAAATCCTTTCTCAAATTCAATGGGAAAGAATTTTAGAAGAGAGGTTGTCAGGAATGAGAGGAATAGAGGTGAGAGGATTGATTAATCTGTTCACAGACTTCCCTTCCTTGTCCAAGATAGATGACAACGGGCCACTATTAAATCCTTGATCAATAGTTTTGAGGCATGCATCTAATAAAGGGACGAGCCCTATATTTCTAATGAAAATATAATCATGACATTAGATACATATCTCATTTAATACATCACTTTAGAGAAAATAAATAAATGCACATTTCTCTCATATTTTACTGACACGGTCTAAAATTTTAAAGGAAGGCTTTTAGTAATTAAATCTTGGTCTGCGAAAGGTTTGGTGTCAAAATATGAAAGTCAACGGTACTTTTCTTGCCTCTCAAGCAATTGCTTTATTTCATGTATTTAAGGTATCAAATAACTTATTTTGTCATCCAAACTTGGCAAGAATTCTTATTCTTATTGAGTGAAATATTGGGCCAAATAAAACTTATTAATTTCCGTTGACTTGTTTGTCTACAGATTTCCAAGAAATTCCTTATCTAGTTATGAATTGTCTATCACTTTTAAAAATTCCTTTATTATTAGAATTTTCACTCTTTCTATAACCTATAATTATCAATGGATTACTGAAAACAATAAAACATACAAAATTCCTTTTACATGTATAATTTGCATTCTCAAACCAAAACTTCCAAATAAGACATAGTAAATACCAATCCTTATAATATACCCTTAACAATTCATTATTTGCACATAAATATATGTATAAATACATGAAAAAAACCAAATTATAACAATGCCATTATCTATCTTTTCATTTGTTTAGCCTTCATTGCTTCCTTATCAAACTTTAAAGCATTTCTCCTTTCTCTTAGCTTGTTTGGATAGTCCTTCTTGTTGAATAAAAAAGAGTTGATGATTTACATCTGTTGGAGGCAACTCTATATGTGGGGAGATGAGTTGTTAGGGCATAGTTCTTACCTACTAGTGTAATACCCTCCAATCCCATCAGTTTGGGTCATCCGTAATGGTTATATATATTCTGTTACATAACAAAACATGGAGTTTATAATAGTCCAAAGCCAGTGACACTTCATTCTAACTTGCTTTTCAATCAGAAGCCCAATCCATCATGGTCTTGATCACTATTTCATCTTGCCTCCCTTACTACATTCCTAGGATTCAACTAAATTTGGGTGTGCTTGGATGTCGCCCGATTGACTAAGTCATCGTCAATCTCTCGAGCATGGATAACCTTATAGTTGTGTCTATAATAAGAAAAAAATTAATATGTCAACCTTTTTCACGTGTCATATCAAGGTGTTTCTTATGGTTTGGGGAGTTCAGGTGATCTATTACTATAATGGGAACTACGATCGTGGATGTGGTCGACATTCAAGGTGAACATTGAAAATATCACAACAACTTGGAATCCTAAGCTCCATCACTTTGGTTTTGAACTCGATCCTCTCAATGGATATTAACATTAAAATACATTTGAAGTGCATAAACTAGAATTAAACCAATATAACTCAACCAAATATTCCATATAACCATGGGATCTAGTTGCTAAAACAATATCAAAATGCATGATAGCTGATCCTAACCTATGAAATTCCATGACTATATTAGATAATTAACAAACAATATAAAACAAGATTAATTTATTCTAACTAAAGTTACTTAATAATCCAAAATTTATCTTAAAATGAGGGATTCAATACAAAGCTATAATGACAAACTTATAAAATATGACTATGAATGGCAATGATCACTTACTCCAAATGTGATGGGAAAAGGGTATTTGTTACCAGAAGGAGGAAAAATCTTGTGAAATTTGAAACAACATGTAGTTGAATGTAATATTGCATATTTTTGGTGCCCCACCACACTAAACAAGATTACTCAAACAAAACACACGATCAACTACTAAAAAACCATGTTACCAGAAAAAGAGGATTGATGAAAACCAATTTCAACATTACCATCATGTTTAGAAACATTACTGAAAGGTCCAACAACCTATAGCACATCACAAACTATATTAGGTATATACATATATGTCCAGTGGCCTCAACCACAACCTGTATACAAAAGAAATGTCCACATACTCATTCCATATACAAACACATAGGCACATCACCAAAAACATGTGTTGATATGCATACATCCCCTTCTCGGACCTAAGAGTACATGGATGACTCTAGGACTCTACAGTAACTATCCAACCTTTAGACCCCACAACTCTCCAAGATGCTCTTCCTCAGCAACACGATCATCGGCATGTCACCCAAGACCACCTAAAAAGATGTGGCATCCCATGAGGTGAGACCAATGTTCCAGCAAGAGATATAACTCTCAATCAATTGTTATTGATTACATCAGTTATATTTATTAAATAGGATAAGTAGATTAGGAAATTAAACTGAGCATAATACATGCATGATCTATAATATGTATAAAGGAATAGATAAGGCTATCATTCATTAAGAAGTTAACTACTCCTACTACATTATAAACAACTAGCTGCGTAACAAGCAAGGAAAGGG
Source organism: Alisma plantago-aquatica (assembly GCA_963693085.1). Taxonomy (NCBI): domain Eukaryota; kingdom Viridiplantae; phylum Streptophyta; class Magnoliopsida; order Alismatales; family Alismataceae; genus Alisma; species Alisma plantago-aquatica. The sequence goes on from OY856412.1 coordinate 1,260,532,946, forward strand.
GTAAATATCCAATGCGAATTGTGTTTAACCCTAAACAGACATACCACACGGATGGATTACATCTTTTATAAAGCCATGAGGAGTTTGAGGTATACCACTCAAACTCTAACTGACCACTGCTAACTCAAAATTAGTTCCATGGAAGATCTAGGAGAGTCAGACTACTATGATCTCATTCATCCTTGTTTAGTACGAGTCAGCCACAGTGACATATATAGTCAAACTGCAAAACAGCCTAGTCTACCTTGGTATATAGGTCACAACACTAGTAACTAAGGTATACAAACCCTATCATCTGAGGTACAATTGTAGCTGTCCTCAATCACATTTACACATATCTGAGATACGACCGTAGTCATTCTCCTACCCAGGCATGACCGTAGCAATCCTCATAACCTTGGGGCCATGATGTCAAGGACATATAGTCTCTTACTCCTTGCATACTCAACAATATGCACACCAAGTTTCCCTTAGGGATACTAGTTGCACCATCAAGCAAGTTCTAACACTGGAATGGATCTATGGGACAAGGCACTACATGGTTAGAGATTCACTTGATTAGTTAAAGTTGATTGGGTATATTTTAACAGTTCAGTCAAGTTACATACAAACTCTAGAAAGGTTCTACAAACCAAGGGTAGATTACAACTTCAGAAGATATAAAAAGTATTAAAACATAAATCTTATCACATCATCACATGGTACTATTCCATTCAATACATGAGTCCATACTCATCATCATATCATCACAAGATACAAGTCCTAGTTACATCCTACAAAGGATAACACCTCAATTAGGCATAAATCCATGTTAAAGGTCATAGGACCATTCACATTGTTCCCTACAAGAACATTATCATCTTTTCATGACTCAACAAGGCTCGTCATACTATAACCATACATGTGATACATAATTTGATACAACATTACATTTAAGAACCATGATGTTCTTAAGATAGAAATTTAGTGTTACGACAACATTAGGAGAGATAAAGCATTCCATCATCTTACTAATCACACAAGAGGCTATGTATCATCATCAGTTACTCGTATTAGGGTTAGGTTCAACAAAAATAGTTAAATTAACATTGACAATCAACACTACACAAATTTCTTATGTTTGTATTAATTTGATGGAAAAGATAAGACGATTAGATCATGTGTAACCAAGCACCAACAAATTAGGGTTACTAGATCAAAACACCATTAATCATAGACTAGGACATGGCGACCATACATACATACATACATACATACATGCATATGTACATACATACATACATCCGACAAGGACTGGCTCAAGTGGTCAAGCACAGTGTCCCCTAAAAAAGGGACTCGGGTTTGAATCCCAGTTGCCACCTTGTTTTACTACCCTCCTGAGCGTTTGGCCTCTGCCACGGGCATGGGGGGGGAATATTTCTCTATTAATCCCATACATACATACATACATGCACATAGATATATATATATATATATATATATATATATATATAGATGAATATATATATTCATCTATATATACATATATTCATATATATATATATATATATATATATATATATATATATATATATATATATATATATATATATATATATATATATATATATATTAGAGGAACCTTAGCGATCATTGGAGTTAGGTTCCATAGAGACCACTAGGGTTCAAATATAGTGACCATCATGAATCAAAATATTCATTGACCACTAAGGGTCAAAGATGTCATCAACTACTAAAAACCAGGGGTCACCACTTTGGCGACCACTGATGTTAGTCACCTTCAGCGTCCAATAGGGTTAAGAAGCATTGGTGACCGATGAAAACATGAGCATTGGCGGCCAATTGAAATCACCACTTTTGGTGACCGCTAACTTTGAGATTCTTAGTAGCCACATAACATCATGATTCTTGGAAACCATCAAGGAGGTACAAATCTCAACGACCATGTGAAATCAAAACATGGCCACCACATAAGAGTTCAAAAAGTCAATGACCACATACATCAAAACTTAGCGACCCATCAAGAGAGAGAAAACTTGGCGACCATGGAGATATCAAAAACTCATCAACCACTAAGATCAAAATAGGTTGGTTATCATGAAAATCTGAAAGATCATTAAGTTGCATTCAATAGAGAGAATATCAACTCAAAATCCTAATTTAGCAACCATCAAAAGAGAGAGAGACAAAAGCCATCATTTTCACAAGCATGAAAGGAGAAAAACTTCCATTACTAAAGAAGGACTCATGCATAAGGATTTAGGGTTCAGTTAAGAAGATATACTACTCAAGAATCACCATATGAACAAAAACCCTAGATCAATGATACTATCTTTCTACTTGTAACAACATTTTCAACAAGGTCATCTGCATGCAAGATGAAACTAAACGATAATCATGGAGAAAGTTATATAACTTGCCTCAATGAAGATGGAGTAACTCCAAACATCAAGGTAGCATGAAGAAGAAAGGGAGAGAAACCCTAGCTTGAGGACTCCTTTATGGTTACAATAGCTCCTCTACTAATAAAATGCAAAACCCTAGGTTGGAAAGGCAAGAAAGAGATGTTCTTTAATCTCTAACTCAAGCACTATCATGGAATACCATGGGTTTTGTCCAAGAAGAGAAATAAGAAGGGAAGAACAATAAGGGAAATGTAGGAAAGAGGGAGATCTCACTTACTAAGACCAAGAAGAAGAAGAATATAGCACCAAATGATCACAAGAAGGGTAGATCCAAACCCTAGCTCCACATGCAAGGGGGGTCAGCCAAGCTCCTCCAACTTGAGCTCCTTCATCACAACCAAGCAAGGGGGACGAGATCCAAACAACCAAGGAAGGAAGAGAGAGGAATACTAGGTGTTTAAAAAGGTTGTTTGTGTGAAAAGAGAGAGGGTTATATATCATAGGGTTGGAGAGAGAGAAAGGGGGTTAGGTGTCATTCTAAGCATACCATGTGTCCAAAAGATCTCATCCATGCAAGCATGACACTCATCCATGCAACTAGAGAGACCCCATTGAGGAAAGCCATCGAACATGGTGGTCTAGGAAAAAAATGACTGCTAAGGATTTTCATCAACCAAGAAGCATCAGAAAACATAGTGACCATCAAGCATCTATAGAGACCAAGAGAGTCATAAAAGCAAATGACCGCAAAGAAATGCATCAAGCACCAATAATAGGGGTCACTGGAAAACATTATTGATCGCTAAAAAATAGTGGGCACATATAAATTTGGCATCCACCAAAAACTTAGAGGATCAACACCCATGGTCAAATATCAACTTAGGACATCCATGCAAACCCTAATCTCAACATGAGATGTTACCACATCAAACCAAGATGAAACAAGAAACCCCAAACCATAAACACAAGCAAAATCATGTGAAAACATGAGGCACAACAAGAATGTCACAAATTGCAAGAAAAACCCTAGATATGGGTAAATTTCTATTAGGTCCCAAACAAGCACATATACACATAACTAGCTCAAATAATGTCCAAACTGGACCAAACTTGAAACATTTATCCAAACTTTACCAAACTTGAAACATAAGTATGCAAAATGACATCAAAGCACATCACAAGATTTGATTAAGGTTTTAAGAATATAATTATAATAAGCAAGCATGATTAACCAAAAAGTAAGGTCAAGGGTCTTACAACCATAAACCCCTAATTAGAATTTTTCCCCTAAAATCCAATGCGAACAAAGATGGGTACTTCCTATGCATCTCATCCTCTAGCTCCCACATGGATTCCTACACATCACAGTGATGCCATAAAACTTAACTATGACTATATCCTTCTTCTTCAAATTCTTCACCCTTATATCCAAGATCAACACCGAATCCCCCACATACGCCACATCCTCCTCCAACTCAACCTCCATAGGATGCAACTTTAGCTTTGTATCAGGGTGACACTTCCTCAACATGGAAACATGGAAAACATCATGCAACCTATGCAACTCTGGTGGTAGCTCCAACTTGTATGCCACCTTGCTAACACGTGCCAAAACAAGGTATGGTCCCATAAACCTGGGAGCCAACTTACCCTTCTTACCAAACCTTAGCACACCTTTCTGAGGGGGAAAATTTAAGATACACATAGTCTCCAACTTGGAACTCAAGCGGTCTATAATGGTTATCAGCATAAGACTTCTGTCTATTCTGAGCAACCTTCAATTGTTGGTGCATCACCTTGATCTTCTTTGTACTCTATTGCACTAACTCAGGACCCAAAAGATGATACTCACCTGTCTCGTACCAACAAAGAGGTGGCCTACAACATCTTCTATATAAGGCTTCATACTGTTTTGTGTCTATACTCCTATGGCAACTATTGTTTTAGGCAAACTCTATTAAACTCATATGCACATCTCAACTTCCCATAAACTATAAGACGCAAGCTCTCAGCATATTTTCCAATATATGAATGGCCCTTTTAGACTGGCCATCTGTTTGTGGATGAAAGTTTGTGCTAAACCTCAATTGTGTCCCCATAGCTGCATGTAGACTTTCCCAAAATGACTTGTGAACTATGGACATCTGTCAGATACTATGGTAACTAGGATACCATGCAGACAAACTATCTCATCAACATATATTTGTTCCAACTTCTCAATTGTATATGTTGTCTTGACTTGAAGGAAATGATTTAACATGGTCAGCCTATCCACTATCACCCATATGAAATCATGACCTTTGGTTGTCCTAGGCGTAACCACAAAGTCCAGGGTGATATGATCCCATGTCCACTGCGGTATTGAAAATGGTTGTAAAATTCCTCCAGGCTTCTAATGTTTAGCTTTGACCTACTGACAAACTAGACATCTAGAAATGAACTCTTCCACATCCCGCTTCAGACCAGGACACCAATATAGATCCTTCAGATTATGGTATGTCTTGGTATTGCCAGGATGCATCATGCACATTGATGAGTGAGCCTCCTCAAGAACCATCTTCCTCAAACCATCAACATTTGGAATCACTATCCTGTTATGAAATCAAATTGTCCCATCCTCTATCTCATAAAAGCCATCATACTTCTTGTTGATAAACTCTTCCTAGATGTTATATATCATGGTATTATTCTACTACACATCTTTGATCTGCTACATCAAGGTTGGCTTCACTTGTAACTGTGCTAACAAACCTGCCAATAAGGAAACCTCAAGTTGTACGTTCATCTGATAAAGAGACACCAACATGTCTCTCTTATGGAATACCAAAGCATGTAACTATACCTTGTGAGTAGATGAAGATGAAGATGAATTCATGCTCAACACATCTGCCACCATGTTTGCCTTCCATAGATGGTAGAATATATTAAAATCATAGTCCTTGATCAACTCCATCCATCTACCTTGTCTCATGTTCAACTCCTTCTTTGAGAAGATATACTGAAGGTTCTTATGGTCGGTGAATATCTGACACTTCTCACCATACAAATTGTGCCTCCAGATCATCAAGACATTGACCACTGCTACAATATCTAGATCATGTGTCTAGTAGTTCTCCTTATTTTTCTTAAGCTATCATGAAGCAAAAAAATCACGTTCTTGTCTTGCATCAACACGCATCCCAAGATGTTCTTTGAAGCATAACAAAAGACAATGTATCGTTTCCCTTTTTTTGGCAGAACTAATGCGGGTGCACTGGTCAACTTCTCCTTCAAAAGATGGAAAGAACGTTGACACTTGTCATCCCAGATAAAAGGAACACCTTTCCTTGTCAACTTGGATACAGGTAACACAACAACACTGAAATTCTTTATGAATCTCCTATAGAAACCAACCAAACCTAGGAACTTCAAACCTATATTGGTGTCTTGGTCTGATCCCACTCCAGCATAGATTCTGCCTTCTTTGGGTCTATGCAAACACCCTTAGCCAATATGACATGCCCCAAAAAAGACACCTTGGTCAACCACAACTTGCACTTGTTGAACTTGGCATACAGCATCTATTGCCTCAAAAATGTCAAAGCCTAGTGAAGGTGTTGTTCATGCTACTAACTGTCTCTAGAGTATATCAAGATGTCATCGATGAACACTACCATGAATTGATCAAGGTAAGGTCTAAACACCCTATTCATCAGATCCATGAAAGCTATCAGCGTGTTGGTTAGCCCAAATGGCATAACCACAAACTCGTAGTGATCATACCTAGCCCTAAAAGTAGACTTGGGTGTGTCATCCACCTTGATCCTTGGCTGATGGTATCCTGACCACATATCTATTTTTGGGAACACCTTAGCACCTCTCAGTTGATCAAATAGATCATTTATCCTCTACAACACATACTTATTCTTTATCATGGCCTTGTTCAACTGTCGATGATCTATACACAACCTCATGGAACCATCCTTCTTCTTCAAGAACAACACAGGAGCACCCCATGGGGAAGTACTCGGTCTGATGAAACCTTTCTCGAATAGTTCCTACAACTATTTATTCAACTTCTACATCTCTATTGGTGCCATCCTGTAAGGTGACTGTGTTATGGGTTGTGTTCTAGGAACAAAATTGATCTCAAAATCAATCTATCTTGGAGGGGAGCACTAGGAAACACTTTGATAAATATATTTTCAACTCTCACACTACATGTACCTCCTGGATACTAGGACTCATCACCTTGGTATCCACAAAATTAGCCAAGAAAGCTTCACATTCTTATTTCATCATCCTCTTTGTTGTCATAGTTGACACCAAACACATAGGAAGAATCTGCCTATCTCCATGGAAGATCCACATAGCATATCAGTTGTAGAACATTGCCACCTTGGAACTACAATCCAAAACCACCTTATACCTCTTCAAGGTATCCATCCCTAGGATCACATCCAATCCATGAATGTCAAATGACATAAGATTCACTTGAATGATGCATCCTGAAAAAAAAAACACAAGATGGACAACTCTCGTAACTCAATAGAACCAACTAAAGGGGTCCTTAGCCAAATACTATCAGATCTAACACAAATAAGTAGATAACAACTATTTATCACCTCTCTTGTAATAAAAGAGTGTGTCACACCTGGGTCAACTAAAATAGATATGAAAGAAACTTGTAACACCCCTGACCAAGGTTTTGGGATAACCCTAGAAGTTTTGCCTAGTTAAGATAATAGGAACCTTGTATTAATCTTTTGAAAAGTAATTAAGAGTAAAGGAGAGCTCAAGTTTCAAATTTAGTCCTATTTGAATGTTGTTTGAGCAATGTTTGCTTGTTTGGGACCAAAGTGCAATTTACCCAAGATAAGGGGTTATCTTGCAATGTGTCACATTATGGGTGTACCCGTAGTGCTTTAGCATCATAAGAAAGATCATGATGCCAAGGGGCTCCTTGTGGAAAGCCTAAGTTCCAAGTTGAACTTATATGGTTGATGCTTATATGATAAGTTTATGTGTAACTTGCAATTTACCAACAATGTGGGGCTGATGTGCAATTTATCATCTCTAAAGTGTCCCAACATCATAATAAAGACCATGATGCCAAGGGTCACCTTGTGGAAATCCTAAGTTCCAAGTTGAACTTATATGGTTGATGCTTATACGAAAAGTTTATGTGTAACTTGTAATATACCCACAATGTGGGGCTGATGTGCAATTTATCATCTCTAAAGTGTCCCTACTCTCTCTTAGTATAATATATAGGAGAGAGAAAGGAAGGGGTGCCTTTTTTTATTATTGGTCGAGTGATAACACTTTTGGTAGTGAAAGAACTCAAGAATGTTGAGTATCTTGAACCATAGATGACGTTGTGTCGACTTATGAAGGGTATATGGGGATGCCTATCGGTTTATAAACCACACATGAAGTCCCCTATCAGTTTGGAAACTTCTGGAAACACTCATATTGGGCTAAGCACCTCAAGTAGTTGAAGCATGTCGTTTTTGATGTTCCTTACAAAAGATGTATCAGTTTGCACATAACACGAGAATTGGGTTGAGAAATCTTGTCAAGCAAGATACCCAATGGCTGGTATCTTGCCTATGGATTATCCTCAAGAGTTTTTCATGTCAAGTTAATCATGTTTTCATGATTCCACCATGCATGGACATGTGTAACCTACTTACATATGGTGATGATACCTCTCATATAGTTTGTCTCATGAGCCTCAACTATAAAAACCTCTCCTTTCACCTCCTAGTAAACATTTCGACCCTCATATCATCTCTTGCTTGGTGGATGACCCCAGGATCTCAAGGATGAAGAGGAAGGCCGATCATCTTACCCAAGGTAAATGGTGATCTTCTACCTTGAATGGGCTATTCTTCTTGAAATATGATTCTTTCTTTCTTTCCTACTTCACCAGGTTCCTTACTATGAAATCTTCTTCTTTATGGAGGTGAAGTTACGACCAAATCTTGGACTTTTGATTAGTCATCTTCAACCTTGAGAATGTGAATCTTTGGATCTTGAAGCTCTAGTGATGATCTTGAGGCTGGTTATATTACTCAACTTGAATTCTATTGCTATTCACATTCAATTATACAATACTTAGTTATTCCTTCTCAATTTCGATTTCCCTTGATTAAATAATGAATCTATGAGATCTAATAGAAACATGGGGCTATTTTCCATGAAATAGAGTGTTAAGGGATGAAGGTTTGAAGCTTTAAGATGATCAAGCTGATGTTCCACTAAGCACCTCAAAACTGATATCCCTCTAAGCACCTCAAGGTTGTCATCCCTCTAAGCACCTCAAGGTCATTATCCCTTTAAGCGCCTCAAGGTCGATATCCCTTTTAGAACCTGAAGATCGATATTGCTTGATGTGTTATGAGCAAAATAAAGTGATAGTGAGGTCAACACATGAGATGGTGGTGTGGCTAATACACCAATGTGTGGTGTGGCTCATACACCAATGTGTGTTGCGGCCAATATACTAATGTGTAGTAAGGCCGATACAGAAAGGTATGGTGCGGCCGATACTGAAAAACCACTAGAGGGGGGGTGAATAGGGTTTTATAATGATTTTAATTATATTTCAACTCAAACAACCACAATTGAGATAATAAGAAGGAGACAAAGTGTTTAGAGTGGTTCCAACCTTAGCAAATACTAAGGTAGTCAATCCACTACCCGGTTGCTTACCCAACCAGGATTTTGAAAGTATTTAATTTTATTACCTCGAAAGGATGTTACATAAAATTACAACACTTTCAACACCCTTTGGACAGCCTTCACCTTGAAGTAGTCTCACCAACCTTGAAGCAGCCTTCCTTGAAGTAACTTCAAGCTCCCCCTTGAAGTAGCCTTCCTCTTGAAGTAGCTTCCCATTGAGACAACCTTCTTGAAGTAGTCCAAAGACCTCCTTCTCCACCAAGAAGATCAAACCCTCTCCAATCCGCAACCTCCAACCCTAGGAGTAGCAAGGAGAGTACAAGTAATAAGAATAAACAAGAAGGGAAACAAAAATTACAATTACCACTTGTAGCACAAGGCTTGATTTCCTATATCAAGCATTTTGATCTCCTAACCAATGAGTATGGAAGTGTAAGTTTAGTGGGTAGGAGATTCTAGCCTATATGACACGAATTTAGAGCAAAGGAAATATGTATCTAGTACTAGAGTTGCTCAATTGCTCAAGAATAGATTGCCAATTGGAAGTATGTAAGCTCAAGGATTGCACAAGTGTGTTTTGGATGTCCTAAGGCTTGTCCTATTTATAGGAATGGTCTATGAATGCTTAAGGATGTTCTAGACACTTTCTAGGGGGTTATAAGTGCTCAACTAGTGGTTAGGTATCCATTAGTTGCTTTAACAATGACTAGTTAATTAATTCTAAAAGTGCAGAAAGAGACATTCTCGGTCGAGGAATTGTCGACCGAGATCCCAGTCGGTTGAGGTCTTTGTCAACTGAGGGACAGTCTGGAACAAGGTGTATAACGTTCTAGTCCAACTCCCAAATACCTTGTTTGCAGTGTATAACGGCTACCTGGTCATTCTCGGTCGAAGAGTTTGTCGACTGAGAGTGTCTCGATCGAGAAGTTTGTCGACCGAGAATGACTCCATTTCAATATTTTCAACTAAGTACTAAGTGTATGTATGAGTGTGCAGATGTGACACTATTGTAGGGGATGACCTATCTAAGTGTTGTGATTGACTAGGGAAGATTTAAATGCTTGATTTACATGATATCTAAGTACTTTTACATTATATACTTGTACAAGTTTTTACATTTGATTACAATCATGAAATTAAAACATTTTGAGCATATAGATCTCCTAAGAGTTTGTCATCCACCTAATTCCTGCAACACTCAAGTAGCACGTTAGATCCACAAGAATGAAATGTTTGTCATTATCAAAACAAAGGGATTTAAATGATGTCCATTTATCCAACAATCCCCCCCTCTTTGAAGATGACAAACATTTCCAAAATATAAATCAACTAGTCTTTAAAATGAGTTGAGTTTCATACCTGAGATTTACTTTGTAAATTCTTTCTCTTGTTATATAAAATGTGTGCTTATTATTCCCAAAGAAGTATGGAACATGAAATCCAATTCTTAGGGAATATAGAAACTTTTAATGTAAAGCCAAGAGATTATGAAGATTATGAAACTCATTGATTGAGTTTTTACAACTATTTAAGATTTACATTTATTTCTCCCCCTTTGTCATTTAAAAAAGATATCCTTTTAAAATAAATGTTGAAAACTCCCCCTTAATTTGTTCTCCCCTTAAAAAAAATAACCAAAAAATCATTAGAAAAGATGTCCATTAGAAGCCAAAATGGCACGATTAAAATCATTTTAAGAAGCACAAATGTCAAAGAAAACATCTTCTAAGGGAGTGATGAGTAGTTGCTTCCTTTTTTTATTGAATTGATCTAGTGGAAGCGGTTTTATGAAAATATCAGCCAATTGATCTTCTGTATCAACATGATGAAGGGATACATGATTTTTAGAAATATGATCCCTTAAAAAATGATGACGGATTTCAATATGTTTGGCACGGCTGTGTAAAATAGGATTATGTGCTAAGTTTATAGCACTTGTATTGTCACAAAAGATAGGTGTGGATGAAAAAGTAAAGCCATAATCATTTAACACTTGTTGCATATAAAGCACTTGAGCACAACAAGATCCGGCTGCAATATATTCAGCTTCATTTGTAGAGAGGGCAACCGTGTTTTGTTTCTTGCTAAACCAAGATACTAAAGCTCTTCCTAGCAAGAAACAACTACCGCTTGTGCTCTTGCGATCAATTCGACAACCAACATAGTCAGCATCGGTATAAGCCTTAAAGTCCAAAGATTGTCCTTTAGGATACCATATACCATAACTTGTGGTGCCGGCTAAATATCGTAAAATCTGTTTGGCAGCTTGAAAGTGAGTTTGCATAGGTTGTGATTGAAAATGAGCACAAAGACCAACAGAAAACATGATGTCCGAACTAGAAGCGGTTAAGTAAAGAAAGCTACCAATCATAGCTCTATACAAGGAATCATCAATAGGTTCCCCATTTTCATCCTTATCAATTTTAGTAGAGGTAGCCATTGGAGTGGTAGCATGTTTGCAATGGTCCATCCCAAAACATTTTAAAAGTTCATTGGTATTCTTCTCTTGGCTGATAAAAATCCCAGCGAGCGTTTGCTTTATTTGAAAACCAAGAAAGAAAGTCAGTTCTCCCATGAGACTCATTTCAAATTCTTTTTGCATAATATCACTAAATTGTTTGCACAAAGATTCATTTGATGCACCAAAAATAATATCGTCAACATATATTTGAACAACTAGAAAGTTAGAGTGATATATTTTGAAAACTAAAGTAGAATCTGAATTTCCAATAAGAAAATTGTTATCAAAGAGATAGTTCTTGAGCCTTTCATACCAATTTCTAGGTGCACCTTTTTCCGGTATTTCAAAACCAGGTGGTTGGGCAACATATACTTCTTCTTGTATTATTCCATTGAGAAATGCACTTTTGACATCCATTTGGAACACTTTAATGTTTTTGTGGGCGGCTATAGCTAGTAGCATTCTAATGGCTTCAAGTCTTGCTACTGGTGCATAAGTTTCATCAAAGTTTATTCCTTCTTGTTGATTATATCCTTGTGCTACTAACCTAGGTTTATTTCTAACTATTTCCCCAGCTTCATTTAACTTATTCCTAAAAACCCATTTAGTTCCAATAATGGTTTTATCTTGTAGTTTAGGAACTAAGACCCATACATCATTTTTAGTGAATTGGTTTAATTCTTCTTGCATTGACATTATCCAATAGTCATCTTTTAGGGCTCCAGTCACCTTCTTAGGTTCAATTATAGAAACAAATGCCATATTTGCAACATCTCTAAAAGATGAACGGGTTTTGACTCTATCATTAGGATTTCCAATGATCAGTTCTTGAGGATGATCTTTAATGAGTCTAGGAACAGGTTGTTGTGTCTCAACTTGTTGATCATTAGTAGCATTTTTGTCATCATCAGTTGGTATGGATAAATTTTCTAATTGATGAGTAATATCAACTACCTCAAGATTTTCATTTTGTAGTTCTTCATGAAAAGTAATGTGAATGGATTCCTCAACTTTTCTAGAGATAGTGTTGTAAACTCTAAATGCTTTACTAGAAGTTGAATATCCCAAGAAAAAAGCTTTTTGTGATTTAGAGTCAAACTTGTCTCTATCATCTTTTGTGTTCATGATATAGCAAGTTGATCTGAAAGTATGAAAATAGTCAACCCTTAGTTTCTTAGTATATATGATTTCATATGGTGTTTTTTCAAATAAGAGTGAACGGTTACTCTATTTAGCACATAGCAAGCTGTGTTTACTGCTTTAGCCCAAAATGTTTTAGGTGTACTATGTTCAAGCATCAGAGTCCTAGCCATTTCTTGTAGTGATCAATTTTTCCTTTCAACTATGCCATTTTGTTGTGGAGTGCGTGGAGTAGAAAAATTGTGAGTGTAGCCTTGAGATGTGCACAATTCTTCAAATAGATGGTTCTCAAATTCTCCACCATGATCACTCCTAATTGTGCATATATTGCTTTGTAGTATATTTTCAATCTTGGAACAAAATTGTATGAAAACTTGAATAGTATCATCTTTATTTGCAAGAAAATGTACCCATGTATATCTACTATAATCATCAACAATAACAAAACAATATCTTTTCCCGCCAATACATTGTGTCCGCATAGGTCCGAACAAATCCATATGAATAATTTCTAGTGATCTACATGTGCTAAGTACATTTTTGGGTTTAAAAGAGGTTTTAGTTTGTTTACCCAAAGTACAAGGCTCACAATTTTCAGATTGATCAAAAGATAACTTAGGTAAACCACGAACAAGATCATATTTAACTAGCTTTTTGATAACATGTGAGCTAGCATGACCTAATTTTCTATGCCATAGTTGTAAAGAATTTTCTTTTGCAAGTAAGCATTTTCCAACTACATATTGCATAGAGTTAGGTCTAAGAATATAAAGATTTCCAACTCTTTTTCCTTCATAAACAACATTTGTAGTATTTTCTATTAGTAACTTGCAACAATTTTTGTTGAATAAAACATCATATCCACTATCACATAATTGACTAACACTTATTAAATTATGGTGCAAACCATCGACAAGTAAAACATTCTTTATTTCAAGGTTTGTACCAATATTACCTATTCCAATGATTTTACCTTTACCATTGTCTCTAAAAGTGAATGTTCCACTTTTCTTTTCCTCAAAAATTTTAAATGTATCCTTGTTCCCGGTCATGTGTTTCGAACATCCACTGTCGACTACCCAATCCTGCATTAAGATATAGGTTTTGGTACCCATGTGATGGTCCATTATGGTTAAGTACATTTAATAACAAATTGAGCATGTTTTAACAAAGAAAACTGAACAAAACTTCATTCGGTCGACAAAAGTTCGACCGACAGATGTCTCGGTCGACCAATTTGTCGATCGAGAAAGTTGCTATTTTACAAGTTAAAACTGAACAGAAATAGAAATCCGCTTGGTCGACCATTTTTCGACCGATATTTGCTCCGATCGATAGTTTCTCGACCAGAATAGTTGCTGTTTCACTAAAATTCTGTTGTAGATTTTGATTTTTCACAGGCATTCTCTCGGTCGAATATTTTCTCGACCGAGAATATCTCGGTCGAACTATTTGTCGACCGACAATGTTTGTGTTTGTCTCAGTAATTTGTTTATATCAGTTTTGAATTTAAAACAATACATGAAGCTATTTTCTTAGTTGAGATAAGACATTTTGATGTTCAAAAACAAGTATTTGATCATATCTCAACTAAATTACATTCAAGTCTTCTAAGTTTGAGGTTTGGCGACCCAAACTAACTCAGAATCCTTCTTCTTATAAGGGCATGAAAAAGAGACGAGAAAAAAATGACAAGAAACAGAGTCAATTTCATTTCTCTTTCTATGATTTGGAATTGTGTTCTTAGGTACAAACATGATCTTGGTCTTGGATGCTTGAGCTCTTTTAGGTTGATTTCCTTTTGGAACATATCCTAAGCCTCTTCTTCCATTGTAGCTAGAAGAATATTTTAGAATATTATCAAGAACTTCATCCCCCCTTAAGCCATTAATTTCTCTCTGTAACTTAGCAATCTTATCCATCTTATTATTAATATCTATCCTTGCTTGATCTAAATCATATAATAAAGAGTTTCTTTCCTTAACAACATTATCATAATCTAAATGATTACATAGAATAGGTTGAGTCTGAAAATTGTTTAGTCTAGCAAGCAAATCAACCTTTTCTTGAGAAAGAAGATCATGATTCATTTCTAAAGTAAGTAAATTCATATTGCAATCATTTAAAGATGATTTCAAAGTAAAATTTTCAGAAGCAATATTGTTCTTTTCAGAAGAAAGATCATTCAATTTAGCATATAGATCATCATTAGTTTTAGTCACCTTCTTTAGTTTCTTTTTGCAGTCAACATACTTGTCATGAGTTTCTTGTAGACTAATGATTAGATCTTCTTTTGGAACGTCTAGAAGTCTTACCTCTTGGGGATCATCATTATCATCTTCTTTTGCCATGAGACACTCCACATTCTCTTCTCCACTTTCACTATCACTTGACTCATCCCACGCAGCTTTATAAGCTTTTTCTCCCTTCTTCTTGGATGAGCTTTTCTTTCCTTTCTTTGCTTTGGGACATTCATTTTTGAGATGTCCTTTCTTTCCACATTCAAAACACCTAGGAGGGGAAGAAGAAGAACTAGCAATTTTGTTAGATCTGAATCTTCTATATTTCTTACCATTAACAATTAGGGCTTCTTCTCCTTCTCCATCACTTGTTTCATCACTTTCTTGCGTGATAATCTTTGAAGCTTTTAGAGCCATATCTTTCTTTCTTCCTTGTTGAAGTTCACGCTCTCTTCGTTCCTCTTCCTCCAAGGTTGCCTCATGTGCTTCTAGGTTTCCAATGAGTTTCTCCATCCTTAGTCGGGTGAGATCATTTGCTTCTTCAATAGCAGTCACCTTGGGCTTGTACTTGGGAGGGAGAGATCTAATAGTCTTTGACACCTGATCTTCTTCACTGATCACTTTGCCTAAAGCGTTCAAACCATTTACAATAGAAGAAAAGTTTGCATACATTTCACTAATAGACTCATTTTGATCCATACAAAACTGTTCAAATTTTTGCTTAAGCATTCTGATTTTAGAATTCTTAACTTGAACAGTTCCTTCATATGTTATAGAGAGTCTATGCCATATCTCATATGCCGTTTCACAATTTGATATTCTATTGAATTCACCAACAGAAATTGAACAATAGAGTATACTTACAACTTTTGCATTCATTTGGGCGGATCTTACCGTATTAGCATCCCAATTTGCATACTTTATTTGAGGAAATTCATATGGATTTGATACCATCCTCCATAAATCCCAGCTGATTCCTTGGAAGTAGAACTACATCTTCCTATTCCAGTAAGTGTAGTTAGTGCCTTCAAAAGGTGGAGGTCTTGCCATAAGTGTTCCTTACAAGTTGAGGTTGTTGAGTACCCCGCCATCCATTCTTCAAGACTTTGTTAAAGTTCCTTGAAGCCTTGCTATAATACCAATTGAAAAACCACTAGAGGGGGGGGTGAATTGGGTTTTATAATGATTTTAATAATATTTCAACTCAAACAACCACAATTGAGATAATAAGAAGGAGACACGGTGTTTAGAGTGGTTCCAACCTTAGCAAATACTAAGGCAGTCAATCCACTACCCGGTTGCTTACCCAATCGGGATTTTGAAAGTATTTAATTTTATTACCTCGCAAGGATGTTACATAAAATTACAACACTTTCAACACCCTTTGGACAACCTTCACCTTGAAGTAGTCTCACCAACCTTGAAGCAGCCTTCCTTGAAGTAACTTCAAGCTCCCCCTTGAAGTAGCCTTCCTCTTGAAGTAGCTTCCCGTTGAGACAACCTTCTTGAAGTAGTCCAAAGACCTCCTTATCCACCAAGAAGATCAAACCCTCTCCAATCCACAGCCTCCAACCCTAGGAGTAGCAAGGTGAGTACAAGTAATAAGAAAGAATGAGAAGGGAAATAGAAATTACAATTACCACTTGTAGTACAAGGCTTGATTTCCTATATTAAGCGTTTTGATCTCCTAACCAATGAGTATGGAAGTGTAAGTTTAGTGGGTAGGAGATGCCAGCCTATAGGACACGAATTTAGAGCAAAGGAAATATGTAGCTAGTACTAGAGTTGTTCAATTGCTCAAGAACAGATTGCCAATTGGAAGTATGTAAGCTCAAGGATTGCATAAGTGTGTTTTGGGTGTCCTAAGGCTTGTCCTATTTATCGAAATGGTCTATGAATGCTTAAGGACGTTCTAGACACTTTCTAGGGGGTTCTAAGTGATCAACTAGTCGTTAGGTATCCATTAGTTGCTTTAACAATGACTAGATAATTAATTCTGAAAGTGCAGATAGAGACATTCTCGGTCGAGGAATTGTCGACTGATATCCCAGTCGGTCGAGGTCTTTGTCGACCAAGGGACATTCTGAAGCAAGGTGTATAACATTCTAGTCCAACTCCCAACTACCTTGTCTGCAGTGTCTAACGGCTACCTGGGTCATTCTCGGTCAAAGAGTTTGTCGACCGAGAGTGTCTCGGTCGAGAAGTTTGTCGACCGAGAATGACTCTGTTTCAATATTTTAAACTAAGTACTAAGTGTATGTATGAGTGTGCAGACGTGACACTATTATAGGGGATGGCCTATCTAAGTGTTTTGATTGACTAGGGAAGATCTAAATGCTTGATTTACATGATATCTAAGTACTTGTACATTATATACTTGTACATTATATACTTGTACAAGTTTTTACATTTGATTACAATCATGAAATTAAAACATTTTGAGCATATAGATCTCCTAAGAGTTTGTCATCCACCTAATTCCTGCAACACTCAAGTAGCACGTTAGATCCACAAGAATGAAATGTTTGTCATTATCAAAACAAAGGGATTGAAATGATGTCCATTTAGCCAACAGATACACCAAAGCATGGTGCGTCCGATACACATAAGTAAGGTAAAGGTGTTACACCCAAGTGAGGTAAAGGTATTATACTGAAATAAAAATAAGATATTACAGTAAAATATATGTAACTATGAGGTGTGAGAATGATATACCAAAGGAGGATAAGGTCATTACTTAATAAAGGAGGGAATTGATGGATATGATGATGCTTAGCCCAATATCATATAACCCTAACCCTAGAAACTGATACACTCACAAACCAATCCCTATCTTGTCTAATACAAGTATTATGGATGACACACTTAGGCCTACACACCATGTGAAGGTGTGAGTAATACATTCCTTAACGTCTTGGTCGACACACCAATTAATGGTGAGGTTAATTGGAGAAGGAAATTAAGGTATTTTGAAGGTTCACCCAATACAACCATAACACTAATGGCCGATACACAAAGGGATAGCTAGGATGATACCCTAGTTGATGGTGTGGTTGACACACTAATTGGTTGAGTGGCTGATACCCCATGAATATACAATGGTTGATATACCTCAAGCACCTCACAATAGATACTACCCTAACCACCTCTAAATCGATACCATGATATGTGCTTTGGTCGATACAAGCAATGGTGTCATGTCCGACACAAGTGAGTGTATCTAGGCAAACACAAAGGTTAGTGAGTAGGCCGATACACCTTGATGAATGTAGGTCGATAAACCTTGATGAGTGTAGGCCGATACATGATGAACATTATCAATTGATACACTAGGAAGTAATGAGATGGATGCACTTTGATAAGTGTAGGCTAATGAACTCTAGAGAGGGTCAAGCCAATGTAATACTATGTTGAATTCAATATCCTAGTAAGGATGAGAAAGAAACTTATACTACTCATATGATGAAGGTAATGTATCATGTTGATAATCAAATAATGATAATCAATGAAAGTAATCAAGTATGCTCGAGTACTTAGGGCAAGGAGACAAGCGACTAGATGAGAGGAGTTAGGAATCAAGGTTTGGTGGTTAATTATAACCCTGGAAGCCCTAATCGGCTGCAATAGAACCCTAACCATAATCATGAAAGGGTTGTAACTTGATTGAGTGATTATCTGTGATACAAATGAATTTAAAGATAATAAAATAAGATTCTAGAAAGGAGGAATTATGGTTAAGGGTGAGTTATTGAATATAACCCTGGAAACCCTAATTGGTTGAAAAGAGAAACCCTAACCCTAATCACAAGAGGGAGTATAACTTGAAATTGCATGTTGATAGAATTTAATGCATACAATAATTTAATGAAATATTAACCAAGAAGATATTATGAACACAACCAAATGAGGGCTATAGTGGTTATAATATAATATAGCTTGAAGATGCCTTATTAGAATTATAGAATACAAGTATCACAGGAAGGATGTGAATAGGTCTGATGACCTGGAAGCATATTGCCTAGTAAGGTGATGTGGTACTCAATGGGGAGATTAAGGGATTGATATCCCATGAAGAAAAAATAGGGTAACACAAAGGTGTATCAACTATCAAAGAATTCTTAGTAATATGATATACCTTTCATACTTATAACTTGATTGATGCTATAAGATGTTGTATTACATTTAACCCATCACCTGGAAACAATCTTAGGATTGATAGAGATCAATACCTAGAAAAATAATCATAGGATTGATAGAGATCAATACCTGACAGTATAATCACAGGATTGATAGAGATCAATACCTCACAGTATAATCACATGATTGATAGAGATCAATACCTCACAGTATAATCAGGGGATTGATAGAGATAAATAACTGGCAATATAATCATGGGATTGATAGAGTTCAATACCTGACAGTATAATCACATGATTGATAGAGATCAATACCTCACAGTATAATCACATGATTGATAGAGATCAATATCGGGCAGTATAATCATAGGATTGATAGAGATCAATACATGGAAGTATAGTCACAAGATTGATAGATATCAATACCTGGCAGTATAATCACAGGATTGATAGAGATCAATACCTATCCGTATAATCACATGATTGATAGAGTTCAATACCTGGCAGTATAATCATAGGATTGATAGAGATGAGTACCTGGCAGTATAATCATAAGATTGATAGAGATCAATACCTGGCAATATAATCACAAGATTGATAGAGATCAATATTTGACAGTGTAATCACAGGATTGATAGGGATAAATACCTAGAAGTATAATCACAGGATTGATAGAGATCAATACCTGACAGTATAATCATAGGATTGATAGAGATCATTACTTGGCAGTATAATCATAGGATTGACAGAGGTCAATACCTGGATGTATATTCACATGATTCATCGATATCTTACCATGACAATATGAACACATGATAATATTGAGATCATGGTATAACATGATAGATAAATGACATACATGTTCTTCATATTCCTTCTAAAAAGATTGAATAACCTATTGGACAGTCATAGATATTTGATGTGCTCATTTATGGGGATACCTTGTTATGTTCATATTATAAATGGAACATCTTAGCATAGTTGTTTCTGTATCATTATCTTTGACTAAAAAATTATATTCATGATAATAATAGTGTTGTGGGGGAGTTATATCTCCCGCTGGGACTTTTTTCTCACCCTGTGGGTTCCAAAACTTTTTAGGTGGATGTGCATAAGGTAGCAAAGATTGTGTAGCTAAGACAAGACAACAACAGGAAGTATACCTATAATTTTGAGGTGGTGAGTTGTCAGATGTGTCTTGTTGTAGATAAAAGTCCTATGTGTCATCCCTGTACTCTCAAGTCCTTGAGGGATAGTTTCATATCTGATTTTACGATCGATCTAGTTTTTGGCTAAAAGGTGGTAATTGCTAATAGTTTGTTCATGTACATGCTTTTGGTAAAAGCAAACTAATATCGGATGAAATAAGGATGTTGCTGAGACAGCAAATGTGTGATGCATCATCTTGTATACGTCTGTCTTTGGGACTTTCTATAAAGAGTTTCCTGGCATTGGATCTCTTAAAAAAATGGTTTAATTTTTTAGTGATTTTCAGTAAATCTGTTGCTAATGGTTATTTCATCTTGGTTTTGTGTACACATGTTGTGTTTGTGATGACATGTGTTACAATTTTGGTATCAGAGCTATAGGTTTGATGAGTCTACAGGGACATAGGACTAAGGTTGTTGAGTCTGTTTTAGTGTCCTCTAGTATGTCTAATAGTGACTTTTGCTTATGCAGAAGAAAGGACTATGCTTAAAGATGTTTGGAGAACATGATGAATATATTGTTGTAAGCAATATTGCTGTACCAGGAGAAGGCGCAAGGGATTAGGCAAGAGAAGAACAAGTGCTTGAGAATCCCCAACCTGATCCACTCATGATATAGAACCCTACTTTTCATGCACTCATTGGGCAGGTTATGACAACGGTGATGCATATAGTGGACTGAACATTAGCAATACAACCTAGGGCACAGTCCCCAATGCAGAATTTTTGGGTTCTGATGAGACCTTTGAATGGATATGCTATGTAGGAGCTATAGAATATGCTGGAATAGCTGACCTAGTAGATGGTGGCTCACTGAGTTAGAAAAGGCTTTCAAGATCCTTAGTATCCTAGATACTTACAAAGTCAAGCATGTTGTGTACCTTTTAAAGGGCAGTGTTGGCCACTGGTGGGCCGTAGAAGAGGTAAAAAGGAATGATGAAGAGGTTGGCTGGGATGAATTTCATCGAGAATTTATCAATAAGTACTTTCCACATACATACTTAGACAAAAAGATCTCACAGTTTGAGGGGATTCGGAAAGGAACCCTAACAATTAATGAGTATGAGGCTAGGTTTATGGAACTTTTGCGATTTTGTCCTTAGATGGCTACTACTAAGTAGGAGAGGATCTGACGTTTTGAGGAAGGATTGAATGTTGAGATGTCTACCTCAGCATCTACTTTGAAAAGTAGAGAGAGATTTGCCACATCCATGCAATCTGTACGGAGAATAGAAAGGTATGTGATAGAGAAACATGAGGCAAACCTCAAAAAGAGATCTACACAGTCACATGTATAGTTATTTTGTGGTTTTAAATAGAAAAAGTTCTCAATACCACCAGAACAACAAGCATTTAGTACACCAATAAAATGGTCACCAAGTCGAGGCAGAGGTTGGAGTTCACCTCCACCAAGAATTCCAAGTGTACCTTTAGTATCAATGAGGAGATTACCTAGGTCACAACATGGTGCCCGAGCTTGCCACAAGTTTGGACAAATAGAACATTTGAGGTGGCACTGTCCAAGAAGAAATAATGAAGTAACCCAACAACTAATGCATAATCTGTAGGGGTCACAAAGACTGTAGTTTGGTGGAGTAGAAGGATGGGGACGAGGACAAGCGTCTCAGGATGGTTCATCTACTTCAGGTAGTAGAGGATGAGGGCAATAGTAGGCAATGGCTAGACTCTGTGTTGAGTCAAAATGTGACACCAGATAACCCGTAATAGGTAACATGTCAGATAGGAATTTCCCATTCTGACTTATCTCTCTTTATTCTGCCTATTAATCATAAGAAGGATAGGTGTTGTTAAGTTTCCTTTGGTTAGTCCTTTTGTGGACACGAGGAAGATAAGAAGAGGACTAGAATTTATATTCTATGTAGTATTCTCTAAAATGTTTTGTGATTTCTTTAGTTCATGTAAAAGAGGAAGAGGTGTAAAAGAGACACCTGGAGAGAACCAGAGATACTAAGTCTTAGAACATAAAAGATAATGTTAAGGTAATAAACATGATATAAAATAAAGTGCATACTACCTAATCTCAGTGCTTGAATACCCTAGCTGAGTATTCAATTATTGAAGGTAAGGTAAGTATGGGAATCTTAAATTGTTATCTTTGTGATTACTCTGATCAAGTAGTCATTTTGAGACAATCTAATGGGCATAATGAAATGGGAGATGTGGCATAGATGTTCTTACCATATCCTAATTGTAATAAAGTGGAACCTGAGTTAATCTTAGACCAACCTGTGAGTATAAGAAAATGTAAGGTACAATCCTTATGATATGAGAAAGGGAACAAGGAAGATGATCCCTACTCAATAAAAGATATGTAAAGAGTAATGATGTGTAATCATCTTTACAATTCCTATGCCAATGGAAAGGAAACCAAGATGAAACTGGATTGAATGACACATGAATAGTTGAAAACTCATATAATAACCAAAGGAAGTTGGTATTTCCTTCTTCTTGATAAGAAGTCCATGGATAATTATATGGAAATTAGAGGAGTATGTTTTCTTGTGTTCTTTCCTTTCAAGGATGTGGTAGTCAAGTGAGTCTTATGTCAATTGATGTGCATGGTTTTGATGTGACCATGAGATGGATGCTTGAAAAGGGTTAGTTATGCTTGGATTTTTGTTCCAAGAAAATGATATCTGAGACTGATAATGTTATGCGTACCTTCTATAATAATAAAAGATTCTTCTGATGTGTTTGATATCACTAATGATAGCTGAAAAGCTGAATGAACACAGACATGATGTGTTCTAGAATATGTAATGGATACCAAGCTGAAGAATCCTAGTATCCAAAAAGTGCCAATTGTATATTGGGTCAAGATAATGATTTTCTAATAAGAATTCTATGTGTAATGCCCTTGAGTTTGTAGTCTTACCTTTACCCTCGAACAAATATAATCACTCCCCAGGGATGTGAACCTCCTCTTATAATATTACAAGTTGTGAAGGTGGCTTAAAAGGGTAGAATTGCCACCTGAGTTGTACAAGGTATTTACATTGTTCTATGTTAAGGTATAACTTGACACAATGTTAACTCTACAACCCCAAAGTGGTAAAATTAACTCAGGATATATCCTACGTGATCAATCTTGTATTGATTTTGAATAAAGTTCCATGATATCAATATGGTAAGATGTTTAATATTTAAATATTTCTTAGTTATAAAGTAATTTTACTATTTCGTGATTCCTTTGGGTTGTTTCATAAAGTTTAATGAAGAGTTAAAAGAAGAAATACCTATCTTTTTTCTCTTGACATTTCAGGGACAAAATCCTTATGAGGGGTTGATAACTTGTAACACCCCTGACCTAGGTTTTGTGATAACCATAGAAGTTTTGCCTAATTAATATAATAAGAACCTTGTATTAATCTTTTGAAAACTATTTAAGACTAAAGGAGAGCTCAAGTTTCAAGTTTGGTCCTATTTGAATGTTGTTTGAGCAATCTTTACTTGTTTGGGACCAAAGTGCAATTTACCCAAGATAAGGGGTTATCTTGCAATATGTCACATGATGGTTGTGCCCTTAGTAATTTAGCATCATAAGAAAGAGCATGATGCTAAGGGGCACCTTGTGGAAAGCCTATGTTCCAAGTTGAACTTATATGGTTGATGCTTAAATCATAAGTTTTGGTGTAACTTGCACTTTACCCACAATGAGGGGATGATGTGCAATTTTTCATCTCTAAAGTGTCCCTACTCTCTCTTCGTATCATCTATAGGAGAGAAAAGGAGGGAGTGCCTTGTTTGAATCTTGGTTGAGTGATAACACTCTTGGTAGTGAAAGAACTCAAGAATATTGAGTATCTTGAACCATAGATAGGTTGTGTCGACTTATGAAGGGTATATGGGGGTGCCTTCGGTTTATAAACCATAGTGGAAGTCCCCTATCAATTTGGAAACTTCTGGAAACAGTCATGTTGGGCTAAGGACCTCAAGTAGGTGAGGCATGTCATTTTTGATGTTCCTTAAGAAAATGTATCAATTTGCACATAAGATGACAATTGGGTTGAGAAATCTTGTCAATCAAGATACCCAATGGCAAATATCTTGCCTATGGATTATACTCAAGAGTTTTGCATGTCAATATAATCATGTTTTCATGATTCCACCATGCATGGACATGTGTCACCTACTTACATATGGTGATGTCACCTCTCATATAGTCTCTCTCATGAGCCTCAACTATAAAAGCCTCTCCTTTCACCTCCTATTAAACATTTCGACCCTCATACCACTCTTTCATGGTGGACGACCCAAGGAGTTCAAGGAAGAAGAGGAAGGCTGAGCATCTTGCCCAAGCTAAAACAATGGTAATCTTCTACCTTGAATGGGCTATTCTTCTCGAACTATGATTCTTTCTTTCTTTCCTTCTTCACCAAGTTCCTTACTATGAAACCTTCTTCCTGATGGAGGTGAAGTTATGGCCGAATCTTGGAATTTTGATAAGTCATCTTCAACCTTTGGAATGTGAAGCTTTGGATCTTGAAGCTCTAGTGATGATCTTGAGGCAAGTTATATAAATCTACTTCAATTCTATTGTTATTCACTTTCAATTATACAATACTAGGTGATTCCTTCTCAGTTTCAATTTCCCTTGCTTAAATAATGAATCTATGAGATTTAATGGAAACATGGGGTTGTTGTCCATGAAGTAGAGTGTTAAGAGACGAAGGTTTGATGCTTGAATATGATCAAACTGTTATCTCTAATAACCTCAAAATCAATATCCCTCTAAGCACCTCAAGGTCATCATCCCTCTAAGCACCTTAAGTCGTCATCCCTCTAAGCACCTCAAGGTCATCATCCCTCTAAGCACCTCAAGTTCGATATCCCTTTTAGCACCTCAATACCGATATTACTTGATGTGTTATGAGCAACATAAAATGATAGTGAGGTCAACACATTAGATGGTGTGGTGGCCGATACACCAATGTGTGGTGAGGCCGATACAACAATGTGTGTTGTGACCAATATACTAATGTGTAGTAAGGCCGATTAATGAAGCTATGGTGAGTCCGATACACCAAAGTATGGTGTGCCTAAGACACCTAAGTAAGGTAAAGGTGTTAAACCCAAGTGAGGTAAATGTATTCAACTAAAATAAAAAGGAGATATTACAGTAAAATATATATAACTATGAAGGGTGAGAATGATATGCCAAAGGAGGATAAGGTTGTTACCTTAATGAATGATGGAAATGAGGGATATGATGATGCTTAACCCAATATCATATAACCCTAACCCTAGACACTAATACACTCACAAACCAATCTCTCTCTAGTCTAATATAAGTGTGATGGGTGACACACTTAGGCCAAAACACCATGTGAAGGTGTAGTAATACATTCCTTAAGGTCTTGGTCGACACACCAAGTAATGGTGAGGTTAATTGGAGAAGGAAATTAAGGTATTGTGAAGGTTCACCCAATACAACCAAAACACTAATGGCCGATACACAAAGGGATAGCTAGGATGATACCTTAGTTGATGGTGTGGCCTACACACTAATTGGTTGAGTGGTCGATACCCCATGAATATACAATGGTCGATATACCTCAAGCACCTCACAATCGATACTACCCTAACCACCTCTAAAATGATACCATGATATGTGATTTGGCCGATATAAGCAATGGTGTCATGGCCAACACAAGTGAATGTATCTAGGCCGACACAAGGGTTGGTGAGTAGGCCGATACACCTTGATGAGTGTAGGCTGATAAACCATGATGAGTGTAGGCCGATACACCTTGATGAGTATAGGCCGATACATGATGAACATTTTCAATTGATACACTAGAAAGTAATGAGATGGATACACTTTGATAGGTGTAGGATAATGAACCCTAGAGAGGGTCAAGCCAATGTAATAATATGTTAAATTCAATATCCTAGTAAGGATGAGAGAGAAAATTATACTACTCATATGAGGAAGGTAATATTTCACATTGATAATAAATTAATGACAACTGTTGTAAGTAATCAAGTATGTTTGAATACTTATGGCAAGGAGTTACGAATCAGGGTTTGGTGGTTAAATATAACCCTAGAAACCCTAATCATCTACAATAGAACCCTAACCCTAATCACAAGAAGGTTGTAACTTGATTGAGTGATTATCTGTGACATAAATGAATGTAAAGATAAAAAATAAGCTTATAGAAAGGAGTTATGATTTAGGGTTGGCTATTGAATATACCCCTCGAAACCCTAATTGGTTGAAAAGAGAAACCCTAACCCTAATCACAAGTGGGAGTATAACTTGAAATGGCATGTTGATAGAATTTAATGCATACAATAATATAATGAAATATTAACCAAGCAAATATTATGAACACAAATAAATGAGGGCTATAGTAGTTATATTATAATATAGCTTGAATATGCCTTATGAGGCATACATAATACATGTATCACAGAAAGGATGTGAATAAGTATGATGACCTAGAAGAGGCATATTGCCTTGTAAAATGATGTCATACTCAATGATGAGTTTAAGGGATTGATATCCCATGATGAAAATAACAGGGTAACACAAAGGTGTCTTGACTATAAAAGAATTCTTGGCAATATGATATACCTTTCATACTTGTAAATTGATTGATGCTATAAGATGTTGTAATACATTCAACCATCACCTGGAAACAATCACAAGATTGATAGAGATCAATACCTGGCAATATAATCACAGTATTGATAGAGATCAATACCTGGTAGTATAATCACAGGATTGATAGAGATCAATATCGGCTAGTATAATCACATGATTAATGGAGATCAATACCTAGCAGTGTAATCACAGGATTGATAGAGATCAATACCTGGTAGTATAATCATAGGTTTGATAGAGATCAATAGCTCACAATATAATCACAGGATTGATAGAGATCAATACCTGGCAGTGTAATCATAGGATTGATAGAGATCAATACCTGGCAATATAATCACATGATTGATAGAGATCAATACCTAGCAGTATAATCACAGGATTGATAGAGATCAATACCTGGCAGTATAATCACAAGATTGACAGAGATCAATACATGACAGTATAATTACAAGTTTGATAGAGATCAATACCTGACAGTATAATCACATGATTGATAGATATCAATACCTAGTAGTATAATCACAAGATTGATAGATATCAATACCTGGCAGTGTAATCATAGGATTGATAGATATCACTACCTTATAGTATAATCATAGGATTGACAGAGGTCAATACCTGGAAGTATATTCACATGATTCATTGATATCATACCATGGCAATATGATCACAAGATAAGCTTGAGATCATGGTATGGCATGGTTGATAAATGATATATATGTTCTTCATATTCCTTCTAAAAAGATTGAATAACCTATTGGACAGTCATAGATATTTGATGTGCTCAATTGTGGGGATACCATGTTAATGTTCATGTTATAAATAGAACTGCTTAGAATAGTTGTTTCTTTATCATTATATTTGACTAAATAATTATATTTGTGATAATAATAGTGTTGTTGGGGAGTTATATATCCCACACTGACTTTTTAGGTGGACGTGTACAAGGAAGCAAAGATTGTGTAGCTGAGACAGGACAACAATAGGAAGAAGACCTATAATTTTGAGGTGCGTGTTGTCAGTTGTGTCTTGTTGTAGATAAAAGTCCTATGTGTCATCCATGTACTGTCAAGTCCTTGGGGTATAGTTTCATATCCAGTTTTATGATCGATCTAAGTTTTTGGCTAAAAGGCGGTAATTGCTAATAGTTTTCTCATGTACATGCTTTTGGTAAAAGCAAACTAATATTAGATGAAATAAGGATGCTGCTAAGATAGCACATGTGTGATGTATATGTCTGGCTTTGGGCCTTTCTATAAAGAGTTTCCTGGCAATGGATCTCTTTCAAAATTGGTTTAATTTTTTAGTGATTTTCAGTAAATCTGCTGCTAATGGTTATTTCAGCTTGGTTTTGTGTACTCACGTTGTCTTTGTGATGACGGGTGTTACAAAACATATAAGTGAGAATGAAAAAGTTCCATCTGACCTATCATGACATGTGGATTGACCACTCCCTTTGTCTTATTCATAGCGTAGAATCTAGTTATCGCAAGTTGTCGTCTACGTCCGGTGCTAGCTGGTTCGAAAGATCCTGCCTGTGATGCCTGACCATGTCCTCTACCACCACAACTTGTTGAACTATTGGTGCTGAGAACCTATGTAACATCCCAGGATTTGAGGCCTTGGATAACATGATCTTAAAAGGAATGATTGGACTACCCATATCACCAAGGTGCATCTCCTTTTTCGGAATCCCATCACTAAAGAACTCCATAGTTAATCGTGCTTAGCTTAGAGTAGTACTAGGATGGGTGACCAGTGTGGAAGTTGATCCTAGCTTGCGCGTCAGTGTAGACAAAGTGTGCAGTTAAGGCTAGTGGTGGTTTGTGGGGCTAGTCGTCATTCCTGAAACTCTACTAGAGCCGTGGATAGTGGTCCCGGGC
The DNA here is from genome assembly GCA_963693085.1 of Alisma plantago-aquatica. NCBI lineage: Eukaryota > Viridiplantae > Streptophyta > Magnoliopsida > Alismatales > Alismataceae > Alisma > Alisma plantago-aquatica. The sequence continues at coordinate 1,260,561,716 of OY856412.1, forward strand.
ATTACAACCTCACTGACTCTACATCAATTGATTTGTCACTTTTTCATCCTTCATAGTGTAAGACCACATAATTACTTACTTGTCCACACTTTTGACAATTCCTCAAGTCATATCATAGCCTAGATGGTCCTATCACTGAAACGAATGTTGTGTTGTGTGCTCCTATAGATGGAAAACAACGACCTCTTCCCTTTCTCGACGACCATTGTGATGACACTCCAGATCTCAACTCAGAGAAAACTGATCTATGTTGTCACAAAGGTGATGAAAACCTTATCTTCTTAAAGACTTCAGATGACTACCCATGAAACTGAGTTGGCCTCTTCTTAGTGTTGACTTCATGCTTTTCTATAGAAGACATCTCAATCCTCCTCACCGACTCTATGAAGGTAGAGAAGCTCTCCCTATTCTCTAGAGAAAACACCATGGATGGCAACTCCGTACTCAAGCCCTTCTCAAACCTATGGATCCTCTCTTTCTCTGTTTCCACCATGTGAGGACAAAACCTCAAAAGCTCCATAAACTTGGCCTCATACTTGTTGATCAACATTGAACCCTGTCAAATCTTCTCAAACTGCACTATCTTCTCATTCAAGTACATCTCAAGGAAGTAACAACTCACAAGTGAAATTCTTCCCATCCTATCACAACTCCATGTCTCTTCTCCTCCTCGATGGCCCACCAATGGCCAACACTGCCCTTTAGTAGATACACCACATGCTTCACTTTGTCCTCCACTGGGATATTTAGGATCTTGAAGTCTTTTTCAGGATCCATCAACCACATATAAACATCAGCCAGGTCTACTGTACCTGCATACTCGATCACTCTAACACGTCTCAACTGCTCAAACATCTTCCCACAACCCTAGGATTCCACATTAGGGACAACTGCCCTATCTTAAGGTATGGACGCTCTATCTGCTAGATGTGTAATCATGGACATAAGTTGTCCAAACATGGCCTAGAATGCTAGATTGGCCATGGTTTTCGGGTCAAACTAAGGCACCATGGGCTATTGCGACCCTATCCCATGCAATTTATCCTCATGTGTCTGTCTCCTAGCGCCACCTCCTGGTACGACATAAATACTCTCAATATGTTCTTCACATTCTCTAGACATATCCGAATTAGCATAAGCTATAATCCAATATGTTGGATTATAGAAGAACAAACTCAAACCTAAGTCCTATGTCCCTATAGACTCAGTGAACCTAAAGCTCTGAAACTAACTTAAATTGTGACTCACCACCACACTAAACGAGATTACTCAAAACAAAACACACGACCAACTATAAACAACCATGTTACCAGAAAAGCAGATAAATTAAAACTGATTCCAACATTACCATCATTGTCAGAAACATAACAGAAAGATCCAACAACTTGTATCACATCACATACCATATCATGTGTTTACATATATGTGCAGTGGCCTCAGCCACAACCTTCTGTAAAAGAGATGTTCCACATATACATGCCATATACAAACACATATGTACGTAACCACAAACATGTGTCAACATACATATGATCTACAAAACATCCCCTACCCAGACTTGAGAGAACATGGATGACTCTAGGCTCTACAACAACTATCCAACCTTCAAATCCTACTGCACTCCAAAATGCTCTTACTCAACACCACGATCTTAACCACGTCATTTTCAACCACCTAAAAATATTTGGTGATGCACGAGGTGAGACCAATGTCCCAGCAAAAGATATAACTCTTCACCAATGATATTGATTACATCAATTATATTATTAAGCAGGTTAAGCAGATTAGACAAATAAATTGATAGGCATAGTACATGCATGACCTACAAGATGTATAAAGGAATAGATAAGTCTATCATTCATTAAACAGTTAACTACTGCTACTTCATTATAAACAACTAGCAGTGTAAGAAGCAAGGTAAGGGTAAATATACAATGTAAATCGTGTTTAACCCTAAACAAATATTTACGCGGATGGATTACATCTTTTATAAAGCCCTGAGGAGCTTTATGTATACCACTCAGACTCCAACTGACCACTGCTAAGTTGAAACTAATGCCATACAAGATTTAGAAAAATTGGACTCCTATAATCTCATCCGTCTTCGGTCAGTATGAGTCATCCGTAGTGACGCATATAGTTAAATTGCAAAACAACCTAGTCTGCCTTAGTATATTGGTCACAACACTAGTAACCAAGGTATACAAACCCTACCATCAGAGGTACAACCGCAGATGTCCTCAATCATGTATACACATATCTGAGATATGACTATAGTCGTTCTCCTGCCGAGGCATAATGACATTCATCCTCAAAACGTTAAGGTCATAAATTGAAGGACACATAACCTCTTGTACCTTGCATACTCAACATTATGTGCTCCCGATTTCCCTTAGGGTATGATTGGTTTAATGTAACTAAGTATTCTTATAATTCATTTTCCCATAACTGAAATTGACTTCTTAAAAAATAAGTTTTTAGTGATTTGTTTGGAGCTTCAATTTTTCTGGAAATTGACTTCCATCTGACTATTTTGTTGTAGATGTAAGCACAGAGCCTAGAAGTAGAAGGTATTCTATACTACATGACAATTAATACATAAAATTTTAAAGTGTAAGCTCTAGTACTAATCTAATTTAAATATTTTGAAGTAGACATTCATTTATTGAACTAGAATATATGAATAAAACAATCGAAATATACTAAACATAACCAGTCTATCATTCACCATAAGAATATGTGACAAATATTAGGAAAAACCAACATCATGGTTGCAAGGGTCAATCAGGATTTACTTTTAGAATAAACAAATGCAAATATAACAACCAAACAAGTCATAAACTTATGAACAACTTTCTCAAAACAACGTTAACCACTCTTTAGTCTTCACCGTGCATTTTTCTTATTTAGAGCTTACTTGCATCAAGCAAAAGTAGGTTGTATTGTTGCCAACAACTGAGCATAACATTATAATATTAAGAAAATAGTAATTGTTCAAATCTATCTTGTCTAATTTAAATAAGAAAAGGCTACTACAAAACGATCCCAATTTATAAACTTCCCATAAGTCTCAATAGAAAATCAACTGTAGATTAATCATCAGATTGCCTTTCGGTGAAGGTTAAGCAAGATCAGTGTTCTTATTTCTAGAGAAATATGATTGCATAAAAGATCTTTGTTCACGCATGAGGATGTTCCTCTGGTAACTTGTGATTCTTCCTAGTCGCAAAGAGCATGACACCATGATGACAATTGGTCTTCTGCCGCTCGAATTGCCGCTAGACGAGAGGAACACGAGCGAGAGAAGACTGGCATGAAATTCATTTTCCGATAGATTTCCTTTGGAACTCCAAAATTTCAAGCTATATATACAACCAGAAGTCCAAGGAAAATTGAAGAACTCAAGTTTCTGACCAAACCGGTCAGATCCTTGGGAATACTCGTTTCACCATCCAACAAGTACTTAAATTGGAATAGATCGATGGCACGTGATACTACTGTTGACTTGAGAGTTCTGCATTGTCCATATTTTGATAATGACTTAACCATTTCATTCCTATGTATCTAATATGTTTGTTCAAGATTAATTTTAGGATTTAGGTACATGAAAAGGATAAATTTACACAAGCCCTAGCTTGTACAAGGTCACATCAAATGCAATGCAAGTGTGCAATTTGGGAAATCATTCCTAATGACCTTAGAAGAATTTTGTAATCACTTGTATTGATGATATGACTTGTAACTAAGATGAGAAAAATATGAGGGACATAAAACACCAAGGTTTCATCACTCAAAAGTCAACTTCAAAAATTTGTCACTGGCTGTTCATCGATCGAGTTGGAAACTCGACTGATCCTATGATGGATTTTCTAAAGATGACCCATCGTTTGAGTTGTACACTAACGGAACTCGATCGACTGACTCACTGAGAAAACACAATTTTAGCTCATTGTCTTTTAGTTGATCGGTCGAGTTACCTTTATTGAAACTCGACCGAATGTACTATATGAAAAATATCGAAAAATGATTATAATTGTTGGTGACTTGTTTTGTGTGAAAATAGATCTGTTGCATTGTGTAAAATAGCTATAATTCGACCCTAAGTGATTCCCAACTCAAGGGGGCACCCCCAGCTATAAATAGGACCCCTTGGAGTTCATTCCAAGTTTGCTCATTCATGCTATTCTAAGTCCTTGCTATAGTTGAGTGTGCTACATCTCCTTGATCCCCTTTCTCTATCTAGTTTACACTTCATTTCGTGATTATGAGTGAGTTAGGCATATTGTAAGAAAGCTCCACCCTTGTGCATGTAAAGTTCTCATGTTCTCCTACTTCCTTATCCGCTTCCTATATGAAAAAAGGTGAAGCAAGCTTCCTCAAGTAAAGAAGAAGTTGTAACTGGTCCTCTTCAAGGTTGATGAAGAGGTGGTGATCTTATCCAGGTGAAGGAGAAGGAAAAGGCTGAACATCCAAGTGGAGTGACAAAGTCCTTGAAGGTGGAAGACTTGTGCTTGAGTGGGTAAGACCTTGGTGAAGGCTAAAGACTCTTGCAAAGTGGGTAAGTCCTTGATAAGGTAGATACTCCTTGTGCTTGGATGGGTAAGTCCTTTGGTGGTCTTGTATTGTAACTCTTATTGGTGATAATATATAGAAAACACTTGCAAAGTCCTATAAGTTGACCTATCTAGGTAGTGGACTGACTCACTTCTAGTTTGAAGTGTGGAACCACTCTACATCGCCTTGTCAAGTGCTTGCTATCAATATCTCTCATCCTTGCTATGCTTGTTAGATATGACTTTAAATTGCACTTAAGCTATTGCTTTAAACTTGATATAATTTGAAGGTCTAATATGTTTTGTGAGAATTTTTGTAGCTCTATTCACCCCCCTCTAGAGCCCTAGATCCAAGAAGTGGTATCAGAGCCAAGGATCTTCTCAAACAATCTCCCCCGAGATGAGAAGATGGGGGACAATCTACTTGGTTCTCTCAACCAATAGGGAGGCTTCTCTATGCATCTTTCAGTCTTTGACGACACCAACTTCCTCTATTTGAGGAGGCATATGCAGTTCTATATTCAAGGGATGATCTTTTACATGTGGAAGGTGATGGTCACACCTTACAAGGATCCAACCATAGATATTGCAACATGGAGTGAAGCTACACTCAAGGAAGTCCAACTCAATGCCAAAGCCATAAGAATCCTCTACACAACCCTCACCACAATGGAGTTCAACTGAATCTCATCTTGGGACACCGCCTATGAGATTTGGGACAAATTCTACATCACCTATGAAGGCACAAAACAAGTTAAGGAGGCAAATATCTACATGTTGAACAACCTTCTAGAGAACTTCAAGATGGGTAAGAAAGAAGGGATTGCAGAGATGTACTCAAGACTCAATGTCATCATCAATGGGCTTGCTGCATTGGGCAACACTTTGGATAGAGGTGTAATCAACTCCATGATCCTGAGGACTCTACCGAAGAGATGAGAGTAAAAGGTCACCTCCATTGAACAAGTGAGGAGCCTTCGTGACATCCCAACTGAAGAGCTCATTCGCAACCCCCAAGCCCATGAGCCTAGGCTTGACAAGCAAGAAGAAGAAGCCAAACAAGAAGAGAAGGAAGCCAAGAAGATCAAAGATAGTGCTTTCAAAGCACAAGTGGAGGTTGTCATCCTTCAACAACAACTTCCTTTCCATACTACTCCCTCCTCCTCTAGTGAAGATGAAGGCCCTAGTGAGCATGAAGCCGACTACATAAAGGGCAAACACTTCAAGCAAAAGCAAGCCTCTTCCTCTTTTACTTCGAGATGCTACAAGTGTGGGCAAAAGAGGAACTACAAAAATGAATGCCCCAAGTCAAGAAAGTCACACCACAAGGGAAGATCAAAGAAGGAAGAATACAAGAAGGAGAGAAAATACAAGAGGAAGGACAAGAAGGAGAAGAGACACAAGAATGCAGCTCATGCAGCTTGGAAAGCTTCATTTTTCAAGCTGATCAAGCATCGAAGAAGATGGACAATTCCACCTTACACTCATGGCCTCTACTAGTGAAGATATTGGCGAGGTGAGGTAAGTGAGGTAAGGTTGCATGAGTTATCTAAGGAAGATGTTATTAACATGCTTATCTCTACCCTTTCATCTTTTGCTAAATGTAAATCTAAAAGAAAACGGTTAGGAAAAATTGTTGATGATATATATGCTAAGCTTGAAATTTCTGAATTGAATGAGAAAAACAACCTTGAGAGTATTGATAATTGCAAGGGCAATACCTTGATCTTGAACTCCAATACAATGGGGTTGAAGTTGAGAATGGTATCTACCTTAATAAAAACCAAAATTTCCTTAAAGAGCTTGAAATAGTTAAAACTAAAAATGCTGAATTTAAGATCCTTATTGATGCTCGTAGAAAAGAGAGAGATGTCTATCTTAAAGAAATATAAATATTTAAATCTGAAAATTCTAGGTTACTTGGTCAAGTAAATGATCTATCTTCTATACCTTTATTTCCTAGTGTTAATGTTGCTTCTAACTCTCTAGAAAAAGATTCATTTTTAACTAGAGATTTATGTCTTGAGGCTGATCTTGTGCATGCTAGGGATGACATATCTAGTTTATCTTCTATCATTACTTCTTTAAATGATGATAACCATAGATTGAGAGCATCCCTATAGAAATTCCTCAAAGGAAAGAACTCCCTATATGAAATCCTTGACCATTCTACCAAACAAAGTGGTACTAGTGGTTTGAGATTTGTAGGGGGAGCATATAAGGGAAAGAGAAAAGCCAAAGGTAAGAAAAAGAGCAAGGAGACCTCTTTCATTGTAGGAGAGTCTTCTGACACTAAGAATCCTATGGTTTGTTCTTATTGAAAATGTGATGATCATTACTCTACTTATTTCCCTTACAAGCCTAAGGGGAACAAGCCAAAGATGAAATGGGTCCCCAAGCTAACTCCAGATCCCAAAGTTTGAGTTGGGAACTGACATTCTCCTTTCTTGTAGTAATATGGAAGATGAATTGTCCCCAAGCACATGATTGGTGACATTAGCTATTTCAACAATTTCACCAAGAAGAAAGGATGATCGGCCACCTTTGGGGACAAAAAGAAAGGTAAAGTCAAAGGTGAGGGTGATGTAGGTGAATCCTTGTGTATAAAGAATGTTCTCTTTGTGGATGGCCTACATCACAATTTAATTAGTGTTAGTCAACTATGAGATAATGGTTACCTTATGCTATTTACTTCCTTTGAATGCTTGATTCTAGATTTCCTCACCTACCAAGTTATATATAAGGGAACTAGAAGTGGTAATCTTTATGTTATTGTTCTTGGATCTATTAAGCCTATGGTTGGTAGATGACTAGTAGTCAACTCGAATGATATTTTTCTTTGGCACCGTCGGCTTGGTCATGTAAATATGCATCAGTTGAAGAAGTTGAGCAAAAAGGACTTGGTCAAGGGACTTCCAAAATTGGATTTTGAAAAGGATGAGGAATGCCAACCTTGTACCCAAGGAAAGCAAACTAAGTCCTCCTTAAATTCCAAAGGAGTCCTTAGTACCAAGAGAGCTCTTGAGCTTCTTCACATTGATCTTTTTGGACCTATGAGAACTCAATCGCTTCATGGTTCCAAGTATTGCCTTGTTATTGTCGATGATTTTTCTAGATATACTTGGACCTTCTTTCTAATTTGTAAAAGTGATACGCTTGATGTTTTCTCAAGCTTTTGTAAACAAGTTGAGAATGAAGCTTCTTGCCGCATTGTTCCCATCCGTAGTGACCATGGGGGAGAATTTGAAAATGAGCCTTTTGAGCATTTTTGTCAAGAATCGGGTTATGCACACAACTTGTCTTCACCTCAAACACCTCAAAAAATTGGGTTGTTGAGAGGAAGAATAGGTCTTTATAGGAGATGGCTAGGACCATGCTTCTAAAGTATGACACTCCTAAGAAATTTTGGGCTGAAGCTATCAATACCTCATGTTTTGTGCAAAATCGGGTTTTTACTCATCCTTCACTGAAGAAAACCGCCTATGAGCTATGGTGTGGTAGGAAGCCTTCTATCGAGTATTTCCATGTTTTTGGATTTACTTGTTTTATTTTGAATACTAAAGATTCTTTCAACAAGTTTGATCTGAAATCTTATAAGGCTTTCTTTCTTGGCTATAGCACTACTAGAAAGGCTTATAGAGTTTTTAATGTTGATCTTGCTAAAGTAGAAGAATCCATTAATGTAAATTTTATTGATACTAACCCCTCTATTCCCAAAGATATTGTTCCAAATGATGATGTTGCAGGTGATGTAATTCCTATTGTAACAGAACTCAACATCACCCAAAAGGGAAAAGAGGTGGCCATTCAAGAAGAAGACAAAGATGATGAGGAGAAGAATCCAACCCCCCCAGTTTGCAGAGAATCATCCAAATGACCTGATTTTAGGTGATCCATTTGAAAGAGTGAAGATGCGGGCTGCATCAACAAAGAACAAGCCAACAATACCTTCATCTCGTAACTCGAGCCCAAGAATGTAAAGGAAGCTCTTGGAGATGAAGAATGGATCCTAGCTATGCAAGAGGAGTTGGAGCAATTTGAGAAGAACAAAGTTTGGACCCTTGTGCCAAGACCAAGTGATAGAAAGATCATTGGCACCAAATGGGTCTACCACAACAAGCTTGATCAAAGCGGAAAAGTGGTAAGGAACAAATCAAGGTTAGTGGCTCAAGGCTATAATCAACTAGAAGGTATAGACTTTGATGAGACATATGCACCTGTAGCTCGACTTGAGTCCATTCATATGTTGCTTGCCTTTTCTAGTTATAAAGACTTTCTTTTGTATAAAATGGATGCTAAAAGTGTGTTTTTCAATGGTACAATTGAGGAGGAAGTGTATGTGACAACCTCCGGGCTTTGAACATGATAGTCTACCTAACCATGTTTATTTGTTGCAAAAAGATCTCTATGGACTCAAACAAGCACCAAGGGCTTGGTATGATAAATTAAAAAACTTTTTGTTAGATCATGGGTATATCATGGGCAAAGTGGATTCTACCTTATTTCTAAAGCACAGTTCTAACAATTTTCTTATCATACAAATGTATGTGGATGATATCATTTTTGGCAGAACTAACCTTGATCTTTGCAAAAAATTTAGTGATCTTATGCAGAGTGAATTTGAGATAAGTATGATGGGTGAACTCACGTTCTTCCTCGGCTTTCAAATCAATCAAACACAAGATGGGAACTTCATTAACCAAGGAAAGTACACAAGTGAACTACTTAAATGCTTTGGGATGGAGAACATCAAGACAATGGACACACCCATGTCAAAAACCACAAAACTTCATAAATATGAAGAAGGTGAGAAGGTAGATGAGAAGATCTATAGAGGTATGATTGGAGGTTTACTTTACTTAACTGCCTTTAGACCTGATATAATGTTTAGTGTTGGCTTGTGTGCTCACTTTCAATCAAATCCTAAGAAATCACATCTTATAGCCGTTAAGAGGATTTTGAGGTACTTAGCTAAAACCCAAAATTTTGGACTATGGTATCCCAAGTCAAGGGACTTCACTCTTACTTCTTATAGTGATGCAGATTATGCAGGGTGCTTTATTGATAGAAAGTGCACAAGTTGCACTTATTTCCTCCTAGGACCATGCTTGGTGTCTTGGTTCTCTAACAAACAGAGCACAATGGCATTATCAACCACCGAGCCTGAGTACATTGTAGCTGGGAGTTGTTGTATCCAGGTCCTATGGATGAAGCAAATACTACAAAACTTTAACATTGATTTTGATGTTTCTCCTATCTATTGTGATAATACTAGTACAATTAACTTGTCATACAATCCTATCTTTCATAGTAGAGCTAAACATATAGAGGTTCGCCATCACTTTCTCCATTATCACATTACCAAGAAGGATATCTATATCACGCATGTGGACATGAAAAATATGTTGGTGGACATTTTCATTAAACCTCTAGCTAGAGAGTAATTTAACTTTATTAGATCAAAATTGCTTATTATTGCTTTGAATGAATTTGATATGCCTTCTAGATAGTTGTCATCTATCCTATATGTCTTGTCTCTGTTTTGATCATATTTACTTGCTAATATGCTTAAAATCCATTTTTCATGTTCTTTTTGCCTTGTTTTTCTCTTGTTTTTGGGTATTTTTTGTAAATGCATGTTTTATCACAAAGTAGTACCCAATGATGAGTGATATGTGCCTAACTATGTTCAATATACATAATGGACTTAAAAAATAAACTTAATTAGCACTCTAATGGCTAGAAATTAAGTTTGTTATTTTTAGGTCAGGTTGACCATCGGTCGAGTTGGCAACTCGACCGATCGATGGCTAAGAGCTTTTTTAAAAAGCCAATCAGCTGAGTTTTGGAGTTCACTGAACTCGACCGATGGCTGGGCTGGAGCATTCTTAAGTTGGGTTCGGCTGACTATTCTCCCTCTCAACTGGAGAAAAGTCGACCGATTCCACCTCCATTAGCCCTGAGCTCTCTACCCTTACCCTTCCCTTCCTCAACCTAGCCCTAATCTGACCTAGCTCGACCTTCCTAGACCTTCCCCCTTATTGAACCTAGGTCTGTGATCATCTTTGGTGGTGCATCTTTAGCTCACACTCTCACTTTCATCTCTTGCTCGTCTCCATGGCTTCCAATAGGAGGAAGAGAGCCACCCCTACCAATGCACCATCATCTTCATTCTCTTCCCGCTTGATCTCTTTTGATGAGACTATCTTTGTCTCAAATTAGGCTATAAATAGGTATAAGGACCTCCTTCCCCAGAATCCTTTCCCTTTTCGCACCCTCTTTGAGCCAATACCTAGAAGCCAAGAGGTCATAGATCAAGTTGCGAAGTTGTTACACATTCACCATCTTTCCGCCTTGGGTGTTGAACGCGCGTGCTACAACAATTTCATAACTAGCACGAAAGTGGTTCACGAATTCTGTGCTAACATGCATTGGAATTATGATACCCTCGTACCTCCTCCTAATACTCAAGTGGTCCAAACGTCAATGATAGCCAGGAAGAAATTCCAAGTCTTGGAGGATACCTTACATCTTTTTCTCAGGTACCGATAAGACTGACACCTGGCGTAAGGATTACCTTGAGTATTTCTACCTAATCGAGCTGAAAGCTTTCTACAAGCAATACGATCTCGCTCTTCCTGACACTCATCATTACTTGAAGAAGCTTCAATTCCCCTATAAGAAGAAGAGCACCCTTCCCTCCTCTGCCTTGGATCTCAAGAGACACATCCTAGCCCTAGTTGTTAACTGCAACATCCATCTAAATAAAAATCAAATGGAGATTGTAGAGAACATTGTGGTGATTATGTATGTCTCTTAGAGAATGTCAGAGTCAAGTGGTCTAGATACATCCTCCACCATATGACTTACTTCGACTCAGGAAAGAATACCCGTGGCACCCAACCTCCCTACCCTACCCTGATATGTTGTCTATTTCAGTTTGCCACTGACAAATCTCTTTTACATGACTTTCATTACAAAACCTACCCAGAAAGGGGTTTGCATCAGTGAGGCTACTATTCAGAAGTCTGTGCATATCCTATCCTCCACCACACATGATGCCTCTTCCTCTACCTATACCTCCACCCATGCACCTCCACCACCTCTGCCTACCCAACCTGCCCGTGCCTTGTTTCATGTGTCAAATGAAGCCCTCATGGGATATATGATACATCAATAGGCATGCAACCTCTAGGTCCAGGAGAACCTGCATCAGGACTTATGTTCAATCATGTTAAACATGAACATGTCCTGTGCACATCCCTACCTAGCCTACCAGCCCTACCCGGGAAGTGATTATGCATCCTATGCATACAATCACTTTTACCCTGCCCCTCTACCTGCACCTTCCGCTCCTGCCACACCCTCTGTTGCTGGTGGATCTGCTCCTGTTATCCTACCTCTTCCTGCTGGCCCCTTGGCCACTCTGCTTTCCAGCCTTGGTAATTCTACTCCTTCCTTCCAACAGGACAATGAGCTCCATGCTCTTGGTATGTCTTGGAATGAGCAGAATGCTCATTGGCCCGTTTGTGGTTTCAATTCCTCTGCTGATGAAGAGATGTCGGACCAGGATGATGAGGAGGTTGCTATTGTTGATGAGGCTGTTGATGATGGTGAGGATGATGATGCCACTGGTGGCTCTGCTGGTGACTCCGGTGATGCTGCTACACCTTCAGACGGAGATGATGACTACGAGCCAGATAGTGATGATGATGATGTTGTTGATATAGATAGCTTAGATGTCTAGTTGTTCTTAGTTTTTAGTCTAGTCTACTGATCATACATATCTTTCCAGGCTATTTTGTATTAGAAACATCTGGGCACATGATCTGAGGTGTACTATTTTTATCTTTTTAGTTTTCATCATTTTGGCTTTGTAGTTGTCTTATGAGAACTTGCATTCTGGGTTGTAATCTTAATTCAGTGCACTCTTACTCTTTGATCTGTTATATCCTATGAGTTGGTGCCATGTTTTTACCATATTTTGATTATGACTTAGCTTGTTTGTTTCTTTCGCATCTGTTTGATGTATGTTTTTGAGATTGCATGTTTTGGATATATGATTGGTTGTGCTTGGCGAAGATATGTTTTTATGCTCTTCTACCCCCACTTCCCTTTTTGATAATGTCAAAAGGGGGAGAGAAATTCAATATCTTGAAGCTCAACCATATTGTTTTTAATTTCCTATGTGATCCTTTTCTTGTTCATTACATGCTTTATCATGTGACTTGCTAAAGGACCATATAGTATGTATGTGTTATATTGCTTTGTGTAGATAGACTAACTATGTAGGTTAAAGTAAGCATAGATTGAGGGGGATAAATTCACATTGTTCAAATCTTGAATCCCCTTACAATTCACAAGGTAAATGTATAATTTCAATATCCTTTTAAATATAATTGAGGAATGGTTTGTCATTGTCAAAAAGGGGGCGAATGTTGACTTGAGAGTTCTACATTGTCCATATTTTGTTAACGACTTAACCATTCCATTCCTATGTATATAATATGTTTGTTCAAGATTGATTTTAGGGTTTAGGTACATGAAAAGGATAAATTTACACAAGCCCTAGCTTGTTCAAGTTCAAGTCAAATGCAATGCAAGTGTGTAATTTGGGAAATCACTCCAAACAATTGTAGAAGAATTTTGTAATCACTTGTATTGATGATATGACTTGTAACTAAGATGAGAAAAATATGAGGGACACAAAACACCAAGGTTGAATCTCTCTAAAGTCAACTTTGAAAATTTGTCATAGGCTGTTCATCAGTCGAGTTGGAAACTCGACCAACACTATGATGGATTTTCTGATGATGACCCATCGATCGAGTTGTACACTAACAGAACTCAACCGACCGACTCACTGAGCAAACTCAATTTTAGCTCATCGGTTGAGTTTCCTAGAACAAACTCGACCGATAGTTTGAAAATTGGCTTTGTCTTTTAGATGATCAGTCAAGTTATCTTAATTGAAACTCGATCAAATGTACCGTATGGAAAATGCATAAAAGTGATTATAACTGTTGGTGACTTGTTTTCTATGAAAATAGATCCGTTTAATTATGGAAAATGGCTATATTTCGACCCTAAGTGATCCCCAACTCAAGGGGGCACCCCCAGCTATAAATAGGACCATTGGAGTTCATTCCTTGTTTGCTCATTCATACTATTCTAAGTCCTTGATATAGTGGAGTGTGCTACAACTCTTTGAGCCCCTTTCTCTCTAGTATATACTTCATTTCATGATTGTGAGTGAGTTAGGCATATTGTAAGAGAGATCCACCCTTGTGCATGTAAAGCTCTAATCTTCTCCTACTTTCCTATCCCCTTCCTACATGAATAAAAGGTGAAGCAAGCTTCCTCGAGTGAATAAGAATATGTATATGGTCCTCTTCAAGGTTGATGAATAGGTGGTGATCTTCTCCAGGTGAAGGAGAAGGAAAAGGCTGAAGATCCAAGAGGAGTGGCAAAGTCCTTGAAGGCGAAAGACTTGTGCTTGAGTGGGTAAGACCTTGGTGAAGGCTAAAGACTCTTGCAAAGTGGGTAAGTCCTTTTTAAGGTAGATACTCCTTGTTCTTGGAAGGGTAAGTCCTTTGGTAGTCTTGTGTTGTAACTCTTATTGGTGATAATATAGAGAAAAGCACTTGCAAAGTGCTAGAGGTTGACCTCTCTAGGTAGTGGACTGACTCACTTCTAGTTTGAAGTGTGAAACCACTCTACATCACCTTGTCAAGTGATTTCTATCAATCTCTCTCATCCTTGGTATGCTTGTTAGATATGACTTCAAATTACACTTAAGCTATTGCTTTAAACTTGATATAATTTGAAGGTCTAATCTATTTTGTGAGAATTTTTGTAGCTCTATTCACACCCCTCTAGAGCCCTAGATCCTACAACTACATGATTATAGTTTTACTTAATTAGTTAAAGCCAATTGGGTATATTTTAACTGCATCAATCAAGATACACACAAACTCTAGAAAGGTTCTACAAAACATGGGTTGCAACTTTAGAAGATACAAAACATATTAAAACATAAAGCTTATCACATCATCACATGGCACTATTTCATTATCATACATGAGTCCATACTCATCATAATATCGTCACATGATACAAGTATTTGTTACATCATACAGAGGATAGAACCTCAATTAGGCATAAAATCATGTCCATGGTCATAAGACCATTCAAATTATTCCCTGCACAAACATCAACATATTTCCATGCCTCATCAAGACTCATCATGATATCACCATAGATGTGATACGTAAGTTGATACCACATTACATTTAAGAACCATGATGTTCATAAGATAGAAATTTAGTGTTACATAAACATTAGGAGGGAGAAAGAATTCCATCATCTTACTAATCACACAGGAGGCTATGCATCATCATCACTTACTAGCACTAGGGTTAGGTTCGACAAGAATAGTTGAATTAACATTACCAATTAGCACTTTATGAAATCATTATGTTTGTATTCGAGGGAAAATGGTGACCATATATATACATACACACACACACACATATATATACATATATATATATATATATATATATATATATATATATATATATATATATATATATATATATATATATATATATATATATATATATACACACACACACACACACACACACAATGAGAAACATATCTTGTGAGAGCATGAGAAGCATTTGAATAACTCTCAATATAGATCAATTTTTCACAATACAATCATATAGATTACAAGTATATATTAATATTTAGCTTCCTACAAAATTTTATCACCAACCAATTTGTAGATCATTCACAACAACAAAATACTTTTTGATGCTTATATTGAATTTCATGCTAACCGTTGGATGTAGAAAGTGTATATTGTACATATGGCCATGTAAATAATGTCTGATTGCAATGATTTTTTGTGAGAAGGTAAACGAAATGATGCATTTTCCATGTATAAGGTTGTATTTTTAAAAACAGCTCCCAATTTGTATTTATTCAAATGCCTCTCATGCTCTCACCGTAGGATGTTTCTCACTGGAACGCTACCCTATATATATATTAGAGGAACCTTAGCGATCGGTAAGGTTAGGTGCCTTAGTGACCACTAGGGTTCAGATTTAGAAACAATATTGAATCAAAATCTTCATCAACCACTAAGGGTCAGAGTTGTCATCGACTATAGAAAATCATGGTTCACAACTTTGATGACTGTTAAGGTTAGTCACCTTCAGCAACCACTTGGGTTAAGCAATATTGGTGACCGATGCAAAATGTGAAGCATTGGAAATTGATTGAAATCACCACTTTTGGCGACAACTAACTTCAAGATTCTAAGAAACCACATAACATCATGATTCTTGGCGACCATCAAGGAGGTATAAATCTGATCGACCATGTGAAATCAGAATTTGGCGACCACATAAGAGTTCAAAAACATAATAGCCACACACATCAAAACTTAGCCACCCATAAATAGAGAGAAAACTTGGTGACCTTGGAGACACCAAAACTTCATGGACCACTAAGATCAAAATTGGTTGGTCATCATAAAAAATCCAAAAGATTATTAAGTTGCATTCACTAGAGAGAAGATAAACTCAAAACCCTAATTTAGCAACAATCAAAAGAGAGAGAGAGAGAGAGAAGACATCGTTTTCACAAGAGTGCAAGGACCAAAACATCTATTACTAAAGAAGGATTCATGAACAAGGGTTTTGGATTCATCCAAGAAGATTAACTACCCAACAATCACCATGTAAATACAAAACCTAAATCAAAGATACAATCTTTCTACCTGTAACAACATTTTAGAGAAAGGTCATATGCATGCAAGATTAAAGTAAGAAATAGTCATGGAGAAACTTATATAACCCACCTCAAAGAATATGGAGCAACTCCAAATAGCAAGGTAGCTCAAAGAAGAAAGGGAGAGAAACCTTGTCTTGAGTACTCATTTACAGCCAAGCTATCTCCTCCACCAAGAACAAGCAAAACCCTAGGTTGCAAACACAAGAAAGAGATGTTCTTTAAGCTTGAACTCAAGCACTACCATGGAATAACATGGTTCAGCCAATAAGAGAAAGAAGAAGGGAAGAAAAACAAGGAAAACGTAGGTAAAGAGGGAGATCTCACTTTCCAAGACCAAGAAGAAGAGCAAGATAGCACCAAATGATCACAAGAAGGGTAGATCCAAACCCTAGCTCCACATAAAAGGGGTATCGGTCAAGCTCCTCCAACTTGAGCTCCTTATTCACAAACAAGCAAGGGGGACGAGCTTCATGCAACCAAGGAAGGAGGAGAGAGAAAACTAGGTGTGTAAAGAGGTTGATTGTATGCAAAGAGAGAGAGAGGGTTATATAGTATAGAGTTGGAGAGAGAGAAAGGAGATTAGGTGTCATGTTAAGGATGGCATGCGTCCAAAAGATATCATCCATGCAAGCATCACTCTCATCCATTTAACTAGGGCGACCCCACCAAGGTGGTCTAGAAAAACAAACGACCGCTGAGGACTTTCATCAACCAAGAAGCATCAGAAAACTTAGCGACCACCAAGCATCTTTATCGACCAAGAGAGTCGGAAAAGAAAATCACCACATAGAAATTTGTTGACCACAAACAATAGGGGTCACAAGAAAACATCATTGACAGCCAAAAACTAGAGGGCACATACCCAAAAACTTAGAGGCTCAACACCTAAGGTCAAACATCAACTTAGGGCATCCATGCAAACCCTAATCTCAACACGAGATGTCACCACATCAAACCAACATGAAACAAGGAACCCCAAAGCTCAACGATAACCAATATGAGGTGAAAACATGTGAGGCACAAAAAGCATCTAAAAAATTGCAATAAAAATCCTATATATGGGTAAATTGCAATTAGGTCCAAAATAAGCACATATATGCATAACTAGCTCAAACAGTGTCCAAATAGGATCAAACTTAAAACATAAGTCTGCAACATGACATCAAAGGACATAATAAGATTTGATTAATATTTTAAGCATCTTATTATGATAAGACAACATGATCAGCCGAGAAAACAAGGTTAGGGATCTTACAATATCCATAGACTAGATGTTGAAACTTATTCAGCTAACACAATGATTTTTTACAAGAAGTTAGATGTCGTGTAATTTTTTCAATCTACCCTTTTACCGATACCAATACATCCACCAATAGGAAGATTTGACTAAATTTGTTACTTTCTTTCACAATTATATGAGAAAATAGGGAAAGTACTCAATAGTGATCAAATTAATGGTTCATATACATCACAAAAGTCTAGTACTTAGAAAATCAATGAGAAACATATATGAAGCTAAATCCATGATAAGGTGAAAACCATACAATACAAAACAACTTGATCAACTTATTATGATCCAATTTTGTTTGAAGCCACTTTGAAAGTCTGGAGTTCTTAGTTCAATGTCATATTTGAATGTTTAAATATACTAAAATATATATGGCATTCAACTATCACATGGAGGGACTTAGAAATCTAAGCTTTACATGGAGAAAGTGCAATATGCTAGGTATATGAAGTAGACAACCTTTAAATGATAAACATCCCATACAGTGATATTACTAGATAAATAGCATTGAATGGATAATAGAAGTGTCAAGACAACAAAAAGAAAATGTTTGAGCAGATTCAAACTTCGAAGGATCTTGATAATTAACTTTAGAATTTATTTAATAGTAAGGTATCCAAAGCAACTTACGATAGAATTAATGAGTGTAACAAGCAAAGAAAACTTGCTTACATGTCGGGGTGGGTAGGGATGAGATTCATGTGGGTTGTGACAGGAAAAACATTATGACGAAAAAATGTGTACATATTCTGAACTAAGAATAATATTCAAGATGAAGGATAGCAAGAACTACTACATACTTGACCTCTAGTCCTGCCTGCATCAGTTGCTCAGACTTTATCGCTAGGCCTGAAAATGGGCCTGTATTAAAGCAACATATGATTAGTGTTTCCCCATTCCAATCTGTCCCACCAGGATTGTTCTCCTTGAATCAATTTCAAGCATTCACGTCGTTGCATTGGTAGTGGTAACTGGAATAATTTGTCATAGCTCCTCACATGTAGCAACTATAATGACTGGAAACTGTTGGTATTATTTTGACTGCAGATGGAAGTGAGCATTGGGAGGCTTTCAAGAGATATCTTCATAAGAAATTGAAAAGCATGACAATTGCATTGTAAGGTTTCTTCTACAAGTGTACTCAACTTTTGGCATCCTGTTATAGATAAACATTTGAGGAATGAAATACATAATACCCATGAAATATTCTCAAGCTTGTGGCAAGCACTGATTGTCAGGGAAGAG
The DNA here is from genome assembly GCA_963693085.1 of Alisma plantago-aquatica. NCBI lineage: Eukaryota > Viridiplantae > Streptophyta > Magnoliopsida > Alismatales > Alismataceae > Alisma > Alisma plantago-aquatica. The sequence goes on from OY856412.1 coordinate 1,260,580,607, forward strand.
AGAGAGTATAAGTCTTCAAATGAGCCATTTCCCCTCATCCATTTGACCTCCATTTCAACAAGATTATAAAGTTCTATTCCTTTCAGATCATGTCTTTTTGTAAGGAGATGTTCATTGATGATCAACTCTCTCACATGATTGGATGATGTAATATAGATATCTTCCAACTCTGGAGCTTGTAGCAAAATACTCGTGATATCAATGGTAGATTTCATATACCCATTGAGGTGAAGATATTTTGTGAAGCTTCATCATCTATCTGATCCAATAAGTGCTTGCAATAGTTCCTCAGAGTTTATAGTTATTGACACATTCTAACTTTTCAAATCCCTCCATCATAAGAATTTATACTACCTTACGAGTCTGGTCATCTTGTTGGTCGCTTATGCTAGTCCAATTTTCAAAGCTATTGTTCATCTTTAAGACATCCAAATTACCAATCATGTGAGAAAGGACCTCTATTGGTAGTTCTTAAAGTCTTTCTATATTTTCTAGGTAAAGATTCTAAAGGTTCTTGAGCTCTACCATTTCAAGGTTGTAGTCTTGTGATAAGTGTGAATGAAAAATTTAAGCTGCGCAAGCTTAACAAAGCACCAATACTAGGGGAAATTTCTGTGATAGATGTGTATGAGAGATCCAAGACTTGAAGGGTTGGCATATGTCTAAAGAAGTCATCTGAAATTGAGCGTAAGCTACTATTATGGCTTAAAATCAAGGTTTTCAGATGTGTACAATCTGGTGAAACACCAATAAGCTCTTTGAAATTAGTTTTTACCAATAATGCTCTCTGCATTTTCTAGAAATTATTGAGTTTGGACTTTAGAAATGTTCCTGAATCAACAACAATATGAACGCCATTATTTTCCCAGTCTTCTTGCTCTGCAATCTCCAAAGTTGACTGTACATACATGAATATAACCTTTACGGTTTCTGTTGGGAATTGTAGTGGGAAAGTGACATGTTCTGTAAGACTGAAAGTGTAAGATTTAACATGGAAAACTCTCACCTAGACAAGAAGAGAAAAATCACGGGGCAATACCAGCCAACAAGCACTATGTAATCAAGACTACAACTCACACAGTCCAGATTTAATTACCCCTAAATTTAGATAGTTCCCCCACACAAGAATAAAGATAGGAAGAACAAAATTACACCCAACATGTATAAAATATCCCACTTATATTTTTCTCCTCACAACACCTCAGTCGTTGTAGGGGATCAGATACACAGTTGTGTCCTTGCCTATTGCCACTGCAACCGCTGACCCGGGCCACCTTTGCTCCTTACGAGGTTGCGTACCTTGCCGCCAACCAGAAGCTCTCTCCGCCTAAGAGAACAAATGCACGTCCTCTGCTAAACGGACAGACTACTGTCGTAGTAGCTACCGCAACACCAACGTAGTGCCACCAACTGATGTGCGTCCTCTACTGACCAGATACACCGCCGTCATCGATGCACCACCACCAATGTGTTGTTGATTGTTAGCCGCTACTTCGCTTCAAGGCATAGTCACTGACCCTCTCTTATTAAAAGAGAGAACCACCAGTTGTTCTTGTATTTTGGCTCTTCTACCACAAAAGGCACCAATAAGAAATAGATGATGGGATGATCCCAATGGCCTCTCCCATGGCCTCTATTTATAGGCCTCCATGACATGTAGTAGCAATTAGGAATCCCACTCCAATTCATAATTTAATTCCTAATCCACTTCCAATATTGCAAATAGAGAGACATGTTCTCTCCTATTGGATTTAACTCCTACTAGAATTGGAAACCCAAGCCAACTCCTACTCAAGCCCAAATCTAATTAGGACATGGGCTGGATCAATCCTATTCCAACAATCTCCCCCCCCCAACACATAAGGGAGATGTTGTCTTCAACAATCATCCAAAGTGTGACGAAGCGTTCAAAACATACATTATTAACTAGAGGAAGTGATCACTAAGCAGCGGATTACCAAAAATCACTAAAAATTAAAACCATTTCATAGAGATGTCCATACATAGGAAAACTCTTTCACAAAGAACTAAAGTAATTTAATAACATACTAGTTTACAAGTACATGTCCTGTATCATCTTTTTTTGAGAATTACAAGAATCAACTGCCCTGTTAAACTAAACACATTAAGTATAAAATCTCGAGGCACTGAGCCAAAATCTCAAAAGCACTAACTACTACTCTGAGGATTTGAGAGTACAGAGACGACACATAGGACTCTATGTACATCTACACAAGGAATATCAGCCAGTATCTCCACCTGAGAATTCACTGCTGTGCCTACTGCTGTTGTTGCTGTCCTTCACCTACTAAAGGATTCCTGCCTCCTCGTCCACGTCCACCTAAAAATGTGGTTCCCACGGGGGTGAGACAATTGTAAATTTCCCCAGCGAGAGATATAACTCTCCGCCAAAAACATTATTATTGCAGTTTAATAAGATATATCTGAACAGAGGAATCATAATTGTTTAACAACATTTAATTCCTTGTCTAACATATTAGAACATTATTCTTATCTAAAGCATTGCATCTATAACCTGATAGAGCAACATGTCACTTATCCAATAAGGAATATGAAGATCATGTATAACATTTGTCTACTCTACTAAGCAGGATAGTATCAACCAATGTTTGTCGTATTTCAACTTTATGCAAATACACTACATGGCTGATTATATTTTACACATTAGGTGTCAAACTGCAATTAGCTTCCCAGGATATATTGACATCTTCACTATAGAGTTATAACCACAGTATATACTCTCTTCAGGCTTAGATCACATAGCTAATGCCTGGCATTGTTTTGTGGAGTCATGGCCTGTAGCCATACTCTTTTCATAAAGTATTGGGATCTTAATCCCTCATCTCATCAAGTACATTTCCATTTCTTAACAATTTCATCATCATGATTATAGAATATGGTATTCAAACCCTTAGTTCATCATAGAATACTTGTTACCACTTAACAAGTAACTTAATACCTTCAGGTCATTCGATCAAAGTAAGCATGATTCTTCCTACATAAGCATTCCACATAGCATACAAAGCTTAATTCACCTCTTGTTATCTCTTAGTAGGCAACAAGGCATATTATGGCTCATTATCAATTTTTAATAAAAGAAACATCATAGCTCATACCTGGCTATGTTTATCATCTCATGATACCTGCATGGTTAGTACTTTATGATAACAGTTATAATGCTTTCATATCAGCACCATGCAACACAAAGTAATACCATTATTCCATTTTAGGGTTAGGATTTCTCTTGCATATCATCACCCTCCATTAGGGTTTTCCATAAATAACCATTTATGTTCTCAAGATCATATTATTAATGATCAAGTCCTATTTCATTGGTTCACACAGCTAAGAGTCAATATTGATAACATAAGTATTCAATCATACTTATTTATTCTCAACATTCATCATTAAATGGATTATCAACACAAAGTATCAGTTTCTCTCTCATCTTTACCAAAATATGATTGCATCATAGTTCATTGATTTGGATTAACCTTTTCATAAGGCATGTTAGCCTACACTTATCAAAGTACATTACATCTCAATGTAACAATTGACATGACACACTTCATGTGTCACTAATCCAAATATATTGGATTTAAAATACATCAAGGTATATCAGTCTTGAGGTGCTGGATGTGATATCTATCATATCTTGATGTATCACTTCCCTCATCACCTTAATCTTACTTGAGTTCATCCACTTAGCTTGTATTAGGATATTTCCCATCCTAATACTTTATGCACCAGTTCATCACATTTATCATGTAATGTATTGGTCATAAGTCACTTATTTAGAATATACAACCATTGCCAATGATATGGACCCATCTTTGAGTTAAGAACTATTGATAGAGGATATCCATTATCAACCTCTTTAGGTGTTACATTTGTCAATGTATTAATCACTACTCCATTATTATGAATAGGATTTTCCCTATTTATAAGTTAAGGTTCATATAGCATCTCCCATATATATGGATTTCACATAATATCACTCTTCATTAGAGTTTCACATAACATCTTTCTACATCAGGGTTTCACATAGTATTACCTAAAATTAGGATTCCACTTGACATCTCCCTCAATTAGGATTTCACATAGCTTTGCCCTAAATTAGGGTTTCACATCACACCACCCAGTGTTAAGGCTTCACATAGCATCACCCTGTATTAGGGCTTCATATACCTTTACCCTATTTTAGGGATTAGGGTTTACCATTCACATCCAAGTAGGGTTTCTCATAGCCCATTACCCAAATTAGGGTTAGGAAGTACAATTCCCTTCAAATTAGGGTTACATCATCCCCCTAGATTAGGGTTTCACTCAGCTTTGCCCTAAATTAGGGTCAGGGCTCAATAATCTTTTCAATGAGGGTTTCATGATCTCATTATTATGGGTCAAACCCTGATTACATATTTTATTCATAATGAGAGAATTAGGGATTAATTATGTAAGCATTCCTCTCTCGCTTTCTCTCTCTCTCATCCTCTCTAGGATGTTAAGTAGTTCAAAATTGATCTAGGTCAGCTCTTCATTTAAGCACACACAGTTAGGGTTAACCTTTATAATCACCTTTGGTCTACATCATTAATAATCAAGTAGCTAATTGACATTTAATCATATTAGGTGTTCAAATGGTTTGACCAATTGAACCTCAAATAGTATTGGTCACTTAGACCCCAAACGGTCTTGGTCACTCAAACCTTGAATGGTTTAAAATTTTTTAAGCAAAACAATAATGAAACCGTTTTGACAATTCACACTTGAAACCAATTGGGTCTCCAAACGGTTTGAGACCGTTTGGTCTCAAATGGTCTTGAGACCGTTTGATCCCAAATGGTCTTGAGACCATTTGGACTCAAACGGTCTTGAGACCGTTTGGAATCAAACGGTCTTAAGACCGTTTGGTCCAAACTCTCTAAAAACCGAATGGACCAAAAAGGTCATCGATCACTTTATCAATTCAGGGTTTCAATCAGGAAACCATCTATCAATTGAACTATTAATATATTCTTCAATTGAAACATTGAATCACCCTTCAATTGGACCTTCAATTAGGGTTTTGAACCCAATTGAACTAGGGTTTATAATCAAGAAACCATCACTTAGGGTTTTGAAATCGAGGAACCATCAATGGTTGACATTGTGGAACTAATTCGATTGAAATCATTAAATCACCACTTAGCTATATCATGAGCTGACCTCAAACGGTCTTGAGGTTGTTTGTATGACCTCCATACGGTCTTGAGACCATTTGACTCAAACCATCATTGAAATCTATGAAATTCAATTAGGGTTTACATCATTGAATCAATCATCAATTGAGCCATCGATTGTATTTCAATTTGAAAACACTAGATCTTCAACCATCCAATCATACTCAACCATAGGCTTCCAAACGATCTTGGTTGACCTCCAAATGGTCTTGAGACCGTTTGGGTGACCTCCAAACGATCTTGAGACCGTTTGGGCTAGTCAACCCAAAAATTAAATTAATCAATTGAAATTTCAGCACTTAACCCGATTAGGGTTTCTAATAGGAGAATTGTCCATATATTGAATCAATCAATTGGATCCATTAGATAATCGTCCAACATGTACTAAGGTCCTGACCTCAAATGGTCAACCCATCCAAATGGTTTGGGATCCAAACCTTCAAACGGTTTGCAAACCGTTTGGTCTCCAAACGGTTTGGTGAAACTGATTGGACCAACATTTATGAAACCGTTTGCAATAGATATTTGTGGAGGTGTGTGCTTATGATGATGTCATAATCATCAAGCTATAAACCCACAAAGCTTTCTGTGATTTTCATGGTGATTGTATCAATCAATCAAATAAAATTTAGGGAATAGATAAGGAATCAACAATTGATAAGGATATGAAATCAATAACAAAGTTCAAGGGTTCAAGTTATATCACCCACCTCCAATTGAGCTTCAAAGCTCCAAGCTCACATCAACAATGGTGGATGCAACTCCTTTCACTATTTTAAGGCTTGTCCTCAAGCTTTGAGTGAAAATGAATGTTTAGAAATGAAGATGGGATCGAGATAATAAGAAATCATGCATTGATTTGTGATTTCCACAATGAAATCAAGGTGAACGAAGGTCAGGAAGCTTACCAAAAGGTTGGGGGTCATACTCCTATTTCTCCTAGCTCCCTTGGTTGTTTTTGCAAGAAAGAAGTGAAAGTGGTTTCGAAATTACCCTTTCATCTCATGGATAAAGGAGCATATATATGAATTTTATTAAAAATTCATTTAAGAGAGATAAAGTAGGGATTATATCCTCCATTTCCTTGCCACTTGCTCCCTTCCCTTACTTGGTTATGAGGCTATATCCTTTTCCTATTATTCCTCTCAATTATCCATGTTTTCTAGAAAAGCAAATTAAGCACCTTTTTTTTTGGAAGCCATAGAGATTAGTTATTATTCATCCCGATCTCTAGTTCGGGCCAAATTATAGAAAATCGGATGTTAATATCCATTGGGAGCCATGCAGGTTTTGAGTGAGAAAAGAGACACTGAGATGCGGAGTACAAGGAGTGTTTTGCAATACTATCTGCCACAGAATTCTGCTTCCGACTTATAAAGGAAAGCTTGAGGTCGGGCAATAAGGTGAGAATGTGGCAGAATTCTCTCCTTAAAGGTTTGAACTTGCATGCAGGTCTTTCCCCATGTGAGAGGATATCAATGGCTGTCGAGGAATCAGAAAGAATGACAGGCGAGCTCCTTTTGTTTTGAACACAGACGGACATAGCTAGAATGATGCCCTTGATTTCTGCCTCCAGAGCAGAGGTGGCATAACCGAAGGTGCCATGACCCCATAAGCAGGCTCCATCGCCTTGAGTGACGTGGATTCCCACACCCATTTTTTGAGTGTGGAGCTGGAACGCAGCATCGACGAAGACCACCTGTTGGTGTGGGAGCGGCCGAGAGGGCAGACTACACTGAGCTGCGGCTGCCAGAGGTGCATGCTTCAGAAGGTTGAGGACAGCCGTGGAGTTGCTACGGATCCTTGAGGCCAGAACCTGTGGTGGGGTGCGCTTGCCACCATGAATAAGGTCATTGCGTGCATGCCAGATAGTCCCGCACCCCACACAACGTAGGGTCTTCTCCCCGATGCTTGCGGACGCATGAGTGATATTAGTGATCCATTCGTCCTCTGATAGCACGAAGAAGTCCGGACTCATGCCCAGAAGACGCCATACCTCATGGCTGGTGGCGCAGTCACGTAGACAGTGAAGGAGCGAGTCGACCTCTTGTGAGCATACTGGGCATACGTCATCCATGCAAATATGGCGAGACACCTTTTCCTTGTTTGTAAGAATGGCGCGGTGTCCCAACAGCCAAAGGAAGGTCTTATACTTCGGCGGTAAGGGAAGAGCCCACAACGCCTTCCAAGATGTAGAAGGATAAGTAGGGGTTTCCATCCCTCCTTGCAGCCATGCATAGGCCGTGCTGGCTGACAATTCTCCGTTGGGCTCCCAGGGCCACGACCATTGATCCGTGCCTGCGTCAGGGTCAGGTGGTATAGTATGCTGAATGAGTGGCCAAACGTCAGGAGGAAGATATGCATGGATGAAATCCCAGTCCCACGTGCCCGCATCCGGTGACATACAGTGCACCGTAAGATCAATGAGGTCTACGGGGATAGGTGTAGAAGGAGAAATGTCCAGTATAGACTTGCCCATTAGCCACCTATCGCGCCAAACATTCGTGTTCCGGCCTGCGTTGATGGTCTTATGACAGACGGCTTCAAGATCTGGTATATGGTTCTTGATAAAGGTCCATGCCGAAGATCCAGGCTTTTTAGAGAACACACCATTGCGCATGTATTTGTTTCTCATGACCGCCACCCACAGCGTTGGAGAATTATTCAGAAAATGCCACACATTCTGTAACATGAGTGCTTCATTTTGGGTCCTGGCGTCCAGGAGACCGAGCCCGCCAGACATTTTGTTTTTAGTAAGCTTGGTCCATGAGACCAGCGCCATCTTCTTCTGTTCTCGGCCGCCCGACCATATGAAGTCCCTAATGTGTTTATTGATGTCATCACAAAGCGAAGGTGATAGCTTGACGGACTGCATGGTGTATGAGGGAATAGACTGTAGGGAGGCCTTTGCCAATGTGATACGACCTGCCAAAGAAAGCGTGTGGGCAGCCCAACTGTCCATGCGACCCCTAATGGAGCTAAGAATATGAGAATGTGTCTGTTTATTGAGACGATGATGCAAAATAGGGACGCCCAAGTATCGACCCAGGTCATCAGTTCTTGGTATGCGCATGCAACGACAGAAAGCACGCTGTTCACTCATGGATGTGTTAGGAGAGAAGTAGCAGCAAGATTTCTCCTTGGAGATAATTTGTCCAAAAACGAGTGCGAACTCCTTCAGAATCTTGTTGATGTTGGAAGCCTGGAGAGTAGCCACCTCAGCCATAAGGAGAATGTCGTCCGCAAACATAACATGAGATAGGGAGGGCCCATTTTTCGACAGAATAATCAGCTTCCACGTACCGTGAGCCACTGACTTGGAGATAGCTTGGCTGAGACGTTCCATGCATAGCACAAAAATATAGGGACTGATGGGGTCGCCCTATCTCACTCCTTGAGTGGATTTGATGGGATCCAAGGGTACACCTTCCCAAATAATCGAGGTGCTACCTTGAGAGATAATCTGCATAATCAGCTTGGATAGACTTTCAGGAATCCCCACTTTAGAAAGGGTGTCAGCAATGAAAGGCCAACTCATACGGTCAAAAGCTTTAGATAGATCAAGCTTAATTGCCACCCATTTTTATTGCCTTTTTTATATCTCATAGAGTGTACTACCTCCTGTACCAGAAGAATATTGTCACATATACGGCGACCAGGAATAAAACTAGATTGGTTCACAGAAATCCAATCATTCAGAAAAGGTTTAAGGCGCTCCACAATAATCTTAGAGATTAGTTTGAAACAGCAAATGTTTAATGAGATGGGACGAAGGTCCGAGCAGCGTTGAGGACTTGCCACTTTAGGAATAAGCACCAACAGAGAGTTTGCAATACGTGAGTCCACCCGACTGCAAGCAAAAGTAGCCTGCACAGTAGATACAAAGGAGCTGCCAAGATGAGACCAATTATGTTGCACAAAGCCGTTGTGAATGCCATCCGGGCCCGGCGCCTTCGCAGGGGCCATAAGGAAGACAGTACGCCTTATCTCCTCAGCTTCGGGGATGTGACTAAGAAGGTGAGCGTTGGCAATAGGCCGGAACTGCCCCACGTATCGCTGGATGGCCGCCCGATCCAAGGAGCTAGAGACGGGGGGGGGCTGAAAAGATTGCTGAAGAAATCTCGAACGTGCTGCTTGATGAGCTCCGGGGAGGTGATCCAGTCTCCATTGGCATCGTGGATTCTGGATATCTTATTATGCTGGCGTCGAGACTTTACATATGCATGGAAAAATTTGTTGTTGCCGTCACCGAATTGGAGCCAATTGATATTCGCACATTGTTGCCAGTTCACTTCTTCTCTCAGGAGAATAGCACTTAATTGTTCCTGAAGGTAAATAGCACGCAGTTGAGTTGAAACGGAAGTAGGAGAAGAGTAGGATGCTACCTGGCATGTATCAATCTTGCGCAGGAGAATGTCTTTCTGTTTGTGTTGTTGCTTCAAACGATGGGCCTCCCATTTGATGGCAGCTGTTTGGAAGGTAGGCAAGGCCTCTAAGTATGGGTGAGTGCTGTTCCACGCAGGAAAGAGGTCAGTTTTGAATTCCAGAATAAGGTTCCAGCTCGTCTTTGTTTTAAAAAAATGGCCACACTGTTGACGATGACGCCCAGACAGGAAGATAGGATTATTGTCGCTGTACAGACGTGAGAGAACGTGAACTTCCATACCCCCCTCCACAGATAACCATTCCTTGTTGGCAATGGTTCTATCAAGTTTTTCAAGTAGCCTGCCTTTCTTGTATGTAAAGCGGTGACCCGAGGAAGCCATATCCTTGAGACCAGATGAAGCAAGGAAGGAGTGAAACTTTAGGCTGGAACGTCTGTCGAAACCATGCCCGCCTTTTTTCTCAGAAGGGTCCAACATAGTGTTGAAATCCCCCACCAACGCCCATGCTTCATCAATATGGGAAGACAAAGAGGTGAGCCTGTGCCACAGAAGGTCTCGTTTTTGTGGGTTTGGGCTACCATAAACAAAGGTAAGCAACCAAGCATTATTTATACGGCAGTGCACATACTGACGATGACTTTGCAAAATGTCAAGAGAGCAGCGATGACTGTCCCAGAGGACCCATATGCCCCCAGAAAAACCCAGCGCTTCAACTCTATGAGAGGATGAGTACCCGAGCTTCTTAATGATACCAGCAGCTTTAATACCACTGCAACGAGGCTCGACAATAACTAGAACATGGAGATTGTATCGTCTTTTATATTCCTTCAGGAGAGTTAATTTATCCTTGGAGCATGCTCCTTGGATGTTCCAACAGATTATATTCGTCATTCAGTAGACACAAGAGGGATAGGGTGGGGGCCAAAGATGGCTTAGTTGATAGCGTTATGCAGCCCTGGTGCGTCGGCGACTGCCTCCATCGTCGCGTCAGCATCTACAGCCTCCTCAGTTAGGGCGAGTGTCCTCTTGGTGTTGCTGGTGAAATCGACGTTGCCCACAAGAAGGGCAAGCTTGCCTTTCTTGCGCTCCCGCCCTGGGCTCACAGCGTGGTAGACAACACGTCGGTTGCGTAGGATAACTCCACCGCCAACGCCTTGTGAACCCAAACTGAACCCTTGCGGGTCTGCTGCATGGGACCTATGGTCCGCTGATGCTTGGAACCTGAAAGAGTCCACGAAGGCGCTGCTAGCGCGACCTTCACTGGTCTCATCATCGACCAGGGTAATAACTGAGTGGTCACCTCCTGCTGACGCTGGCGTCGTGGATGGGGCAGGGATAGGTGGTGGCCGACCCCCGACATGAGGTGCTGACTCTTAGTTCACCTTCCCGCCTTTCTTCTTTTGCTTTCGAGAAGCAACAGTATCCCATCCTCGATCGGCGGTGTCCTCAACCTCAGGCACAACAGGTGTTGCCTTAGGGTTATCGACCACTCCTTCCTGAGCTTTGCTGTGCGTGCTCACGTCTGCAGCCGGCGTAGGTTTCTTCCCCTTGGGGGCCTTCCGTTCGGGCATCTTGGCATGGATTTCAGTTGAATAAGGCGTGGACATGGCCACCGTCGCAGTGGAGGATGAGGGCGCCGTGGCGCTCGGGAAGCTAGGGATAAATTTGCAGTCGCCTTCCGCATGGCCGAGACGACCGCATCTCAAGCAGAAGGTCGGAAAATTCTCATACTCCAGCCTGAAGCGCTCGCCATTGAGCATAATTGCAGGCAGAAGCGGCGTTGACGTGTCAACTTCAACAACTATGCGGGGAATTTGCCCCGGTGGCCGGATTGCGTCGTAGTGTCGATCTTGATTGTCCTGCCAATCAGATCTCCGACGGTGGACATGAGTTGGTTCTGGAATAAATGTATCGGGAGGTCAGGGATCCTTGCCCACACGACAAGCTTCCTGGGGATTGGATCGGAGGGACGGAAGTCCTTGGACCACGATTGCACAGAGATGTAATGATTGAAGATCATCCATGGTCCTCCTGTAAGGGCTCAGACAAAGTCCTCGTTGTTAGCCAGTTGAATGATATAATAGCCTTTGTCGAGATCAATGGCTCGGAATTCCTCCGTCAGTTGCCATAGGATTGGGATGCGGTTCATGAGGGCATGGAAGCTCACTGAAGTACCGATCACCTTGATGACGATGGTGAATTTCCAAGGCTCGAGCAGCGGTGGCAGCGTTGCAGGGTTTAAGGAGATAGCAGGTATCGCGCCGGCGGTGTCTATGCGGATATCCGCAGCAGTGAGCAGATCCGGGGAAACATGTGTAAGAGAGGCGGGAGTCTTGGACGATCGTCCAGTCGTAGCATCTTTGTACGACCTAGCAGGTTGCGACGGAGGAGGGACATCCATCTGGACGTCCGAAGCATCAGAGGGCGGAGGAGGAAGATTGGGATCCACCGGCGACGACTGAGCGGCAGGTGCAGTGTGCTCGCGGGGAGATCCCCATCCAGAACCACGGCCTCCACGACCGCCGCGGCGGCTGTCGAACCCTAGCATCGTGAGTTATTCAACTTCCTTTACCCCCTCCTCTGATCCGCAAGGCAGCCACCTTGTTCTCTTTTTTTTATTCCTTTAAGTTTTACCTGCAAATTAAGCACCTTAACCCTTATAATAATAAAATCCATAATTTAGTAGATATTTCTTTTTATTTTCTTAATGTGAGTGGGTTCTCCACTCACGTAGATATTTCCATTGCCTTTGCAAGGCACAAGGACGTCCATATTTGTTGATTTTCAACCAACACAATTTTGGTTGAAGGGCAATCCAATTAACATAATTATTTTTGTATTATTTCAATTATGTTTAAATCTTGAGTATTTTAATATCAAGATTCTCACTCCTTCAAAGAGGTACAATTGAGACACCCCTCTCATTTTCTTGCCTCAACATGATTCCACGAAATATTAGGGACCTTATTGAAGTGGTAATTTTCATATTGAACCCTGGGTTTTGGGTAAATTGCACATTACACCAAAACTAGGTTTTAATGCACAAACATTGCTTTATCAGTTCTTTCTTGGTACTAAGGCTACCACAAGCCATACCTCTGCATCATATTCATTCTCATAATGCTTCAACACATGAGGAACATATTATCATGCACAATTTGCAATTTAACCCCTCAACTTGGGTAATTTTCACTTTAGTCCAACACAAGCAAAACATTATTTTCAACATAGTTCAAAATGGACAAAAATTGAAATATAACTTCCTCTCGAGCCTTAATTACTTTTCAAAAGATAAAATCTAGAATATAATTATCTTTCTTAAGCAAAACACCTAGGGTTAAAGTATAACCCAGGTCAGGGATGTTACAAGTTATAAACCCTTAACAAGGATTTCATCCCCGAAATCCCAGGAAAAGAAGAGACATATTTTAATCATTTATGGTACCATCAAGTCTCCACATAACATCTTAATGTCATGGAGATACCATAGATCTTTAATCCACACAAAGTTCTTCCACACAGGGTTATTCTAAGGAAATATGTTTGCTTGATAAACTTTTCCACCAACTACAATTGTTCCTTCCATTAGTTCAACCTTATCAATGTTTATGTTTATGCAGAGCATAAACCCCTAACATATGATGTCCATATTATTTTGTGTAACTAGATTGATTTCATAGTTGGCCAATATAGGTAACCAACATAAACCATCTATTATTTCTCAGGTACCATAATCCTTACTTTGGTATTCATCATATGTGTTGAGAACACATCTTATTTTTATCATATTCATTTCTTTGTTGTCACCACCAAAGGTATACATGCACAAGGTATTTCTTTTATTTTAGGACATTGGTTGTTCCATATATCATTATCTTGGAACCAAGGTCCAAAGCAAATTGATACTTTTCTAAGTATCCATCAATGGATTATTTTTAATCCATGTACATGAAAGAGGAAACATATATATTTAACAGAGGTAATCCACTCAGAAATCCTTTATTTGTTTGGGACAGTTCACTAAGCAAACCCTATATGGATGGGAAAGTTCACTTAGCAAATCCTATGTAATTGGGAAAGTTCACTTAGCAATCCCTATGTTATTGGGAAAGTTCACTCAGCAATTCCTTATGTAATTGGGAAAGTTCACTTAGCAATCCCTATGTTATTGGGAAAGTTCACTCGGCAATTCCTTATGTAATTGGGAAAGTTTACTCAGCAATCCCTATATAATTGGGAAAGTTCACTTAGCAATCCTTTTATAGTTGGGAAAGTTCACCTAGAAATCCCTATGTAATTGGGAAAGTTCACTTAGCAATCCTTTTATAGTTGGGAAAGTTCACCTAGAAATCCCTATGTAATTGGGAAAGTTCACTTAGCAATCCCTATATAATTGGGAAAGTTCACTCAGCAATCCCTATATAATTGGGAAAGTTCACTTAGCAATCCCTTTATAATTGGGAAAGTTCACTCAGCAATCCCTATATAATTGGGAAAGTTCACTTAGCAATCCTTTTATAGTTGGGAAAGTTCACCTAGGTCCCTATGTAATTGGGAAAGTTCACTTAGCAATCCCTATATAATTGGGAAAGTTCACTCAGTAATCCCTATATAATTGGGAAAGTTCACTTAGCAATCCCTTTGTAATTGGGAAAGTTCACTCAACAATCCCTATATAATTGGGAAAGTTCACTTAGCAATCCTTTTATAGTTGGGAAAGTTCACCTAGAAATCCCTATGTGATTGGGAAAGTTCACTTAGAAATCCCTGTTTGGTTTCATTATACTCACTAGATTGTTTCAGAATGACTACTTGATCAGAGTAATCAGAAAGATAACAATCTAAGAGTTCCATACTTGCCTTATCTCCAATAATCATATACCTGGCCAGGGTATACAAGTATTGAGATTAGGTAGTATGCACTTTATTTACTATCATGTTCCTCACTTTTCATATCATTATACACACATGATTCTTCATTCTTGAATTCTCTTCAGGCATCACTTCTATATCTCATCTTTTATCACACACATAAGAGAGATTATAAAGCATTTTAAGGAATACTGAGTAAAATGTAAATTCTCATCTTCCTTGTGTCCTTATAGGACTAGTCAAAGAAAGTTCAAAAACAACTACTTTCTTATTTTTAACACATAGAATCATGAAATGAAATATCAGAATGAATCTATTTCATCTGACCTGTCACAACCCAAGGGTTGACTATTGCATCAGATTGATTCATTGCATAGAACCTCACAGTTGCTGGTGGTTGACCTTGTGCTTGAGTGTTAGGTGTTGATGAACCAGCTCGGGACACTTTTCCACGTACTGTATTATTACTAGAAAATTGCCTCCTTTGTGAGCCTTGCTGACTCTGCCTTTGGGGTTGAGTCACCATTGTATTCCCAACTGGACAATCCTTTGCTAGATGTCTCGATTGTCTACATTGGTAACAGACCCTGGTCGCAAAATAGGGTCTGTGAGATCCAGTCACCGATGTTGATGCTATGTCGGGGGCTCTACTTAGAGCAATACTATGGTCCCTACCCTCACTTGACGTCCATTGCGTCTGGGTATGGAATCTTGATGGTGCTACTGATGTAGAAAATCTAAGCTTCTTAAAACTTTCAGATCTTTGTTCTTGAAACTGGGTGTACACCTTCTTATTATTGGTCTACCGTTTCTCGATTTCAGACCTCTCTATCCTCCTTTACCGACTCCACAAAGGTGGCAAACCTCTCCCTGTTCTCTAAAGTAGACACAGGAGTAGTCAGTTCAGCATTCAACCCCTTCTCAAAATGTCGAATTCTTTCTTCATCATTAACTGCCATATGCAGACAAAACTGCAAAAGCTCCATGAACTTAGCTTCATACTCACTAACGTTCATCTTTCCTTGTTTGATCCTCTCAAATTGAGAGATCTTCTCATCTAGATACGTCTTAGGGAAGTATCTACTGACGAATTCTCATCGAAATACCTCCCATCCAAGTTCTTCACCTGGCCTTTTGTCTTCTTCTATAATCCACCAATGACCAACACTCCCTTTTAGGAGGTACACTGCATGTCTTACCTTCTCGGCTTCAGGAATATCAAGGATCCTGAAAGCCTTTTCCAACTCCATCAGCCACAAATCAGCATATGTTGGATCAGCAATACCAACATAATCTATGGCTCCAACCCCGTGAAGTCTCTCAAAAGTCTTGCCGGCTCCATATCCCTCATTGTGGGTGGGTGCCCTAGGTGCAGGTGGTGGCATCCTATCCTCCATATGTGTCATAGTCGCCATAAACTGCCCGAACAGAGTATGGAAAGCTGGGTTCTCTAATGCAGCTTGATCAAGATGAGGAATCTCAGGTACAAGTTTCTCCCTAGCTTGATCCCTTGCACCTCGTCTTGGTGCAACAATGCTGCTCTCAGCAGCATGTTCTTCATGTGATCCAGACATCTTCAAGTTCTTCTTCTCCTATGTGAGCAGGAGATACTATCAGATAAACTGGAAGACACTTAGAATAGGCTCAACAACCTTAATCCTATGTCTCTATAGACTCAGCGAACCTAGAGCTCTGATACCACTTAATTGTGACGAAGCATTCAAAACATACGTTATTAACTAGCAGAAGTGATCACTAAGCAGCGGATCACCAAAAATCACTAAAAATTAAAACCATTTCATAGAGAGGTCGACACAAAGGAAAACTCTTTCACAAAGAACTGAAGTAATTTAATTACATACTAGTTTATAAGTACATGTCCTGTATCATCTTTTTCTGAGAATTACAAGCATCAACTGCCCTATTAAACTAAACACAGGCAGTATAAAATCTTGAGGCACTGAGCAAAAATCTCAAAAGCACTAACTACTACTCCGAGGACCTGAGAGTATAGAGATGACACATAGGACTCTATGTACATCTACACTAGGCATATCAGCCAGTGTCTCCACCTAAGAATTCACTGTTGTCCCTGCTGCTGTTGTTGCTGTCCTTCACCTACTGAAGGATTCCTGCCTCCTCGTCTGCGTCCACCTAAAAATGTAGTTCCCACGGGGGTGACACAATTGTAAATTGCCCCAGCGAGAGATATAACTCTCTGCCAGAAACATTATTATTGCAGTTTAATAAGATAAATCTGAACAGAGGAATCATAATTGTTTAACAGTAGTTAATTCCTTGTTTAACAGATTAGAACATTATTCTTATCTAAAGCATTGCAGCTATAACTTGATAGAGCAGCATGTCACTTATCCAATAAGGAATATGAAGATCATGTATAACATTTGTCTACTATACTAAGCAGGATAGTATCAACCAATGTTTCTCATATTTCAACTTTATGCAAATACACTACATGGCTGATTATATTTTACACATTAGGTGTCAAACTGCAATTAGCTTGCTAGGATATATTGACATCTTCACTATAGAGTTATAACCGCAACATATACTCTCTTCAGGCTTAGATCACATAGCTAATGCCTGACATTGTTTTGTGGAGTCATGGCCCGTAGCCATACTCTTTTCACAAAGTATTGAGATCTTAATCCCTCATCTCATCAACTACATTTCCATTTCTTAACAAGTTCATCATCATGAATATAGAATATGGTATTCAAACCCTTAGTTCATCATAGAATACTTGTTACCACTTAACAAGTAACTTAATACCTTCAGGTCATTCGACCAAGGTAAGCATGATTCTTGCTACATAAGCATTCCACATAGCACAAAAAGCTTAATTCACCTCTTATTATCTCTTAGTAGGCAACAAGGCATATTATGGCTCATTATCAATTTTTAATAAAAGAAACATCATAGCT
This sequence comes from Alisma plantago-aquatica, assembly GCA_963693085.1. Taxonomy (NCBI): domain Eukaryota; kingdom Viridiplantae; phylum Streptophyta; class Magnoliopsida; order Alismatales; family Alismataceae; genus Alisma; species Alisma plantago-aquatica. The sequence goes on from OY856412.1 coordinate 1,260,598,049, forward strand.
CATACCTGGCTATGTTTATCATCTCATGATACCTGCATGGTTAGTACTTCATGATAACATTATAATGCTTTCATATCAGCACCATGCAACACAAAGTAATACCATTATTCCCTTTTTAGGGTGAGGATTTCTCTTGCATATCATCACCCTCCATTAGGGTTTTCCATAAATAACCATTTAGGTTCTCAATATCATATTATTAATGATAAAGTTCTATTTCATTGCTTCACACAGCTAAGAGTCAATATTGATAACATAAGTATTCAATCATACTTATTTATTCTCATCATTCATCATTAAATGAATTATCAACAAAAAGTATGAGTTTCTCTCTCATCTTTACCAGAATATGATTGCATCATAGTTCATTGATTTGGATTAACCTTTTCATAAGGCATGTTAGCCTACACTTATCAAAGTGCATTACATCTCAATGTAACAATTGACATGACACACTTCATGTGTCACTAATCCAAATATATTGGATTTAAAATACATCAAGGTATATCAGTCTTGAGGTGCTGGATGTGATATCTATCATATCTTGATGTATCACTTCCCTCATCACCTTAATCTTACTTGAGTTCATCCACTTAGCTTGTATTAGGATATTTCCCATCCTAATACTTATGCACCAGTTCATCACATTTATCATGTAATGTATTGGTCATAAGTCACTTATTTAGAATATACAACCATTGCTAATGATATGGACCCATATTTGAGTTAAGAACTATTGATATAAGGATATCCATTATCAACCTCTTTAGGTGTTACATTTTTCAATGTATTAATCACTACTCCGTTATTAGGAATAGGATTTTCCCTATTTATAAGTTAAGGTTCACATAGCATCTCCCATATATATGGATTTCACATAATATCACTCTTCATTAGAGTTTCACATAACATCTTTCTACATCAGGGTTTCACATAGTATTACCTAAAATTAGGATTCCACTTGACATCTCTCTCAATTAGGGTTTCACATAGCTTTTCCCTAAATTAGGGTTTCACATCACACCACCCAGTGTTAAGGCTTCACATAGCATTACCCTATATTAGGGTTTCATATACCTTTACCCTATTTTAGGGATTAGGGTTTACCATTCACATCCAAGTAGGGTTTCTCATACTCCATTACCCAAATTAGGTTTAGGAAGTACAATTCCCATCAAATTAGGGTTACGTCATTACCTAGATTAGGGTTTCACTCAGCTTTGCTCAAAATTAGGGTCAGGGCTCAATAATCTTTTCAATGAGGGTTTCATGATCTCATTATTATGGATCAAACCCTAATTACATATTTTATTCATAATGAGAGAATTAGGGCTTAATTATGTAAGCATTCCTCTCTCTCGTTCTCTCTCTCTCATCCTCTCTAGGATGTTAAGTAGTTCAAAATTGATCTAGGTCAACTCTTCATTTAAGTACACACAGTTAGGGTTAACCTTTATAATCACCTTTGGTCTACATCATTAATAATCAAGTAGCTAATTGACCTTTAATCATATTAGGTGTTCAAATGGTTTGACCAATTGAACCTCAAATAGTCTTGGTCACTTAGACCCCAAACGGTCTTGGTCACTCAGACCTTGAATGGTTTAAAATCATTTAAGCAAAACAATAATGAAACCGTATGGACAATTCACACTTGAAACTGATTGGGTCTCCAAATGGTTTGAGACCGTTTGAACCCAAACGGTCTTGAAACGGTTTGGACTCAAACGGTCTTAACACTTTTTGGTCCAAACTCTCTCAAAACCGAATGGACCAAAAAGATCTTCCATCACTTTATCAATTCAGGGTTTCAATCATTAAACCATCTATCAATTGAACTACTAATATATTCTTAAATTGAACCATTGAATCTCCCTTCAATAAGGGTTTTGAACCCAATTGAACTAGGGTTTATAATCAAGAAACCATCACTTAGGGTTTTGAAATCGAGGAACCATCAATGGTTGACATTGTGGAACTAATTCAATTGAAATCATTGAATCACCACTTAGCTATATCATGAGCTGACCTCAAACGGTCTTGAGGTCATTTGGATGACCTCCAAACGGTATTGAGACCGTCTGACTCAAACCGTCATTGAAATCTATGAAATTCAATTAGGGTTTGCATCATTGAATCAATCATCAATTGAGTCGTCGATTGTATTTCAATTTGAAAACACTGGATCTTCAACCATCCAATCATACTCAACCATAGGCTTCCAAACGGTCTTGGTTGACCTCCAAACGGTCTTGAGACCGTTTGGGTGACCTCCAAATGGTCTTGAGACCGTTTGGTCTAGTCAACCCAAAAATTCAATCAATCAATTGAAATTTCAACACTTAACCCGATTAGGGTTTCTAATTGGAGAATTGTCCATATATTAAATCAATCAATTGGATCCATTTGATCATCGTCCAACATGTACTAAGGTGCTTACCTCAAACGTTCAACCCATCCAAACAGTTTGGGATCCAAACCTTCAAACGGTTTGCAAACCGTTTGGTCTCCAAACAGTTTGGTGAAACCGATTGGACCAACATTTATGAAACTGTTTGCAATAGATATTTGTGGAGGTGTGTGCTTATGATGATGTCATCATCATCAAGCTATAAAGCCACGAAGCTTGCTGTGATTTTAATGGTGATTTCATCAATCAATCAAATAAATTTTGGGAATAGATAAGGAATCAACAATTGATAAGGATATGGAATCAATAACAAAGTTCAAGGGTTCAAGCTATATAACCCGCCTCCAATTGATATTCAAAGTTCCAAGCTCACGTCAAAATTGGTGGATGCAACTCCTTTCACTATTCCAAGGCTTGTCCTCAAGCTTTGAGTGAAAATGGATGGTTAGAAATGAAGATGGGATCGAGATAAGAAGAAACCATGCATTGATTTGTGATTTCCACCATGAAATCAAGGTGAACGAAGGTCAAGAAGCTTACCAAAAGGTTGGGGGTCGTCCTCCTGTTTCTCCTAGCTCCCTTGGTCGTTTTTTCAAGCAAGAGGTGAAAGTGGTTTCGAAATTACCCTTTCATCTCATGGATAAAGGAGCATAAATATGAATTTTATTAAAAATTCATTTAAGAGAGATAAAGTAGGGATTATCTCCTCCATTTCCTTGCCACTTGCTCCCTTCCCTTCTTTGGTTACTAGTCTATCTCCTTTGAATCTTATTACTCTCAATTATCCATGTTTTAAAGAAAAGCAAATTAAGCACCTTAACCCTTATAATAATAATATCCATAATTTAGTGGATATTTCTTTTTATTTTCTTAATGTGAGTGGGTTCTCCACTCACGTAGATATTTCCATTGCCTTTGTAAGGCACAAGGACGTCGATATATTTTGATTTTCAACCAACACAATTTTGGTTGAAGGGAAATCCAATTAACATAATTAGTTTTGTATTATTTCAATTATACTTAAATCTTGATTATTTTAATATCAAGATTCTCTCTCCTTCAAAGAGGTACAATTGAGATGACCCTCTCATTTTCTTGCCTCAACATGATGCCAAGAAATATTAGGGACCTTATTGAAGTGGTAATTTTCATATTGAACCCTAGGTTTTGGGTAAATTGCAGATTACACCAAAACTAGGTTTTAATGCACAAACATTACTTTATCAGTTCTTTCTTGGTACTCAGGCTACCACAAGCCATACCTATGCATCATATTTATTCTCATGATGCTTCAACACACGAGGAACATATTATCATGCATAATTTGCAATTTAACCCCTCAACTTGGGTAATTTGCACTTTAGTCCAACACAAACAAAACATTATTTTCAACATAGTTCAAAATGGACTAAAATTGAAATATAAGTTCCTCTTGAGCCTTAATTACTTTTCAAAAGATAAAATCAGGCATATAATTATCTTTCTTAAACAAAACACCTAGGGTTAAAGCATAACCCAGGTCAGGGATGTTACACAAAGTAACTTCTGGATTCCATCACCACATGCGATGGATCCTGATAGGTGGTCATTCTCCTCAAGCATGTCAACATTTTGTCCTTTTCATCCATTTTCTTAAAGTACCACCCTGACTTCACTTTGTTTCCAAGCAACTGAGAAGAAGTATCCTGACAGAACTACTTCTCTCTCCATGCCCACATCTGGAACTTTCTTTGCTCCCGTTGACCGATCTGTCCAGCCATTCTAGATGAAATTGTATTTCTGACCTTCTGCAGTAAGACTCAAAAACCATCCTTTGATGCTCCCCCTGTCGATGTATCCCCACATCAAGAGTCCGATCCTCCATTCTGCATGCATCAACTATATGTCCACTGTATTGTCCTTCTTCCGCATGTGCACGCTGTCTAGAAAAAGTCTTTGGAGCAACCTTCTCTAACTGGGAGTCGTCCTGATGCTTATAGAAACTTACCTTCTACCTTTGCTGAAATCATTGAGAGAATCCCGTAGCTCAGACCTGCGGCTATCTGTAGGAGTACTTCCAAGTCCTCCTCATCTCCTTTGAACTGGCATTGGCTTCTTAACTTCTTGAACCTTCTCTTTGTTCACTCTTAATGTGGTTTTATATAGATTGCAACACAGTCTGCCTCGAGCTATCACCAAACACCCTTTTGTTACCTTGCACATGCCACCACTGAACCTGAGATCATATCCACTCCTATCCAACAAGGAATTAGAAATTACACTAAGACTCAAGTCTGGAACATGACGAACATCCTTGAGCATGATAATACACCCAACATCTGTTTTGATGCAGACGTCACCAATCCCAATGATCTTTGAGTAGTAAGCATTCCACATCCTCATATTGCCAAAGTTCCCTCTTCTATATTTTGTAAAGAACATCATGTGAGTTGCAGCATGACACGCTGCTCATGTGTCTACAACCCACTCAATACCATCCTCTGTGTTCAATTCCTACTCTTAGACTGTCAATATTAGATCTTCTACAATGGCAGTTGTGTTGCTCTGGTCATCATCCTCATGTTCTTTGACAAGTTCTTGTGACACCTTCTTCCATATCTTGCAATCCTTCTTGAAGTGTCCAACTTTTCCGCAACAATAACATTCTTTACACTTTGTCTTTGACTTCCGGCGATTAGAATTGTGATTGTGACTCTGATTTCTTCCTCTACCTTCAACATATAGAGCTGAACATGAAGAATCAGATTTTCCACATTCCCTTCTGCAGATGTCTTCACTCAGAATCAAATCCCAAATATCATCAAGGTTCAACTTCATGTTTCCCGACGAACTGCTGACTGCTGTCACCGTAGCAGACCAACTCTCGGGCAAAGAGGAAAGTAAGATAAGGACTTTAAATTCATCATCAAACACTATCTCTACTGAGTTTAGTTGAGTAATTATGACGTTGAACTCATGGATGTGATCTGCTACCGAGGCTCCTTTGCTCATCTTCAGGTTGAACAAACGACGCATCAAATATACCTTATTTTTAGCAGTTGGCTTCTCGTACATATTTGACAGCGTCTTCAGAAGTCCCACTGTCGTCTTTTTGTTGGCTATGTTGAATGCAACATTTTGTGCCAATGTCAACCTGACCACCCTAAGTGCCTGACGATCAAGGAGATCTCAATCCTCCTGCTTCATCTGTTTAGGTTTAGTCCCCGCTAGAAGTTGATGCAATTTTTCTGGTACAAATAGTATTCAATCTACATCTTCCAGAAGCCGAAATCTTTGTCATCAAACCTGTCATTGTACACTTTCTCATCTTCAGATGCCATTGCCACTTCCACTTCAACCTTCCAACCTTGCTCTGATACCACTTGTTAGGAATTGTAGCGGGAAAGTGACGTGTTCTGTAAGATTGAAAGCGCAAGATTTAACGTAAAAAACTCTCCCCAAGGCGAGAAGAGAAAAGTCACGGGGCAACACCGGCCAACAAATACTATGTAATTAAGATTACAACTCACATAGTCCAGATTTAATTACCCCTAAATGTGGATAGTTTTCCCCCACACGAGAACAAAGATAGGAAGAACATAATTACATCCAACGTGTATAAAGTAATCCACTTATCTTTTTCTCCTCACAACACCTCTGTCATTGTAGGGGATCAGACACACAGTTGTGTCCTTGCCTATTGTCGCTGCAACTGTTGACCGGGCCACCTCTGCTCCTGACGAGGTTGCATACCTTGCCGCCAACCAGAACCTCTCTCCGCCTGAGAGAGCAGATGCACGTCCTCCACTGAACGGACGGACTGCTGTCATAGTCGCTACTGCAACATCAACATAGTGCCACCAACTGATGTGCGTCCTCAGCTGACCGGATACGCCACCGTCGTCGATGCACCACCACCAATGTGTCGCTGACTATCAGCCGCTACTTCGCTTGAAGGCAAAGTCACTGACCCTCTCTTACCAAAAGAGAGCACCACCAATTGTTCTTGTTTTATGACTCTTCTACCACAGAAGACATCAATAACAAACAACTGATGGGATGATCCCAATGGTCTCCCTCAGGACCTCTATTTATAGACCTCCATGACATGTAGTAGCAATTACGAATCTCATTCAAATTCATAGTCCAATTCTTAATCCACTTCTAATGTTGCAAATAGAGAGTCATCTTCTCTCCTATTGGATTTAACTCCTACTAAGATTTGCATCACAAGCCAACTCCTACTCAAGCCCAAATCCATTTAGGACGTAGGCTGGAACAATCCTATTTTAACACTTTCTTCATTAAGCTCGTCCGCGAACTGCAACAAGCTGAAGCCTAAAAGACCCTGGATGATATCATCCGCATAGACATTTCTTGGACTTTCAAAGAGCCCTTCGCACATCAAAGATTTATGAGGTCTACTTTACTAATAGAATGCTCAGATGGAAATAAGGAGCAAAACAGAAAGCAAGATCTTAACATATTCCGGGCAATGGAGCCGGAGGTATACCTATCATCAGGCAATATCAAATCAAGCACCTCGTTCAAGCTATATGCGTGAGACTGAAGGAAATCTTTCCAACACCGTACTCTTTCTGGGTTGTTTCCCATTTTATTTGCTAGGCCAACTATTGGTTTGGGAGGCCATTGCACAACTGCACTGCTACTCTTGCTGTTTCTTCGACGTTGGTATAAATATGAGACCCAAATTGTCTATATGTTGAACGAAAAAGCTCCCACGAATCTTCTTCATCCATCGGGGATAAATGTATGACATGTGGTATGTGCCACTCAGGATCAAGTGAAATGATATTTAATGATGAGAAAACTTTCTCTGCAATCCAGAATTACTCAGAGTTGGAATCCCCAAATCTGTTAGTCGTGCACCCCCGGATCACATTATCTATAATAACAACATATTTTTGTTTTCGTAAGTGCAATGCAATCTCGTTAGCGCGATCGCTGTAATTGCTAGATGCATTATCCCATGGTTTGATGCCGAGCCTCATTGCTATGGTATTCTGAACATCCCGAATCCTATCATCAGCAGAGCAATCTTTTTGGCGACGGCCATTTACAAAAATCACCATGCCAAAGGAACGGTCCCGTCCCCTTCTCTTAAACTCCTGGTGGAATCTTTGTAAGCGGACTGTCTTCCCCACATCTTTAGAACCAGTCACCCCAATGATTGCTTGTTTATTATCCTAGTATAGATTCACAAGTTCTGCAAGTTCTCTCTCCCCATGTTTTTTGAACAAATCAAGAGGAAATTTTTGTTCAAGAAAAGTATTATGGCTATCTTTTTTTTTATTTATTTATTTAAGTATTATGGCTATCTGCCCCTGGGTTTGAATTGCCGATGCACCTCTCACGCCCTGAACCACGGCGGCGCCGCAAGGAACAAGAACGCCTGTAATTCACGCAGCTACCATCGCCGTCCTGCAAAAGAAAAACAACACAATAACCAATTGTAGCAACAAGCCAGGGAAACTAAGAAAAAGATAGGGCATAGAGAGAAGGCAGGAGGGACAGTACCGCTGCAAAGCCGGTTTGCTGCTCTACACCAGCTGGTCCTTTGTGTTTCTTGGGATGGTAGATCCCAAATCAAAGAATGCTATAGTTTGGAAATGACGATTTGCCGCTACATATTAATCAGGAAAACGAATATCTGATTTTGAGTAACAAAACAGTCTAGAATTTTTTTCGTTTATTCTGATAATTTGTAGACGGCAAATTCCAAACAAGGCTCCCCACTTTTTCGATCTACCATGAACCATCATCGACCTCAATATTATAGGTATCGACAGTCAACAGACCATGATCCGAGTTATCAAGAAAACACCTGCAATAAAGAAGGGTAAGAGAGAAAACCACCAAGAAGGGGCGTCGTTGACGGAAATGCTCCCCGCCCGAAGTCAGACAGAAATCAGCCTTACCAGAAACCCTCTCACACTATCACACTTCTTTATTATCCGAATAGCAATTCAGTTCTATTTTCTTCACAATATATCCCCATCTCTGGGTAAGGCACAGCTTAAGGTTATGTTTTGCATGTAAGACATTTGTTCAATGTGATTTTGATGATCAGACATTTAAAAAAAAAGGAATTGAGGTACCTTGTTTAGATAAAGTTGATTTTACTTTATCTTCTACCTCAAATAGATAGACCATACAGTTTGTTTCCTGCGCTGCCGTTTGAATTTCACCAAGCCATACAAATAGATATAAAATGAAGACACTAGCCAATGATATCGTCGTGTATATACTTTTTCAGGGATTTTAGATCCAAGCGCGCTTTAGGTAGGAAATCTATATGCCGGTTAGCACCTGCAACATTTTAATTAGGAGAAGCTGATAAGGAACAAGCAAACATATTCATTCAAGCAGCTACACTCACAGCATACCTTGGATAACTGGATCTGAAAATGAATTCGTGGAGCACGAAATGATCTAATCCAAACACAGATCTTTGTTCATTAGCCCAGCTACAAATACTCAAATCGACACTTCGGCAGTTGACCGAGATTTTCAGAAGGCTTCCTAGCTTGTACCAATGCAAGAACCATCATAAATTACCTTGTTATAAATATTGAGAGTCAACGCACCACGGCTCGACTCTTCAGATTAGCTCATTCTAAGATATTAAATATAAACCAGATCTCCATAGCCCGCCCTTGCCAACTGCTAATGATAGATTTAGACTGCATATGTCACGAGTATTTTTTTCCTGTTGACAAGGTATATTCTGCTTTTCACAAAGTATGCTTAGACACCTTTTCGGGAACATGCCATTTATTGTAGGGAGCTTTCAGACTTCAATTATAGACATGGTCTTGTTAGAGATGTCATCTATGATGTCTTTAGACATGTTGAAGTTGTTGCTCAAAAGATGCACCTGTAATTTTTTTGACGATTCATGGGAGGGGAGATCGACACTTAAACTTGCAGATGTCCTGAGTTCTGACTAGTCTGGGGGAAACCACATGTGCATCAATCTAACACGAGTCTCCTCATTGATGGACCTGAAAGACAAAGACTTTATTGTGGGATATATATGTTGTCCTGAAAGCAGTTATAATCAGATTTGTTAAGCATCAAAAGCGTACATCCAAAATCAGTATGTATTTATAACTTTTGGATTTAATATTTATAGATTCTTAGCACCAGAGGCAGTGGACTTTCTCAAAAGAATCCAAAAAATTATACATTACTGAATGTATTATTTTGGATGATTAGTTTCGTCATCTAATAGTGATTAGGGTACAACTTATTGTCCGTCTGTTTTATATTTCATTGTAATTGGTTATATTTTGTTTTTAGTTTTAGAAGAGTAGGTAATTGAAATTGTCAAGAGGACTAATGGTTGTGCAGCTACAGTATATAGATGCGACAGTTAATGAGAAATTTGATGGACCATCACTCGGAAAAGATTGATGAAAATATTATGAAACTTATTACAGTTTTATAATGTTTGTAAGCAGAACCATTATTGATATAACCTCTATATTACAGATATCGATAGTCAACGGACCATACGAAGAGAATCCCCCAACCCCAAGACGCACACAATTGATCTGCCAATAAATGCCGTCGTTGACATATACGCACCACAGCCGAAATTGTCCAGATAACGCGCTTCCAAAACATGACAGATCTATTACATATAGAAATGCCGCCATTGACCTAAAAGCACCACGGCCGAAGTCATCTAAAAAAGGCAAATTCTACTCATGCCCGGCCAGCCACCCACTGGCATACCCGGTGCTCGGAAACTATCAACTACTCCACGTTGAGATATATTAAAATACATTACATATTCAGCATTAATTTTCATGCAAAAGCCATGCAAAACTACAGCTGTGATGTCCTACTTCCCACAAAATTTGACAGACACTCTTATTTAAAATTTCATCCCTTGCGTACAACTTTTCAATTTTCGAATTTTTTATTAAATTATGTTGCCTTCCTGCTTCTTTGCTTTGTGTTCCTTCACAAATACGTGAGTACTGTACTTTTATCCTTTGTATTGAACTATCTTATTTATATTATTTTGACCATCGTAATGTAATTTTATTTATTATTACGAATGCATTACCTACCTTATTTGCTGAACATAAATATACCACTAAATAGAATCAGCTATGCTTATGCTTCTAGATCAGTTATACAATTATGTTTGATTTTGTAATTTGCTAGGTACTGTACTTATCCATTAGTAATTGAGTTTAAAATAACAAGTGGATATAGTACTTATAGTTGCATTTTATCGCGGATTATTGATCTGATGTGCACTGTACTTGTTAGTCCCTCTTGTTGATATGATTTTACATAATGTTGTACCATGTTGAATACAATACTTAGGGTTGATTATGACATACAATAAGTTTTGGGTACTGTACTTGGAAATGGACCACATGGGTGACTAATGGCTTGTTGAGTAGCGTAATTAGGGTTGTTACTGATATGAGAATAATAATTAGGTACTGTACTTATTGTTGAATTGTATAAGTGATTAATTGTTTGTTGGGTACTGTACTTTTGCTTCTTACTGAAATACAAATCATAGTGGGATATTGTACTTACTGAAATGATTTGGTAGGTACTGTAACTTTGACAAACTTAAATCAAGAGTAAGAGACTAATTGGGTACTGTACTTATTGTTGAATTGTATAAGTGATTAATGGTTTGATGGGTACTGTACTTTTGGTTCTTACTGCTTATGGTTGCATTTTATCACGGATTATTGATCTGATGTGCACTGTACTTGTTAGTCCCTCTTGTTGATACGATTTTGCATAATGTTGTACTATGTTGAATACAATACTTAGGGTTGATTATGACATACAATAAGTTTTGGGTACTGTACTTGGAAATGGACCACATGGGTGACTAATGGCTTGTTGAGTAGCGTAATTAGGGTTGTTACTGATATGAGAATAATAATTAGGTATTGTACTTATTGTTGAATCATATAAGTGATTAATTGTTTGTTGGGTACTGTACTTTTACTTCTTACTGAAATACAAATCATAGTGGGGTATTGTACTTACTGAAATGATTTAGTAGGTACTGTAACTTTGACAAACTTAAATCAAGAGTAAGAGACTAATTGGGTACTGTACTTATTGTTGAATTGTATAAGTGATTAATGGTTTGTTGGGTACTGTACTTTTGGTTCTTACTGAAATGAAAATCATAGTGGGGTACTGTACTTAGTAATTCAATGTTCTAGTAACGAGTACAGTACTATTGATTCTCCTTCATTCAAAAGTACAGTACACACGAGTACTGTATGTCTGTACCCAGAATATGTGTATGGTATCCTAATATATGGTATTATGTTTCTCACGTAATATCATTATTTCAAAAAATTTCAACACTAATCACGTTGGAAAGTATTTTCTACAAGGTTTCTAATGCAATTTATTTTATCAAAAAATACGCTCCGGATTGAAAGTTATGGACAAAAACATTTTCTCTCTCTTCTACTTCCCTCATCTTTTATTGCTTTAATTGCTGCTGACAGCTATTGCAGGTAGTGGGGCGCAGCAACGCAACAGGTGGACAGTCCCGAGGTCCGGGTACATCCCTGGGTGTATGGCCGGTTGTGTGTAGTGTAGGTCTCTAAAAAATGCCCTTCACAAATATGCCAAAGTGATCGAGAAAACGCCCTTCTTGGCCAGACGTCAATCAAGAAATGATGTTATATCCAAGTGAGTACCATATAGAGGCATGTTGTGTTCAAGATTGACATGATAAAACTGAGTAAAGCTGTTACTAAGTATCTCAATAGATTTCAATTTAGAATTGGTGTACAACGAGCTGAGGTCATTTTGCACGCTTTCAATAAGGTTTTGAATAAGCGACATGAAGATGGGCCAGTTGAGAAATACGGACACAGAGATAGATGACAAAAAAAATATTTATTTATTTGTATTCCCCATAAATCAAGATCACGTCAACTACTATGAAATAGGAATGATGGTTTAATGAGTTTATACCTAGTCTTAGAGCAAGTCTAGTAACAACAACTCGTTGCAATGTAACTATCTTCTAGTTGTTCTTAGACGGTGTCTGTGCAACTCCTAATTTTCACCACAGACAGTAGACTTGATTGGCTTCTGCAACAACTCCTATAGTTATGGACTGTAAACTGACATTGTCCTCCTAGCAGCAGCCAAATGACTCCTGCCTCTAGAGTAGTCCACACGGACCTACTCGAACTCTTGTCGTTCAACTAGAATAGACAAAGAGTTGTCCCTCCCATTAGTTTACTAGTTACCAATTTGTTCTCCCACAATTATTTCTCACTCACTATCCAACCCTTTGGCGGGTAGGACTTGCTCAGGCTCTCTATTGGTTACCACAACCAGAGAGAACAACAATTATCTGAGGCAATTGAGTTGTGTTCTAAGAAGTATCTAGTACCCCTCTATTTATAGGAGGGAATGGGGTCTGAGTTCCCAATCAGTATGGGAGTAGAAAGGACCGGAAAATCTTAAACTTTTGCAATGTGCGAATGACCAACCTGTCAGTTGGCAACCAAGCTGGTTGTCTGGCATATGAGACGGTCGTTTCGACCAACGAGACAGTCATTTTGCAGTTTCTCAACCGCACACAAATTTAGCAAAAATATTTCTAATTAATACAACATTAATTTCCTTGTATCAATATAATTGATGAATATTATTGAATTTGAAAATCCGTAGCTAAGACTCCTGCTGGATGGAGGCGGCTAGGGTTGCAGGTAGGGCGACCGGCGGCGATCATGAAGAAGAAGGAGACGGGGACCCTTCCCGACGCAAGAACTCTATACCTCTCGGCTCCTCGGGGATGAGCCTGACCTTTGCACGCAGTAGGCAGGATACTCCGCCTTCCTCACAGACGCAAACTCGTATGGACGTAGATACTACTGCACTTTCTAATTCCTTTCCGCCGTTGAGCGGCTCGCACCAGGACACCCCGGTGTAGCAGCAGGCGTCGGGGTTATCCTACAAGGACTCGCTGGGCAAGGGACCTTCGAACAACCCGTACAACTTTATAAAGATCGACGCGGAAAACAATGACGTTAACCTTCAACCCGCCGACATCGAACAATCAACTGATCAAGGTTTCCCGGCCTTCCGTGTGCGAAACGAAGCCATGGAAGTGTTGCTTCATCCTTGGAAATTCACCGTGGTCGTCAAAATTCTTTCTCGAGAGATCGGATACCTAACCCTCCGGGACCGTATATCAAATCTATGGAAACCTGTGGGCTTCTTCAACCTCATCGATGTTGCTAACGACTTCTTCCTAGTCCAACTTCAATCTGAGGAGGAATATATCAACGCCTTGGCGGGAGGGACATGGCCTATCTTTGGATCTTACCTAACGGTCCAGCGGTGGTCTCCAGGCTTCAATCCAGACATCGCGGCGCCCCCCACGTTGGTAGCTTGGGCTCGTATCCCTAACCTTCCTATACATCTCTACCAGGAAGTTCTGCTCAATGAAATCGACAATCGACTAGGGAAGACAGTGAAGGTCGACATGAATACGTCGTCCCAACGACGGGGCCGATTCGCCCGCATTGCTGTCGAATTAGACATGCAAAACCCGTTAGTCCCGATCATACTGGTGGATGGAATCAAATACAAAGTCGAATATGAGAACATCCCCTTCATATGCCTGCACTGCGGCAAGGCGGGGCATCTAGAAAAGGACTGCAGCAAGAAAATTGAAGCAGAAAACGAATTGAGGAGAGCGAGTGTGGAGGCAGGCAGAATCGTCCCGGAAATGACCCAACGCCGGGAGGGATTCTCGGAAGCTATTCATGCACAGCCTATTCCCCGAAGACCGAGGAAAGGTCCTAACGGTAACACCCAAAAGAAAATGTCCCAGGCAAGCAATCGCTCCCAGGGTTTGCTGGATCAGGAGGAAGACGAGGAAATCACGGAAGTGCTGGACGTGGATGCGGTTGCAGAACAAGTTACTGGCATAGACTGGCGTCAGAAGAAGAAGCAAGGCAAAGAGGTTTTCGCCTCAGGAAGTACAGGCCACGCAGCACAGCCCATGGACTCGACACCGTCTGCATCACCTCCACCGATGCCTATTCAGGAAGCCCAGAAAGAAAACGCCCACACCAGAGTAACACCTTCAGGCGACGAAGTCATTGCCGACAGGATTACACAGTCCCACTCTATCCCACCCACTATGTTCAATGCTGGCGCTCACGGTCCTCCCAAAGCTTTGTACATCTTGTACAGAAGCCCAGCCAAAAATTCTCATGGTATCCATCTCCGCAACCGTAAAGTCGGCCAAGCTGGGGACCCGGTAAGGGCATCTACAAGGAAACGAGGTAAAACCTCCCTAATCCAAGACCTCGAGAAGGAAGCGCAGGCCATGGGATCATCCACTCTGGACGGGAGTGCTGAATGAATATCCTAAGCTGGAATGTCCAGGGTATCTGTGACGAGGATACCCAAAACACTGTCAAAGAACTTACAAGGAAATACAAAGTCTCGGTAGCTGCTCTGTATGAAACTCGTTGCAGTGGAACCAAAGCATCTACTGTGATCAAGAAACTGGGCTTTGCGCAATCTCACCGTGTTGAAGCTGTGGGATTTGCGGGGGGCATCTGGGTGTTATGGAAAGCAAACACCCATGTCGACGTCATTGCTTCACACAAGCAGTTCATCCATTGTATGATCGATCATCGTCTCCTTTGCACTTTTGTCTACGGCGACACAACCAAATACAGCAGATGCTTCCTCTGGCAGCACCTGACCGATCTTTCCCCCTCCATTACCCAGCCATGGGTGGTAATAGGTGATTTCAATGTCGTTATGTACCAAAGTGAGAAGTTTGGGAGCACTTCTTTCGACCGATCGAATAGCCGTGAATTCATCGAGGCCATGGCGCAGTGCAGCCTTGTCGACCTTGGCGCTGTTGGAGCTCGTACCACCTTCCGACGTGGTTTGCTCCACGAATGCCTGGATCGGGCTCTTGGAAATGACCTTTGGCTTGAACAAAGCTCTGTCAACCTGATTCAGGTCCTTGAACGAAATAACTCAGACCACGCCCCCTGCTAGTTTCAGAAGCAGCCCCGCAACACAAGCACATGAGGGTTCAATGCACCTTTGCTCGTTGGGAAGAGATCGATGACTTTAAATCCTTTTTCTTGTGAAGCTGGGACACCAATGTTCCTCTAAACCAAGCTGGCTACAATTTCCTAGGGAAGGCGTCGGTGTGGGATAGGCGTATGCGGCAGAAGAGCCACCTGAAGAAAGAACAACTTGGCAATAGAATCAAATAGAATCAACTTCATTTGGCGCTCAACTTCAACCAAGACATAGCTAAAGAGACAATGTCGCTCCAATCTAAGCTAGATGGTATCCTGAGGCTCGAAGAATTGGAGTGGAAACAGAAAGTGCACTGCGATTGGGTTAAATTGGGTGATTCTAACGCTAAATATTTCCAATCTATTGTCAAAACAAGAAGGAGGATGAACAAAATTACAAGGCTGAAGAACTCAGAGGGAATTTGGGTTGAAGAGGAGGCGCATCTGAAGAACCTTGTGCTATCTTTTTTCTCCAATATCTACCAAGAATCTGACATAACCGCGAGACGCCAAGCGAGCAGCACCTTCATCGGTTCTTTCCCTGAACTGCCAACTTCTGCATTCGATCTGTTAGCGCAACCGCCCTCCCCTGATGAGATCTGGCTCAACCTCAATGCCATGGCGCCGCTCAAAGCCTCGGGGCCTGACGGCTTGGATGCGTTCTTCTTCCAAAGGAACTGGAGCCAGCTCAAAAACCAGGTCTGCGAGTTCATCACTAACATTTTCTTGGGTTTACCCATTCCGTAGGGCACATCGGACTCGACGCTCATTCTTATCCCCAAGGTGACAGCTCCGGAGTCTTGCTCCCATCTTCGTCCGATATCCCTTAACAACGTCTGCTCCAAGCTTATCTCGAAGATCATAGCTACCAGGTTGAAGCCGTACTTGAATGACTGGATCTCTCCTTTCCAGTCGAGCTTCATTCCGGGCAGGAAGATCAGTGACAATATCATCCTCGTTCAAGAGATTGTTCATTCCATGGAGTCCAGGCAAAGCAAGGCGCACACTATGGCCATTAAACTAGATCTCATGAAGGCCTTCGACAAGTTGAGCTGACCTTTTATTGAAGACACTCTTCTCAGAACAACCATTCCTCGCAATATTGTAAAGGTTATAATGAATCTCATCCGCTCGAGCATGACTTCGGTTCTCTGGAATGGGGGAGTGATTGACTCCTTCCACCTCTCTTGTGGTGTCAAGCAGGGGGATCCCCTCTCGCCCTACATCTTTGTTATGTGCCTGGAAAGACTTAGCCAGCTTATCGGTGAAGAGGTGGCTGCAGGTTCTTGGCGCCCGATCCATATCACTAGGTAGAACATTCCCTTTTCACACGTCAGTTTCGCCAACAATATCATCCTATTTGGTGAGGCGTCTGTGCGCCAAGCAAAAATTATCAACCGTTGTCTTCAGAAATTTGGCAAAGCTTCTGGCCAACTACTCTCCCATGAGAAATCTTCGGTGTTCTTCTCCCGCCATACTCCAAACACCGTTAGAAACCAAGTTCGCCGGACCTTGAAAGTTTCTAAAATCGAGAATCTTGGGCGACACCTGGGCATTCCGATCATACACAGAAGGAAGGGAAAGGCTCATTTCCAATACTTGGTCGACAAGATACATAACCAAATCACAAACTGGCAGAACATATTCCTCTCTCTCGCAGGTAGAGTTACCTTGCCTAACTCTGTCCTTCTCTCGCAGGCTTGTTACACCATGCAAATGGTCCAGCTTCCTGTATCCACCATTGACAGGATAGATCAGCTTGTGAGAAACTTCATTTGGTCCAGCTCCGCCGCCTCTAAAAGACTGAACCTGGTAGCATGGAAGCAAGTCACCAAGCCACTCTCCCAAGGTGGTTTCGGTGTCAAATGCGCTGGGCTCTTCAACACAGCTCTCACCATAAGTTGGGTTGGGACTACTTGGTCGATAGGAAAGTACCCTGGGTGCACCTGATCTCTGCTAAATACTCGAGGTCCTCACAGAGAAATGCTTCTGGGTCACATGTTTGGCACAGCATTAAGGCTGCTATTCCCTTCCTGATATCTAACTCTAGATTCACACCCCTCTCAGGTGCGCAGACAAATGCCTGGGTTGAGAAATGGGTGGGTGAGGGCCGAGTCCCGTCCCTATGAGCCGGCCTCACTATTCCTCAAGATATTACTGATCTAATGGTGTCCAGCCTCGTCCTTGACAACGGAGAATGGGATATTGGCTTCTTGCGCTCCTGGTTCACTCCTTCCACGATCAGAGACATTACTAGCATGCCCACACCTTCCCTTGAGCTCGGGGCTGATCGCAGGGTTTGGCTCCATTCGGCTGATGGAGAATACTCTTCCAGCTCTGCTTATATTCATCTCACCCAGCCGCAACATAGTATCCATTCTAGCTGTTTCTCGGCAATCTGGAACCTCCCTATTCAACAACGCATGAAGACTACGATGTGGCTTATATTCCAGGATAGACTACCTACGAACCGCCTTCGCTTCAGACGCAAAATGGTCGACAATTTGCTCTGCACTAGATGCCTTAACTCGGAGGAATCAGTCCTCCATGCCTTACGAGACTGTCCTTCTACTTTTGAGGTCTGGTTGCGTCTGCGTCCTTCTGAGATGACCCAGTTCTTTCTGCCTGATACAATCGAGGCTTGGGTAGAGCTCAACCTCCAGAGTTCTCCTCAGCATGGTGAGTGGAAGCTTCTCTTTGTGATCACCTGTTGGTGACTCTGGAAGGATAGGAACTCCACTATATTCGATGGTAGAAGGATGCCGTTGGAGGTGATGGATGCGAATTGCAGGGCCTGCCTCGCTAAAACTCTTCTTGCCTTCAGGAAATCATCGTGCAGTCCTCCTTCACAACGCCCCACGATAACTTCTCCGGCAACCCCCTCAGGCGCTCCTGTTATAATGAATGTGGACACGGCAGTAGATAACAGCAAGGACACCGAGGCTCTAAGCATCATTCTGTGGGACAACGCTGGCAACTGGATCAAAGTTGCGGCGCACAAGCGTCTGGGTGTTGATCCAATGGACGGAGAACTCCGGGCCATTATGGAAGGGCTTCACCTTGCAAGTAAAGAACGGATCATGAACCTTACCATCCTTTCTGATTCAAGTAACGCAGTTTAGTGGATCAAAGATCTACATCCTACGCCTCCCAAATACCTGCTCCTAGTCCATTCCATTAAACGGCTTATACTTCAAGGCTAGAGGGACATCTGCTTCAAGAAACGGGACCAGAATAAACTGGCAGATCAGCTTGCAAAGCGACATCTCAAGCAACCAGAGTTGGAGGATCTCTGGGACTCTTGTCCTGATTTTCTGTTTTCGCAATACCTCAAAGATCTTGAGGCTTTTCATTATCTTCTGTAGTTTCGATGTCGGGGTTTCCCAAAAAAAAAATATAATTGATCGATCAAAAGGATCAAACTTTCTCACAAATTCAGAAATGTTACTAGAACCTTCCACCGGCCCAACCGAGCCGATCAGTTCACCAGGTAAACTGGCTGTCTCTCTCACACGAGCTGACCGGTTCACCATGTGAGCCGATCGATTGACACTTATTTTGTGATGAACTCCGACCAATTTTGTTTGAATCAGCCCGACTCTCCGAATTCCCATCTCAACCCTTGAGTTGATCGTTTGGCACTCCAAATAGCCGCCTCACTAAGTGAGCCAATCGATTGGCAGTGAAATCAACTGATTTGTTGTGTAAATTGAATACCAAAACACTTTAGTAATTAATCCAATCATCATTCAAGATTAAACTCCTCTTCTAAATGAGTTCCTATGTGTCTAACCCTATAGGTCCCATATCACATTGATAGTGAGTGTCCATAACTAAATTATGACATCACAAGCATAAAGTGGTGCCTAGTCACATATCAGTGCTATCCAAGTGAATGAAAAGTTGGAGAAAAACTTCAACATACATTATGTGTAAGGTGTTATAATAATTGTATAATCCGTTTGTCTCTGATATCTGGAATGAATTCGGGGTGTGGAGTTGTCATCCTCTCAACATTAAATCCATGTTCCTTGAACCAATAGTAGATTGTCTGAGATAATGTGACCTCAATATAAAATATTGATTCATATGTGCATGGGAATGCATTTCTCAATCTTGCTTATCAAGTGGCCAAGATATCAAAATCCAGTAGGAGGGACAATCCCATTTGCATCACTTATAGTTGGTCCCCATGTGTTAAAGATACCCAATCATCATTTTTATGACAACTCGTGTTTTAGGATTACGTTTGATGATGTCAAATTATACCCAACGATATGTAATGAGTGTAGTGACTTTAGGTCTATGATTCACAATCGCCATCTTCACTATGCGAGATGACTATGACCATCAATGATGTTTTCCAAGTGTCACTCTCAAGGTGGGTCCGTATGATACATTGTTCCCTAACATGTATTTATATGCTTAGTTTGTTATTGTCATATCATGACTAATGAGATTTTGTCATAAACCAACCCACTCTCTAGTTTTGTGTGATACCGATGTCTATCAACCTTCCACACTAACAACCAACCACAGACATAATGAGAATGTATGTCTACTTTTAACATTCATATGATCTCATCGCTCAAGTCATGTACTTTAAGACAAACGTCATTGAGTAAACATCATTCTCTAGAATTTCTTAACGTTTCCTCATTATCCCATAACCGAGTGAAACAAAATGAATAGTAAGCTTGTCTTTATTATTATTATTATTAATCAAATACTTATCATATTATATGCAATGTCAATCATCATATGATTCACTCTCTGGGAATACCTTACCAACATACTCCCACTTTCACTTAGAAACAATCATCCATAAATCTCATTCTGAGTGATCTAAACATGTCCACCATGTTTCTGTTGAACAAGTGCTAATCCAACATGTTAGCAACATTTTTTATTAGTCGGTATATTTCATGTTTCATACCTCTTTGATATGAGATGAAACTGTCGAAATATGGTATCTAATATTCCTTTCCTAACAAGTGACACCATTGTTGTCACAATATCACTACTGAGTCTTCAATGGTTGGAACATCTATTAGTTCACTACTAGTATCTAATATTCCTTTTAAGGAATCTGGTTTCAATCTTCATATGCCAAATCTCATAGTCTTTTTAACTACAACAACAAGCATGACAATAGGTAAAGAATTATCTATCATGCTCAACAACTTGAACTGATTTGAAAAACTTCTCAACCAATTTGTCTCTTTTATGTTGTCCATGTCGGTATTTTCTACAAGACCCTATTGCACCCTTCAAGTATTACCCCTTTAGGTGGCACTATCAAGGTCCTACCTTGTTAGTTTATATGAACCCCATAATGGCTTTAAGCCATTACTCAAATTATGGTTCTCAATAGCATCTGGTTGATTAGTTGGCCCATCTTCTTATAACCAACTTTTCTGACTTGTTGAATTCATAATCCTCCAATCTCAGATATATTCTACTAGAACTATTTTGTTTTGTGTCACATGATAAACTTGAGATTCCACAAAAACTTGTGATTCTCTTTAGTTCTCATTGTACCTCTTTGATGATCTAAAATATTTTGAGTTGTACTTTTACTCACACTATTTAGGAACTCAATTACCCTATCAACAAAACACTTTGTTATTGGATTGTGATTAATAGTGATATTTCAACAATCATAGTTTGGACAAACCTTTTCAAGAAAATACTTTCTCAATATGGGTTTCAATCCTTTAGACATATTTGGGACATTCTGATATCATATCATATATAATGTCTTATAAACCATTCAAACGGTACATCATTTAGTGATATGTATATATATTGATGAGGATGTAAGAAAATTTAGATTAATTGATAATCATATCATAAAATTTTATGGTATGATTCCTTTGTTCTGACATATCATCATGTTTAGATGGATTGACTTGTGATACACTACCACAACTTATCTTTTGAAGGTACTCAAGGTATTGATGTAAAATATTTCAATATTTGATCTCATCAAGGTTTCTTAATACTTTTATCAAAGTTATACTTCATTCATAATTTACTTGAAAATTTCAAGATATTCATGATTCTATTTTACTGAGTACATATCTTCATATTACTAGTAAATGAAATGAACTATAAGTAACTATCTATAGCGTTCATTTCATAAGTTCTTCATGCATCATATGTATGAAGTCTAGTAGAAAGCTTATCCTCCCACTACATTTAGTGAAGGATGTTATGTCAGATTTTGCATAAGTAAGATTTTCATGTATTCTTATGTTCAATAATCTAGGAAGTCCATATTAACATCAATATATATTCTAGATATGCACCTCTTATATATACGTCCACGATGACCTTTGCTAATTATTGTTTTGAGTTATCAATTATAATCTGTTGGTATTAATATTATAAACATTCATCTCAAGATTCTTTCATAAAGTTAATATGATGTTTGGGCATTGCCATTCAAGATCATATCTTTCAAACAAAATCATAAACAATCTTTTATTGATTTATCATCGTTTTCATACAAGACGAATAAAATAAATGTTTCAAATGGCATAATGAAATAGCATTTCTACTAACTCTATCACATGCCCATTGGGCTAAGATAAATTTAAATATAGACTAAAGCTTCAACAACTCTTTCTCGGCATATCCATCTTTGTCATTTCATAAAGTCTTTTACTTCTTATCGGATCCTGCACATCAAGTGTGTCAGATCACTATCTAGTATCATATACCAAAATGAAGAAGTAATCACATCTATCTTTTAACATTTATACCTGAAATAAAGGCCCCAATGCCTTCTTTCTTCTTCTTCTTCAGTTTGCCTCTAATCAGAGTGGAAAATTTCTCCTCCAATGTCTGGGCTAGTGACAATGGTGACAATCTCCTCTTTTCTTTACTCCTCCATTTGCTTTGATATCTGAAGACTCATGCTTCTTGCCTGCTTTAGAACTCTTATTAGCTTTTCCTTTGTCTTTAGAATTCCTCTTTGTCTTATTAAACATCATCACAGACTTGGGCTTGTCTTTCTTCATTTGTTCCTGAACTGTTCTCAACGTGCCCAACAACTCCTTCAATGTCTTGTCAAAGTCGTTCATTTTGCAGTTCATGACAAATTGAATATATGACTCTGACATAGACTATAGAATCACGCCAGTGGCCAACTCTTGACCTAAAGGGAATCCCAATCTAGCTAAGATATCCACATACCCAATGAGCTTGAGTACATGAGGACCCACTAGATCTCCTTCTACCATGTTGTACTTGAACAATGCCTTGGAGACATCATATCTCTCTTGTCTTGCCTGATCTTAGAACATGTTCTTGAGATGTGTAACCATCTCAATCACCTCCATGTTATCATGTTACCTCTACAACTCATAGTTCTTGAAGCATAACATCAGACACATGACATCCATGACATCTTCAATATGCTTCATGTAAGCATCCATTTCAATCCTTGGTGCATTTGGAAGGGGTTCACAAGTACAAGAAATGATATATAATGTCACATTTGATGGCGTCAGTTACACATAAAAAATGGATGCCATAGTACAAAGACATCAGATAAATAATACAACCATCATCATATGTGAAGTTCGTCCGATATAGAAAAGACATGGGTACCGCTTTTACTTTAATGTCGATTTCTTTTCAAAGAACCGACGTCTAAAATTTCCCTTGAAATACTATTTTCCAGGTAAACAAAATTGCCTCCAAAATTTTCAATAAGGTGTCAGTTATTCCAAAACCGACGATACATGTTTCACACCATGTCTCTACAAAAAACTTTATCCCTCATTAGTCATCGATTGTCACAAAAAAATGACGACTAATCACCCTTTGCGAGACAAAATTTATCCCCTCATTAGTCGTCGATTTTTGACAAAGAACTGACGACTAGGTATTTTCATGCCTTGTCCCTGTGAAAATATTCCCCCCCCCCAATATGCTTCTTTGTTGTCGATTTTTGTTGGGAAACCAACAACTATGGTCCTAACATAAGAAAAAAAAATTGATATGTGAATAGACATCGGTTGTTATATCTAGAAACTGACGACAAAACACTAACTGGGTGCAACTTTTTTTGTTTAAATTTGTACTTAGTTGTCGGTTTTTCAAATGTGATCGACGACTATTAGTATTTAATGTCGATTTTTGTAAACAACCGATGACGATAGTTAACTTAATAGCACCCTCATAAAATAGACTCTTCCCCATTCTCTGTTTGATTGTGATTTTACTAGGTTTGTGGCGATTCTGGTGATTTCCTCCACTCGCTGCCACCGCTACTGCCATTGGTCTTCCTCCACTCGCCCATTGGTCTTCCTCATCGGTGGAGCTCAGGAGCTACTCACTGCTACCATTGGGCTTCTTCGTCATTGTCGTTGTTGAGGAGCTACTGAGCTGTGCCACCTTTGCCACTCAGTCTAGGAGGACGTCGTCTGACCTTGGGCTACTGAGCTATGTTGCCACTGCTCTCTCTATTATATTAGGCGCCTGCTTCTTCCCCTAATGCTAGGTACGAGACTCCCTTACACCATTTATTTCTCTTGCATTGATTAGTGTTATATAATTAAGATTTCTATATCTTATTTAGTGTAATTTTCCTTCTAGTTTGTTAACCTTAATTTCTAATTTACCTTAGGTCATCTCTGCCTCCCAAGGTCATAAATAATTTACTCCTTGATGATAAACATGCATGTACATTTGAGATGTCGAAATCAATGTTATCGAATACAGTACCTAGACTAGGGTATGATTTGGATTACCAGATGTTGTTGTTGTAAATCAACTCAAATCAAGGTGCCTAATCTAGTTCTCTTAATTAATATTAATGTTTGCTTTCTCTATTGATTAACTAATCCAAATAGAAGAATGAATTGAATGAAATGATGTTACATAAACCCTAGGATATGAACGATGAAACTAGGATTGTAGGTATCAGAATGACAACATACATGTATTTTGTTGGCCTAGATACCTGTCTGAGATTTACACATTAGGAGTAAGTCTTGGATAGTCCCCGATTTGGGATTGTTCTTGAACACTTAATGTCACGCCCGTATCCCACAATTACCACCAATCATGAGATTAGGGTATGACTATGAGAATTTTACTTAATACAAAGTTCACTCCCATCTTTTTCTTTTCTTTAATTTCAAACTCTTTATATTCTCGCATTCAATCACATAAACAACTTTACAAGAGAATCAATCTTTGTTTATTCTAATATGATCTCAACATTAATGATACACATCCATACATTCATTCTGTTTCTCACACTTCCATGTACATACAACATGACAATTAGATACATTCTCTTTTATCAAAGAAAACAAAGATGCAAACATCATTTACAACTCTCTCACATCTATACAAGGACCTAGAGTGACAGGGACCAACTGAACTTAACTAATCTCATATTAACTCTTGAAGTAGATCTACTATGATGCTTTGAACTTCTTCAAGTCCATGTGGTTTCCCTAAAAATTGTGAGTAGAGAGGTGAGCCTACTCGCTCAGTGAATGAGTACTTCAAAGAAAAAAATTTAAGGCACTTATATAATTACAAATATATTTTCGAGAAATTAATATCAATTATAACAATAGTAAGCTTTAAAAAGTCTAATCATTGACAATTATTGATATTGCAGGATACTCTAGATATCTACAAGAGTGAACCAATATATGAATTGGCTTGATTGATCATAAAGAGAACTAATAATTCATAAACATAAAATGAATAATTAAATAACTGCGCACACTTGTTTAACCTCTCATCCATCTTATTATCCCCTGAACCCACATGAGGTGTACCACAACATGTGAAAGAATCATAGCAAGCTATGATCTCACTATACAAGGATTAGAAGCATGCCTAGGTTCCTAAGCCTATGTCTTGAGTAAGACCCCGTCTGTAGTGGGCCTTGGCACGTCTGCCTCTCGGTAGCTCATGGGTGCGGCCAGATATCTCAAACTCCACCTCTCAACCTGGGTACCCAGGTGGTGGGTCAATGCCCTCAGGCTTATTGTGCATCAGTGGACCTACTGACCACTGATCACTCAACATGTAACACAGGTACCACCGACATTTCCGGTTGGTGTTGGATACCACACAATTGTAAGGAGTCTGCCCGACTGGTCAAGACCCCCGCACCCTACTGGTGCGCTCCATCTTACCTCATCTGGATTACCTCCAGTCGGGAAGTTGTTTCCTCCTCACAGCGTAGGCCTCATCCTGTGAGGATTCTATAGTGTTTAGGGCATCTACATGTCTAATTCACTCTTTAAATTCACAATTCAATCATCACATCAACATATCTTTGTTCATCTTTGTAAACCATTCATTTCATAAACCATCTGATAATATTTACCACAACTGAACTGTTAAGCATCACCACATCTCAAACTGAGAAACATTGATATCACATACTTGTTTCACTGAACACCCTATCATTAGGGTTTCATTTACCTCATTCACTTATCACATAACTCGTATAAGGATTGAATTCATCATAACATCATTCAATAAGAATTGCTCTCAGCAGTTCACATATAATTGAATATATATGAAACCCTATAATAAACTGAACTAGGGTTTCCATGCCAAATGAAGTGCAAGATCTTATCTGACATATATGTAACTCACATACAAATAAAACAATCATTCATAACCAAGGATATTCAACTAGTCAACTTCTTTATTCAATTATACAACAATTTCAGTCATAGCCAAAAATCTTAGATTTTAGTATATTCATGTAACCTCTACAAATACTTGAAAATTTCTCATTTAAATGGATTGTAGTAATTTCTAATGTAATTTCATAATCTAAAATTCATCACAATAGAGGAATAATCCATATCAAATCATATTGCAAAAGCTAGATCTAATTGATCATTCAGGGTTGTACTTGCATACTAATCAATTGAAAATTATTAATGATTTAACTGATTTTCATGCAATCTACTATTTAAAGGGAGTACCCACTCACCCTAAGGTGTGAAAACACCTTAAAAACGTAGCCCATCTTTGAAGATCTCAAATCCATATCAAGATCCTATAAAAATATGTGATTTCTTCTTCCTTTCAACCCTAAACGGGGTCTGCTGTAGGTAGAAGATGAGATTAGAGGTTAAACCAAACCTCCAAATCACTGGATCAAGGGTTTTAATCAAGGGGAAGTGAAGAGAAGAAGGAATCCACAGTTAAAATGACTTACCAAGTTGAATTTATATCAACCCTTTTTGATTTCTGTTGTTCTTCACGTTCTTCCCCAAAAATCGCCCCAAAAATTGCCCTCCAGGTCACCCCCTCGCTGAACAAGATGTCTGGGATGATAGAGGATCAAATCTCGGTTCCAACACACTTTGTTTCGTTGAAAATGGATAAGTATTGCTTGAGATATGATCGTTTTACAATTTGCTGTCTTGGGCTGCGTCGGTCGCGGTCGCGGTGTCAACGCAGCATTGGGGGGTCGACGCAGCGTCGCGGTCACAGTGTCGACACAGCATCACAATCGCGGTGTCGACACAACGTCGGTCGCGGTCCTCAATGCAAGTTTACTAAAAAGGCATAACTCTCTCATTTTAACTCTGATTTGGTTCATTATTTTTTTGTTGGATTCATAATTAAATTATCTACAATCCTACAATATTATTTTGATAATATTATAAAATGAAAAATTAGTTATTAATTATTTCCTCCAATATCATTAACTCTCTTCTTGCATACGTGTATGGATCAATGCTATGTTAACCCCAACTCAGATCTTTATAGTATGTTTAAGTCATGATTAGGAGTTTCCCAAACAAGTATTTAGAGTCACTAAGGTTAATATAAATCACAACATAGAATATTACTAACAAAAGTATGCAAGCATTAAGATTATCTTAAAACTCTAGGATTACCAGCAAAGCTAGGAATGGGTTCTAACAATTCTCCCCCTCTAATAAAAAATTTCTTCTTGAAATTTCTAAAAGAGGAAAAGATACTTGTTAAACATCTCCAATTCTACTTTCCAAGTAACTTCTTCTATACATGATTCCTCTGAAAAACCTTTACTAAGGGTATCTCTCTCGTTTTAAGCTTTCGAAGACTACAATCTAGAATTTTATTTTCATCATTGAGTCATTTATTCCTCTTCAAATCACAACTTTTAAAAGATATAAAATGTGTCAAACCGAATTTCTCAGCTCATCATCCCATGGTACTATTCACTTTCCATTCATGAGACCACACTAGTCATCATACTATCACAAGATATAAATTCTTTACACAATATCACATGGTATCAACCCTTATCAACACAAGTGGATTACACCTCATCCAGGGCTCAACCATGCCCAAAGGTCATTAAGACCATCATACTATTTCTTGCAAGATCGTAATTATCATCCCATGCCTTATACCAAGGCTCAACAACATCACTTACATATAATACACCAGATCAACACAATATTACATTAATGAGCTAGGATATATTCATAAACAATCATAGTAGGGTTATATTAGCATTAAGAACTTTTTTTTATTACGTCAACATGCAAAGAATCTAGATATGATTAACCCTCATCATATTTATAATTCACATGTTTAGCATAATAATGTATCAACCATATGGGTATGATAACCACCAATTAACAAATTAATGTTATGATCATATTAAGGAGGTAATTCTACCATCATTCCATCATATAAGAATGTTAAACATGAATACTCATCTTTATCTATTTGTATTAGAGCTAGGTTCAACAAGATAAATTATATCAATGTTACTAATCAACACTTATACCCAAATCCTAACTCACGACATCCCCATTGGATCATGGATGCATAAGCTGAAGCATCACCATCATATTCCATACTATTCTCAAGTATGAACCCACACATAAATCAAGGTGTAACCATTGAGTTATAGCATACTAGGGTTTCAACAACAGTAATAGAGTACTCCATGATTGTATTAGTCATTCAAGGACTATTCATACCCAATTACCATCATTTAGTTATATTACAACTAGGTATAACAAGCTATATCTCATTAGGGTTACATATCAATACAATATGGTTATCATCCCTTCTATTCATATGAGTGAATAGGTAAGACTACCTTATTCAGGGTAACCCTCCATTTTCTCCATCTTCATTCAACCCATTTCACAATACCACAATTGTACAATATTAAGATGGATTACTGGTATGAATGACTACAACTA
Source organism: Alisma plantago-aquatica (assembly GCA_963693085.1). Lineage (NCBI taxonomy): Eukaryota > Viridiplantae > Streptophyta > Magnoliopsida > Alismatales > Alismataceae > Alisma > Alisma plantago-aquatica. The sequence continues at coordinate 1,260,626,749 of OY856412.1, forward strand.
TCAGACACCTTTAATTAACGTATTGCTTGCACATGTACACTGAAATCATACGTAGAACTAATTTACATCCCTCATTATACCTTTAAAAAATTACACTTCTAAAAACAAATTCACGTGTTACTGAAAGCCATTGTTTTCTCTTATCTCCTCATTCATTACTGCTTACTTCTTGTTACTTATCCTTCTTATTTTGATCATATAGAATAAAATTCCTAACATTCAAACATTCAAGGTAAGAATAAATTATTCATCATTCTTGATATCACTGCAAGAATTTGTTTTAGATTACACTTTGCTCATGTTACACTTCTCCTTTTGTTCAAAACACACTTGTTACATTTCAAATTTATTTCTTACCCTTTGCTTTGAATCATTTCCATATTGTTTATCAACCTTTTAGATTAGCTACCCTTAAACCCTTGATTACTATCAATGCTAATTTACTTCTCATAGTGAAAATCCCATGATCTTGTTTTATAGAGATGCTAGTATTCAAGGTCAAATCACTAGTGACATCCCTTGAACTACTACAACTCTAAACATTCTAGGATTTGGTCTTTATTAGTAGCATGACGTTATTGTGATGTGACTTTACTCCCTTAATTTGAAATTCAAACTTCGGATCTCACAATTTTTTACTAAAGTCTTCCTTATCTTATCACTTGAATTTCCTTTCTCTTACTTGGCCATTCAGATAGATTACATTCTCAATTTACCTTGCTAGGGTTTCATCATCATATTGTGTGTCATCATTACATTCACTAGATGTCTCTACCATGGTGGTTATGTATCATATATGATTCATTTTCTTATCACTTCATTCCACATTGCTCTCATTAAGGAAGATATGAAAGAGAAGATGATTTTGAGACTTAGAATTCTTATCTTCAAACATTCCCTTAATACATTTCTCATATGTAGGTTTAATTGGCTATCAACAAGGATGTTGACTAATTAGCACTTGCTTGAATCTCCCAACCTCTTTCTTTTATAATCTATATTACTCCATCATGTGTTAAACCCTTCCTTACTTTATGTAATCCTCTTACCATATACTACTCTTCCATCTATCATCTTTAACTTCTAATTTTCTCTTATGATCAGGTTGCTTATTCATGTGTATGATCATGTATACCATGTTGCATTCTATTTATCCTTCTACTAATGTGAAGTTGAAATTCTAAATCAATATTCTCTCTACTAGTTTCACCTCATGTTTAATACATTACATATCATTCATTTTAAATCAAACGACTCATGCATGGGTCAAACTTAGTTTCTCTTTCAAGCAAGTTTTTCCTTCTTGAATATAGTCTGCCTTTGTATGACTTATTCATTTGTTAAGCTACACTTTTGTTCATTTTTTAGAAACTAGTTTGTTGTTCTATAGAGACTTGGAATCCAAAGGTAGTAAGGATGAATGTATTAATCTTCATAATAAGGTATACATTCCATGCTCTCAATTATATCATAACCCTAATTCCATAATCAAGCTCATCATTTCTAACAATTCTCTTTTTGTTTCAACTAAGTTTCTTAACCTAGTCTTATGATTTACATGTTCATCTAATTCTCTTTAATTCTTCTGAAGACTCTTCACTTCTATCTACTTATTATATACTTAACTCTTTTCTCCTATTTTCCTTTGATTTGGAGTACATAAAAGCATTTTACTCAATTATATAATCCATTCCTCATTATTGATTCTTACTATCTTGGCCTTTACATACTTTTCTCATATATTTTCCATATTTCATATTTAGAGTTCATATAATACTAATCATTAACTTAATCTGAACCTTATGTCGTGTTCATTTATTTCCAATTAAGGGTTTCTCATATGAGTCCCCAAAGTTGGATCTCAGAAATCAGTTCCAACTGATTCTTAGCTATTCTAATATTTCCCATACATTTTAACATCTTAGTGTATGTACATTCTCACTATGATGTGGGTCTAATTTATCCAGAGTCTACTCTTATTATATTGTTAATAGGAGTCATTAGATCCTAGTAACGCATCCTGCCATCCGGACCAGACCGAACCTACAGTCCCGAAGCTAAGAGCTACTCAGGATTAACCAACTTGTATTAATCTCAAACATGTGGAAAGAATATCCAGTTAGGGCAAACTCATTTAAACATAACTTCAGGTCTACTTGATACAAAGAATATAAATAATAACTGAATCACTTCATGATACACAACAATATAAAAGAATCATATATATTCTACAAACTGATAATCTGAATTCATACATATAAGATAATTTCTATTGATCTCCAATCACATAAGCAATATAAAGCAAGAGTTGTATCACATTCTATGTTTAATCTCTTACTCCTTCATTACTTTCCAGTCTCCTAACCCTAAGATTTCTAGAGTTTCTCTCTAGCCCATCCTTCCTCTACATACCTGGCCAGGGCATTCATAGAAGAATAGACAGAGTAGCTTGATACTGGTCAACCTTGGTATCCAAATACTAGGCCAGGGTATCCAAACACCCAGAGTTCCAAGAGCTATAGACACATCACCTCCTATCTTCCACACTTATAACTCTAACTTTCTATCCTAATGGTCGCTGACGACTCAGTCTAGGCTTTGATACCAAAAGATTGTCACGCCCGCATCCCACGATTACCACCAATCATGAGATTAGGGCATGGCTATGAGGATTTTACTTAATACAAAGTTCACTCCCATCTTTTTCTTTTCTTTAATTTCAAACTCTTTGTATTCTCACATTCAATCACATAAACAACTTTACAAGAGAATCAAACTTTGATTACTCTAATATGATCTCAACATTAATGATACACATCCATACATTCATTCTGTTTCTCACACTTCCATGTACATACAACATGACAATCAGATACATTCTCTTTTATCAAAGAAAAAAAGATACAAACATCATTTACAACTCTCTCACATCTATAAAAGGACCTAGAGTGACAGGGACCGACTGAACTTAACTAATCTCATACTTAACTGTTGAAGTAGATCTACTATGATTCTTTGAACTTCTTCAAGTCCATGTGGTTTCCCTAAAAAATGTGAGTAGAGGGGTGCGCCTAATCGCTCAGTGAATGAGTACTTCAAAGAAACAGTTTAAAGAACTTATATAATTACATATATATTGCTGAGAAACTTATATCAATTATAACAACAGTTGCTTTAAAGAGTCTAATCATTGACAATTATTGATATTGCAGGATACTCTAGATATCTACAAGAGTGAACCAATATATGAATATGCTTGATTGATCATAATGAGAACTAATAATTCAGAAACATAAAATGAATAATTGAATAACTGTGCACATGTGTTTAACCTCTCATTCATCTTATTATGCCCTGAACCCACATGAGGTGTACCACAACATGTGAAAGAATCACACTAAGCTACAATCTCACTGTACAAGGCTTAGAAGCATGCATGGGTTCCTAAGCCTATATCTTGATTAAGACTCATATGCAGCGGGCTTCAGCACGTCTGCCTCTCGGCGGCTCATGGGAGCGGCCGTATATCTCAGACTCCACCTCTAAACCTAGGTACTCAGGCGGTGAGTCAAAGCCCTCAGGCTTATTGTCCTTCAGTGGACCTACTGACCACTGATCACTCAACATGTAACGCAGGTACCACCGGCATCCCCAGTTGGTGTTGGTTACCACACAACTGTAAGGAGTCTGCCCTACTGGTCAAGACCCCCGCACCCTACTGGTGCGCTCCAGCTTACCTCGATCTGGACTACCTCCATTCGGGAAGTCATTTCCTCCTCACAGTGCATGCCTCATTCTGTGAGGATTCTACAATTTTCAGGGCATCTACATGTCTAATTCCACTCTTTAAATTCACAATTCAATCTTCACATCAACATATCTTTGTTCATCTTTGTAAACTGTTCATTTCATAAACCATCTGATAACATTTACCACAACCAAACTGTTAAGCATCACCACATCTCAAACTGAGAAACATTGATATCACAATACTTGTTTCACTGAACACCCTATCATTAGGGTTTCATTTACCTCATTCACTTATCACATAACTCGCATAAGGATTTAATTCATGATAACATCATTCAATAAGAATTGCTCTCAGTAGTTCACATATAATTGAATGTATATATGAAATCCTGTAATAAACTGAACTAGGGTTTCCATGCTAAATGAAGTGCAAGATGTTATCTGGCATATATGTAATTCTCATACAAATAAAACAATCATTCATAACCAAGGATATTCAACTAGTCAACTTCTTTATTCAATTATACAACAATTTTAGTCATAACTGAAAAGCTTAGATTTTAGTATATTCATGTAACCTCTACAAATACTTTAAAATTTCCCATTTAATTGGATTGCAGTCATTTCTAATGTAATTTCATAATATGAAATTCATCACAATAGAGGAATAATCCATATCAAATCATCTTGCAAAAGCTAGATCAAATTGACCATTTAGGGCTGTACTTGCATACTAACCAGTTGAAAATTATTAATGATTTAACTGATTTTCATGCAATCTACTATTTAAAGGAAATTTTAAATTGACCATTGAGCATCAAAAAATCTACTATTTAAAGGAAGTACCCACGTACCCTAAGGTGTTAAAACACCCTAAAAACATAGCCGTTCTTTGAAGATCTCAAATCCATATCAAGATCCTAGAAAAATATGCGATTTCTTCTTCCTTTCAACCCTGAACGGGGCCTGCTGTAGGTAGAAGATGGGATTAGAGGTTAAACCAAACCTTCAAATCGCTGGATCAAGGATTTTGATCAAGGGGAAGTGAAGAGAAGAAGGAATCCACAGTTAAAACGACTTACCAAGTTGAATTTATAGCAACCCCTTTTGATTTCTATCATTATTCACATTCTTCTCCAAAAATTGCCCCTGAAATTGCCCTCTAGGTTGCCCCCTCACAAAGCAAGATGTCTGGGATGATAGAGGATCGAATCATGGTTCCAACACACTTTGTTTTGTTGAAAACAAATACGTATTGATTGAGATATGATCGTTTTACGATTTGCTGTCTTGGGCAGAGTCAGCTGCGGTCACGGTGTCGATGCAGCATCGCGGTTGCGGTGTAGACCGCGGGTCACAATGTTGACGCAACGTCGCGGTCATGGTCTAGACTGGGGGTCGCGGTGTCGACGCAACATCGGTCACGATCCTCAATACATGTTTACTAAAAGGGCATAACTCTCTCATTTTAACTCTGATTTGGTTCATTCTTTTTTTGTTGGATTCATAATTGAATTCTATACAATCCTACAATATTATTTTGATAATATTCTCAAATTAAAAATTAGTTATTAATTATTTCCTCCAATGTCATTAACTCTTTTCTTGCATACATGTATGGGTCAATGCTATGTTAACCCCAACTCGAATCTTTATAGTATGTTTAAGTCATGATTATGAGTTGCCCAAACAAGTATTTGAAGTCACTAAGGTTAATATAAAGCACAACATAGAATATTACTAACAAAAGTATACCAAGCATTAAGATTATCTTAAAACTTTAGGATTACCAACAAAGCTAGGAACGAGTTGTAACACTTAATCTCACTTAGAATGTAAGTGTATAATGTATATTTGATTTTCATGATGTTTTGTAAGCACTTCCCCATTTGTTCTCTAAGTACATATGCTGGTGGTCATTTGCCCATGTACATCGATGCACTTGGAGAATGGGAAAATGTTGCCGAAATTTTCTTGAAAACCCAATACAAATTATACACTTACTAGTGAGATTAGGTGTTCAAGAATGGGATAGGTGGTACACACATTTATTATAAGACCCGAAACCCTAATCCCTTAACTCTAAACACTAATCTTTTAACACTAAATCATAATCTTTAAATCTTTATCCCTAACCCTAATCTATCTGTAAATCCTTAACTTAATATGTAATTCCTAAACTCTAATATGCACTTGTTTTCTCTTTGATCATATAATGGATAGATCATGGATATCCATTCCAAATCATTGCACCCCAAAGTTTATTGTTGGTCTTGATTAGTTTATTATATTTGTGGAGGAACATAGGAAACAACTTGGAGATAGGTTCTATTGTCCATGTAGGCATTGTAGTAATAACTTGAAAGTCCGCACTGGTACCGAAATCAAAAGACATGTCATGTGCAATAGGATTATACAAGGCTATACAAAATGATACTGGTATGGAGAGATTTTAAACCAGAAATCAATAGATGTTGATAGCAGTGCTTGTTTGGAAGAAGAAATTGTCACCAATGACGTAGATGTGAACAAACCTGTTTCAATAGACATCATTGATGATATGTTGGAAAGTTCTGAGGTAGAGAACACCAATCCACCTTCCATGTTTAGGAACATTGTGCATGATGTTGAGAGGCCGTGATACATAGGTTGTGTGTTGAGATTGTATAATCTAAAGGCTAACAATAGATGGAGTGACAAAAGCTTCACGTCATTGTTGTCTTTGTTGAAAGAAATTCTTCCCGAAGGAAACGAGCTTCCAATCTCAACATACGAGTTAAATCAATTATTATGCCCAATGAGAATTGAGGCTAAGAAGATACATGCATGCTCGAATAATTGTATATTATTTCAAAAGGACTATGTGGATTTAAAAGATTGTCCAAAATGTGGGGCGTCAAGGTATAAAATGATGACTTCGGAGAAGTCCAAAATTAGTTCTCCTACAAGGTAATGTGGTATCTACCTATAATACCATGGTTTCAACACTTGTTTGCCAATTTGATAGATGTGAAGAATTTTTAGGTGGCATGTAGAGGTTAAGAAAAATAATGATGGGATCCTACAACATGCGTCTGATTCCCCACAGTAGAAGAAGATTGATTTATTGTACCCTAAATTTGGTGAAGAAGTCAAGAATCTAAGACTTGGGATTTGTACCGATGGGAAGAATCCATACGAGACATTGAGCAACCAACATAGCACTTGGCCTGTTATGGTTGTTATATACAATCTTCCTCCCAGGTTGTTTATGAAAAATAAGTATGTTATGTTCTCGTTGTTGATATCGGGCCCTAAACAACTTGGAAATGATATCGACGTTTATCTTGAACCTCTGATTGATGACTTAAAGAAACTTTAGGGTGAAGATGTGATGACCTATGATGCTTCACGTAGAGATACATTTCTTTTGCATGCTATGTTTTTGCACTATTAATGACTTTCCAACATATGAGAATTTGTCTGGCTACAATGTAAAAGGATCCAGAGCATGTTCTATATGTGAAGAAACACTGATTCAATACGACTAAAACATGGCGGAAAGATTGTATATCTTGGTCATCAAAGGTTTCTTCCAAAATTCCATCCATACCAAAGGTTGGGCAAAGCATTCAATGAATGGAATGAGGAATGGATTGTGCCTAAACCTATACCAGGGGAAGTTGTTTATGAAAGAGTAAAAGACTTTTTCAATGAATTTGGTAAGAGATCACAATGTATCGTGCCCCATAAAGTGACAAATCTTTATTCAAGAAGAAGTCAATATTTTGGGATCTTCCGTTTTGGAGTTCTTTGGCAGTTAGGCATTGTATCAATGTCATGCATGTTGAGAAAAATGTCTTTGATAGTGTCATTGGTACTTTGTTGAATATACCAGGTAAGACTAAAGATGGGATCCAATCCAGAATGAACCTACGTGAAATGGGAATAAGGACAAAATTAATAGTAGTAGTTAGTACTGATCAGAGAATATATTTACCTCATGCTTGTTACATGTTGCCTAGAAAGGAGAAGAAAGCTTTTTGTGAGTTCTTGCTTAATGTTAAGGTACCGTAGGGTTACTCTTCTAACATCCGTAGATTGGTATCAAGAAAAGATATGAAGTTGATAGGTCTTAAATCTCATGATTGTCACACTCTAATGCAATAGATATTGCCCGTGGCAATTAGATGTATACTGTCAAAGCATGTAAGGTTTACAGTCACCAAACTTTTGGTTCTTATTCAATAGTCTATGCAACAAAGTTATTGATCATGTGAATCTCAATAAATTGCAAAGAGAATTGGTTGTTACCCTATGTCAGCTTAAGATGTATTTTCCTCCTTCATTCTTTGATATAATAGTACATCTTGTTGTCCACTTGACTAGGGAAGTGAAACTTTTGGGACCATTTTTCTTGCATTGGATGTATCCTTTTGAACGATACATGAGCATTTTTAAAGGTGACGTTTGAAACTGTTATCGTCCTGAAGGGAGTATTATTGAGGGTTATGTGACGAGAGAGGTTATGGATTTCTGCAATGACTTTCTGAATGGTAATGACGCTCTTGTAAATGACAAGAATATTGAGGAGTATTCTGGCAAAGGGATTTTACGAGCACGGATAAAAGTAATCAGTTGTGAGCTGTTGGAACAAGCTCACTTGTATATTTTACACAACATTGACGAAGTGAGTGTTTATATCGTGAAACATACCAATTTCATCAAGAAACAATATCCTCGAGCCAATTCAATGAGGCTTGCTAGAGAGCATAAAAAGATTTTTGTTAAGTGGTTTGAAGATAAAGTCTTACATCAACTATCTCAAACACCAAATAATATTGCTAAAAATATCAAATGCCTCGTCTTTAAACCAAAAATGAATGTTATGTATTACGAAGGGTTTGTCATAAATGGATTCTCATACTACACAAAGCGTCAAAATGATAAGAGTGTCATCATTAATGACATATGGGAGTTTGACTATGTAGATTTCAGAATTCCTCTCTGTAAGTGTAATTGGGTTGATAACACAAAAGGAGTTATAGTGGATGAATCGGGTTTCACATTTGTGAATTTTGAAAATATTGGCAAGAAGGGTGAACCATTCATATTGGCATCATAGGAGAAACTAGTATTTCATATCGATGATCCTACAAATGAAAAATGGTCGGTTGTTCTTCATGGCAAAGACAATTAATTGAAGATCCTATAGATGAAGAAGACTACTATGATAAGTATGATGACTCGAGTCCATTCTCAGTTGGGTTGCCAACACCAAATATTAAATCTAACGATGACTTATATGTGCGCGGAGATCACACCAAATGAATGCTAATTGATAAAAGATCTCAATATTAGAGGCATGTTTTTATTTTTTTAAATGTTTTATTTTTTGAATTTTAGACCGATGTGAACTTTACAATGTTATATTAATTTCTAGTTATGTTAAATGTTTGATTGTTTTTTATATGACACTTTCATATGGCTGACCGTGAGTATGATTATCATGATGATGATTACCATGAGGGTGAGGCACCTCATCACAATGTAAGTTTTACAATATACCCTATATCTAGGTATATATATGCCCATTTATAAGTTATATCCTATATGTGTTTTTTGTCAATTTTTAGGTTGATGATGTACCCCCTGAAAACCTTGTGTCACTTGATGAGCACAAAAAAGTGAAAAAATCAGGGGCATCACTATGATGAACAAGTAACTACAATAAAGGGGCAATGGGCCAAAATTGGTTGTGCATTTTGATCATACATGAAGACTAGTAGGAAAGAACTATAGGTCATTTATTTCATATCTTAGGGTTCTTACTTGTAGCCATTTTAGTGTAAATGCAGAATCTTGGCATAGAGTTCCTAAAGGGAAGAAAGACTTTGTATGGAAAGAACTATGAGTGAGATATTATTATTTGCAATTCTATTTTTAAAGTTATTTACAATTCTATTTTTTAGAATACTCTATTAGATATATGAAATTTTGCAGAGTATATTTAAACTGGAGGAAAGCCTACATCGTAAAATGGTGATGCAGCGTTGTGGGAGGGTCCTAAAGAACTATAGGACAATTCTCAACTAACAATACATATGAGAGGCTGATAAGAGGAAGAAGTCAACCCTTGAGCAATGGAACTACCTAGACCCAACTAAGTGGAAGGCGTTTGTTGCCAGGAAAAATACTGATGAATTCAAGGTATTAAGCATCACTCCCAATTCAATTAATATAGATTCTTATGAATTCACCTATTCACAATTGACCTTGATTGTTAATAACCAATTCAATGTGATTACTAACAAGGCTATGAGTGATGCTCAAAGAATAAGGCTTGCACTGAATGTGCATGACCACATGATGGGTCTAGGTGACTATGCAGCTCTTTGCCAAAAACTATAGATGTCTTTCATCCAGCAACCTACTACCCCTAATACTAAGACTACTGAGTCCTATACTACTACTTCTTCATCTCTGCATCACCATCATGTGTAGATATCTAGGAGGAAAAATAAAAAAGGAGATATAACCAACCCCACAACTACTCATGCGACTGCAAAAATGGTAAAATTCAACTCTTAGAGCAATTAGTATTGATGATTGTTATGTTTACTTACCAATTTCTATTGATGATAATTAGAGGGAGCTTCACGAGTAGAGGAAGAAAGGCTCGTTCATCCCTGAGGTCACAAGGGATGAATTGATAGTTTCTCTCAGTAACCCAGAGCATCTGGGACGTGTTAGGGTTGCATGGACTGGAGTGGGCCTAAGAGCGTTCTTTTGGCCATCACAACACAAACATGTCCAAAAAGGGGGACTTTCAAAAGCTGAGGTTCTTTTTTTAGAATTTTATTGGTAAGGGAATTCATGAATCAAAAAGAGTTTCTTTTGGCCATGCATAGGTAGATGAGTTAGTTGATAAAAGAGTAGATGAGTTAGTTGATAAGACAGTCCATGAAGCATTAAGTAAGTGGCAGGCATCTCAGTCTACCACTCCGATAGTACTTGTGGCGTGCCACTCTTCCCCTACGATAGAGGTGGTTGGGAGTGATCCTGTAGAGGTGGTTGGGAGTAATCCTATAGACCCACCACCTAGCACATCCGCTGTAAGTGTTTTAGTGACATAGTAACTAGTCTTTTCAAGATGATATGTTTATTTATGTATATAACATACTCTATGTAAATTTGTAGGGGTTGAAGCCATGCTGTATAAAATTTAAAGAATTTGTCATTACAGAGGGTGAGGCTTACTCACGCCTTCCAGAGCACATGATTCATGGCACTCTAGTACCCGAAGGTGCGGTTCGTGTGAGCCCGAGGCTTGTGTTCACCGCTTGAAGGAAGCATCCATTGCCAAATACCCACCCGGATGTTGACACGCTTCGTGAAGCAAAAGGCAGAGTGGTCTTGTGACCTGAAATGAACGTCATCTATACTGATCATGTATGGTAAATTTACGTTACGTTAATTTGTATACATGTGTATACATGACAATTGATATGAAAATATATATACAGGACAAAGGGAAGAAACCTACTATAGCTCATCCTCCTCCACCTCCATCTCCTCCTGAAGTACCTAGTTGGCTTGCAAAGGACCTATATGACTAGATAGGTACTCAATGTAGGGGTATGGTAATATGGATAGGAGAACATCTCAAAAATTTTGTATGATTATTTCTATTAAGAAAAATGTTGCATGCCAACCTTATGATAATAATATATTTATTCAAGATATTTTGGAGTTGTTTAGTTATGATTCGTTGAATACATCTACGGTAGAACTATGGATATGGTGAGATCTTGTTTATATATCTATATACCTTGTTTTATATACGGTGATCTATTTTCTTATGTATTAATGCATACGTAATATATGTTTTGCAACCATTTACATAGGGTCTATACATAATTTTAATTTACCCATGTGGGATTTCTAATTCCATCCTTGATTAGTCATGTACATAAAGAACCTTCATCAATTACCTTATACTACTCTATCACTTTTAAATATTTTGGTAAAGCAAAGAAGAGTGTGATAATAGGTCCATTCAATGTTGAGTAAGTTTACTTTGCTTATAATTTAGACTTAAGAAAATTACATTTTATTGTGGATTTTGAGTTATATATTTTTAACTTTCTTATCTCTAGTGATAAGCATTAGGAGTTACTAGTTGTTGTCCCCGAGACGTTGATTGTTTATAATCTAGATCCTAAGGGGAATGAATTAGATAATTTTGGACACATAATGAAAAGGCCATTATTCATGTGGGAATTTTTTTATATTTATATCCATTAACATCTATTATTATTTTACTATTTATTAATGCAATTTAATGTGTTACATTAACGTGTAGGGCTTTAAAATATTTCAAAAAAGTTGGAGTAGACATGTACAAGAAAAAGAAAGTGTTTGTTTGGGAGAATGTAAATGTAGTTTCCTGACCCCAATGCATATGTTATTTCTCTTGACTATGCTTATTTTTATTTATTAACATTTTGTATGTTGAAATTTATAATGTGTTGTACAAGACAATGGATGGGCATGTGAATACTACGTGATGAGGTATATAGACCTAATTGTCAGATATGCTACACAAGAAATTGAAAATATACAATAAGTATTATATAGTCTTGATCATCATATATAAATATAGTCTCATTATATAATAGAAAATATCAAACTTATTAATTATATATATACGTCATTCTCTTTGTAGGTGTTTAAAACTAGTGACTTTACTAAATGGGAAAAGTTATTAGATGTACATGTTCCCTATAAGATGGAACAATTAGACGACATAAGAGAACAATCAGTAAAAGCCTTTGAAAGGGAGGCAATTCTTTATTATAATTGGGGTACTGATGATGATAAAGAATGAAATTTCTAAACTTTGATGTCATAATTATTTATGTATTTAATGACATTTCTAAAATTTGAAAGACAAGCTTATATATACATGTGTGAATGACTTTTTTTGAATTGTCTTATTGAAATTTGATCTATATACATGTGTGTGAATGTGAAGATGAATGAATGAATATGCTTCTACATGTGTGTGAATTCGAAAAGAGATGAATGAATGGAATTATAGGTTGCTACATGTGTGTGAATGTGAAAATGGAGGAATGAATGGAACTACATGTTTCTATATGTGTGTGAATCATATGAACAAATTGATTGTGTTTATACATGTGTGTGAAACACATGATGTATATATAATCTTAATCATCTTGTTATTGTAGGTTTGTTGCCTATTGTTAACTGAAAGCACAAGATGTTTTAAACCTATAGTTCAGAACTGAACTGCAGGTTCTCATCCTGTTGACCAACCGAACAGCAGGCCTGCAAGCTGGTAATTAAAAAAATAATACTTAGTCATCAGTTATCAAAAAAACTGTCAATTAATGTCAATAGCGTCGGTTAATTATAGAAAACTGACAAGTATGCTCTAACCCGGGCCAACTTATTTGTTCGAGTATGGAGATAGGCATCAGTTTTCTACAAAATAACACATGACTATTGATCCTACTGGTGACAGTTATGTTAAAAAATCGTCAATTTTTGTCAATGGCATTGGTTATTTATAGAAAATCGACAAGTATGCTCTAACCCGGGCCAAATTGTTTTACTCGAGTATAGAGACAGGTGTCAGTTTTCTAAAAAATAACCGACGACTATGGATCCTACTGGTGTCGATTCTTATTTTAATTGCAATTGGGGCCGGCTCTATTTCGTCAATTTCAGAACTGACGTTGTAGGATTCTACCTTTAGTGTCTCCCACTTGGGTATCGCTTGAAAACCGATGTAAAAAGGCCATTTTAACCGACATTAAAGGTGGAATCTATACTAGTGGTTCATCTGGTTCTGGCATCTCTAGATTACAGAGCTTATGCTCTTGAATGAGAATGATTCTCAATGTCCTAAACAAGTCATGAACGTTGTTCCCAATTAGCTTGTCCTTCTCAAGGACCGATCATAGAGAAAAGTGATTATTGTTTGCCACCATTTGATTCTACGAATTAATTTGCAACATTTTCAAAAACACATTTTTGATTTGATTTGATTAAAATGTCGATGATATTTATTAGGTCTTTAAATAATGATCTCTCTCGGTACTTTGATCAAATTGACAACCCTCAAGTATCAATTTGGATAGTTGCAGCGAATCAAATTTTCTAGTGAGCAAGATCCAAAATGATTTGAGTATTACTCGACAAACATCAAAATAAATAATCAACCGTTAAGGTCGACAACTTTTGCCAATTATATTATATGTAATTATTGATAGATTGTATGTGCAACTCCTTGCCATAATTATCAGCATGCCTTTGGGCCTAGACGCTTTAAGAATCACAAGTTACGAGTGACCTAAAAGATGACATGATAATAATGCACCCCGTTTTGGCTGAACCTACATCATCACCATCACACTTCCATGAGATAGATGGTGCACCACACTTTAGCATAACCTATTCTTGGTTGATCATGATTTTCATATGTGCCACTATTGTAAGGCATCTTATACTTAATATGTTTGATTTGAGGGATTGATGACATATATTGTATCAAATCACCAATATATAGTATGTATCATATACATGTTATATCCCACAATGTAAACATGCAATATAAAACAAAAGTGATGGTTATGGCGAAATCTACTGTAATTCCTTGGAGGAACAAGGAATTACTACCACCTAGGTCAATCATCACATCACATGTATGAAACATGATGGTGGTGTAAATCTGTGCTTGCCAATCTGGGTTGATCGGTTCAACCCTTGAACCAGTCGTCTTGCCTCTTGACCAGTCGGTTGGTCTCTTAAAATGGTCGTCTGACCTACTGTACAAGTGTTGTATGGACAACTCCAAATAGTCAGTTGGGTTCACCAAACGGTCAGCTCGCTCCTACAGTCTTTCCTCCTCGGTCCTCCATACAATCACCTAGTTCCTGTGAGATAGTCAACTCTCCTGGTGTTGATCTTCATCTTTGTCATTACAGGAAAAAAACTATCCTATTGCTACTAGTATTACATTGTAGAGAGAAACCTCAAGTTACATTTGATGAGAGAAAAGGTAGGAAAGAATTAACTTTACACTGGGAATAAGGAGGTAGGGGCTCAATATGCAGAACGAGATAAAATGAGAATAAAAATCAAATCATTCAACCACATATAGATATTGAGTATTGGCCATAACCATGCTATACATTCACCATAAAAATTTCCTTTAAGGTGACACATGTCTATTGCATAGATATATTATATCATATATGTATGTATGTATGTATATATGTATATATATATATATATATATATATATATATATATAGCTAAAAGAATTGTGTACTTGAGTACATGTATCTTATGTGCACCCATCTTCATTTATGATGATCGCACAAATATTCAGAATAATATAACCTTATAGATGTGTTGCAAACCACTTAGATAACATGCCTATCAAAAATCACATAAATTTGGCACTCATAAATGATCTCATTCATGAAAATATAATTTTACTGATCAATGGTAATTTGTTGAATTATAGGAACCGTTGGATGATATATTGTTATATCTCACGGTATATATGTGATATATCTGTGAATTTGTAAACACATATAATCTAAACAATTTTAGTTCAATCTATATGGTTGAATTTGATATTCAGATTTTGCATATGTCATTTTAATGGATGGTACACATATGTTACATGTACCCACTGGTACACACTTCCTAAACCCTATATATGTATTAGTTTGAAATAATGTAGTCATTGATCAGATACACATATGAGACAGTTTAAACATTCACATCATATGCAATAAATAAATGATAAAACCAAAATCCAATCATATTGATTATCCTAAATCATAATAAAATGACGTGACTCTCATACCATTGTTGGGAAATATGGGCACAGAGATAGGAAGAGGAAATACAAATTTATGTATCTATATTCCTTATAACAGTAAGACCGCCTCAACTATTATAAAATAGGAAGGATGATTTAACAAGTTTAAACATAGTCTTGGAGCAAGTCCAGTGATAACAACTCATTGCAATGAGACTACCTGTTAGTTTCTCTTGAACGGTGTCTCTGTAGCTCCTAGTCTTCACCAAAGACAATTGACTTGAATAGCTTCTGTAGCGGCTCTTGTGGTCTCACCACAGACTATAGGTTGATGTTATTCTCCTAGCAGCAACCAAAGGACTCCTACCTCTAGAGTAGTCCAAACAGACCAAATAGAACTCCTATCATTAAACAAAAATAGACAAGAAGGAGTTGTCCCTCTCATTGGTGTATTAGTCACCAACTTGCTCTCCTATAGTTTTTTCTCCCTCACTATCCCTCCCATTAGTAGGTAAGACTTGATCAGACTCTCTATTGGTTACCACAACTAGAGAGAAAAACAATTGATAGAGGCAATTGAGTTGTGCTATGGGAAGCCCCCAGTACCCCTCTATTTATAGGATGGGTTAGGGTTTGGGTTCCCAATCTGTGTGGGAGTGGAAAGGACCAAAAGATATAGAATTTTTGCAACCTGCAAGTGACCAACCAGTCAGTTGGAAACCGAGCCGATCATCTGGAATATGAGATGATCGTTTTGCCCAGTGAAACACTCATTTCAAAGTTTCCCAATCACACATGAATTTGAAAAAAATCATTTCTAATTAATGCTAGCTTTAATTTCCTTGTACTAATAAAACTGATAAATCAAAATGATCAAACTTTCTCACAAATTCAGGAAAGTTACTAGAACCTTCCTCCGGCCCAACTAAGCCAATCGGTTTACCAGGTGAATTAGTCATCTTGCTCACCCAAGCCAATTTGTTCACCCTGTGAGTCGATCGATTGGCACCTGTATCATGCAGAACTCCGAACAATTCAGTTCCATTAAGCTAGACTCTCCAAATGCCTACCTCAACCTTGAGCTGATATTTTGGCACTCCAAACAATCATCTCACTAAGTGAGCCGATCGGTTGGCAGTGCATTCAACCGATTTGTTGTGTGAATTGAATACCTAAACACTTTTTTTTGAAGCCTGTAGAGATTATTTATTCATCCCGTTCTCTACTTTAGGCCAAAATTGAGATAACAAGATGTTTACATCCTTGGAAAGCCAAGGAGGCTTAATATTTAAGAAATGATGTGTGGAAAAAGAAAATAGGGTGTGTTTTGCAATGCCTCAGCTACAGAGTTGTATCTGCGGGGGATATATTACAGTTGTATGCTGGGACAAGCCAGTGAAAGGGAGGCATATCTTCTCCAGTGAGGAATGAGGTTGCTGGTAGGCCAGCCCTTCTGTTGCAACGTTTTGATCACAGTGGAGGCGTCAGAGAAGATAATAGGCGAGGAACATCCATTGACTTGGCACAGCTCTGTTGCCATTAGAATCCCATTAGCTTCCACTTCCTGAGCAGACGATGCATATCCATGATGACCCAAGCCCATGGTGTATCTTCCTGTTCTGTCGACCACATGAATCCCAATGCCGGACTTCCTAGAGTGGGTCTGGTAGGTTGTGTCGACAAACACGAGTGCATGACAATCAGGCGATGGGCGAACCAGCCACTGTATAGGTTTTCTAGTGCAATTCAACCTAGGTTGTAGCCCTAGAATGGATTTGGTGTGCTCTTGGATGAATTTTGCAAGCATAATGGCTGGTTTTCCCGAGCCGCCTTGTGTGATATCATTTCGATTCCTCCATAGCATCCAGTAACTGACACAATGGATTGTTCTTTGTTCGAGGCTCAACATAGTGGAAATCAACATATTGACCCATACTCATTCTGGGATGGTAAAGAAATCGTTTGGAACGTTGAGAAGAAACCAGACTTCCTTCATGATGGGGCAGTCCCTTAGACAATGTAGGGTGGACTTGTGATCATTATTACAGAGAGGGCATATGCATGATGTTGCAATAAGTCTTCTGGATAGTTCAACGTTCGTGAGTAGCACGCCATGGAAGAGAAGCCATGCGAACGTTATGAGCTTGAGAGGAAGAGAGAGGGCCCAAAGCTTCTTCCATTTTGAAGAAGATTGTGGAGATCCCTGATTAGTGATCCAATTGTACGTAGAGCCAGACGAGAAAATACCAGAGCTTGTAAAGGGCCACGACGATATGTCTTCGCCGCCGTTGATATCCGAGGGATTGCAGAAGCAGAGAAGTTGCTTTGCTTCATTAGGTAAGAAGGTGTCGATGAAGCCCCAGTCCCATGTGTTGTCTTGAAGGACCATAGAGTTGACTGTGAGGCCTTCCAGACCTTGGGGAATAACATATGAACCAGCCATGTCAATAACATATCTTCCATATATCCATCGATCTGTCCAAACGTTAGTACTTCGACCCGAGATAGGGATTTTGTGGCTGATCGCTTGAACCTTGTGTAGGTTTTGCTTTATGAATGCCCAGTTGGATGAACATGGGCGTTTGCTAATGGAGACTTTTTTCATGTATTTATCTTTCATAACTTTGGCCCAAAGGGTTTCGTGTTTTGAAATGAAATGCCATACATTTTTCAGCATAAGGGCCTCATTTTGTTCTATGGAGTTCTTGAGTCCTAGACCTCCCAACGCCTTAGGAAAGGTCAGTTTCTTCCAAGCTACCAAAGACATCTTGTGCGCATCACGACCACTTGACCAAATGAAAGAGCGAATATGTCTGTCAATGTCATCATAGAGGCTGGGTGTTAGCTTGACGGATTGCATGGTGTGGGATGGGATTGATTGCAGGGTACTCTTAGCAAGAGTAATGCGACCTGCAAGAGATATGCATTTGGAAGCCCAGCTACTCATTCTGCCTTTAATAGTTGTCGTAATGTTTGAGTGTGTTGCCTTATTGAGATGGTGGTTAAGAACAGGGACACCCAGATACTTGCCCAAGTCCTGAGTTTGAGGGATTCCGACCAGTCTACAGAAAGATCGTTGTTCTTGAGTGGATTTGTTTAGAGAAAAGAAGCACCATGACTTCTCCTTTGAGAGGACCTATCCAGAGACGGTGCTGGACTCTTCAAGCACCTTAAGGATGAGCAAGGCTTGCAATGGTGTTGCCTCAGCCATGAGCATCTAATCACCAACGAACATGACGTGAGAGAGGGGCACGCTGCCTCTCAAAAGAATAATAGGCTTCCATTGCTCATTTCTTACTTCATGTAGGATATATTGGATGAGCCTCTCCATGCATAGGATGAAGAGGTAGGGGCTAATAGGATCTCCTTGACGCACACCCTGACTAGGAGTGAAGGCCTCCAATGGCGACCCTTCCCAGAGAATTGAAGTTTGCCCTTTGGAAATGATTTTCACGATGATAGAGATCAGTTTATCCAGGATGCCTACTTTGATCAAGGTGTCCTTGATGAAAGGCCACCACATTCTATCGAACGCCTTGGAAAGATCGATTTTGATGCTTACCACTTTAATAATCAATCCAATCATCATTCAAGATTAAAATTCTCTTCTAGATTAGTTCCTATGTGTGTGACCCTATAAGTCCCATATCACATTGGTAGTGAGTGTCCATAACTAACTTATGACATTAGAAGCAGAGAGAGGTGCCTAGTCGCATGTTAATGCTACCCAAGTGAATGGAAAGTTGGAGAACAACTTCAACCTACAATCTATGTAAGGTGTTATAGTAATTGTATAATTCCTTTGTCTCTAATATTCAGCATGAACTCAAGGCATGGAGTCGTAATCCTCTCAATGTTCAATTTATATTTCTTGAACCAAGAGCAGTCTGTCTGAGATAATGTGACCTCAATATCATATATTGATTCGTATGTGCATGCACATGCATTTCTCACTGTCTCTTATCAAGTGGCCCAAATATAAAACTCCATTAGGAGGTAAAAATCCCATCTACATCTCTTAAAATTAGTCCCCATGTGTCAAAGCTACCCAATCATCACTTTTATGGAAACTGGTGTTTCAAGTTTACGTTTGATGATGTCAAAGTATACCCAACTACATGTGATGAGTGTAGTGAATTCAGGTCTATGAATCACAATCACCACCTTCACTATGAGAGATGACTATGACCATCAATGATGATTTCCATGTGTTACTCTCTAGGCGGGTCTGTCTGATACACTGTTCCCTAACATGTATATGTGTGCTTGGTTTGATATTGACATATCATGAATAATGGGATTCTATCATCAACCAACCCACACTATGGTCTTGTGTGTTACTGGTGTCTATCAACCTTCCACGGTAACAACTGACTAGGGACATAATGAGAAAGAATATATCTACTCTTAACATCCGTATGAACTCATCATTCAAGTCATGTACTTGAAAACATACGTCATTGAGTAAACATCATTCTCTAGACTTTAATAATGTTTCCTCATTATCCCATAACTGAGAGAAACATAATGAATTGGAAGCTTTCCTTTATGTTTATTATTAATCAAATCCTTATTATATTATATGCCATGTCAATCATCATATGATTGGCTCTCTGGCCATACCTTACCAACAAGGCCCCTCTATAAACTTATAATGATTTTCTAATTCTTTTAACATGGTGGATGTGTCATTGTTCCACTATGAGGTGCTGAGCGAGGTGCCAATCAATTTCTTTGTGGGTGGAGTTTCTTCATTATCAGACAACTAGGTTGTACAAAGTAGAAAGACATATTTGGTCAACCACTGCAATGCAATAAGATGACCCTTTGGGACAACTTCTTTTCCCCTTCGATTGCATCCATGTATTCATGAGATTTGAGATAACTGCAACCTTCTTCTCCATTCTTAGTATCTTGGCTATTAGACCCTCATTGAGGACATAAGTCCAAGGTTATCAACATCATTTAGTGTGTGGGTCCTGGATTGAGTTATATTTTGAATACTCCAATGTTTGACGATGAAACTATCATTCAGGACACAAGTCCAAGGTGATTGACATCATTTAGGATGTGGGTCTCAAATTGGATTTTGTATTTAGAATATTCATAAAATTGAGCTTCTATGGCCTACTTGTGATGGTAAGAAACTTCATAAGGAGATTTTTGCCAAGGACATTGGGAGGACATTGAAAGTAGTGGAGAAGTTATTAATAGGGAGAAATGTTTCATTGGGAAGATGACTATAAGAAGGACTATCAAGGCTGCTGACCTGATGCATCTTCTCCCATAGTCATCGGATCCACAAAGTGATATTCTTTTATTTTGATCCTAGATGGATATCACCAAACATATGTTTGGCTCAAAGACATGCCAACTTATGTACATGGATGAGGCTTTAGTGTTGTTTGACAAAGGGCTATATGTGTTTATTAAGGATATTGTGGTATGCATAGATTTTTTCTTTGGGTACCTTCAATAGTGATTGATTTCCTTACCCAATAGACATGGTGGTCTAGGACTGTATTTAGCAAAAGAGGTTTTTTCATATGCTTTTGTAGCCTCCAAGGTCCAGTCTTGAGTGCTTCATGATCATATTTTGTGAGACAGTGGGATAAACAATTTGGACTCTGATTTAATTTATGATTTGGATTGTCAACATGTCACAAATACATCTTTTGATCTTAGTCGTTTTGCTAACAAGGATAAAATCCACTAAAATCCCCAATATGCTTTGGTGAGTGATGTTTCTACTGAAATTATTGAGAACATTGATGTTAAGTTTGGCATGACCTTTAGACATAAAATAGATTTAAAGTATTTATAAAATGAGAATGTTCATGATTTTCTTCTTACTATTACATTTGATTAACTTGGACTACATATGTAACCAACATAATATTGTATTATTCTTAAATGTTTCCTTATAATTCCTCCATTTCCAGTTGATGAAGCATATCCAATTTGTCAGAAGACATGCTTAGAAATTTTTGGAAGTTAAGCGGTTCATTATAGGGAGCTCCCATATTTGAAGTACACACATGATCTTATCAGGTAAGTTGAATATGGCATTTTTAGACATGTTGGTATTGCTGGTAAAAAGAGAGGCACATGTGAATTTTTAAAATGATCACAGGAGGAAAGATCTTCACTTAGACTAGTTGATGTCTTGATTTTTGTTAGGATGGAGAAAAATATGTGTGTGGGGATCTAATATGATTCTCCTTATTGATGGACTTGAAAGGTGGAGTTTTTACAGTAGGACATGTTATGCTGAAAGGTGTTGTAGCTGAATAGGTCAACCATTAGAAAGCATGTATCCACAATCAACATTGTTTTAAATCCTTTGAATTTGATATTATTGGATCCTTAGCACCAGAGGATGTGTAGCTTCTCAAAGGGGTCCAAAAAATATGATTAGTAATGTTATGACCTCAGTTCTATGGATGTATTGTTTCGAAGGATTGAAGGATTGATCTTGTCACCCAAAAGGAGTTGGTGGTGTAGTTTGTTGTTCGCTTGCCTTCCGTTTCATTGTAATTTTGATTATTCACTTAAAAAAAATCCATTTCCTTACAAAACCCCTTTTCATATTAACTATTATTAATAATCAAGAACAACCATATAGTTATATATGACTATAATAATATATAACTTCTCTTAATGAGGCACAGACTAATGTTCTGTTTCTTTATGGGCAAGACACTTTTTCAATAGATTTTGAAAACCAATAATTCAAATATGAGAATTGATGTACTTTCTACCTGAAATAAGCAGACCGTATAGTTTGTTTCTTTCCCTATTATTTTTTATTTACAACAAGACATATGGGCCAGTTTGGTTGTGTGATTCCAACACAATAGAAATTGTAAAATAGGAAAATATTTTCAATGAGTTGGAATGATGCGCGTCGTTGTACACGCAACAATCACTAGGAAAAGTCCTAGAGTTTAACCTTCTAACCCGGTTGTCAACTTGTTGTGAACAACAAGTCAACTTAGTATAGATAGGTATCGATCCAAGGGACGGCGGAAAGGAAAAGTCGAAATTCAAATCCGATTGCAAGTACAAGAATTAAATTCCGATTGGAGAGAGTTGGTAAAACTAAGAACAAAAATAAAAGTGCTGAAATAAAATTTAACTAATCAAGAAATTAAGATCTGGGGTCCGGAAGATCACCACCAAAACCACGTTGCTATTCAACTAATCAAATTCTAAACTCCAAAGATCAAATTAGGACCTTGTGGTTACATGTCCTTACGGACAAACTCACAAGGGTCAGACTTCCCGTGAACCCGTTGGTCCCGGCATTCACGAATCATTGCCCAACCGTCCAACATGCCATTATCCACGGTCATATCAAAAAGCATGTGAATTCAAACCGGCATTCAAACCCAAGGCTCAGGTGGTCGCGTCACCAAGGATTATAACAAAAATAAGATTAAATAGATGAAAAGATGATAATCGCAATTAAGGGACTATTGTTTCATTCTTACAGAGATCCACGGTCATATCACTCGATAAGAATATATCAGATCATCCAAATAACCACAAAGAAACAGAGAGAAGACATTTGTTCGATGGAGAAATATAATTGATTATATTGAATAGAACCGGGCTAAGGGGCTACTTCCATTCCCCAGAGAGATTTACTCAGACATAACAAGAACAAAAGAAATACAAACTAAAAATCCGATGAAATGGAATGAAGAATGGAATGCCTTTTACAAGTGAAAAAGTCTCTCCTTTTATAGGAGGAGGAGGGGGTAGGCTGCCCTCAAAAAAGAGGGAAAAAAGAGAGGGAGAATAATTTTCGAATTTTCTGGATCTGGTCAAATTGAAAGTTTGTTGTCTTTAATTATCTTGACCATGTAACTCCCTTTAATGCAGATTCTCGCAGCAGCGCCTTCGAACGTATTTCTCTCCCGTTAAAAGCACAGAAACGGTCCAAATAATAGGACTTTATTTTAGGAAATTAAATTCCCTTTCTAACGAATACCTGTACACTCAATTTGGAGTTTGAATGTGAGAGTTATGTCACTTTTGGTGGAGGGTATATACGAATTTCTGGACTGCTGCAAATTGTGTGATTTTCCTACAAAACCCAAGAAAATAGAATTAAAACTCCAATTAAAGAGAAAAATATAAAATAACAAAACTAATTATGAAATTAAGAGAATAAATGACAAAACAATCCTAAACAAATATAAAAAATATACAAATAAAAGGGATAAATATACATTTATCAAAATACCCCGGACTTGAATCTTTGTTTGTCCTCAAACAAATAAAATCACAAATTATTCCAATTTATACTAACAACATGTCTATCCTCACCCTTGTAACATCACTTTATTTCTTACCTCCAAATTTGGCCAAGCAAACCAATCTCCTAAAACCACAAAACACAAAATTCTATATTCTCTATTAAAAACAAATATCATATCTTGTTTCTAAATCAAGATTTTGTCGAAAAACATGCTTCATCTTACTTCTTGTTGCACAAGAACAAGATGAAATTTGGGGGTGTGAAAACAAGGAAGGAAGTGATGAATTTTTTTTTTATCCCTCCTCTATTCGACTTGGGATTTAAATTTGTGGAGTTGTGGCTACATTGGTCACAATTTTTTTTTCATGTACACTTTTGGCATCTTTTGATGGTATGCCCCTTTGTGGGGTATGGAATTTTTTATATGGGAAGCATGCCACCCCAGACTTGATTTTTGTCTGGTGGTGATTCTTTGCTTCTCTTTTTTAGAAAGAAAATAAGGGGGAAACAAAAGGTATCCTTGTGCTTATAACTTCACACATTTTTTTTTGAAAGTGTCATTACATAAGAAAGAACATTCATGTCAATCACATTATACAAGATTTATATCAAGTTAATCAACAGTTTAAAAATAGAGAAAATTTGTGTTTGGTTTTGATTGATTTCATACGGCTTGCCAACTTTTCCAAGGAGTGATGTTATTTTGGGGTCCTAGGTGACATGGTGGTTTCAGACATGGCAATTTGTAACAATTTTTGCAAAACATTTACTAAATTCAAAGGGGTACAATGATAAACATCTATTCATATTGGCTGACTAGATAAAGGCCATTTTACAACAAAAGAAATAAAAACATGACCGGCTAGATAATGGCCATGCACAAAGCAACTATATGCAAAACAAAAAAAAGTAGAAATAATGCAGAAAAAAAAGATAAGGGGGTGGAATAGAAACATACCACCCACCTCCACCCCGGACTTAGATTTTTGCTCGTCCTGAGAAAAATCAAAATCCGAGATGGAGGGAAGAGAAGAGCGAGGGTTCTCCAGGTGGCCCTGGTAGCTCAAAAAATGTCCAGTTGAAGGGGATGTGTATGAGGGCTGGGACCTTTATCTGAGGAGCTTCATAGTGTACCCTATGATAGGGTAATTGTAGAAGCTCAGTGTGGTGCTCATATTTTCTTTCACCTCGCATTCCCTCCAATAGGATCCAAAGATCTTCCATCAATAGAAGGGGAAGTGTTGAAGATGGATGTGGATTTGGGGAGTTTGGTGGGTACCCAACCAGTAAAGTCGCTAGAGCATGATAGAGTGGAGGATTTGGCGCAGGTTTTCCACCATCATAACGACCTGCATATGAGAGAATTGATGCAAAATATTTCAAATTATTTACAAAATTGTTTTGCTTCTCCTCAAAAATAATGTCATCAACATTGGGTTTGGTAAGTTTCATTGTTGATATAACATATGGATCTAATTCTTTTGTACAAGGGGTCCCCAAGGATTCAAGAGGGATGAGGATGACTTCCTTACAAACAATAGAAGGGGGTGAGTGGGCTTCTTCCAACGGTGGTATCTCCCCTTCTAGATCAGCCATGTGTGGGATGGAAATTGGCTGTGATGGCTTGGGAAGAATCATAAAGGGAATTAGATGTTGATTATTCAAAATAGACTCAAAAGAAGGATATTGGTCTATGGTATCATTCATATTTATGTTGTGGATTGGAGGAGTTGTTGGATCTTCATAATGACTCTCCTTCTTTGAAATTTCATATTCAAGTAAAAGAGTCTCTAAAGGAAAGATAGGGATACCAACGTCCTCATCACACACAAAATATGGCTCCATGGTTTGTTCTATTTCTTCAGGATCTGACATATATGACACAAAATAAGGATCATCATCGTCATCGTCAGGAAGAACCATCTTGGGTTGCTCAAGCTCTATAGGGGGAGTTTGTGATTGATCCTCTAGAAAGGTAGCTAACATGCCTTGACTGGATTCAAGTTTTGCTTGTGCTTCTGCTACCATCTTTTCTAGGACCTTAAGTCTCTCTTCCGGATCAAGATCAATTTGCATTTCACCATAGGATTTATACACCCCAAAATTTTGGTCACCCTCACCACACTCCCCATAGTGTCCTTGTCCATAGTACTCCTCATATTGTTTTGGGTGGCATTGCTCCTCATAATAATCTCCAGAAGATGGTGGATTGTAATTTCCATTGCGTCCATCTTGGTAGGAAGATTCAATATTATAAGGTGTCACCAAATCATGAGGAAACATATTTGAACAATCTATATTTTGAGTTTGGGCTTCTAGCAGGGTAGTTAAGAAGGCTCGGCTGGCTTTTAGTTTTTTTTCAACTTCTAATGCTATCTTCTCTAGGGCCCTAAGTCTCTCTTCTTGTTGAGGATTACATTGAGTTTCATAAACATGTTCATAACCCCCAAGGTTTTGTTGGTTACACCCCACAAAATTTTGTTGATCATATCCCCCATTAGAATATGGATAGCAAGGTTCCTCATAATGGTTCTCAGAAAAATGTGGATTCACATTATACCCACCAGGATGAAAGGGCTCGCAATTAAAAGGGGTGCTATTATAAGCATGGGGTAGAGTTGGACAGGCAAGAGATGCATGGTGGTAGAGACCACAATAATAACATTGTGGGGGATATTGGGATGCCCACTCCATTTGAAAAATAATTCCTGAAAGATATGTGAATCAATGAATGAGAGAAGAAAGATTGTGAGATAAAAGGTTAGTAAAAAATTACAAAGAGAGCTAAAAATTATAAATCTAAAAAAAATTATAAAATAAACTAAAATTACAAAAAAAATAACTAGAAAGCAGTACTGCTGGAATGGAAACTCAGCAGAAAGAGGAGATACACTTCCGGAATTTTGCTCGGAAGGTAAAAAAAAAATTACAAAACTCTAAAAAAAATTATAAAAAAGACTAAAGTTATGAAAGTTAGAGAATATGAACAAGGAATATACAAGATATACAAGCAACCAGATCTGAAAAATAACTGTGCCGTCCCCGGCAACGGCGCCAAATTGATGCGCGTCGTTGTACACACAACAATCACTAGGAAAAGTCCTAGAGTTTAACCTTCTAACCCGGTTGTCAACTTGTTGTGAACAACAAGTCAACTTAGTATAGATAGGTATCGATCCAAGGGACGGAGGAAAGGAAAAGTCGAAATTCAAATCCGATTGCAAGTACAAGAATTAAATTCCGATTGGAGAGAGTTGGTAAAACTAAGAACAAAAATAAAAGTGCTGAAATAAAATTTAACTAATCAAGAAATTAAGATCTGGGGTCTGGAAGATCACCACCAAAACCACGTTGCTATTCAACTAATCAAATTCTAAACTCCAAAGATCAAATTAGGACCTTGTGGTTACATGTCCTTACGGACAAACTCACAAGGGTCAGACTTCCCGTGAACCCGTTGGTCCCGGCATTCACGAATCATTGCCCAACCGTCCAACATGCCATTATCCACGGTCATATCAAAAAGCATGTGAATTCAAACCGGCATTCAAACCCAAGGCTCAGGTGGTCGCGTCACCAAGGATTATAACAAAAATAAGATTAAATAGATGAAAAGATGATAATCGCAATTAAGGGACTATTGTTTCATTCTTACAGAGATCCACGGTCATATCACTCGATAAGAATATATCAGATCATCCAAATAACCACAAAGAAACAGAGAGAAGACATTTGTTCGATGGAGAAATATAATTGATTATATTGAATAGAACCGGGCTAAGGGGCTACTTCCATTCCCCAGAGAGATTTACTCAGACATAACAAGAACAAAAGAAATACAAACTAAAAATCCGATGAAATGGAATGAAGAATGGAATGCCTTTTACAAGTGAAAAAGTCTCTCCTTTTATAGGAGGAGGAGGGGGTAGGCTGCCCTCAAAAAAGAGGGAAAAAAGAGAGGGAGAATAATTTTCGAATTTTCTGGATCTGGTCAAATTGAAAGTTTGTTGTCTTTAATTATCTTGACCATGTAACTCCCTTTAATGCAGATTCTCGTAGCAGCGCCTTCGAACGTATTTATCTCCCGTTAAAAGCACAGAAACGGTCCAAATAATAGGACTTTATTTTAGGAAATTAAATTCCCTTTCTAACGAATACCTGTACACTCAATTTGGAGTTTGAATGTGAGAGTTATGTCACTTTTGGTGGAGGGTATATACGAATTTCTGGACTGCTGCAAATTGTGTGATTTTCCTACAAAACCCAAGAAAATAGAATTAAAACTCCAATTAAAGAGAAAAATATAAAATAACAAAACTAATTATGAAATTAAGAGAATAAATGACAAAACAATCCTAAACAAATATAAAAAATATACAAATAAAAGGGATAAATATACATTTATCATGGAACTGCAACAATTTCATCTGGTTGGAAGTTAATTGAACTCGTAGACTTCATTTGAATATGTTTGGTAAAATGTAATTCATACACACTACGATCCATAATTTAAATTGCTCCAATGAATCATGCTGCTGCAGCTCGTCAAAACCATGGTCTTGAGCCTCATATACAGGAGCAAGTATAAAATAAATGGTGAGAACAAGGTAAAGAGCATGTTTCTCATATCCAATCATTGCTTGTTTTTCCCAAGTTTGTATGCACATTACATATGGTTTTTGAGTTGAAATTGGTATATTGTGATTTTCATCACTTTCCTGCTCAAAACTGCCATTGATACTTTCCTCGAACATTACTAACTTTCTTGTACATGTTTGGATATTTTTATGTCTTTATCATTCCTCTAGTTGTGCTTTATGAAAAATATGTGTTACTTGACAACAGCTGTTGTCGGTCGAGTTTTTCATGGAAAAATTCAACCGACATGCATCCTTGATATTTTCCAGAAGTTTTTATTGTGCTATAGCTTGCTAAATCTCTATAGTTATATATCTTGTTTTGATGCAACCTTGTGCTTGTTAGTGGTAATCATCTATTGGTAATAATACATATTTTCTAGTGAGTAATATCCATTCATGCTTCTGAAGTTGTTACACATCTCACCTTTCTTATTTTATGTGGCTTGAGAATCCAATTTGCAAATTACTATCTCATATCAATCCAATTGCATGTGACCTACAAGAAGAAAGATGAAATGGTCCCCAATCATATTTTTGGGACATGAGGGGTTATCTTAGGAACACAAGTCCTATTGCTTCTGGATCGTTTACTAAATGGGTAATATGTAGAATAATGGTCAATTTCATTGTGATGATTATATATGCCCATATGTTTGGAAATACATGATTCTCCATTGAAATTTGAAGATCTTTCACCTTTATTCTTCATTTGGCAAATATCAAGTCCAATACCATCTTTACCCATTCAGGGAAGTATGGTCTAGGATTTGATTAAAATTCTTTTTCCATCTAAGAATCTTTGCGAAGAGATACCAAAATATGATTATCATGCATAAGAAAAGTAATAGTAGAATACAAAAGACCTCTCTCTAAGCAAAGAGGGTTAGTCATGTAAGTATTTCAATCTGAAGGGCAACACGATTTGTTATCTATACTTGTAGAATAAGAGAAAGATTCAAGAACATGTATTTTATAAAGTAAGGAACCCTTTTTTATTCTGAAGTACTGTAATATTAGAAAGATAAACATTACTTTTAGATTTTGTTCCTTGCAAAACAAAATCTATGTCCTCATTTTTAGTTCCAAGAACATCAATATATAGCATGAGAGAATTCACAAACTTATCATGCTCTTCATTAGAACTAGTCATAAGAGGTTGAGATTCTAAAAATATAATCTTATCAAGCAAGCTAGAATTTTTTAATTTAAGAAAATCTACTTGTATAAGACAAGCATGCTTTTGGAGTTTGTCAACATCTTTTTTTACCATTAAGCATGTCCCCTTTCTATTCCACTATAATCAAATGATTACAACTATGGTAGATTGTCTAAGAAATGAAAACCTATCTATACATATTAACAGCTTCAAAGTCTTGGCTTATAGCATGACATACAAAATTTGGGTCTGGTATCAACTCATAAAAAATGATTATGTTTCTTATATGCCAAATGTGATACATAGTAATAATCACCAGGAAGTGGTCAGGTTTGCTTTTAAGCATAATTAACTCCTTTAGATCATTTAGAATCCTTGATATGATGCCTCTGGCATGGGCTTATATGCCAGCAGGGAATTGGCAATCTCTTAAGTCAAGTTTGCTTTTGAGTCCATCTTACAAGCAAATGTTATCATGTTCAAGATCATCCTTTTCTTCATACAAGTTATCAACATTCTTAGCAAGATTTTTAATGCTTATTTGACTTAAGAGATGCATGAGTAGCATGAATAATGATAGTTAAGGATTCTTTATATAAAGAGTTTAGATGTGACCTCATATGATTCTTTATTAGGATTTGCTATGAGAGAAAAGTGACATTCTCCACTTTCACTAGAGCTTGATCTGGAGCTTCCACTAGAATCTTCACTTGTGCTTGAGTTGGAGGAGTCACTAGAGATTTTATGCCATTTCTCCTTCTTCTTGAATCTGCCCTTGCGACACTTTCCCTTAGAGTAGTGAGTTTCAATATCATTTGAGGAGCCATCTGCATGTGAAGATGGAGGATCTGACAAATGACTTGTTGTTGCATAATATCTTTAATTTGGGCTTTGATTGAATTATTATTCTTTCTATTGGACTCTCACTCTTCTTATCTTTCTTCTTCCTCTTGCTTGTCAAGTCTCACTTCATAAGCTTGTAGATTTTTTATGATCTCTTGAGTATGAATGTCGAAGAGAGACTTTGTTTCTTCTATGGTAGCCACCTTTTTTTGTCAACCTCAATGAAGAGCATGGAGGATCTTGGAGTTTACCTTTCCTTGATCCATAGTATGGCCTCAAACGATATAACAATTTACAATGGTGTTGATCCTTGAGAACATTTCAGCAACAATCTCTTCCTTTTCCATCTTGAAGTTTGCAAGGTGACCATTGAGTATATATACTATACTTTCCTTCACTTTCTTTGTCCCTCCATAAGTGAAGCATAGCTTTCTCCATATCTCACAGTCCATGTCACAAGAAGAAATCCGATTGAACTTGATAGGGGAAAGAGAGGCATAGAGGGTGTTGATGGATCTTGCATTCAAGGTTGCTTTCTTCAAATTAGCATCATCCCATTCTTCTATCTTTTCCTTTGGTTGCTTATATAGAAGATCGACCAATCTCCCTACTCAAGACTTGATCCTTGGATGTGAAATTGCATTCTTCTCTTACAATAGAGGATTTTTCTCCCATCAAATATTATAATGATGATGTAGTATGTCCAACCATGATTATCGCCCATATCATCCTACTTGTGGAAGTATTGCTAAAAAAGAGTCGATCTGGTACCCATTTATGGATCTATGATGGACTCAAGGGGAGGTGAATGTGGTAAAACCACTTTAAAAAATCATTAAACCTTCAAGTTATATCACAAGATAATATTCCATATATGAAATTTGAGTGCAATAAAAAATGCTTAGCAAGGGGGAGAGAGATTTAACAAGCACAAAATAACACAAGTTATTTATAGTGGTTCCAACCTCAAAACTAGGATAAGTACATCCACTACCTAGAGAGGTCATCCTCTAGGATCTTCAACCATGTCTAACTACTTATATTTAATCATAAGAGTTACAAGATAAGACCTCCCATTTCAAGGTCAAGGATACCTAGCCTTCCCTTTAAGGCCAAGGGAGCCAACAACCTTACAAGGGACTTAACTATCCATGACTAAGAGTCTTTTGCTTTACAAGGGTCTTACCTACTCTTGCAATGAGTTTTTAGCCTTCTATAAGGACTTACCCACTATTGCAAAATGTTTTTGTCCATAAAGGACTTACCCACTCTTGACTTGGATCTTCCGCCTTCGACGTCACCTTCACCAAGGAGAAGCTTTCCACTAAGAGATTTATTCCCTTTTTCCTTTTCTCCTCTCTTATCCAAGAGAGACAATCTTCATCTTCACGATACAAAAAGAGATTGGGAGGTGGAGGATGTGAGATCCTCACAAGACATATATGTAGAACTATCTCTCTTACAAATTTCTTATTCAATCTAATGGATGTATCAAGATCTTAAGATCATGAGAGTCCATTATGGCTCTTTTGGGGAAAATCTCTTTTAACTATAGTATAAGAGCATTCATAGTGCTTGAATAACCATGGAATTAATCCCAATGGATCCTATCTATAGTTGAGGATGCCTCCTAGCTGTTAGGACCATTTTAGGTGAATTCTAGCCATTATTAGGGTGTCCAACGAATCAATTTTCATACTTTTTCACCCCTCCAATGGATATTCTTCACTGTAGAAAGTAGGTGATATAGTATTGTTTTTTGAGTTACCTTTTGGGAATCTTAGTCGACATGACTTGCTACAGTACTATTGTTTGAGATACCTTTGGGGAAACTCAACAAATAGACCTTACTACAGTACTTTCATTTGAGTTACCTTTTGGGAAACTCAACTGACATCCCTTGTTGTTTGGGCCATTTTCTAGTTGATCGAGTTACCAATTTGGCCGAAAAAAGGTTCTAGAAAGCCCTTTGCACAATGTTGTCAGTTGAGTTATACCCTAAGGTAATTCAACTGACTGCACTTGCTATTTTAGACTTTTCAAGACTCTCCTAGGTGCATATTAATTCATCCTAATTGACTTTAATACACATATTAGATCAATTACAAGTCATACAATCATTACAAGTGAATTTCATAAATAATTTAAGGAGAAAACTATTTATTCTTTAATCTTGATCTTTATGCACATATGACTTGATTTTCCCAAGTTAGGATGTGCTATTTGAGGTATTTGGGGGTGTCATATCTAATCTTAAATCACTCATGTTGTAACATACCAAAACTTGGGTTTATTTGCATTTTAACCCATTTTCAAGATTTTCATTACCTTCATATCCTTTTTGGCATTTTTCCTAAATATTTCTATATTTTCTATCCTTTTTGTCCTCAATGTTGAAATTGAGTAATATTTAGTGGTTTGTAATCTATTTGTTTCACATTGATGCCAACATGTGGGTTTATGTACAAATATCTCAATTAGTGATTTAATTACAGCCTAAAATGCAAAATGACCACTAAAGTGAGATAATAATTAAATTATATTGATTTAGAGTTTTCTATGGCATAATGGGACAAGCAATAAAAGATAGTATGGTTTTAAATTAGTTAATGAGAGAAATAATCCTCTTTTTTTTCTCTCCTCCTATGTGGCAATAAAACATGAAAATGGAATAATGTGGTGAGAAATAAATCTTGGAATTAATACATGTTGTCTATCTTGAATTTTCACTCAAACATTTAATTAAAAAAATTTCCGTATTAATTCATCCTTTTAAACATTAATATATATATATATATATATATATTAATGACCAGTATAGTGGTTAAGGGTCAAATCTTGTGTAAAACAAAAATCTAAGTGTATAGAATTATTCTAGACATTAATATTAGCATATGGTCCAAATTTGAAGCCAATCGGTTAATGTATGACCCTCCAAATTGATTTTGAAAGGTTTGAATAAAGTTTGACCTAGAATTTATTTTGATTTCATTTATGTATCAAATTTAACCTATGGTTTCCTTTTTAATCAATGTCATGTGTTACTCCCATTTATTTCATTTGCGAGCATATTTCCATCCATTAGATTTAGAATCTGACGGCGTGAAAGTTCTCTTCATCCTTAGTTAATGCGCGGGCCAAAGCAGTTTTACTAGCTTAGCTCCTCGATCGGTTTCTCAGCCAATCCTCCATCATTTCAATTGATTTCTTTGCCCTGGAGTCTGCCTTACTCCGCCGATCAAGTCAAGCCATTACTCATGTGCGGAAACACATCATGTGTGAAACGCCCAACCTTTAGCTCGAAGCTTTCTCACCCCCAACTAGTCTAAGCCATGGATCGCCACCCCACCTATAAATAGAGGTGCTAATGTCTTACATAGAACATAAATAGTTAACTCCTCACATCTATTTGACCGAAGCTCCCTTGCATAGCCACCACCATACTGATTTTTTCCCAGACCTTGTGGTGCTCCTTGTTGACTCTCGATGACACCAACATAGGAATTAGTAATCTAGGTGAGTTCCTCACCTCCTACACTTAATTCCTCGGCCTTCACTTCATCATTTAGTTGAGTATTACAGATTTGCCCAAATCCATGCAACCAACAGACAAGTTGGTCACAGACATGGTGATGCGTGTTAGAGGGGAAGATATCCCCCTATGATTTCTCCCGTCTACCCTCACACACCCTTCTTCTTTGCTTTCATGCCCAAGGGCATAACCGTCCTCTCACCCTATTTTTATTTCTCTCTGGCTGAAGACACATGAGCTTTGACCTGCAACCTAGCCGCACATGATTGGTCCTGGTCAATGCAGGCCTGACCCCTTTCTCTTCTTTTTCGTGTAATTTCTCACCCACGTGGTTTTTTCTAGAAATCTAATTGGTCAGTTCTTAATTCATAGAAAATTGATGTTTTATCAAAAAAATACGTATAAATAGTTATTGCAAATCATTTTTCGAATAGAATCTGATTTTATGGTTTCAGGACATGTTTTACATCCCTATTTTGATGTTTATTAGAAACACTATTATTATTTATATAAAAGCCCTAAAATTGCTAAATAATTCATTTTAACTCCAAACATGGTAACCAAATATGTTTTATTAACCAAGGGAGTCTAATTAATTGATTGGTCCATGTTTTGAGGCCTAAATTGAAGGTTTTCTTAGAAAGTCCAAAAATTAGGGTTTCTTACACCTTATGTTTCACAAAACCCTAATACACATGATATGATTTGTAATTAGGATAAAGTGGTCTTAGATACAAGATATTTGGTGAAAGTGATGACTAGGACTCTAAAATGAGGTATATGCAAACCTATTTATGTATATTCTTATGTGCAATCCATATGTACCTGTATGTGCAATCTTACCCTTCAGTTGGGAAATTTGACATTCAAACCCTAATA
Source organism: Alisma plantago-aquatica (assembly GCA_963693085.1). Lineage (NCBI taxonomy): Eukaryota > Viridiplantae > Streptophyta > Magnoliopsida > Alismatales > Alismataceae > Alisma > Alisma plantago-aquatica. Next base: position 1,260,661,657 of record OY856412.1, read on the forward strand.
TTCCCAATAGGGCATAGATTTAACCTTTAATCTTTTATTACCTTCTTTTGGCACATTTGCTTCAATTATTTCTTGGGTTTTGACCCCTCTGCAATATTTCATTTTTTTAATCTATGATATGATTCTTTTTATAGCATGATGAATTATTGATTATATAGCTAATGTAGTGTTCTTATGAACAACCACCCATAGTTGGGCATGTGTTATTTCTCCCAAGGGAATGTGTTTACTCTCCCCACCTTTATATATAATTTAGGTGTTTGGGGATGTGTTACTCTCCCTCACCTATTGGTTGAGGTTAGGTAGGTGCCTCAGTCCTATATTAGATATTGTAGTCATAGTGTTATTCATTCATGCAAAATTATTATTGTTTATCATGGCACAATTCTTATTTATTACATGACTCATACTTTTGACCCTTTTAGCATATTAAATATTTATCATGCCATTTTTTGGTTTATAATTGTCCTTATTCCTTTAATTGACACATACTTTATCTCTCCATTTTTGGGTAATCCCAACCACCTAGGTTTAGGATCAGAATGCGCAACAGGAGCATGATGGACCAACCTAAAATTAGGGATAATGAGTTCATCCTTTCATCTTGGACCTAACCCTTAAGTTGTTTCTTGGAGTCATATTGATGTAGTTTAGTTTCCCTCTATCTTAGATCCTTTTGTTGTATATATCATGTACATCCTTATGGGGATAATTTTGATGTACCCTCTATATAATTGAATAGAGTCATTGTTTTATTCTGTTGCTATTCATTGGTCTTTTGTTTACCATTATTAGTAAAGGGGTGATTTCTCTTCTTTACAACATGGTATTAGAGCCCATGGTAGTCAAAATCTTGACTATTTCAATTTTTCTCCCAAGTTAGAACCCATACTTAATGTAGTTCCCCTTTAGTTAAGATGTTCACCTTAGAATTATGAAAGGTTGATTTAGGATCATAAAAAATTCAAATTAGAAATATGTTTAATTAACCTTTAGGTGATGAGCCTATTACATAGCTACTAGGACATAAGTTGAAAGCAAGGGTTACTAGAAAGGGTTAGCATCTGGGACTGGGAAAATTTTCCTCCACAACACTAGCTTGGTTCACGAGGACTCCTGGATCCATATGACACATGCCTGGCCTGAGCTGATACTGATTGTATGAATTAGCATACCTTTAGGCAATAGTAGCCTTATACATCTATATTTAATACCCTTGGGAACCTAATATGATGACCTGGTTACCCAACAAAATCCCCTTGTGTCCCATAAATTCCTTATAGGAGCCTTAGATTTTTTATGATCGGGGTAGTCTATCCCTCAAGCCTAGACTTTGAGGTGGAAGTAATAGATCTTATAAATGGTTTAATTAGACTCACTCTCTTACCTCTAGTTTAGTTTGACTTGGTAGGTAAACCTTTTAAGGTGTGGATTAGTAGTAGTAGTGCCTTGATAGATTTTGGAATTGTTGATTTTGAGGACGAAATCCTTTTAAGGGGATGGAGTCCTACAACACACCAAAATCTAGCTACTCTGGAATTAGAAACCCTAACTCCATAGATAAGATATTAGTGAGCTTACATCATTAGAATCATCTAAAACAAGTTATAATTATAACTTAACCTGTAGTTTACATACTAATGAATATATAATAAGTCATCTAATCAATAGTTCATATGTTTGATCTCTAACAAATACTTAATGCATGTAATATGAGTAACTCACTGATTGTATATACACATAATGTTGTCCATGCCACCCTAATGATATGATGAGTAAGATAAATGGAACTAATGCTTACTAAGAATGTATAGGTGACATATAATGATCATGTTGATCTAAACTCTAAATTGTAACCATCTAATCTTAATATAGGCATTCTTAATGACATTCATGATACATTAGTAAAATTAGGTGTCATAACCTTATAATATACATTTATGCACATAAATATTATATAATCACCTAATCAAAACGCTGTAACAAATCATTAATAGGTAGGCATATCACCTTATTCAATAAAATACATATAATGACTCAAATATGATAATGAGTAACTGTAATTACATAAATATGCATGTATGCCTAATGTGGTGTTGAAAGTGCATAATCACTAATAAGAATTGAATAAATATGAGTGAATGATTAATGACGAAATTAATGTGAGTATGACAGGTAATGTGACAATTTTTAATTAATGTGACATTATTTAGGTTAATTGTAGACTTAGTAACAATTGGATAAATTATCAATTTCATGAAAAATAAAATGATATAGTTCAATTTGGTGATAATATAAGGATAATGGTATCTAAATCCAAATTATTCAGAATAATAACCCAATATATTAGTAGATGTTGAAATAATTGAGTAACATCTAATGATGCTTAAAACTCTTAATGAGATAAATAAGGGAAATACATATGATTTATGCATGTTGAGATGTAATTCTTATGTCAACAATGTGAATATAACCTGACATAATTAACAAAAAATTAAGGATGATGTAATTTCATAATGAAGACAATGCTAATAAGACAAAAATGTTAATTGTGTTATATTTGATAAAAGGTAATTTGAATAATAGAACCCTTTGTGATCCATGAGAACCTGACTCATGAGCAGAGCATGTGAAGTACTATAGATTAGAGGTAACCACCTAGTTTCTTAGTGTTGGGATGTTACATACTCACCCTTCCCTCTTGTTGAGATTTCGATGATGAAATCCTCTTTAAGAGGTGGATTTTTGTAACATACCGAAACTTGGGTTTATTTGCAGTTTAACACATTTTCAAGCTTTTCATCTCCTTCCTATCCTTTTTGCCCTTTTTCCCAAATATTCCTATCTTTTCTATCCTTTTTCTCCTCAATGTTGAAAATGAGTTATATTTAGTGGTTTGGAATATATTTGTTTTACATTGATGCCAACATATGGGTTCATGCACAAATACCTCAATTAGTGATTTAATTAGAGTCTAAAATGCAAAATTATCACTAAAGTGAGATAATAATTAGATAATATTGATTTAGAGTTTTCTATGACATTATGGGACAAGGAACAATAGATAGTATGGTTTTGAATTAGTTAATTAGAGAAATAATCATCTTTTCTTTCTCTCTTCTCCTACGTGGTAATAAAACATGAAAATGCAATAATGTGGTGAGATATAAATCTTGAAATTAATATATGTTGTCTATCTTGATTTTTCACTCAAAGATTTAATTAAAAAGTCTTTCCTTATTAATTCACCCTTTTAAAACACTAATATATATATTAATGACCAATAAAATGGTTAAGGATCAAATCGTGTGAAACAAAAATCTAAGTGTATAGAATTATTCTAGACATTAATATTAGCCTATGATCCAAATTTGAAGCCAATTGGTCAATATTTGACCCTCCAAATCAATTTTGAAAGGTTTGAATAAAGTTTGACCTAGAATTGATTTCGTTTTCATTTATGTATCACATTTAACCTATGGTTTCCATTTTCATCAACATCATGCATTACTCCCATTCATTTCATTTGTGCATGTATTTCTAGTCGTTGGATTCAGAATTCGACAACCTGGAAGTTGTCTTCTTCCTCAGTTAATGTGTGAGCTAGAGCAATTTTACTGGCTTAGCTCCTCAATCAGTTTCTTGGCCAATCCTTCATCATATCACTTGATTTCTTCACCCTTGAGTCCACATCACTCCACTGATCAAGTCAAGACATTACTCATGTGCTAAAATGCATCATGTGCAAAACACCCAACCTTCAACTTGAAGGTTTCTCACCCCCAACTTGTCTGAGCCATGGGTCGCCACCCCACCTATACATAGCGGTGCCAATGTCTTAGATAGCACATAAACATTTGACTCCTCACATCAATTTTATCGAAGCTCCCTCGCTTAGCCACCACCATCCTAATTTCTACCTAGATCTTGCAGTGCTCCTCGCTGACTCTCGAAGACACCAACATAGGAATTAGTCATCTAGTTGAGTTCGTCACCTCCTACTCTTCATTCTTCAACTTTTAGTTCATCATATGGTCGAGTATTGTGGATTTGCCCAATTCCACACAACCAACAACCAAGATACTCATAGCCATGGTGTTGTACATTGGAGGGGAAGATATCCCCCAATGATTTCTCCCTTCTACCCTCACACACCCTTCTTCTTTGCTTTCGCACCCAAGGGCATAACCGTCCTATCACCCTATTTTTATTTCTCACTGACCGGAGACACGTGAGATTTGACCCACAACGTGGCTTCCCATGATTGGGCCAAGTCAGTGCAGGCCCTGCCCCTTTCTCTTCTTTTTTATGTAATTTCTCGCCCATGTGGTTTTTTTAGAAATGTGATTGGTCAGTTCTTTAATAATTCATAGAAAATCTATGTTTTATCAAAAAAATATGTATAAATAGTTTTGGAAAGCATTTTTTGAGTAGAATCTAATTTAGAATTTTCACGTGATGTTATACATCCCTATTTTCATGTTTATTACAAACAATATTTTTATTTATATAAAAGCCCTAAAATTGGTAAATAATTCATTTTAACTCCAAATAAGGTAATAAAATATATATTATTAACCAAGTGAATCTAATTGTTCGATTGGTCCAAGTTTTGAGTCTTAAATTGAAGGTTTTCTTAGAAAGTCCAAAAATTAGGGTTTCTTACACCTTAGGTTTTACAAAACCCCAATACACGTGATATAATTTGCAATTAGGATAAAGTGGTCTTAGATCTTTTTGACCTATTAGCATATTAAATCTTTATCATGCACTATTTTGGTTTATAATTGTCCTTATTCCTTTAATTGATAAATACTTTATTTCTCCTTATCTGGGTGACCCCAATCACCCAGTTTTAGGATCAGAGTGCGTAGCAGGAGCATGATGGACCATCTTAAAATTAATGATAAGGAGTTCATCCTTTCATCTTGAACCTATCCCTTAAGTTGTTTCTTGGATACATATTGATGTAATTTTGTTTCCCTCTATCTTATATCCTTTTGTTGTATATATCATGTACGCCCTTATTGGGATAATTTTGATGTACCCTCTATATAATTGAATATAGTCATTGTTTTATTCCGCTGCTATTCATTGGTCTTTTATTTACCATTATTAGTAAAGGGGTGGTTTTGCTTCTTTACACATGTAGAACCATTAGACATAAATAAGTGGAAGGGTTTATTCATCATAAAAATAAGGGATTATTTAAATTAGACCTTATGTCAATTGAGTCATGGGCGATTAGCTCCAAATGCATGTGGGAGTATGTTGGTTTGTATGCCCATATAGCTAATCATATAATGATTGTATTTGAGCATCATGTACTTGATTTGATAATAATAAAGGTAGTTTTGTCTACTATTTTTGTCTTAGGCATAATATGATGACACACACATGATAGATGTCTAAACAATGATGTTACCCAATGACATATTTTTGTAGGTTAAGGACCTGAACAATGATATCATATGTATGATAAGAGTATATACATTGTTGTTATTTTCCTAGTCAGATATTATAGTGGAAGAAAAATTATATGACAATAATACCCAACACTAGAATGTGCATTGACTTATGACAAAATCATTAGTCATGATATTGGATATCAAGTCAAGCACATAGGTACTTATTAGAGAACAATGTACCAAACAAACCTATCTTGATAATGATACATGGAAACTATGGAATGGCAGTCAGAATTAGCTATCAAAGTGATAATGGTGATTATGGTTCTTAGACCTGAAGTCACTAAACTCATATACGTTGTTCGATAATCTTTGACACCATTTAATGTGACCTCGAATAAGGGTTGCCATACATGTTGTGCTCGGGTACGTTGCGACACAAGGGGACTAATTGTGAGTGATGTAGATGTGATTTGTCCCACCTTACAGAGTTGATATATTGAACACTTGATAAGAGAGATTCAAAAACATATGGCCATAAAATATCTGATATTGAACTCACATGCATCTCTACAGTTTGCTCAAATTTGAGACACAAGGATTGGGTATTAATTGGATGATGATTCCATGCCTCACATAAATATGGATATCAGATACAAAGGATCCATACGGTCATAGTAACATTAATCACATATGTAGGTTGAGGTTCTCCAACTTCCCAATTACTTGGGTACGACTCATTACTTGAGCAGTCATAATGCTTATGGACTTCACTTCCAATGTAATTTGGGACCTATAAGGTCACATGCATATGATGTACTTGGAATATGAGTTTACTCATTGATAAGATTTAACTTAGTTACTAAATGTGTTTAGGTAATCAACTTAAAACAAAACTAGTTATCATTTGACCAATTGGACTGTCCTATGAACTGACTGGTGCCACTTGATTGAATGGAGTGTCCAAATGACCAACCAGACTACTTTTGACATTGGTCAATGGAACTAGTCAGTCGATTGGTTGGAGCGTCCAAACAACCACTAAACTATGTTCCTAGTGGATGGTCAAAATACTTAGTCGACTGACTGGAATTTCTAATCAACCAACGAGAACTAAACCGACCAGTTTGACTGGGTCAAAGAATAAATGATATGCATAACAACGTGATTTGATCATTGCATTAAAAGCAAATATCTGCACCACTGACCACATTCCAGTCAATCGATTAGATGATCCAGTCAACCAACTAGACGCATGCAACAACCATCACACCATGAAATCTGATCTTTCATATCTTGTGGGTTTTGGAAACCCTATCCCATCCATTCCTATATAAGGAGGGGTTAGCCAACACTCTTAAGGCACTTTTCTTCTAACAGTTTTTGTAACATGTGAGAGACCCTAAGAATTCTTAGCTAAGAAATGGAAAGATAACTAGGGGAAAGGAAGTTAATGCTAGCACATTGACAAACATAAGAATTACTCCTTCCTGACGACTTTAGAAGTGTGGCATGGAGTTCTCAGTGGTCCATCTGGACTATGTAGAAACATGGAAGTTGTTGTTGCAATGCTAGGAGGACTCTTTCGAACACCATACATGGGTGTTTCACTAGGACGACACCGTTGATCACTATCCATATGCTACTTGTGAAGGGAGCATATCTCTGTGCAAGGATAGTTGCTAGATTTGCTCTAGGACAAGATATATCTTGCAACCTCTTTCCTAATATATCATTGTTGATGCAATCTTCTAGTAAACATGGACATAATTATCTTTCCATATATGCCACCATATTTCCTTCCATGCTATGAGTGCTTCTTGGATGGTTAATATGTCACATTAATTATTTAGTTTAAGAATATTCATAATAGCTAAAAAAGCCAGATGACTGGTTTCAAGATCGTTGATCCTGTCAAGCATGTATTTATTAGTAATGTACCTTCTTTAGTATGGGATGTTTCTTTCAAATGACCATCAAATACACTACTTGTGTTGACATCATGGGGAGGGGAAATAACTTGGGCATCTGAATATATATTGTAATAAGGAAATGAGTGGTTGGTAAATCCAAACCCTGAAAAGGTAGCTTTGTTGAAAGTTTTGTTGCTTGAGCTTTTTGTTTGATTTATTCATTAATGATTTATAAAGCAGAATGAAGGGGCGCAAATAAGGGGGAGGAGGGGTCGAAATTTACCTGATACAGATGAGGATGGTAGCGAGCAAGGCTATTCAATTCCTACGTGATGTAGATCATCTCCATCAGCAAATCAAAAGTCATGATCCACTTTACCACAAAATGAATAAGTTGATCAAAAATATTAATTTTTGGTTTTCACATACAGAATTGTACATTCGTAGAGATCTTACCTAGATACATTTATGAAGAATTTTACATAAATATATCAGGAAGGAATTTAACATGATCATACATATTTAGGATCATAGTAAAGCATGGATCTAGGTCCCTTGACAAAGTTGGTAACAATGATGTTCCTCTTTATCCCATGAAAGAGGACACATGATGTGTTCCTTTACATAAACTCCATCGATGAAATACTCCACCTTGGCATTCATCACCCTTGTCCTATTTATAGGGGCCTTCTTGAGTGTGAGTACAATGATAGCAATGCATTTTCCTCTCCAATCTCTGCCAAACAAAATCATCAACCTTCTCCAAAAACCACTAATCATGTTCGAATAGTGGTCGAGTATGTCCCCATTGAAGAGAGGAACCATAGGGCTCCATTTTACTACATGATTGAGCCTCAAAACAACATCTTTGATGACTATTGTGGGCAACAAAAAGGGTGGAGAGGGGAGGTTCAAAAGAAAGGGTAGAGCTTCAAGCACTATTGTGATGGAATGGGTAAGATACAAGTACAAGATGAAAGAAAGACTATAGGGTGGGGAAATTTGGGGACGAAGAAGAAAATTTGGGGTGAAAACTTGAGAGAATGAGTTTGAAGAGGAAGAATTGTAGGGACGATTCATAGAAAATGGGGAGTAATAAATTAGACATCTTTTGGGATTGACGGGAGGGGGTAGGTTGGGTAAGGTTTTTCATGTTAATTAATTGATACCCACTAGGTCCTTTTGATTTGAATAAATTTTTTCCACTTTGATTTTATGAGCAAATTGATTCTGAAAAAAATCTCAAATTTGAACCCACTTATAGAAGTGCTTGGGTTAAAGATGAAGGAATGGAAATGAGTTATAATGACTTAATGTTTGTGTAATATGTGTTAGAATAATACTTTTTTTCATGATTGATACACCGGTAGCGGAAAAAAATACTTGCTTTCACTTCTAATTTAACTATTATCAAAAGATCATATAATGGTCACACAATTTGACGATAAACATGTCAGTTTACTATATTGACCCCTTGAAACCTTAAACATTAAGCAATGTGCATGACCACTCACCTAATCTCGAGCAGGGACACTTTTGTATCTTGATTCTTGATCGACACTAATTACTTATGCATAACATAATCATTAATGAATTACAATTTGTTAACATTGGTATATGATTCTTAATAAGAGATAGCAATTAAGTTTGGAAATCGTGCATGATTACCGGTTAGGGAGGTTCCTTGTCTAACCTTTTCCAATGAGAAGCTATACATATTTTTTTAAATTAATTTAATTAGTTTTTACCAATTAAGGAACAATAATACAATTTAAAATATTTCTATAAATGTTTGGAAAGCGATTAAATAAGTAACTACATTTGCTGTAATGCCCTCACATGTCAGACATAACGTTCTGCGTGTGACAAGGCCAAAAGTGGTAAACTACTACTTAATCATGCACACAACTACACTTAAGATCAAGAGACAAAAGTAAATATATGGACCTTAATAGTGTCACAAGATAATTAACACTAACACTTGGCTTCTTTATTTATCCATGACGCCAACTCCATTGAAGATTCAATCTCCTGACCATGTTGAAGAAATGGAGGTGATTTGGGGTAGAGAGAAACTCGTATGAAATATCTATTACTTGTGGTCTCAAAAAATGATTATGGGGGATATGGGATAATGGGGGTGCCACCACCACCTTGATGCCATGACCAGAGGGATGAAAGAGGACGAATCAGTTCTAATCCATTCCTGAGTTCACCATGAAGGTGAAACAACAATCCATGGTGTATAAAAAATCATCAAAACCCTATTAAAGAGATGGAGTCACCAGGAATAGGAGAGAAGGTCAAATAGGAAAATGACATCTTCCTAAGGAGTCAAGGAAAATAACCACAATGTCATTGTTTTGGTAGATTATTGAAGATAGGGGAAGGATTTTTGTGCCTGAGTTTCGTCAAGAGTGCTGGATGGAGGTCGATACCTTTTGGCATGAAGGAAGAGTCTAGGGTTGTATATAGACTGAATCAGATTGACATACAACATAATGGAAAGCATGAAGGAAGGCAAGTAAGATTACCATGGGTGGGAGTTGATTGAAATGGCTAGAAGTTCTTGGTCAAGCACACCATCGTTGGGGAAGAAGATGGATCCATGGTAGCTCCTTAGACGGATTTGATAGAATATGAGACTACAAGATGGTTTCTTGATATCATAGGATGTTAATGTGTCAAAATAATCTAGTGTAATGAGGTCTAGTGGTGTGGCAGTCATGGTTGTGTGCACTGAAGGTGGAGTTGGACATTGGGCATTTTTGTTTTGGATAGAGATAAGGGGTAAGTGGGGTTTGTCTGACTCCAAATAGCATCGTCAATATGATGATGTTGAGATTATGGGAAGATGTGGAGGGTGGTGGGTGAGAGATTGACCAAATATTTTGCAAATGTCATTTCTCCTCAATGTCCCAAATTTGTGTTGTTATAGATGAGGTCTTCACTGCAATATTGTGATCCAATGGTTTACATTAACACTAGTTAACAACTTAATTTTCCAACATGTGACATGCTAAACTTAGGTATGTGTAGGGTAACTTAGGGATATTATATTTAAATAGGTCACGATATGTAAGTTATAAGTTAAAAAATAAGGTTTTACATCTTTTTATTCCTAATATTATTTGAATAAAAGTAGGGCCATTAAACTTGATGAAAGTAGGTATTTTACCTAGTTTGATCACGAGGAAACCAAAAACCCAATTACATTTTAGGTTTGAGCTAGAGAAACATGTCATTTATCCTACTAGGTATATAGGATAATTAATGCACTAATTATTATCAGATGAAGTTACATTACTAATATATAAAGGAAGACCTAATATCTTATTAGTTACTCATATATCCAACAATGAAACATATTATGCACACATGTGGGGTTAATCACTATTTAAACCCTAAATAGTCATCATTGCATAATTAGGGCTTGATTTTGTGCATTATGTTACCATGATGCAAACCAATACAGAACTATCATATTTGTGGGTTATTTGGGTTTCAATGATATCTTGGTATAATATTAAATACATTGGGTACTACAGGTAACCGTGCCCTTCACTTTGATAATTGAGCATACAAAAGTCAAGGTTGGTCAACTTTGGATTCAGATAATTAAGCATACATAAAACTTGGGATATGGGTCTTGATTAGGTGTTAAATTCTAATATGGAATTTTATGTTGTAGCAACTAAGGTCCAAGGAACCCTTCTCAAAGATAACACTTAAGCCTTGTAGAAAAGGTCATTGATAGTGTCTTAGTTGTGCCTATAGAATGACATGTCGAAACCATAAGGACCAAGAGATTTATCATGCCTAGACTAAACCATTTAGACCCATTGTTGTTAGGGTTGCATGCCTATTTTCAAATTCATGTTATATCTTTATTTACTCATCTATCTTGTGTCAGGCGGTGTTTTACATGTCAATTGTTTTGGGAGCTATTAATGTGCTTGTTGTGCATGTTTATCTTAGTCAAGCACTTCCTTTGTCTCTCTATTTATTTTTTGTTTTTTTAGTATGTTTGATTTCAATGTTGTTTTTCCTTTGTTTATTTGCTTTGTGGTATTTCCATAATCTAGTTACAACAACTCCCACAACTTTAGGTTTTCTCCCTTTATTACTTCCCCATTTTACTTTCATGTAAATCTGTGTTGGACAAAATCTTTGTCAATTATAACTGAAGACTTTTTATTCCCATTACTAATCATTTTACAACATTTTCCTTTTCTTTCTTATTCCCTTTTTGCATGCGTCATGAGAGTAATATATTCATAGCTTGTTTTTACCTTGTGTATACTTTGATATGACTTCGATCACACTAGTAGTCCTAACTTGTGATATCATCTGCTAATAGTCCATCTATATGTAGTTCTAGTTTTGTTCGTAAATTTATATCCAACTATATGCTATGCTTGTATCTTGTTTCATATATACTAAAGTTTGTTCCTTGATTTGCAAATCTACTATATTGAGTTACTTACTTTCATTGTCACTGCCTTGATTTTTTTTGTTAGAATTACATCTAGGGTTGTTCAGTTGTATGTTTTGATTTGATTTACGTACATTCCTTGCACAAGCTCTTAGGTTTTGCTCTTCCACACTCCCTTTTCTAACAAGTTGTGTTTTATATCTTCAACCCCCTCACCTTTTAAAATGACAAAGGGTAAGAATACATGTCTTATGTAAAGGGGAGAACACATATATGTAGAACATATATGAGTAGAAGACATAGTTTCTATAAATGTTATGAAAGGTACCCTTGTAGGAGAAATAACATAATTTGATGGGGATTATATACAATCAATTATCATAAATTGATGGGGAGCATATGCACTCAATTCATTGAACCCCTAGGTTTCTCCAAGCATATGATTTTATTCATCTTATTTAATAAGTTTTCAATACATTTATGGAATGGTTTGTTATATTAAAAAAGGAGGGTAATGTTGACTCAAGGCCTTAATTGACTAATTCCTTGTTATTATGATGACTAAACCCTTCCACTTATTTGAATCTAATGCTTCTACTTGAGTGATTTCAAATTAGATAAGACACACTCCAAATACATAAACTTGCACATCCTAACTTGGGGAAATCAAGTCATTCATGCACAAGCTCAAAATTAAAGAATAAATAGTTTTCTCCTTAGATATTTGATGTATAATGATTGTATGACTTGTAATTAAGGTCATATGTGTAATAGAGTCAATTAGGATGAAATAATATGCAATTAGGAGGATCTTGGAAAGGCCAAAACAAAAAGTGCAGTTGGTTGGATTACCCAAGGGTATATCTTAGCTGACAACATTGTTCATTGGTCTTTCTAGAACCTTCTATCGACTGAAATGGTAACTAGGAAAACCAAAAACAGCAAAGGTTGTCGGCTAAGTTTCCCAAAAGGCAACTTGAATGACAGTATTATAGCAAGGTCGATTGGCTGAGTTTCCCAAAAGGTAACTTGAACAATAACACTATAGCAAGGTCTTTTTTCTGAGTTTCCCAAAAGGTAACTCGAATGACAATACTCTAGCAGTCACTTTCTATGGTGAAATATAGCCATTGGAGGGGTGAAAAGGTGAAAAAAAGGCCAGTTGGACACCCCAATAATGTCTAGAATCAGTCTGAAATGGTTGTAACAGATAGGAGGCACCTCGACTATATATATGACCCCTTGGTCTTCATCCCATGGTTAGCCAAGCAATGTGAAGGATCCTATACTATAGTTGAGAGAGATTTGCCTTCAAAGAGCCTACATTCACTATCATGAGCTTAATCACTTGCTGCATTCATTAGAGTGAGTAGGAGATTTGTAAGATAGCTAGTACTACATTTATATATTGTGAGGCTCTCACTTCCTCCATCACCTAATTTCTCTTTCTATCATGAAGATGAGATTCTTTCTCTTGGCTAAGAGAGAAATAGAAGAAGAAAGGATGGAGTCCCTTGGAAAAAATCTTCTCCTTAGTGAAGGTGAGGTCAAAGGCAAAAGATCCAAGTCAAGTGTGGGTAAGTCTTTGATGGCCAAAGACTTGTTGCAAGAGTGGGTAAGTCCTTGGAGCAGGCAAAAGAATTTTTGAAAGAGTAGGTAAGTCCTTGGTAAGTCAAAAGATTCTTGGTAATGGATAGGTAAGCCCTTTGTAAGGTTGTTGGCTCCCTTGACCTTAATGGGAAGGCTAGATACCCTTGACCTTGAAAAGAGAGGTCTTATGTTGTATGTCTTATAATAGAACATAAGGAGTGAGTCATGGTTGAAAATCTTAGAGTTTGACCTCTCTAGGTATTGGATGTACATCTCCTAGAGTAGAGGTTAAAAACCACTATAAATAACTTGTGTTATCTTATGCTTGTTATCTCTCCCTCCCTTTTATGCATGTTTAGTTGCACTCGAATTTCATATATGTAATATTATCTTGGGATATAACGTGAAGGTCTAATGAATATTGTTTAAGTGTTTATAGATCTATTAATCCCCCTATAGAGGCCATCATAGGTCTAGTAGACTCTAATTCCAAGTGATCTAACATTACCATCTTTTTCCTATTGTGGAAGTACTTTTATAAGCAGGTCAATGACATTTTCTTCTAGTCGATACTTTGCAAATCTTCGCATCTCCTCGATGTATGATCTCTAGTATGAGATGGAAATGTCATAGTATGTGATATGAGTTCTTTGGCATATATAATAGCTTCATTGTAGTTACAATGTTTCTAATGTGTCAGAAATTGTTGAAACCACCTCAAGTTTGTCTAATGAACTTCATGATCCTGACTATATCCTCTGTTGTGTTCAAAATATAAAGGTAGTTGGATTCTATTTAGAATAAAAAACTATCTATTGATATGAATCTTTCCAACTTATAGTTATATTTTATGTCAAAATGCAAATTTGGATTATGATTGATAATCATCTTTTTCAGTTTCTAATCTTGCATCAGTGTAACCCTTTACACCCAACTTTTCATTACCACCATAAATAAGAAATGAATTCATAGTTCTTCTAAAGTAATCAATTATGTTTATCATGATAGTCTAGTAACCTTCACGAGATCTAACTGATATATTCTCATCACACTGAAATCATATGAGAAACTGAGACGAGTGCATAACATTTAATACATGATAGATTCAATTGTAGACTCATGGCATCTTACTCATGCATTCTCATTCTTCACAAGAACTAGGACACTAGGGGACATGGGAAAATTTCCTCTCTTTGAGTCTTGCATGCCCTTTTATCATCTTGTCAATGTATGTACTCTAGGTTAGAGAAAGAATCCTTCTAGATCTATTTTTATATATCTTATTTCCTAAGGTATAGGACGCTTCACATAAATCCTTAATAGAGAAGGTACCACCTAGTCAGATATTTACCATATGTAGGGTAGGGATGTCATTATCAATCAAAAGGATGTCATCTACATACATTATGAGGAATATAATTGTTACAACTCGTTCCTAGCTTTACAGGTAATCCTAGAGATTTAAGATAATCTTAATGATTGTCATGCTTTTGTTAGTAATATTATATTTTGTGCTTTAACTTAATTTTAGTAACCTCAAATACTTTTTGTCAACTCATAATCATGACTTAAGCATACTATGAAGATCCGAGTTGGAGTTAATATAGCATTAACCCATACATGAATGCAAGAACAAAGGACATTGGAGGAAATAATTAAAAAATAATTATTTATTTGAGAATACTATAAAAATAATATTGTATTATTGTTTAGAATTTAATTATGAAACCAAAAAAAAAGAATGAACCAAATCGGAGTTAAAATGAGAGAGTTATGTCCTTTTTAGTAAACATGTACAGAGTGTCGCGATCGCGACCGCGACCACGACCGCGACGCTGCGTCGTGTGCCGCGACCGCGACAGATGTCACCCAAGATAGTCTAACAATCATATCGCAGGCTATACTTATCTATTTTCAATGAAACAAAGTACATTGGAACCATGATTAGATCCTCTATCCACTTAGACTCTTTTCTCAACGAGAGAGTGACCTGGAAGATAATTTATACGGTGAATTTTGGGAAAGAACGTGAAGAACAGAGAAAATCCAAAGGGGGTTGCCATAGATTCAACTTGGTAAGTAGTTTTATCCATGATTCTTCCTTCTCTTCATTTCTCCTTGCCTGGAACCGCTGATCCATCAAAATTGAGTTTTGGGTTAACCTCTGACCTTCATCTTCTACCTATAGAAGACCTTCTTTAGGGTTGAAAGGAAGAAGAAACCAGTGATTTGCTAGAGTTTTGAGATTCAAGATTTTCAAAGATGGGCTGCGTTTTTAAGGTGTTTCACACCTTAGGGTGATTTGGTACTTCCTTTAAATAGTAGATTGCATGAGTTAAATTAACAATAATCTTCAATTGCTTAGTATGCCAGTACAAACCATAAGTTGCCTTTTTGATATAGCTTTTGCAAGATGATATGAAATGGATTATTTCTCTGTTGTGATGAATTTCAGATTATGAAATCACATTAGAAATGATATCATTCCATCTAAATGAGAATTTTTAAACTAATTGTAGAGGTTACATGATTATACTAAAATGTAGGGTTTTCGGCCATGACTGCAATTGTTGTATAATTGAATAAAGAAGTTTGCCTAGTTGAATTCCTCAAAAAAAAAGTTTGCCTAGTTGAATCTCCTTGGTTACGAATGATTTTTTTATTTGTGTGTGTATTACATATATGTAAGATAAGATCTTGGATTTAATTTGATGATATCAATGTTTGCTTGATATATCAGTAAGTGGGTGAAACCCTAAATGAATGGAAAGTTGGCGGTTTGCAAATAGACATCTTGATTCCATTTTATTCTAGATGTATGATGTTTTAGTAAATGGTGTGGAAACCCTAGTTTAGTTCATTACATGTTTTCATATATATATTCGATTATATGTGAATTGCTGAGAGAAATCTTAATTGAATGATGTTATGAATTATTAAATCCTTATGCGAGTTATGTAATAAGAAAATGAGGTAAATGAAACCCTAAGGATAGGGTGTTCCGTGAATCAAGTATTGTGATATTAATGTTTCTCAGTATGAGATGTGGTTATGTGTAAAAGTTCAGTTGTGTTAAATGTTATTAGACAATTTATGAAATGAATGGTTTAAAAGCTGAACTAATATATGTTGATGTGATGATTGAATTGTGAATTTAAAGAGTGAATTAGATATGTAGATGCCCTGAACATTGTACAATCCTCATAGGATGATCCTTGTGTTGTGAGGATGAAATAGTTTCCCATCTGAAGGTAGTCCAGATCGAGGTAAGCCAGAGCGCACTAGTAGGGTGTGGGGGTCTTGACGAGTAGGGCAAACTCCTTACAGTTGTGTGGTACCCAATACCAATCAGGGATGTCGGTGGAACCTATGTTACATGTTCAGTGATCAGTGGTCAGTATGTCCACTGATGCACAATAAGCCTAAGGGATTTTACTCACCTCCTGAGTACCTAGGTTGAGAGGTGGAGTCTGAGATATATGTCCGCTTCCATCAGTCGTCAAGAGGCAGACGTGTCGAGGCCTACTGCATATGGGGTCTTACTCAAAAGATAGGCTTAGGAACCTGGGCATGCTTCTAAGCCTAGTACAGTGAGATCGTAGCTTGCTGTAATTCTTTCACATGTTGTAGTACACCTCATGTGGGTTCATAGCATAATAAGATAAATGAGAGGTTAAACAAGTGTGCATAGTTATACAATTATTCCTTGTATGTTTCGAAATTATTAGTTCTCTTTATGATCAATCAAGAATGTTCATATATTAATTCACTCTTGCAGATGTCTAGAGTATTGTGCCATATTTATGTTTGTGAATGATTAGTCTCTTTAAAGCTTACTGTTGTTAGAATTGATATCAGTTGCTCAACAATATATATGTAATCATATAATTTCTTTAATTTGTTTCTTTGAAGTACTCATTCACTGAGCGAGTAGGCTCACCCCTCTACTCACAATTTTTAGGGGACTTGAAGAAGGTCAATGTATCAAAGTTGATCCACCACATGAGTTAAGTATGAGATCAGTTAAGTTCAATCGGTCCCTATCACTCTATGTCCTTGTAGAGTAGTGAGAGAGTTGTTAATGGTGTTGTGCAACTTTTATTCCTTAATAATAGAGTATGTATCTAATTATCATATGGTATGTACATGGAAGTGTGAGAAACAGAATGAATGTATGGTGTGGATCATTAATGTTGAGATCATATTAGAGTGATCAAAGTTTGATTCTCTTGTAAAATTTATTTAAGTGATTGAATGCGAGGAAATAAAGAGTTTGAAATAAAGTAAAAAAAAAGATGGGAGTGAACTTTGTATTAAGTATAATCATCAACTTATGCCCTAATCTCGTGATTAGTGGTAATAGTGGGATGTGGGTGTAACAGCTTGGCATCAGAGCTAAGGTTGAGTCGTCAGGGACCATTAGGATATAAAGTTAGAGTTATAAGCGTGGTAGATAGGGGGTGATGTGTGTATAGCTCTGGGAGGTCTGAGTATTTTGATACCCTGGTGTAACGTCCCCAGATTCTGCCATATCGAGACTTAGAAGGCCCGAGAGGACAAATCCAAAAATGTTATGCAATTGTATCAAAGTGCGTTGCAGAAGCAATATGCCAATACATGAACATTCAAATACAATGCATACACCATAAAAATCTCAACATCCAACATGTATATTACAAAAAAATGACTTATTACAACATGAATTACGATTACATATTGAAAGTTGATTTGACAAGTCTATGAATATGTATGCTAATCAGGATCCTAGACAATAGGTAACCTGAACAACTTGCTCACACACTGTTTTTTTCTCCCATGCTATCTCTGAACCTAAAACATACATGAAACAAATGAATCAACAAAAGTTGGTATGTGGTAAAAGATACACTAGTAAGGTTGCATAAAGGAAAATACTTGAAGAAGGAAGAAAGAGAGAAAAACCATTTCTTACGGTGAAAATCAGGTAAACATCCTTTTTATTACATTTATTTGATGCGGTTGTACTACACTTATCTGCACTTGACTTACATCCAGTATGGGAAAAAAATATATCATCATACATCTAACATGGGCCAAAGCATCATACATCCATGTTAGGCAACATACATCCATACCAGGCTTGGTGCACTAGTAGCTACAACCCATCCATATCCTTTTATATTATATTAGATTTTGGCGAAGTATAACTTATAATAGTTCAACCAAGCAATGAATATCCAAATAATAGCATTCATGATATTACATATCATAAGCAACCAAGAAATCTAGTCTTATACTTATAATACCACGTACCTGAGTTTAGATATTCCTCACATATCCATGATCATCTAGATAATCTGGTCAGCACTTGATTAATAACAATTAATCATCATCAATACAAGGTTCACCATTATTAATGGTATTTAGGTCCAGTTTATAGTTTAGGCCAAAACTAGGTCCAAATAATCTAAAACATGTTTCTATTATTTTTCTACTAATAAGGAGATCATAATAAGGGTCTGATCTGATTTTCATCATTTCATTATGCTTTATCTATTTTCTAGAATTAATATGAGGCTAAAAGCATCTAATTATGCATTAGTGAGAAAAGACCTAATATTTAGCAATAATATTCAGATCAGAATCCATAAATTGGTTTTAGTAATCATTTGGATTCTATAAGAATTTTATTAGAATTAATATCAACTGGATATTGTTTATTTTATTTAATAAACTGTCAAAAGGGGCATTACACTCTAAATTAAATGTCATCATTGAAAGTGGTTCAAGGGTCTGATCTAGGTGTCCAATAATGAAGAGGACATTATTCTGAGTCCAGGGATAGTTTTGGGGGATTTATATGACACTAGAGTTATTTTTAATGTATTTTCTAGGATCTGTACATAAATTGAGATATTTACCTTGCTCTGTGGGGTCCATCGCCCAGGGTGGCAGTTTGGGATTCACACACGCTAGCCATCAGAGTGGGGGCACGGCTCAGGGCCTGCTTACACGGTTTATCTAACTGGTCTGGCACCTCCGTTCTCTCTTCCTGATCTTCCCTGATTGGGCTTTCCCTAGTTGGAGCGTGAATCTGCTAGCTCTGTTCTTCATTTTGGCGCCGCTTGTGCTGTTCTCTGGCGTGAGTGCAGCCCTACAGAGGCTTAGGCTCCAGTGTCTAGAGAGGGTTCTACCATCTCCGTCGCTCACCAAGGTGGCATCCACCTCCATCAGGATCGCCCCAAGAGCAAGCCGTCCCCAACTCCTCTCTCGTGACTCTGTCGCGTGTGTCCTGACCTGGGCGTGAAATCGCCACCGCCGTGCCTTCTTGTTGGCCAGTGCAAGCCAAGGACAGGGCCTTCCGTCCCCTACAGGTGTCCTTGGAACCTCCGAATGGGTCACCTCCTCTCATTTCTCTCTCTTTGTGATCCCCAAATCGCGTTCTTTTCCTTCTGCTTCCCATCTGGCTGTGCACCATCTGGCCATGGTGGGGTTGCCCAGCGTTGTCTCTCGCTCATAGACTCTATGATGATGCCTGGCGTCGTTGCGGTGATGGTGGGGAATAGGGAGAAGGAATCATTCTCCAACAACCATCACATTCATGATGGCCTAGGGTATCATAGCATTATGTAATTTCCGCATGGGCTGTACTCGACGCCCTTCATCTTCCCCATATAGGCTGCCACAATCAAAGAGTAGCACTGGGACTCCTGGAGCTCATAACCCCCGTGGTTGTCTGAATAGCTTTGTTCATCTTCCTAATGTCTCAGGGAGTTGCGCCTCCTATGTTGCACCTTGATGCCAGTCTTTATAGGCAGTAGGGATGCCTGCTAAGAGGTCCTTGAGGTCAGCATATCTGGCTGATGTTGGTGAGCTCGACCATGGTTTTGTCAATCAGATCTCCTTTGACTGGCAACTCTATACACCTCCATGCAGGTCTTGTGGTTTTTGGATAGGATTAGCAATGAAGAGAGGAGTAGAAGGTCGGGGTTAAACTCCCTCGCCTTGCCCATATCCTCAAATCTAGGGGCCGATCGGTTCATATGTACCTCCTAAACCATGTGTTACGTTTTCAATAACTGGAACTTATGATTAGATCTGAGTTTTTGGGTGAGTCTCGTTACAGATATTTCCTTTTGGAGTGTTTATATGCTCCCTTATTTGCGGAGGTGGAACACGAGGGAAAGATGGTTCAACCTCCTCTAAAGTCATAGCATGTCCCCGCAACTTTAGTCAATAGACGTCTACAAATAAAAGTGGCTTGGTTTGTAGTATGGTAAAAAGACTCGTATAAATCAATCATACTTCAAGCATTCAATCTACAATATTCAAGTCTAGGTATCTTTCAAGTAGATGAGCCATATGATATAAAAGTGCAAGCATTGGCTCCTTTGAAAGTAATCTAATTTCTCGATAAGTTTGATACCACAATTCTTGATCTTACTATCAAATAATTCTTCCATAAACTTAGAAATAGTTGTGAAAACCTTGAATACAGATCAATCAATCCTCAATTCTTCATCAAACAAGTTCAATCCAATTAGTATGGTCGTTATCTATATCCAAAAGTTCACTATATAATATTCAAATCCAAATATATCACTAGATGGATGTTTAATCTCATAAACAATTAATTAGTTAGCAAAAGTCTTCCATCCCAATTGAAGTCAATTAGATGTCAAAATTATACATCATATCTCCAATCAACCCCTAGTTGTGTTTAGAGTTCATCATTGGATAGCCAATTCATCAATTTGGTATCAACCATCAACTTAGATTTCATGGTCCTTAAATGCTACCTTAGGTTTTAGAAACCTGAAATTCAGGGTCATCACATTCACCCCACCTTATTTGGAATTTCGTCATCTTAATTCTACTAATGTAATACTTAAGAGGCTATTTAGGAGTTCAACTTCATATACTTCATCATTGATTCTAAGACCACCATAGTTTCATGCACTCTAAGTTGTTAGCTTAGGATCTAGAGATTTTTGGGTGTGTCCACCCCACCTTATATATGTGGAAGCATCACTTAAAGTCTTAGCCATAACATGACATTATGATATCTTAGGATTACATCACCCCTAAGGATACGAGTTTTGTTCATAATTTTTAAAGCTGAAGAGGATTTCGTTTATATGCCATGATATTCAGATCGTTCAAATCTAACATCATTAACATCTTACAATGATTTTAGCATTAGAGGAGATTTATCTTCATCCTTGATATTAGAATTTTTCTACTTAAGAAGGGATTACATAACATGCTTGACCATTAGGGATTCACCCTATGGTGTGATATTCATACTCAACTTAGAAGCATACATTGAGAAGGATCAAAGTTACAAACTATATTTCTGATCATGTATCCTATGATCCAAAAATATCTTTAAATCAAGTTCATGAGTTCAAATTTTTAGGTCTTGCATGTATTATGTGAAGGGAAAAAGAGAATATACTAATTTTATCCCATGATCTCAGCATCATATCTTTTATGTTTCATATGAAGGGGAAGAGAATATTTTAAAGTCAAACTTATCATGATTTCAATCTTGGGTACTACATGTATGAAAGGGGGAATATAGAATAGGTCAATCTTATACGAGTGACTCCTCATATATAAATCATCTATATAGCTCAAGTGAGGTTTCGATCATCGTATATTAAGAAGGAGAAGAAGAAGGGAGAACATGTATGTTGAGTATCTTTTGCACAAAGCATCATACTCTAATAACTAGAGTTCATATATTACCTCACTTGCAACTAATGATGAGATTCACAAAATATGTCACTCCAGCTAGGACCTAACTCAGCCAAAGGATTGACTTTATCATATGAGTCATCTACCCATCCTTTTCTTTTACCCAATTCTCACATATAGATTTGAATCATGCATAAGGACTCAACTCAACACTCAAGAGTAATCTAGTGTAGGACATTTTTTAACACATATATCATATATTGGAGGCTAGGTCCTATGACCTTATCCCTGTGGGTCTTAATCTCTCTAGAGTTCACCACATATCTCATCCTACCACTAGTTATCCTCCTTGTATAAGAGCTTGAGGCTCATGCACACTCATCTCTATATTAACTTAGCTTATCTTAAGTAGGAAAAGGGAATGTACTTTCATCATCACGACTTAGCATAGATCCTCTAAGAGTGGATTTGGCTCATATACAACTCAAATCTTAATAAGGAACTTATACCATCATAGATCAACTTAGATAAGATTCTATATACTTATTTACTTCATCTTTCTTTTGTCTATCTATCTATCACATAACCTTATGAGGCTCTAGACATCAAATCTAGATCTATTCTCTCTTCTAGACGGATGTCACTCCCTTTCATGTAGATAGCATGAACACTAAATACTATCCAGTGTGAGGGACACATTTTATATTTACATATATTTAATAAAATATTATATAGTTTTTCTCCGAGAAAGAAGACATCAGAGAAAACTATCGAGGCTCGAGCCGATTGGAAAAACAAAACCAAATCAGCAAAATGAGTGTCCCACACACAGTAGATAGTCTAGTGCTATGCCACCTAGTGAAATGGTGAGAGCGAGATGTAGACTAGTGTAGCTACCCAATACATATGAGCTCTATATGGAAAGGGTTTTAGACACTTGTCTAAACCTAGTTCTCGAACATCTAGGTTCTAACCAAGAGTCTAAGTCAAACATAGTTCTTATAGAACAACTTGCTTTGTTTCTAGGGTTTAAAATGAAAGGTGAAATTTAGTTTTTTGTTTCATGGTGAGCAATTGTTAGGTGTAGCTATTGTTCATGCTCTGATACCAACTATAACGTCCCAGATTCTGCCATCTCAAGACTTAGAAGGCCCGAGAGGACAAATCTGAAAATGTTATGCAATTGTATCAGAGTGCATTGCGGAAGCAATATGCGCATACATGAACATTCAAATACGATGCATACACCATAAACAATCTCAACATCCAACATGTATATTACAAAAAAATGACTTATTACAACATGAATTACAATTACATATTGAAAGTTGATTTGATAAGCCCATGAATATGTATGCTAATTA
Source organism: Alisma plantago-aquatica (assembly GCA_963693085.1). Taxonomy (NCBI): domain Eukaryota; kingdom Viridiplantae; phylum Streptophyta; class Magnoliopsida; order Alismatales; family Alismataceae; genus Alisma; species Alisma plantago-aquatica. Next base: position 1,260,685,046 of record OY856412.1, read on the forward strand.
GGATCCTAGACAATAGGTAACCTGAACAACTTGCTCACACCATGTTCTTTTTCTCCCATGCTATCTCTGAACCTAAAACATATGTGAAACAAACGAATCAACAAAAGTTTGTACGTGGTAAAAGATATACTAGTAAGGTTACATAAAGGAAAATACCTGAAGAAGGAAGAAAGAGAGAAAAACCATTTCTTAAGGTGAAAATCAGGTAAACATCCTTTTTATTACATTTATTTGATGCGGTTGTACTACAATTATTTGCACTTGACTTACATCCAGTATGGGCAAAAATTATATCATCATACCTCTAACATGGGCCAAAGCATCATACATCCATGTTTGGCAACATACATCCATACTGGGCTTGGTGCACTAGTAGCTACAACCCATCCATATCATTTTATGTTATATTAGATTTTGGCGAAGTATAACTTATAATTGTTCAACAAAGCAATGAATATCCAAATAATAGAATTCATGATATTACATACCATAAGCAACCAAGAAATCTAGTCTTATACTTATAAGACCACATACCTGAGTTCAAATATTCCTCATATATCCATGATCATCTAGATAATATGGTCAGCACCTGATTAATAACAATTAATCATCATCAATAAAAGGTTCACCATTATTAATGGTATTTAGTTCCAATTTACAGTTTAGGCCAAAACTAGGTCCAAATAATCTAAAACATGTTTCTATTATTTTTCTACTAATAAGGAGATCATAATAAGGGTCTGGTCTGATTTTCATAATTTTATTATGCTTTATCTATTTTCTAGAATTAATATGAGGCTAAAAGCATCTAATTATGCATTAGTGAGAAAAGACCTGATATTTAGCAATAATATTCGGATCAAAATCCATAAATTGGTTTTAGTAATCATTAGGAGTCTATAAGAATTTTCTTAGAATTAATATCAACTGGATATTGTTTATTTTATTTAATAAACTATTAAAAGGAGCATTACACTCTAAATTAAATGTCATCATTGAAAGTGGTTCAAGGGTCTGATCTAGGTGTCCAATAATGTAGAGGATATTATTCTGAGTCCAGGGATATTTTTGGGGGATTTATAGGACACTAGAGCTATTTTTAATGTATTTTCTTGGATATGTACTTAAATTAAGATATTTACCTTGCTTTGTGGGGTCCATCGCCCATGGTGGCGTTCTGGGATTGGCCCACACTAGCCATCAGAGTGGGGGCACGACTCAGGGCCTACTTACCCAGTTTAGCTAACCGGTCTGGCACCTCCGTTCTCTCTTCCCGATCTGCCCTGACTGGGCTTTCCCTAGTTGGAGCGTGAAGCCGCCAGCTCCGTTCTCCATTTGGGTGCCGCCTGTGTTGTTCTCTGGCGTGAGTGCACCCCCGCAGAGGCTTGGGCTCCGGTGGATAGAGAGGGTTATACCATCTCTGTCACTCGCCAAGGTGGCATCCACCTCCATCAGGATCACCCCAATAGCAAGCCGTCCCCAACTCCTCTCTCGCGACTCTATCACGTGTGTCCTGACCTGGGCGTGAAATTGCCACCACTGTGCCTTCTTGTTGTCCAGTGCGAGCCAAGGATAGGGCCTTCCGTCCCCTGCAGGTGTCCTTGGAACCTCCAAATGGGTCGCCGCCTCTCATTTCTCTCTCTTTGCGATCCCCAAATCACGTTCTTTTCCTTCTTCTTCCCATCTGGCTATGCGCCGTCCGGCCATGGTGGGGTTGTCTAGCGTTGGCTCTCGCTCACAGACTCTATGATGATGCCTGGTGTCGTCGCAGTGATGGCGGGGAAGAGGGAGAAGGAATCATCCTCCAGCAACCATCACATTCACGATGGCCCAGGGTATCGGAGCATTCTATAATTTCCGCATGGGTTGTACTCGACGCCCATCATCTTCCCCATATAGGCTGCCGCAATCAAAGAGTAGCACTGGGGCTCCTGGAGCTCATAACCCCCGTGGTTGTCTGGAATTATAGCTTTGTTCATCTTCCTAATGTCTTAGGGAGCTCCGCCTCCTGTGTTGCACCTTGATGCTGGTCTTCACAGGAAGTGGGGATGCCTGCTAAGAGGTCCCTGAGGTCGGCATATTTGGCTGATGGTGGTGAGCTCGGCCATGGTTTTGTCAGTCAGATCTCCTTCGACTGGCGACTCTATACACCTCCATGCAGGTCTTGTGATTTTTGGATAGGATTATCAATGAAGAGAGGAGCAGAAGGTCGGGGTTAAACTCCCTCACTTTGACCATATCCTCAAAGCCAGGGGCCGATCGGTTCATCTGTACCTCCTAAACTATGTGTTGCATATTCAATAACTGGAACTTATGATTAGATCTGAGTTTTTGGGCGAGTCTTGTTACATATATTTCCTTTTGGGGTGTTTAGATGCTCCCTTCTTTGCGGAGGTGGAACACGAGGTCAAGATGGTTCAACCTCCTCTAAAGTCATAGCACGTCCCCGCAACTTCAGTTAATAGATGTCTACAAATATTTGTGGCTTGGTTTGTAGTATGGTAAAAAAACTCGTATAAATCAATCATACTTCAAGCATTCGATCTACAATATTCAAGTCTAGGTATCTTTCAAGTAGATAAGCCATATGATATAAAAATGTAAGCATGGCTCCTTTGAAAGTAATCTAATTTCTCGACAAGTTTGATACCACAATTCTTGATCGTGCTATCAAATAATTCTTCCATCAACTTAGAAATAGTTGTGAAACCCTTAAATACAGATCAATCAATCCTCAATTCTTCATCAAACAAGTTCAATCCAATTAGCATGGTCGTTATCTATATCCAAAAGTTCACTATATAATATTCAAATCCTAGTATATCACTAGATGAATGTTTAATCTCACAAACATTTAATTAGTTAGCAAAAGTCTTCCATCCCAATTAAAGTCAATTAGATGTCAAAATTATACATCATATCTCCAATCAACCCCTAGTTGTGTTTAGAGTTCATCATTGGATAGCCAATTCGTCAATTTGGTATCAACCATCAACTTAGATTTCATGGTCCTCAAATGCTGCCTTAGGTTTCAAAAACTTGAAATTCAGGGTCATCACACCTGGCCTGGTATCTAAATACTTAGGTTGACCAGTATCAAGCTACTCTGTCTATTCTCCTTTGGATGTCCTGGCCAGGTATGCAGAGGAAGGATGGGCTAGAGAGAAACCCTAGAAGTATTAGGGTGAGAAGCTCAGAAAGAAATGAATGAATTGAACATGAGAATAGAATGTGATGCAACTCTTGTTTTATATTGTTGCTTTAATTGGATATCAATGGAAATTCCCCTATATATTTGAATTCATAAATTCAATTCATAGAAATATATGTGGTCCTTTTAAGATTTTTGTACACTATGAAGTTAATTCAATTATTTTTTACATTCTTTGTATCAACTAGACCAGAAGCTATCTTTAAATGAGTTTACCCTGAGTGGATATTCTTTCTATATGTTTGATATATATAGAATTCAAATAATCCTGAGTACCTCTTGGCTTCAGGACTGCAGGTTCAGCCTGGTCTGGCTGACATGATGTGTTAATAGGATCTAATGAGTCCTATTAATTAATATAATAAGAGTAATTAATCTACAGGGAGGCAAACTCAGAACGTAATGAGTATGTACATGTAACATTTGGGCCCACTACCCAAGGCTCTAGTAGAGTTTTAGGAATGAAGACTAGCCCCACAACCCACTACTAGCCTTAACTGTGCGCTGTAATCTCACTCATGTGTAATCTAGGATCAACTTCCTGACTGGTCACCCATCCTAGTACTACTCCAAGCTGAGCATGCTTAACTATGGAGTTCTTGAGTAATGGGCTCCCGGAAAAGGAGGTTCACCTGGGTGATATGGGTAGTCCAATCATTCCTTATAAGATCATTTTATTTGAGACCTCAAATCCTAAGATGTTACAATCTCCCCCACTTAGACTCTTGACATCCTCGTCAAGGCTCAACTATATGGCCTCATAATATTTCCTCATTTCAGTGCAGACCCAGAATGACCCATGGACACCCAGCTCCCGGTCATGGAATACCAGTGCAAGGGTGGCTACGTCACCATGGACAAACCTTTCCTACATGCCTGGACCAAACGACTCAAGACTGGAATACCACATGCCGATGTGGGCCCCACCTACTGGAGGGGCTAGGCTTTGATACCATTTGTAAGGAGGCGAGATCACCCCCTCACTAAAATTTAACAGAAAATACAAAACATCCCTCAAATGCATAAAACTTTGACAAGGAAGGATGCTTACACAATAATTCCATTTAAATAAGCATGAACCAAATACATATATTTCAATAGTAGTACTGGAAGAAAAAGATGAGAAGCCTATGCTATTACATGGCTTATATCAAAAGTTTATAACATAGCCTGAACAACAAACTACAGGATCTAGCAATAGCAACCTAGTCATAATGGCCACTCTATTCCTATTCTGGTACTCCTTGCTCTTGATCTAGTCCTTGCCCTGGACTTGGGTGGTTGGGGGTCACCCAATAAAAGGAGATAAAAAGTATGTGTCAAAACTTGACAAAGGACAAGTACATTTGTAACATTTGGGCCAAATGCCCAAGGCTCTAGTAGAGTTTTAGGAATGACGACTAGCCCCAAAAACCACCACTAGCCTTAACTGCATGCTTTAATCTCACTCACACGTAAGCCAGGATCAACTTCCCAACTAGTCACCCATCCAAGTACTACTCCAAGTTGAGCATGCTTAACTATGGATTTCTTTAGTAATGGGATACCGGAAAAGGAGGTGCACCTTGGTGAAATGGGTAGTGCAATCATTCCTTATAAGATCATTTTATTTGAGGCCTAAAATCCTGGGATGTTACAATCTCCCCCAGTTAGACTCTTGACGTCCTCATCAAGGCTATATGGCCAAATAATATTTCCCCATTTCAGTGCAAACCTAGAATGACCCATGGACACCCAACTTATGATCATGGAATACCAATGCAAGGGTGGCTACGTCACCATGGACAACCCTTTCCTACATGCCTGGACCACACAGATCAAGACTGGCATGCCACATGCCCATGTGGGCCCCACCTACTGGAGGGGATAGGCTCTGATACCATTTGTAACATTTGGACCCACTTCCCAAGGCTCTAGTAGAGTTTCAGGAATGACGAATGGCCCCACAAACCACCACTAGCCTTAACTGCGCTCTTTAATCTAACTCACGCATAAGCCAGGATCAACATCCTGACTGGTCACCCATCCTAGTATTACTCCAAGCTGAGAACGCTTAACTATGGAGTTCTTTAGTAATGGGCTCCCGAAAAAGGAGGTGCACCTTGGTTATATGGGTAGTTCAATCATTCCTTATAAGATCATTTTATCTGAGGCCTCAAATCCTGGGATGTTACAGTACATACACTAGAGTTGAAACATATGGGAAAGATTGGAATAACTAAGAATTAGTTGGAATTGATAACTGAGATCCCTCTTTGGGGCCTTATATGAGAAACCCTTAATTGGGAAAAAGCAACAAGATATAAGGTTCAGATTAAGTTAAGTGATTAGTATTATGTGAACTCTGAATACGAATTATAGAAAAGATACGAGACATGTATGTAAGGGTCAAGATAGTAAGAATCAATTATGAGGAATGGATCATATAATTGACTAAAATGCTTTTATGTACTCCAAAGCAAAGGGAAAAGAGAAGAAAGAGTTAAGTATATAATAAGTACATAGAAGTGAAGAGTGTTCAGAAGAGTTAAAGTGAAGAGAACTATATGAACATGTAAATCATAAGACTAGGATAAGAAATTAGATGAAACAAACTAGTTTCTAAAAGAAATATTGGAAATGATGTGCTTGATTAAGGAATGAGGGTTACATGATATAAATCGAGAGCATGGAATGTATACCTTTATTATGAAGTTTAATACATTCATCCTTACTACCTTTAGATTCTAAGTCTCTATAGAACAACAAACTAGTTTCTAAAAGAAGAACGAAAGTGTAGTTTAACAAATCAATAAGTCATACAAAGGTAGACTATATTCAGGAAGGAAAAACTTGATTGAAAGAGAAACTAAGTTTGACTCATGCATGTTTCATTTGATTTAAAATGAAGGATATGCAATGTATTAAACATGAAGTGAAATTAGAACAGGGATTATTGATTTATAATTTCAACTTCACATTAGTGGAAGAATAAAAAGAAATATGTGCAACATGGTATACATGATCATACACATGAATAAGCAACATGATCATAAGAGAAAATTAGAAGTTAAAGATGACAGGTGGAAGATTAAATATGGTAAGAGGAATATGGAAAGTAAGGAAGGGTTTGAAACATGATTGAGTAATATTGATTATAAAAGAAAGAGGTTGCGAGATTCAAGCAAGTACTAATTAGTCAAGTATCCTTGTTGACAACCAATTAAACCTACATATGAGAAATTTATTAAGGGAATGTTTGAAGATAAGAATTCTAAGTCTCAAAATCATCTTCTCTTTCATATCTTCCTTAATGAGAGCAATGTGGGAATGAAGTGATAAGAAAATGAATCATATATGATCCATAACCACCATGGTAGAAACATATAGTGAATATAATAATGATAGACAATATGATGATGAAACCCTAGCAGGGTAAATTGAGAATGTCATCTATCTGAATGGCCAAGTAAGAGAAAGAAAATTCAATTGATAAGATAAGGAAGCCTTTCAAATTAAATTTGTGAGATCCAAAGTTTGAATTTCAAATTAAGGGAGCAATGTCACATCACAATAACGTCATGCTACTGATAAGGACCACAACCTAGAATGTTTAGAGTTGTAGTAGTTCAAGGGATGTCACTAGTGATTTGGCCTTGAATACTAGCATCTCTATTAAACATGATCATGAGATTTACACTATGAGAAGTAAACTAGCGCAGATAGTAACCCATGGTTTAAAGGTAGCAAATTAGAAATGTATATAAACAATACAGAAATGATTCAGAGCAAAGAGTAAGAAATAAATTTGAAATGTAACAAGTGTGATTTGAACTAAAGGAGAAATATAGCATGAGTAAAGTGATATATGAAATAAATTCTTGCAGTGATATCATGAATGATGAATAATCTATTCTTAACTTGTATGTTTCAATGTTAGGGATGTTTATTCTATATGATCAAACTGAGAAGGATAAGTAGAAAAAAGTAAGTAGTAATGAATGAGGAGAGAAATAAGAGAAAATAATGGCTTTTAGTAATATGTGAATTTGTTTTTGGAAGTATAATTTGTTGAAGGTATACTAAGGGATGTAAATTGGTTTTACGTATGATTTTAGTTGTACATGTACAAGCAATATATTAATTAAAGGTGTCTAATAGTCTTAGTCATTCATATCAGTAATCTAGCTTAGAATTGCACAATTGTTGTTGAATCTAGTCTTCCAACTCATGAGTGCTTTGCTATTTGAGTAGCACAATAGTAACATTCAAAACAACATGAACTCTCTTTTATGACTCAGAGGTAATACAGAACAATAGTACGTATTGAGCCGTATGAATTGAGATAGTTGGATCAGATTATCAATGTTGAGGTAACAACCCAAGAATATGAAAATATTGAAAATGTTTGTTTCTCTTTCTCTTTCCTATGATTGATTGTGGCATAGAGAATCCTTTTGTTATCATTGAGAAGGCTTGCTTAAAAATATGTTGTGATTTGAAGAGGAACACATGACTCAATGTTGAAAATAAAATTCTAGACCGGAGAATTAGAAAGTTTAAAGTGAGTGAGATACCCCTAGTAAATGTTCTTTGAAGGAATCATGTGTAGAAGAAGCTAGATGGGAAGTAGAATTGGAGATTTTTACAAGTATCCTTTCCTCTTTTAGAAATTTCGAGACGAAATTTTTATTAGAGGAGGAGAATTGTTACAACCCATACCTATATTTGTTGGTAATCGTAGAGATTTAAAATAATTTTAATGCTTGTCATACTTTTTTTAGAAATATTCTATGTTGTGCTTTATCTTAGCTGTAGTAACCCTAAATACTTTTTGGGCAACTCATAATCATGACTTAAGCATGCTATGAAGATCTGAGTTGGAGTTAATATAGCATTAGCCCATACATGTATGTAAGAAGAGAGTTAATGCCATTGGAGGAAATAATTATTTATTTGATATTATTATCAAAATAATATTGTAGTATTATAGAGAATTCAATTATGAATCTAACAAAAAAAGAATAAACCAAATTAGAGTTAAAATGAGAGAGTTATGCCCTTTTTAGTAAACATGTATAGAGTTTCGTGACCGCGATGTTGTGTCATGTACCATGACCGTGACACCGTGTCATGTGTTACAACTGCGACGATGTGTCGTGTGCCGCGACTACAATGATGCCTCATGTGCCACGATCGCGACACCGCCCAGGACAGCTAATCGTAAAATGATCATATCTCGGGCTATACTTATCTGTTTTCAATGAAACAAAGTGTGTTGGAACCAAGATTTGATCCTCTATCCTCTCAGACTCTTTTCTCAATGAGAGGGTGACTTGCAAGGTGATTTCTAAGGCCATTTTGGGGAAGAACGTGAAGAATGGAAGAAATCCAAAGGGGGTTGCCATAGATTTGACTCGGTAAGTAGTTTTAACCATGATTCTTCCTTCTCTTCATTTCCCCTTGCTTGGAACCCCTGATACATAGAATTTGAGGTTTGGGTTAACCTCCGACCTTCATCTTCTACCTACAACAATCCTTCTTTAGTGTTGAAAGGAAGAAGAAACCAATGATTTGCTAGAGTTTTGATAAGGATTCAAGATTTTTAGAGATGGGTTGTGTTTTTAAGATTTTTCACACCTTAGGGTGTGTAGGTACTTCTTTTAAATAGTAGATTGCACGAGTTAAATCATCAATAATCTTCAATTGCTTAGTATGCAAGTACAAACCCTAAGTTGCCTTTTTGATCTAGCTTTTGCAAGATGATATGAAATGGATTATTTCTCTGTTGTCATGAATTTTAGATTATGAAATCATATTAGAAATGATCACAATGCATCTAAATGAGATTTTTTAAAGTAATTGCAGAGGTTACATGATTATCCTAAAATGTAGGGTTTTCAGCTATGACTAAAATTGTTGTATAATTGAATGAAGAAGTTTTCCTAGTTGAATCTCCTTGGTTACGAATGATTGTGTGTGTATTACATATATGTCAAAAAAGATCTAGGATTTCATTTGATGATATCAATATTCGCTTGATATATCAGTAAGTGGGGAAAACCCTAAATGAATGGAAAGTTGGAGGTTTGCAAATAGACATCTTGATTCAATTTTATTCTAGATGTATGATGTTTTAGTAAATGGCATGGAAACCCTAGTTTAGTTCATTACATGGTTTCATATATATATTTGATTATATGTGAACTGCTGAGAGAAATCTTTATTGAATGATGTTATAAAGTATTAAATCCTTATGTGAGTCATGTGATAAGTGAATGATGTAAATGAAACCCTAAGGATAGGGTGTTCAGTGAATCAAGTATTGTGATATTAATGTTTCTCAGTATGAGATGTGGTTATTATTAACAGTTTAGTTGTGGTAAATGTTATCAGATGGTTTATGAAATGAACAGTTTACAAGATGAACTAAGAGATGTTGATGTGATGATTGAATTGTGAATTTAAAGAGTGAATTAGATATGTAGATGCCTTGAACACTGTAGAATTCTCATAGGATGAGGCATGCGATGTGAGGAGGAAATGGTTGCTCAAATGGAGGTAGTCCAGATTGAGGTAAGCTGGAGTGCACCAGTAGGGTGCGGGGGTCTTCACCAGTAGGGCAGACTCCTTACAGTTGTGTGGTACCCAACACCAATCAGGGATGTCAATGGTACTTGTGTTACTGTTGAGTGATCAGTGGTCAGTAGGTCCACTGATGCACAATAAGCCTAAGGGCTTTGACTCACTACCTGAGTATCTAGGTTGAGAGGTGGAGTCTGAGATATCCGGCTGCTCCCATCAGCCGTAGAGTGGCATACGTGCTGAGGCCCAGTGCAGATGGGGTCTTACTCAAGAGATAGGCTTTGGAACCCGGGTATGCTTCTAAGCCTTGTACAGTGAGATTTTAGCTTGTTGTGATTCTTTCACATGTTGTGGTACACCTCTTGTTGATTCAGGGTATAATAAGATGAATGAGAGGTTAAACAAGTGTGTGCAATTATACAATTATTCCTTGTATGTTTCTGAATTACTAATTCTCTTTATGATCAATCAAGCATGTTCATATATTGATTCACTCATGTATTGTGCCATATATATAATTGTGAATGATTAGTCTCTTTAAAGCTTACTTTTGTTATAATTGATATCAGTTTCTCAGAAATATATATGTAATTATATAAGTTCTTTAAATTGTTTCTTTGAAGTACTCATTCACTGAGCGAGTAGGCTCACCCCTCTACTCACAATTTTTTTGGGAAATCACGTGGACTTGAAGAAGGTCAATGCATCAGAGTAGATCTACCGCATAAGTTAAGTATGAGATCAATTAAGTTCAGTCAGTCCCTGTCACTCTAGGTCATTGTAGAGTAGTGAGAGAGTTGTTAATGATGCTGTGTAACTTTGATTCCTTAATAATAGAGTATGTATCTGATTATCATGTTGCATGTACATGGAAGTGTGAGAAACAAAATGAATGTATAGTATGTATCATTAATGTTGAGATTATATTAGAGTGATAAAAGTTTAATTCTCTTGTAAAGTTTGTTTATGTGATTGAATGCGAGGAAACAATGAGTTTGAAATAAAGAAAAAATGGGTGTGAACTTTGTATTAAGTATAATCCTCAAACTTATGCCCTAATCTCATGATTAGTGGTAATCATGGGATGTGTGTAACAATAATTATGCTTCCACTAACCTTCTAGAAAACACAGTGTTCATCTTCATTTTGACTAAATCCAGCTCTTTGACTACCTTGTCAAGTCATATATTCCAACTCCAAGATGCTTGCTTCAATCCATAGATTGACCTTTACAGTTAAGAAACAATGGCAATCATGATCCCAATGGATTTAGCCACGGAAATTAGTGAAAAAGGTTTATTCATAGCCAACACCTTGAACTTGTTTGAAACCCTTTGCAACTAATCAACCTTTATAGGTTTGTACATTACCATCCATGTTAGTCTTGTTCTTGAAGACCCGCTTGGACCCTATAGGTTTTACCCCTTTAGGTGGATCCACCAAGGTCCATACCTTGTTGGTGTACATGGAGTCCATCTCAGATCTCATGGCTTCAAGCCATTATTTAGATTATGGTCCATCTATATATTCTAGGTAGGTTGTTGGCTCATCGTCTATGACCAACTCATCACCTTCTTGAGTCACAAGACATCCAAATCTTTCAGGCTCAAGGCATGTTCTACTAGATATATGAGGTCCATGTCTTAAATGAGGAACTTTATATCCCACAACAATTTATGACTCTCCTTGTTCCTTTTTTACCTCATAGGTTTCATGTTTTCTTGTTGTTTTCAAACATCTTTAAGTTCTACTTTTCTCCTAGTGATTCCTTTGGAAATAAATTCTTTTTCTATGAAAATATAATCCTAGAAACAAATACTTTATAATCAAATGGAATATAAAAGTAATATCCTTTAGAATATCCAACAAAATAACATTTCTCTATTTTGGGGTCAATATTTTCAAGAACTATTTTTTATCATAAGCTTCACAACCCAAATCTTCATTAAAAACATATCAGGACACTTCCCATTCCATATCGCATATGGTGTTCTTTGAACCAATTTAGATGGCACATAGTTTAGTGCAAACACTGTAGTTTCTAAAACATATCCTCAGCATGAAGTTGGAAGATCAACTAAAATCATCGCTTATCACACAATGTCGAATCCTTCTTTCTAATACACCATAAATTTATGGTGTTCCAGGTGGAGTCCATTGTGATACAATACCACGATCACAGAAGGTCCTCAAACTCTTAGTTAAAGTATTGTACACATTGATTGTATCAAAGTGTTTTAATACTCATAAACGCATCTGCCATTTGTTATAAAAGGTCTGTATACATATACTAGTCCTAATTGATATCCTGCACTCTCACCATTTCCATAGAAAAAAGCTTTTTTCATCTTTCCCAATTAACACGACTCGCATCTCTTTATTAATTCAAAATCAAAAGAGTTTAGATAGCCATATTTTTGGAATCTAGAAATTCATTTATTATTTTTGTGTTGTAGATGACAATTCCATATGTATGTTACGTTTGAGTCACCACATTTTAGTTTTTAGTATTTATGTTATATACATTTGTGTCTATAACTAATGAGTATATATCATAAGGCACTGGAGCACTTCCATAAAAGATCTTTTCTATAATAGAACATCAACCATTCATTAATTGAAATTTGATTCCACTCATGTCCAAACAATATATAGAAATGATGTTTCTATTAATGACAGGTTCATAATAAAATTTACTAATCCTCTCATTGGGTAGAGACAAATGGCATGTTCCAACTACGGTGGCAAAAACTCTTTCTCCACACAGTTCCACCTCACATTTCTATATAGTCTCACTTCTTATTGAATCCTACATATTAGAGAATATGTTAGATCCTCATCCAATATCCAATACCCAAGAAGATGAAATAGACATATTTACCTCAATAACGTATATACCTGAAGTGGAGATTTATATCCCCTGCTTCTTCTTCCTAAGTTCCTTGACGTAAAGAGGGAAATTCCTTTTCTAGTGTCAAGTCTAATGACACTAGTGGAAATTCCCTTCCTCATTCACTCCTCCCTTTACTTTAAGTGCAAAAGATTCAAGTTTCTGGCCAGTCCTAGAACTCTTCTTGGATTTACCTTTTCCATTGGACTTCCCCTTTCCTCTCCTAATCATCAGCACAGTTCTAGGATGACTTTACTCATCTGTGTCTCGACAGTTATTAACATGCCAAACAATTCATACAACAATTTTACAAAATCATTCATGTTGTAAATAATGACAAATTGGCTATATAATTCATGCAATGATTATAGAATCACGTCTGAGGCTGAATCTTGGCCTAAACAAAATCCCAGTGTCTCTAGGTTTTCCATGTACCCAATCAACTTGGGAACATGGGGCCCTATTGGATCTCACTCTACTATACTGCACTCAACAACACCTTTGAGGCATCATATCTTTCTTGAGTTGCTTGATCCTAGTACATATTCATGAGATGTGTTAACTTTGCATGGAATTCCATGTTTTCATGTTATCTTTACAACTCATAGTTGATAGAGCATACCATTAGGCATTTGATGTCTATAAAATCATCAGAGTGCTTCTGATAAACATCTCTTTCTTCCTTAGGCACGTTGGGAGAGAGTTCCTTGAGCCTTGGCATTTCCAAGTCATAGAGCCTGCACTCTTGAGTGAGAGTGATTCACAAATTCCTGAACCAGTCATGGAAGTTTCTCTAGTTCTGTTTGTCATTCTCAAGTACTGATCATAACAGAAAGGTGTTGGTGGTTTCCATTTGTTTATATAATAGCAAATTTGCATTTTCTAAAAATACTTTTGATTTGATTTTAAAATATTTAGATATTAATTAGGTCTTTAATTAACTATTTCTCCATCTATTTTGTTCAAATTAATGGCCCTCACCATCAATATGGAAGATTGTTGCATGCAATCCTTTAGTGAGTAAATTCTAAAATATATTGAGTTATTACCCAATGAAGTTAGCATCCATAATCAATTATTAATGTAGGAAGCATCGTCCAATTGCATTCAATGCAATTCTTTGATACATGGTATGCACAACTTCTTATCATAGTCCATCTGTATGCTTCTAGGAACTTAAGCCTATTAAGGTCACCTAGTTAAGCCTGACCCAAAATCCAATATGATAGAAATACAACCTACTTTGGTAGACCCAAATAACTACCATCACGCTTTCAAAAGATAGATGACAAACCACGATTTGGTGTGACCACACTTGGTCAATCAATATTTTTATGTTTGCTACTAATGGAAAGAATCTAAGACTGAATATTTATTTAGGTATTTTATTTACAAATACATATACATATCCATTCACCATATACTTATAATATGTGTCATATACATACTATATCCACAAATGAAACACACAATCACACACATGTCAACAATGGTTATGGCCACACTAATGGAATTCTTTGGAGCCACAAAGAATTGATGTCCATCTAAGGTCATGCATCATAAGCATCAACATGTATTGTAATAGCTTTGTGCTAAAAATAGGTTGCTCGGTCAATTGGATCTTCTAATAGAGCAGTTGGTCCTCCTTTTGGTCAGTCGACTGGGTCCTGGATCAAGTGGTTGGCTGGACTCCTTCAATTAGTTAATCTACCCTCCATTCGATCGGATGGCTCCTATTCCATTCGATTAGTTGGGTCCCTGGCTAGCTGGATCCTCTAGTCATCCAGTCAATCGTAACGATTCCACGATCAAATCGCCTGGTCATAACACCTTATCTTGCCAAAAAGGAAACTAATAATATTCATATGTACTTATTACATTGTGTATATGAATACTTTGAGTTACATTTGAGTGGATCATCGAGGGTTAAACATTAATTACATTTAGATTAGAAAGAGGAAGAATCAATATGCAAATTGAATATTAAAGGTAAGAAATAAATCATCCAAAAATCATAAGCATTCAAGGCATATTGGCCATAACCATGCAAACATACACCAGTAAAACCATTTTGGGGCAGCGCTCATGAGTTGCAGATATATCATATCATATATAGCGAGGATCTACGAGACATTTCCTAGACCATGTGGTATTTAATCAGATATGCACATTAACCATTTCATGTTCACATTATATACACAAAATAAACAATAAAACAAAATCTAATCATATTGATACACTGTAAACTAACCTGGCTCTGATACCACTGTGGGGAATATGGAGGAAAATATGGTAGCAAAAACAAAAAAAAATTATCCATATTTCCTAACTGATAGATCGCATCAAAAACAATGTATTATGAAAGTGAGTACAAGATAACCTAACTAGAAGATCACATCAACAACTGTGTATTAAGAAAGAGGGTGCAAGATGTACCTTGTCCTAGAGCAAGTCTAACGATTATCCTACTGCATCACCCATGAATGGAGGTTGAAACCTTCTTCCTAGTGTGTCAACAATTACTTCCACACCTTATGTAGTCCACATGGACCACTGAGAACTCCACATCACACTTCCAAAGCTGACGAGAAGGAGTTTCCCTTCCATTTGTCAGTGTGCTAGCGTCAACTTCCTTTCCCCTTATTGTCATTCCCTTTCTTGCGTTAGACTGATTAGTCTCTCTCACATGTTACCAAAACTATGAGAAGAGAAGTTTCTTTAGAGCCTTGTCCACCCCACCTTATGTAAGTGTGGATGGACTAGGGTTTCCAAAGCCTAGGGAATACAAAAGGTCACATCTCATGGTTTAACAACTGTTGCATGTGGTCAGACGGTCGACTGGACCATCCAGACAATCAAATGGCTTGCGTGTAGAGGTATAATAACGTTGCCTTTTAATGCGATGATCAATGCACGTCGTTACACATATCATTATCATTTGACTCAATCAAACTGGTTGTTTCACATCTATTCAGTTGATTGGACATATCAATCAACCGATTGAGTATTTTTCCATCAATTGGGATCATAGTTCAGTCGGTTAGTTGGTCACTCCAACTGGTCAACTGACTAGTTCTATCAACTAGGTCAAAAGCACTCCAAGAATCGTCTGGACACTCTAGTGAATCGACTGTTACACCACTCAGTCGGCTGAACACTCCAGTTAGTTGACTAATAACCAATGTTATTTAAGTTGATTACCTAAAATTTTTTAGTAACCAAGGTAAGTCTTATTTATGAGTAAACTCTATTCCAAGTGCATCTTATGTGTGTCACCATATTCATACTAAATTATATTGGTAGCAAAGTCCATAACCATTATGACTACACAATCAATGAGAGGTATCCAGAAACAAATTATTTCCACGCAAGTCATTGAAAAGTTGGAGGACAAGTTCAACCTCCATTTGTGATTAGTGTTATCATTATTGTATAGTTTCCTTTGTATCTGATATCTAGATTGAATGTAAGACAAATAATTGTCATCCTCTTATTCTATCTATGTTTCTTAAACTAGAGCAGACAGTAGAGATGCATGTCAGCTCAATATTGCATATTGACTCACATGAGTATGACCATATGTTTCTTAGTCCTCCTTATCAAGTGGCAAGGATATAAAATTTCCAATGAGGGGAAAACCCTCTCTACATCACTGATAGTCAATCCCCATGTGTCACAACATACCTTAGCACGACATGTACGGCAACCCTTGTTCAAGGTCACATTGAATGGTGTCAAAGTTCATCGAACAATATGTGATGAGTGTAGTGACTTAGGTCCAAGAACCAAAATCATTACTATGACTTTGAAAGCTAGTTCTAACAACCATTCCTTGGATTCCATGTATCACTTTAAAGGTGGGTCTATCTGGTACATTGTTCTCTAACAACTACCTATGCGTTAGACTTGATATCCAATATCATGACTAGTGAGATTCTGTCACTAGTCAACACACATTCTAGTCTTGTGTACTAGTTTTGTCTAGTTTTCTTCCACAATAATATATGACTAGGGGCATAATAGGAATTTATTTACTCCTATCATACATATGATCTCATTGTTTATACTCTTAACTTGAAAACATATGACATCGAGTAACATAATTCTCTAGAAATCTATTGTGTTCATATTATCATCTCATGATTAAGATAAACCTAACAGATGAAATTATCCATATTATTATTACTAGCAAATCAAGTACATGATGCCCCAATTCAATCATGATATGATTAGCTCTACAGTTATACATACCAACATAGAACACTTGGGTGATCACACCCAAGCCGAATTGTAGATAACACATAGTTCAAAAGTTCCATCTAATGTGATTAGTGTGTTTGGCTTCATATAAGAGAGGCAATGCCATAATAATGAGTGTGATTTTGGATGTGATATTGTCATATTGTTTCCCTAATTTTTATACCCACTTTCCTTCGTATAACAAGATATACTATTAGGTTTATAAAAAAAAAGATACTAGTAGGTTCTTAAATTCTTTCTTGTGAGTGTAATTTTGGATGTGACATTGTGATATTGTTTCCCTAATTTCTATACCCCTGTTCCTTTGTATAACAAGATAAACTATTCAGTTGTTAAATTTTTTATGAATTTTGGGAAGGATATATTCTAATAAGGTCATGATAATCTTTTCTCTAGCTGGATTGTATATTAGGAAATTAAATAATTCCATCAAGATCATAGGTAGACGGGAACAAGAAGCACTGCCAACCCTTTATGAATACCAAAATGAATCCTTCAAAACACTGCATCAATAGAAGTAGGGGTCATAATGTTACTATGCATAATTTTTTGGATCCTCTTAAGGATGTCCACATCCTTGGTGCTAAGAAACAAACAAGGTCAAACCCAAAAGATATAAACACATGTTGATTATTAATGTATGTTTTCTTATGTTTAGCCATGTTGGTTGAGGCAGATTTAAGAGAAGCATGTTGATGTGGGTCGGTTATACAAGAAGTTCACTAGAGAAGCTATCCTTAGAGTTTAACCTTTTAATGACAAACAACCCACTTGTAAGAAAGCCAATTATAAGTATATAAAGTTATCAATCCTACACATTTTCAAGAATTTTATTCGAACTGATTGCAATGAGAAATATTTAAATCCAATTTGTAGAGAGTGATTAAATAAGGCTAAAATGGAAATTGTAAGAAATAACTAGTTAAGTGTGGTTTTAGTTATTTAATGATGATATACTGGGGTCTGGGTATTCACCTCCATAGACAACATATTTACTTTAATTGATTCAACTCCTTTGTTTTTATTAACTAGATTAGGACTTATGTAGATTTGTTTCATTTCAAAACACAAATATAGAAAAGGTCAAATTTCTCTCAAACTTGGGGATTTCAGTATTTGAGGATCCTTATTCAACCATCCAAAAAGATTCTACCAAGAATTTTATCAAGATCTTACGTGTCCTAAACTGGTGGTCAAACCCATAGATTAGGTTATTTAATCTCCATGGGTTATAACTAACAAGAAAAAATGAATATATTAATCATAGATCTCTATTTTTTGATTGTGTCAAGAGCCTATGGTTTCATCCTTTTTGAGATTAGTAATAACTTCACTCAACAAGTGCATAATTAACGTACACATAGAGTACACAAAATGGCAGGGAAACATCTAACCAATAAAATCATATACTCAAGATGTTATTAAGGTATAATATGGGCTATGGGGCTACTCCCAATGCCCCAGTATGAATTTTTTACTCAAACATAATAGAGATAGATACAATAATAATGATTTGGATAAAAAGAGTCTGGTTTGCAAGAAGAAACAATGAATCAATCTCTACAAGGATGACTGCAACTTCTTTTTTCCCTTCCTTACCCTGTGAACCGAGGGGGTCTCTAGGATGACCAATAATGAGATGATAAAATATGACATGTGAGAGAGATGTTGTCTAGTATTAATAGTCAAAGATTCTCAGTATTTCATTTGATTGCCTAGAATATGAAGAGATATGATATTTCAAGTCTTGAATTCTCAAATACCAAGTGTAATTTCCTAGATCCCTATTTAATATTAAATGTCTTGCTTTTATATATTTCCAATTTATATATTGATAGATTTGTGCTCAGTCAAAGGGTTTTAATAAAATTCTCTCCTATCTATTCCTAGTCAAAGTAGTAATCTTTGACAAATTTAATTGTTTGTCCCAATATTCAATAGAAAAAAGTATTACTATGACTTCCTTTAATTACTTTGACCACTCATTAACTTCTTTGAATCTCTTTGCTACATTTTTTGATATAGAAATTTTGAATGGATTTCGATCCCGTCACAAATTTAAAAGTAGTACAAAAATATAGTTTTTTTCTAGATAATGAAATTCTCGTTCTAACATATGTCTAATCATTAAATAACAAAGTTGTATGTGAAATATATGGTCGTTATGGTGCTTGATATATATATATATATACATACCAGTTTAACGATTCTAAAATATTTTTCTGTAGATAAATAAATTCACTTTTGAAATCATGGTTAAACATTAGATTTGAGTTTATATGCACAAGGTCCATTTTAGTGCGGGATATATATATATATATATATATATATATATATATATATATATATATATATATATATATATATATATAAGGAAGTACATGGAATAGGGTAAACATCTTCCTAGATTATTTTTGGGTTCTCTATATCTTTGGAGTGATTGGGACATTATCCTGCAAATTCTAGGCAAATCTACTAAAAAACTCTCATTCAAGAGAGAAAATCTAAACCACAAAATTCAAACTAATATTAGAGAATAGTCAATTAAATTCTCCTAATGAATGATGTAAAGGATGCAAATAATATGGATGAATGTACATTTATCAAACACCCCAAACTTGAAACTTGCTCATCCTAGTGATTTGTTGAATCATTAACAATACCAAATAATAATATCATATGGTCCTTTTATCTTGCCTAGATGCAACATTGAATCATAAACAATACCATATAATACTAACATATGATCCTTTTCTCTTGCCTAGAAATACTTGAATTCTTACTACCTTTCATAGCCAACTGACGTTGATTTCTTGGAATCACATAACACAATTTTCTAGTTCACACCCCAGAGTTGCTCATGACTTGTTTCTATTTCAAGACCCGTAAAGAAACAAGTGTCATTTTCCTTCTGAATTTTGGTACTACCACATATGCTCAAAAGTTTTTGTAAATGAATATATATATATATATATATATATATATATATATATATTTAAAAGCATGTAGAGATTAATTATTCATCTCGTTCTCTACTTCGGGCCAAAATTGAGATAACAAAATGTTGACCTCCATGGATAGCCATGGAGGCTTAATGCTAAGGAAATGATATGCAGAAAAGGAAAACAAGGTATGTTTTGCAATGTCGTCGGCCACTACATTGTAGCTTATGGGAATGTGGTGCAATTATATGCTAGGGCAGGCCAGCAAGAAGGAGGCATATTTTCTCCGGTGAGGTATGAGGTTACTAGAAAGCCAATTCTTTTGTTGTAAGGTCTTGACCACAGTGGAGGCGTATGAGAAAATCATTGGCGAGTGCCAATCATTGTCGTAGCATAATTCGACTTCCATCAGAATTCCATTTGCTTCAGCTTCTAGTGCTGACGATGCATACCCATGGTGGCCTATACCCATGATGCACCTTCCTATTCTGTCAACTACATGAATCCTGATACCCAACTTCCTGGAATGAGCCTGGTAAGCTGCGTCAACAAACACAATCGCCTAGCAAGCAGTATGGAATTGGTATGCTCTTGAATGAATTTTGTGAGCACTATGGCAGGTTTTCTAGGGTCACCATGCGTGATTGCATTGCGATTTCTCCAGAGCGTCCAGCAGTCGATGCATTGGAGTGTTCTTTGTTCGGAGCTATATGTTGTGGATATCAGGAGGTTGAGCCAGTCACTTTCTGTGATGGTATAGAAGTCATCTGGCATGCTGAGGAGAAGCCAAACTTCCCTAGCAATGGGACAACCCCTAAGACAATGTAGGATGGATTATGGGGCATTACTGCATAGAGGACAAATGTCAGATGTAACAATATGCCTTCCAGCTAGTTCAACTGTAACGTCCCAGGATTTTAGGAAGGTGCACCTCCTTTTCTGGGAACCCATCACTAAATAACTCCATAGTTAAGCGTTCTCAACTTGGAGTAGTACTGGGATGGGTGACCTACCGGGAAGTTGATCCTGGCATGCACGTGAGTGAGGACAAAGAGTGCAGTTAAGGCTAGTGACGGTTTGTGGGGACACTCGTCATTCCTGAAACTCTACTAGAGCCTTGGGCAGTGGGCCCGGGTGTGACAAATGGTATCAGATCCATAACCCCTCCAGTAGGTTGGGCCCACATGGGCATGTGGCATGCCAGTCTTGAGTCGTGCAGTCTAGGCATGTTGGAAAGGGTTGTCCATGGTTGACGTAGCCACCCTTGTACTGGTATTCTGTTATCGGGAGTTGGGTGTCCATGGGTCATTCTGGGTCTACACTGAAATGGGGAAGTATTATGAGGCCATATAGTTGAGCCTTGATGGGGACATCAAGAGTCAAGTGGGGGAGATTGTAATGTCCCAAGATTTGAGGCCTCAGATAAAAAAGATCTTATAAGGAATGATTGGACTACCCATATCACCAAGGTGCACCTCCTTTCCTGGGATCCCATCACTAAAGAACTCCATAGTTAAGCGTGCTCAGCTTGGAGTAGTACTAGGATGGGTGACCAGTCAGGAAGTTGACCCCGACTTGCACGTGAGTGAGGACAAAGCACGCAATTAAGGCTAGTGGTGGTCTGTGGGGCCAGTCGTCATTCCAAAAACTCTACTAGATTCTTTGGCAGTGGGTCTGGGTGTTACATCAACGTTTGTTAGAATTGCACCATGAAAAAGGAGCCATACAAACGTTCTGAGTTTGAGAGGTAAAGGAAGGGCCCAAAGTTTCTTCCATTTTGAAGATGATTGGGGTGAACCCTATTTTGTGATCCAATTATAAGCTGAGCTAGATGAGAACACTCCAGAACTCATAAAAGGCCAAGATCATATGTCCTCACCTCCATTGATATCTGGAGGGGTGCAGAAACGGAGGAGTTGCATCACTTCCTCCGGTAGGAAAGTGTCTATGAAACTCCAGTCCCATGTGTTGTCATGGAGAACCATGGAGCTGACTTTGAGATCTTCCAATCCTTGGGGAATGACATGTGAAGCATCCATGTCCAGTACTGATCTTCCATAGATCCAACGATCTGTCCATACATTTGTATTCTGGCCCAAGAGAGGGACTTTGTGGCTGATGGCCTGAACCGTGTCTAGGTTCCTCTTTATGAAGGCCCATGCAGAAGAACATGGACGCTTGCTCATGACTTCGTTCTTCATGTATTTATCTTTCATTACTCTGGCCCAGAGGGTATCGGGTTTTGTAATGAATTGTCATACATTCTTCATCATTAGAGCCTTGTTCTGTTCTCTTGAAGTCTTGAGTCCTAAGCCTCACAAAGCCATAGGCTTTGTTAATTTCTTCCATGCTAACAATGACATCTTGCGCTCGACTCGACCACCAGACCATATGAAGAACCGAATGTGTCTGTCAATGTCATCACATAAGCTGGATGATAGCTTGACGGATTGCATAGTGTAGGATGGGATGGATTGCAGGGTGCTCTTATCTAGGTTAAGGCGACCTGAAAGGGATAGGCTATTGGAAGCCCAGCTGCTAATTTTGTACTTGATCATTGAGGTGATGTTTGAATGTGTTACCTTGTTGAGTCGATGGTGAAGAATTGGAACCCCCAAGTACTTGCCTAAGTCCTGGGTTTGAGGGATCCTGATCAAACTACTGAAGGCACGATGTTCACGGGTAGAAGTATTAGGAGAAAAGAAGCACCTAGATTTCTCCTTAGAAAGTACTTGGCCAGAAACAGTGCTGAAATTTTCAAGCACTTTGAGGATGAGTGAGGCCTGAGAAGGAGCTGCCTCATCCATGAGCAGCAAGTCGTCAACAAACATGACATGAGAGAGGGGAACACTACCTCACGATAGAATAATTGGCTTCCATTGCCCATTGCAGACTTCGTGCAGAATAGATTGGTTAAGCCTCTCCATACATAAGATGAATAGGTAGGGGCTGATTGGGTCACCTTGACGCACCCCCTAGCTAGGGGTGAAGGCCTCCAACGTTGTCCCTTCCCAAAGGATCAAAGTATGCCCCGGGGAGATAATTTGCATGATAATAAAGATCTATTTATCTGGCAGGCCCACTTTTACTAGAGTATATTTGATAAATGACCACCTCATTCTATCAAATGCCTTGGAGAGATCAAGTTTGATGCTTACATATTTCTTCCCCGACTTCTTAGTCTTCATTGAGTGTATCACTTCCTGAATTAGAAGTATATTATCGCTTATAAGTCTGCCCGATATGAAGCTTGATTGATTTTCTGATATCCATCCATTTAGATAGGGTTTCAATCTTTCTACAATGATCTTAGAGATCAACTTGAGGCAGTAGTTATTTAAAGATATGGGTCTGAGCTCGTTGCAGCGCTGAGGCTGCGCCATCTTTGGTAAGAGCACCATTAGTGAGTGAGCTAGTTTAGGGTCAATCCACCCACTACTAAAAACCTGACGGACTTGAAGAATAATGGATGAACCCACATGGTTCCAATTGTCTTGGATGAAGCCATTATGGATGCCGTCTGGGCCGGGAGCCTTGATAGCAGTCATCTGAAATACAGTTGTTTTGATTTCTTCAGCAAACGGTGTGCTTACCAGCTTCTCGTGATTGATAATGCCTAGAAAAAAACCATGGTATAAGGGAATAAGCTCCAAATCCTCTTTGGGAACTGGCGCCACCATAAGAAGCTTGCAGAAGAAGTCCTAAATTTGTTCTTTGATATCGTCCATCGAAGTGAGCCATGCCCCGTATTCGTTGCGGATGCTTGTAATTCTGTTGTGGAAATGCCTAGCTTTTACATAGGATTGGAAGAATTTGTTGTTTCCATCTCCATGTGTAGCCAGCTGTTGTTGGCCTTTTGTTGCCAGTTGGCTTCCTCACTGCGAAGGATGGATGTGTATTCTTCTTGCAAGAAAATTGCTCAGAGCTCATTATATATATTCAGATGAGATAGGGTATATACCTAACACCTATCAAGACTCTCCAGGATAGAGTTCCTTTTCTTGTAGTGTTTCTTTAATCAGATAGATTCCCACTTGACGGCGACGGCTTGGAAGCTTGGCAGGGCCTCCGAGAAGGGGAGGGTAGCATCCCATCATGGCAGAAGCTCAGTGTTGAAATCTTCATTGTGAGACCACCTCGACTTAGTCCTAAAGAAGGACCTTCTCCTGGTATGTGCTTTGTTCCCAGAGATAAGAATAGGGTTATGATCACTGTAGATACGAGTTAGAACTCGGATCTTCATACCATTGTCAACATTCATCCAACTAGCATTTGTTGGTATGTATGCCCTGAGAGCCAATCATGTGATGATTGGTGGGATACATTAAGATTGATTTGATAAACATAAAAGGTGAGCTTCCAATTCTTTCTGGTTCAATCATATGAGATAGTGATAGAACAGATTGAATGTCTAGAGAATGACAATACTCAATGACGTATGCCTTCAGGTTCATGACCTGAACGATGAGATCATACGGATGCTAAGAGTTTGTACATTCTTGTTATGTCCCTAGTCGGATGTCATTGTGGAAGGTAGATAGACAGCAATGACACACAAGACTAGATTGTGGTGTTGGTTGATGACAGAATCTCATTAGTCATGATATAGATATATCAAACCAAACACATAGGTACTTGTTAGAGAACAAGGTACCGGACAGACCCACCATGAGTTTGACACATGGAACCATGAGATGGTAGTCACAGTCAGTACTCATAGTGATGGTGGTGAGTGTGATTCTTAGACCTGAAATCACTGCACTCAACACATGTCATTGGGCACACTTTGACATCATCAAACGCAGTCCTGAAACATGGGTTGTTATAAAGGTGATGATTGGGTGGCTTTGACACATGGGGCTTTTGAGGGGTGAGTGATAGATATGGGATTTGTCCCTCCTGAGGGAGTTTGATATCCATGGCCACTTGATGAGTAGGATTGAGAAAGGCGTGCACGCATGTGTGAATCAGTATATGATACTGATGTCATACATATCTCTTCCAGTCTACTCTGAGATCAAGGAAGTGAATGAACGTTGACAGGATGACTGTTCCATGCCTCGAGTTCATTCGGGATATCAGTGACAAAGGAATTATACATTCGCTGTAACACCATTCACGGATTGTAGGATGAAAGTTTTCTCCAACTTTCTACTTTCACTTGGGTAGCACTGATGTGTGACTAGGCACCGCTCTTTGCTTGTGAAGTCATAAGTGTTATGGACTTTCACTGCCAACGTGAAATGGACCTGCAGGGTCACACACATAGGATTTAACCTGGAAGAGGAGTTTTGTCCACAAAGCAATGTTTAGATTGATTACTAAAGGAGTTTAGTAGTTCAATTAAACACTCAATCAGTCGATAGCTCAATATCGTATGGTTCAAGGTGTTGGACGCATTGATTGGAGCATCGTATTGATTGAAATCGCATTTGACTGATTTTTCCCAACCTGTGCTCCCAACCGATCGGCTCATGTGATGAACCGGTCGACTGAGGTTGCTGAACCGGTCGGCTGGAGTGTCCAGGCCGATCGGCTCATGCTCAGATTGAAACGATTGGTTCAAGGGTTGAACCGATCGGCTCAACTGGTGCAACCGACCAGTTGGGAAAGTCATGTCGGCAAGGATTTTCCTTTGGTTTCAAATTGCCCAATTCGATTGGGAATAACATTGGTATTCGATACCAATTGGGAAAGAAACAAGGAAAGTCTTTTTAAGCCGGATTAGGACCATGAACCGATCGGTTCAGGGCACCAACCGATCGGTTGGAGTGCCCCAAACGATCGGCTCAGGTCCAACCGATCGGCTCAATGGCCGAACCGATCAGTTCAGTTGTGAACCGATCATTTCAAGTTGCAAACCGGTTGCTTTTTGTGGAAAATTCTCGAACCCTTCTACTCCTGCTTTAGTCCCACATTGTCCGGGATGGAGAACCCTGTCCCATGACTCTCCTATATATATAGGGGTATTGGGGGCTTCTCAAAGTACAGCTCAGTGCAACCAGTTGCTCTGCAAGTTGTCGTTCTCTCTGGTTTTGGTAACCGTGAGAGAGCCCGAGCAAGTGCTTCCCGTAAAAGGGAGGTGCAGCAAGGGAAGGACAACTGCAGTTGCAACAGGAGGCAGGAGAGTGTGTTGGCGACTAGTACGTCAACAGGAGGGTGCGACTCCTTCCACTTCCTTGTGGGACAAGGAGTGTGGAGTTCCAGGTGGTCCGTGCGGACTACTACAGAGGCGGGAGGACACTGCCGCTTAGGAGGACAACTGTCATCCGACAGTCCGGCTCGAGTAGGAGTTGTCAGTCCCGGTGCGACCAGGAGCTGCACAGACACCGTCGAAGTTTGGAGTTGAAGACCGCGCATTGCGTGAGGTATTGTCGCCGAGCAAGCCTCGGGACAAGGTATGATTCCTCAAACCATCCTTTCCTATTATATAGACGTTGACGCGTTTCCTCAGTATGGGTTGGGGGAGAAAATTTTTGTTTCCGCTGCCTTCTCTGTCTCCCCTAAAACCCAACAGTGGTATCAGAGCCACGTCAACTGCTCTATATTTTAGGAATATCGATATGATCGATTTTGGTTTGTCGCCTTTATTTATTGCATGCGATGCGAATAATATTGGCTTTATGCATGTCCAATCCTAAATCCACAAATCCCAAATTACATATATGATATGTATTATTAATGCACTCGATACGCGTCGCCCTTAAACAAGTTTTGTGGTGGATGTGTGTAGCGTGATTATGGCCTATAAACCCCTATCTGTGTGTGGTTGTTTGTGGTTGCTTGCATCTCGGTCTGCGCACCGATCTTCCCTCTCTTATTCCTGATGTAACTCGAAATAATTCGAGATTCTTTCCTACCTTTGCTCCCCCCGAATGTAACTCGGGGTTTCTCCTTTTTAAAGCAATGTAATAAATAGGATAGATTTTATTTCCTGTTATGTCAAAGACCGGCGGACATCAAGACGACTGCTCAGACGATCGGTTCAAGGAGTGAACCGATTAGTTGACCTTCCAGACGGTCGGTTCAAGGAGTGAACCGATCGGTTGATGACCGGTTCGAGGAGAGAGACGAGCGGGTGGCGGACATGATGAGATGCACGATGACCAGGCGAACCCATCAGTTGGAGGAGCCAACCGATCGGCTGGTGGCACCCAGACGACCGGCTGGAGAGTACAGATCATTCATGAGATGAGTTGATCAACTCGGAAGGCAAGGCACAGAAGTTCATCTTGTACAGGTTGCATATGATGTAGACCTAGATGACTGTGATTCCTCTTGGCTCGAGGAATCACATTAGGATGGCCATAATCATCGCTTTTTATCGTTTGTGCATGTTTTCTGTGGGATATAGCATGTATATGATACATACTATATATTGTGGTGATTGGATATGTATATGTATATAATACCAAATCCCTCATTAAAATATTAAGTTTTAGATGCCTTCCAAATGCGACACACGTGAAAAACTTGTTCGACCAAGTGTGGGCACGCCCTAGCGTGGTGCACCGTCTACCTCGTGGAAGCGTGAAGGATGAATGTGTGGGTCTGCCCAAGCAGGGTGCATATTCATCGTGTTTGCTTTGGGTTGGACTTAACAAGGTGACCTAGATAGGATCTAGCGCCTTGAGGCATGGAGATGATCATTGCAAGGAGTTGTAGATGACATCTTATCAAGAGTTGCATATGATGCAATTGGCAAAAGTTGCCTACCTGAGAGATCTATGTTGTGGGTGACAGCCCTAGCTGGTCCATGGCTTAGAGGATTTCAGGATCTTGCCCACTAGAAGGTTGTACGCTGCAATCTTCCGAATTGATGGTGAGGGCTATCAATTTGAAGTAAAATAGTGGGAGCGATAATTAATTAAAGGCCTAATTATATCGTCAAATTTTCAAATCAATCAAATAAGTCAAAAATGAGTTTTGGACTAAAATTGCATATTTTCCTTTTGTAGTTCAAATGGAAACAAACAACAACAACTTTTCTTTGCGATCGGTCCTTGACAAGGACAAGCTAAATGGGACAAACTTCCACGACTGGTATCGGACATTGATAATTGTTCTCACTCAAAAGCGTAAGCTCTATGTCCTGGATACTCCAATTCCAGAGGAACCCGCTCCTAATGCACCAAGGACAGAAAGGGATGCTTACAAGAAGCATTCTGATGATGCCATTGATGCAAAGTGCTTGATGCTATGTTCAATGAACCATGAGTTGCAGAGGCAACATGAGAACATGGGTGTCATAGAGATGATTCTGCATCTCAGGAACATGTATGAAGATCAGGCATGGCAAGAGAGGTACAATGTTTCTAGGGCGCTGTTCAAGTGTGTCATGACAGAAGGAGATCCAGTTGGTCCTCACACACTAAAGATGATTGGGTATGTAGAGAACCTGCAGAGACTGGGATTTCCACTGAGCCAAGAGTTGGCTACTGACGTGATACTGCAATCGTTGCCAGAATCTTACAGTCAGTTTGTGATGAACTACAACATGAACAACTTTGATAGGCCACTGTCAGAGTTGTTGGGCATGTTGAGGACAGCCGAGTTACAGATAAAGAAGGACAAGCCTAAGTCCGTGATGGTGATCACGAGCAAGAAAGGCAAGTCCAAGCGCAAGGGCAAGGGCAAAGCTAAGAAAGGTTCTGAAGCTAGCCAGGAGTCCAAGCCATCTTCAGCTCTCAAGGCCAAGGGAGGCGTGACCAAGAAAGGAAATTGCCACCATTGTCAAAAACCAGGACATTGGAAAAGGAATTGTCCTCTCTACCTGGAAGAACAAAAGAAGGAGGCGACTGAAGCCTCTACTTGAAGGTGTCATGTAAATAAACTTGTAAGACTTTTTGAGATATATGATATCAAGATGTAAAGTGTAAAACATTCTTACTTGGGGCAAGTGTTGCCTTTATAGATAGGAATACTTTAGTTTATTTTCAGCCAATAAGGCATGTAATACAGTTATGAACTGCTATTTCATACTTGCCAATAGATAGAAACACTTTATTTTTGCATATTGTATGACAATGATGGCAATTAATAAAGTTGTGTTTTCAATCTTAAAGATATGATCTTTGTGGCAATGCCTTATTTATCTTGTGATATTTGATATGCATAAGATAAGACGATACCTAAAAGTTATAGATAACTCAAACAATTTAATTAGCATTAATCATGAGAAATTCATTTCTAGTTTCCATGTGACGGATAAAACTAGACTCTTTTGGTTAGAGAACCAGTAAGGGACATGAATATCTTGAACATGATTAATCAATCTTCACTAATGTAGTGGGAGAGTGATTATCCTATTAGGTATAATACATGTGATGTATTTACATACCTATTGGAATAAATGCTAAAACTTCAAATGGTGTTGAGAGAAATACCAATATGAATATCTTGAGGTGTTCAAGATTATCATAAATGAAGTACAAATTTGGTAAAGTATTAATTCTTGATAAGATCAATGAATGAAATACTTGGACCAAATGTTTGAGATCCTTATGAGTTATTATGGTAGTGTATCATAGTGAACTCATGATTAAGGCATGGTGATGTCTGAATCAAGAAGGAATCATACTCTAAGGAGTTAGAGAATGATTATCAAATAACTGAATTCTTCTTAATAAATGAATACCCCACACTAATAAAAGAAATTAAGAATCACAAGGGTTGTGAGTTCTTATATCTTTAACAGATACACCTCAATTATCTATGTGATGAGTTGTTCATGTGATGAGTCAACTATCAAGATGAATATGAGGAACTGAATCTTGAGTTATGGTTTAAAACCATTACATCCTAAATGACTTCCATGTGAACCATAAGGTATGACCTTGATGGTATCACCCATTGGATCATATCCATAAGTGCAAATAATTCTTAAGTGTTAAGACACATGGATAACATTTTGACAAGGATGATGCTTGTTGATTGCAACTTAATGACTAAGACATTTGGCATATGGATACTAAAACCGCATTCCAATGAGGAATAAAAATAGGATGTGTACGTGACACAGCCTATAAGGTTTATGAATCCACTAATGCAAATGAGGTCTATAAGTTACAATGGACTAATCAATGTGATTGATTGAGTACAAGCAACTCAAAATTGGATCTTTATTTTGATGATATAGTCAAAAGGTTTGACTGATATGTCAAAGATAAAGAAGGGATCTGTGATTTAGTGGGAGCGTGTTCACATTCCACATATTGATGTGAAATGGAAATGTTCTAGATTGGAAATCCGAATGTGGAAATTATCTTTAAGGAAGATAGAGATGTTTCCTATGTGATAGGAATAGAGATCTATAGAGATAGTTCTCGAAAATCTCTTGACCTGGAAAGACAGAGCATACATTGGCAATCTGTACTGAAGTGTTCAGTATGCACAGATTCAGTGGGAGAAAACTTGTCCATGTTACATGGAGTTAGTATCCCAAGGCCAAGTGTCCAATTCTTATGAAGAATGGAACACTAAGAATCTATCATGTATGTAATCATCCCATTATCTTGCATGTATGACATGGCAAGAATAAAATGCATTCATCATCTTGTATGTAGGACATGGCAATATGATGTGCTCATCCTGATAACTCGTATGTGTGACATGACGAGTGGATGTCTGTCTATTTCCAGTAAGGGTTACTGGAATACCATGAGAACTTGATAAGTGCTTGTGAAGTACTAGTTCTATGGAGATAAGGAAGAGTTCGATGTAAAGAGTTACATTGATGCGAACTTCCGAAAGGACAGAAAATTAATCACAATATATATACATGAGATGTATAAAAGTGAATGTTTGTTGATAATTGGAAGTGTTCCAATAAAGCCATTTAAAAGGGAAATGTCGAGTATCTATGTGTTAGTGAACAGAAGTGGATACTATATGGATCTGAAAGTTCATGAGATGAACTTATATTCCACTCATTGATGACAAGTCAGGAATCCTTGATCATGCAATGTGGCTAAAGGTTAGCAAATGGAATACAAGATCGCATATTACGGCAACTCCATCTCATACGTGTGACATACAA
The DNA here is from genome assembly GCA_963693085.1 of Alisma plantago-aquatica. NCBI lineage: Eukaryota > Viridiplantae > Streptophyta > Magnoliopsida > Alismatales > Alismataceae > Alisma > Alisma plantago-aquatica. The sequence continues at coordinate 1,260,715,951 of OY856412.1, forward strand.
CGAAGAGATGAGAGACATGCAATTTATACAGACTTTGGCAAGGTGTTGCCATTACTCACTATGTTGGCACTACAGCACAGTAACATGTGGGACATGTTTGAAGATCACTATGAATATGATTCATGGGTGATTGGCTCGCAGTGAAAGTGGGAGTCTGTTGGTATGTATGCCCTGAGAGCCAATCATGTGATGATTGGTGGGATACATTAAGATTGATTTGATAAACATAAAAGGCGAGCTTCCAATTCTTTCTGGTTCAATCATATGAGATAGTGATAGAACAGATTGAATGTCTAGAGAATGACAGTACTCAATGATGTATGCCTTCAGGTTCATGACCTGAACGATGAGATCATACAGATGCTAAGAGTTTGTACATTCTTGTTATGTCCCTAGTCGGATGTCATTGTGGAAGGTAGATAGACAGCAATGACACACAAGACTAGATTGTGGTGTTGGTTGATGACAGAATCTCATTAGTCATGATATAGAGATATCAAACCAAACACATAGGTACTTGTTAGAGAACAAGGTACCGGACAGACCCACCGTGAGTTTGACACATGGAACCATGAGATGGTAGTCACAGTCAGTACTCATAGTGATGGTGGTGAGTGTGATTCTTAGACCTGAAATCACTGCACTCAACACATGTCGTTGGGCACACTTTGACATCATCAAACGCAGCCCTGAAACATGGGTTGTTATAAAGGTGATGATTGGGTGGCTTTGACACATGGGGCTTTTGAGGGGTGAGTGATAGATATGGGATTTGTCCCTCCTGAGGGAGTTTGATATCCATGGCCACTTGATGAGTAGGATTGAGAAAGGCGTGCACGCATGTGTGAATCAGTATATGATACTGATGTCATACATATCTCTTCCAGTCTACTCTGAGATCAAGGAAGTGAATGAACGTTGACAGGATGACTATTCCATGCCTCGAGTTCATTCGGGATATCAGTGACAAAGGAATTATACATTCGCTGTAACACCATTCACGGATTGTAGGATGAAAGTTGTTATCCAAGTTTCTACTTTCACTTGGGTAGCACTGATGTGTGACTAGGCACCGCTCTTTGCTTGTGAAGTCATAAGTGTTATGGACTTTCACTGCCAACGTGAAATGGACCTGCAGGGTCACACACATAGGATTTAACCTGGAAGAGGAGTTTTGTCCACAAAGCAATATTTAGATTGATTACTAAAGGAGTTTAGTAGTTCAATTAAACACTCAATCAGTCGATAGCTCAATATCGTATGGTTCAAGGTGTTGGACACATTGATTGGAGTATCGGATTGATTGAAATCGCATTTGACTGATTGTGCCCAACCTGTGCTCCCAACCGATCGGCTCATGTGATGAACCGGTCGGCTGAGGTTGCTGAACCGGTCGGCAGGAGTGTCCAGGCCGATCGGCTCATGCTCAGGTTGAAACGATCGGTTCAAGGGTTGAACCGATCAGCTCAACTGGTGCAACCGACCAGTTGGGAAAGTCATGTCGGCAAGGATTTTCCTTTGGTTTCAAATTGCCCAATTCGATTGGGAATAACATTGGTATTCGATACCAATTGGGAAAGAAACAAGGAAAGTCTTTTTGAGCCGGATTAGGACCATGAACCGATCGGTTCAGGGCACCAACCGATCAGTTGGAATGCCCCAAACGATCAGCTCAGGTCCAACCGATCGGCTCAATGGCCGAACCGATCGGTTCAGTTGTGAACCGATCATTTCAAGTTGCGAACCGGTTGCTTTTTGTGGAAAATTCTCGAACCCTTCTACTCCTACTTTAGTCCCGCATTGCCTGGGATGGAGAACCCTATCCCATGACTCTCCTATATATAGGGGTATTGGGGGCTTCTCAAAGTACAGCTCAGTGCAACCAGTTGCTCTGCAAGTTGTCATTCTCTCTGGTTTTGGTAACCGTGAGAGAGCCCGAGCAAGTGCTTCCCGCAAAAGGGAGGTGCAGCAAGGGAAGGACAACTGCAGTTGCAATAGGAGGCAGGAGAGCGTGTTGGCGACTAGTACGTCAACAGGAGGGTGCGACTCCTTCCACTTCCTTGTGGGACAAGGAGTGTGGAGTTCCAGGTGGTCCGTGTGGACTACTACAGAGGCGGGAGGACACTGCCGCTTAGGAGGACAACTGTCATCTGACAGTCCGGCTTGAGTAGGAGTTGTCAGTCTCAGTGCGACCAGGAGCTGCACAGACACCGTCGAAATCCGGAGTTGAAGACCGCGCATTGCGCGAGGTATTGTCGCCGAGCAAGCCTCGGGACAAGGTATGATTCCTCAAACCATCCTTTCCTATTATATAGACGTTGACGCGTTTCCTCGGTATGGGTTGGGGGAGAAAATTTTTGTTTCCGCTGCCTTCTCTGTCTCCCCTAAAACCCAACAACATTTTCCACCACTCTATCGAATTTTTCACGAAGCATGCCTTTCTTGAAAGTGTAGAAATGGCCAGACGAATTAGTGTCAGCCAGACCAGTAGCAAGTAGAGTGGCATGGAATTTTCCGCTAGCACAACTATCAAACCCCTTGATCCCATGCTTCTCTCCGATATCAAGCATTGTGTTGAAGTCACCAATGACAATCCATGCTTAAGAAGATGCGGGTGTTAGGGATGCGAGACGTTTCCAGAGATGATCTCGTTTCTGTGGATTGGGACTTGCATAAACAAACGTGATTAGCTAGGAAATTGTTCATTCTGTAGTGAATGAATTGTCTATGACATTGGAGGATGTCCAACTGACATCAATTGCTATCCCAATGGATCCATATACCTCAAGAAAAGCCAAGAGCTTCAACTCTATGGGAAGAGTTAAAGCTGAGTTTCTTGATGACATTAGTAGCTTTAATGCCGCTGCACCTTGGCTCTAGAATAGCCAGAACATGAAGCCGGAATTTACGTTTGAAATCCTTGAGTAGATTAATCTTGTCCTTTGAGCACGCTCCTTGGACATTCCAACATATGATGTTTGTCATTTGGAACATCATAGTTGTTATGAACTAGAAAACTCTAGTTGATTGCAGCGAGCATGCTCACTGCCTGGTCCTCTACGGACATGTCATTGTTGTTGTTGTTTGTGAGTTCCTCATCTTAGAAGGATAGGGATCAGGTTGTTGCCTTCTTAGAGAAAGCACCATCAACTAGCTGTGCTAGTTTCCCTTTCTTATGCTCACGTCCATGGATGATAGTTTGATAGATGATTCTTCGATTGTGAAGTATAACTCCTCCAGTGTTCTTTGGAGTGTTACCCCATTCAAAGGCTGAGTTAAATTGTCATGTGTCTGGGCCTTTTCTCCCTTGGAAGACAAATGGTGCAGCGAACTCAGAAACTGCAGAACACCCTTCACAGATTTCATCATCCACCAAGGTTACGACAGTGTTGGAGGCACTGGATTGCTATTTGGAAGTCCCCGCTTCCTGGGCCTTAGTAGCAGGGTGTACATCTATTGGGATGCTCACGTTGGACACCTTCTTTTTATTATTTTTCTTTTTTTTACTTACAATCGTCTCCCAATCACCCACCTCCTTATTGCCTGCGGGTTTAGGGATCGATTCTACCATGGGTGGGTTGCCAGGTGGTGCTTCGACTTCCTTGGCCTGAGGTTGGTCTTTCTTGGCACTATTTTGCCTTCTCTCTGGCATTTTGGCATGGATTGCACTGGTGTAAGGCTGCTGGACCACGATGGAAGTGGAAGTTTCTACAGGAGGGACACCAGCGGGAAACTTTGGTGCAAACTTGCACTCAGTGTCCACATGACCTAAGCGACCACACTTCATGCAGAGAGTGGGGAAGTTTTCATACTGCAGCCTATACTGCACACTGTCCCTGATGTGTTGTTGTATCGATCTTGATTGTACTCCCAATCAGGTTGCCTATGCTTACTAGAAGTTTATTTTGGTACAAATATATGGGCATGTCTGCTATCCTTGCCCAAACCACAAGTTTCCTTGGGATCAGATCTGATGGCCTGAACGCCACCGACCAGGATTAGACGAAGAGGTAATGGTTGAAAATCATCCATGGACCTCCCGTCATGGCTCAGATGAAATCATCATTATTGGCAAGTTGGATGATATAGTAACCCATGTCGAGATCGATGGCTCGAAACTCATCAGAGAGTTGCCACATGATAGTGATTTTGTTCATTAGGACTTGGAGGCCTACTTTGGTTCAGATAACTTTTATGATGACGGCATGTTTCTAAGGTTCAAGGAGATGGGGTAACCTATCTGGATTAATAGTAATCGCTGGAAGGCTACCGCTCTGATCTACTTGAATATCTTCGGCTTGGAGCAGATCCGGTGAGACATGCAATAGAGTAGATGGGATCTTGTTGGTGTGGTTGATCACCGTATCCCTATAGGACTTGGTGTTGGTGTCCTTCTGGGAATCCTCCATACGTGCATATGCCCCTTTGGTTTGCATGCCGAATCAAAACTATCATTATTGTGGCTAGATGATGGTGGGATGGGGTGATGGTGCGAGGGGGGTCGACCTATGCCTCGGCCTCCATGGCCTCCGAACCCTACCATCCTCCACTATTTGAATGGTTTTGGTTTATATAGATTTTCCTGGGTAGAAAGGTGAATCAAATGGAAATATGGAAGAAGGCTATCTCTCCTCTATTTGACTTGAATTTTTTTTATTTTCTTTGATGTGATTACATTTTTAGGTGTGCACTTTCTCATATTACTTGGTGATATGCCCATGTTATATACGATGGGTATGGAAGAAGCGGTAGAGGGGGAAGGGGTTCCACCCCGACCTTAGAGTTTGGCACATTTTTTTGGCTTCTGATTATTTTTTATGAATGCAGGGTGAGAAGGTGTAGAAGAAATGTACAAGAGGTTGGAGTTGTGGAACTGCTGTTTCGAATTCAACACATTGGGAGTACCATGGCATCAATTCAGTTCTCTCTATAACTTGCAGAAATCAATAAATTTTACGATATGTTTACATGGGTTTTAATTAGGGACACATCATTTTTTATTCCTATCTATCCATTATGGATTGCCATAGTTTCCAAAAGAATAGTGCTACTTAAGGTCCTAAGTGACTTAAATGATTTCTGTCAATGATAATTTATGAAAATGTTGTAAGAAAATCTACTTAAGAGGTTCATTAGTTTTCATGCACAATTGTTCGACAAGATAAGTGCCAGATTGTAAGACAAAAAAGGAAATTTTCAAAAAATTTAAACCTAGACTAAACATCACATAAAAATGTCAAAAAGGAGGATAGATTGGGTGGAATGGATATGTACCATCCACTTCCACCCGAAACTTAAAGTTTTTCTCATCCCGAGCAAAGATTAAATTCAGAGTGGAGGGAAGAATTTTAGTGAGATCACTAAGCAGTCCTGGTAGCTCAAAGAATGTCTACCTAAAGGGAATGTTGAAGAGGGTCAGTGCCTTGAACATATGAGCTTCATGGTGCAGCCAATGATTTGGTGGATGTAGAAGCTCAGAGTGGCTTTCTAGATTATTAAATTTATATTGTTTCTTACCTTGTAGTCCCTCCAGTAGGATCCATAGATCTTCCTTCATCAATGGAGGAAATGTTGTCAATGTGTGTTGATCAGGGACATGGTTATACTCATTGGTTTCTTCGAGGTTAACCCTTCCCCAAAGACCTATGTGGATCACCTTTTTCAAGGAAGAAGGTGATGCACGATGAATCCACTCCATGTAGTGCCATATATGGTAGATCATGTGCATGATCCAACATCGGCTTGTCCTCATCACCTGGATCTACAGATAGTAGACATGGTGTTGGCATGAGAAGAAATGTCTAATCAGACTAATATAACTATGTATGTGGCTACAGATCCTCCTCATCTACAATCTTGTTGATGTTAAGGTTGAGGGACATGGGGGTCCTTTACAATGTCAAAAGTGGCTTTGTCTCCTAAGAATGTGCCCAAACCAATAGAATCAAAGGGAACCATGAAAGGAAACTCGACATCGTAATCTTATGCCAGAGATATGTAAACTTCTTATAGATGTGGAATCACCTCATTGATTTCAACTTGATATGGAAAAAAGGTGGTTGAGGTGTAATATAGGGCTCTTGATGAGAAGGTCTTTCTTCAAAAGAATCAACCAATTTATCATGGGAGGGTGATGGTGCATTATCCAGAATATGCTCCACCATAGTGGTTGGTCATTGATAACACCTACATCAATGTTTATAACAAGAGTGGTTGGTGGAGGTTTAGTATCTTGATATGTTTCTTCTAGATTGGGCATCGATGACATGAAGATGTTATCATAATCAACATCATCATCAATTAAAATTGTCCTTTGCTCCTCCAACTTCTTCAAGGTGCTTTTTGATTGGCTCTAGAATTATTGTGTCATCCACTTATCTAGAATAAACTCTAGGGCATTAAGTTGTTTCTTGGCATATAAAGTCTTATTCTAAGGGATCATGTCTGCTCTTTCCTCGATCATCATGGCCTCTCTCAAGTTGGTAAGGGCATGATCTGTTTGATGCTTGGCTTCTTCCTCACTTATAAAGTGTGATTCCTTATCACATCTAAAACTTTGGTGGCTACAATCTGGTTCATATCACCCCTTGGTGGGTCTAATATTATGAGTGTGGTAGGGTTGTTGCATGTTTACTTTGTATGGAGACATCCTAGAGCGCTCCTATATATCATGATAAAAGGGGCTACATCTCTCACAACGTACAATCTATGATGTCGACCACTCCATTTTCTATGATTTCCTAAAAAAGTAGAAAATATGACAATTAGACTCAAGAGAAAAATTATAAATGGTTTTTTTATTTTTTACTTTATTTAGAAAAAACAATAAGGTTTCTCACAGACACGCAAGAAGGACATGCTTTGATTCTCATAGATGTTGCAGTACCTGGGTCACAGGCGGCCATTGCCACTGTGGTCATCGAATATAATGGTAGATGGTGTGTAGGGTTTTCAAAGTTAGTTACAGTAAACTCAGTAGTAGAATTCGAGCTTAGAGTAATCCAACTGGAAACACAAATTTGTAAGTTGAGGAACATCAAGGAAGTCATCATTCAAATTGATAGCTCAGTCGCTATAGAGGTGTTGAATAATCATGTTTATCAGGCACCTGCTCTTAAGAGTTGGGCGATGTCCATTTAGGAAAACATTGAGGACATAGATAACATTCAACTAGTTAAGGAGTAGGAAATATTTGGAACTCGTGGATAGCCTCACCAAACACAACTTTAAAATAGCTAAGGAGGATCACATTTACATGGACCATCCACTCGACCCTGTGGGTCATCCCCTTCCTTTTCCTTTATGTAATGGTAGGAGTCCTACCAAATTTAAGTTTTTAGTTGGTACAATTTGTAACCTTTGTTTTAGTCCTACAAGAGGAGGGAAAGATGAATAAGATAGCCTCCTATTCCCTAAAAAAACAAACAAACAAAGGTTTTGCAAACATTTAAGATAGAATGAAAAAATCTAGACTAAAATAAATTCTGAAACGACACTAAAATTACAAAACAACTAAGAAACTTTCAAACAACTAAAGATTACAGAAACAAACTAGGAAGAAGGAATCCTAATTATTCATAGAAATGGAGACTCAAAAGGAACTCCGATATTCTCAGCAACAATGCCAAAATTTTATGTGTGTTGACTACACAAAAAATTCACTAGAGAAATCATCCCTAGAGTTTAACCTTTTTATGGAAAATAATCCACTCGTAAGCAATCAAGTTAAATTTTAGTATAGAATGGTATCAAACCCGTGGAAGAACATTTTTAGGATTTTTATTTGAACCAATTGCTAAGAGTTATATTTATCCAATTTGTGGAGAGTGATTAAAGCTAAGGAAGTAAATGGAAATTGTAGAACTGAAACTAGTTAAGTTGAGTTTTGATTTAATAAATGATGAGATATTGGGGTCTGGGGGTTCACCACCACAAACCACATATTTACTTTAACTGATTTGACTCTATAATTTTTATTGATTAGGTTAGGAATTCTCTAGATTTGTGTCATTTCAAAACAAAAATCTAGCAAAGTTTAGACTTATCTCAAACCTAGGGGATTTCCATGTTTGAGGATTATTGTTCAACCATCCAACAAGATTCTATCAATTATTTTATCAATAGCTTGCGTGTCTTGACCCGATGTTGAAATCCATGGATCAAGTTATTTCTTTGACATGGATTATAACTGACATGAAAAAAATGAGTAGATTAATCATGGAGCTCTATTAGTTGATTGTGTCAGGAGACTTTGGTCTTGTTGAGATATGTGGTCATGTTACCCAACAAGGACACAATTAATCTAAATTTTAAATGAGTAGTTAAAACAAAAATGAAAACATATAATTAATAAAATTATGGAGTCAAATACAACTAAGGTAGAATATGGGCTACAAGGATACTATGAATACCCCCGTGTAGACATTTACTTAGACATAATAGTAAAAGATACATAAAAAGGATATCTTTATAGAAAGAGTCATGTTTCTAAGAAAAAACAATTAAGAAATCTCTATGAGGACAATATCGACTCCTTTTCTCCCTTCCTTAGATAGCGCACCCAAGGGGGTCTCTATGATGGCCGAGAACGAGAAGATAGAATATGAGATCTGAGAGATATGTTGTGTAATGACTCACTTTCAGTGTCCCCCAATTAAGGAAAGACCTTCAAGTTGAGAGCCATTACCTATATTCCCAAGGATCAAGATTTAGCAAATAATAAATAATAGCATATAATTTCAACTAATTTCAAATATTGTTTACAAAAGTGTAAGGAGAATCTTACATGAATTTTCAAATTGAAAACTATTGCATGTGATAATAAGTATCTAGATAATCCCCCTTTACTTATCTTTAGTGCCTTCAGGTAATTTCATTTGGTTTATCATGTCAGATATCTTCGTATCTGGCATTACGGTTGTGCTAAGCAATCTCAAAAGTCCAATTAAGATTCCCCTAAACCATTACTTCAGGTTGGTGCCATGCTCAATATCTATGATCTCAGTCAAATCTATGAGTATCATATGCACTAGATATGTCTTCCCTCTTTGGTCTAGGGTTCTCTAGTCCACCTCATTGGTATTGATCATTAGCTTTACAAGATCTAGCCACTCAGGCATAAACCAAACCCAAAATGGATTATGACATTCTCTTCATGGATCTCTAGTCATGAATTATCCTTACCTCATTCTCTATTTCTCATAAACAACCACTAGAGTCCTATAATGGGACCACCAACCCAAGCATGAGGCTTTACAAATACTATAATTCCTTACCTCTCCAGGATCTGGGACTCTCTCTCCTTTGTCAGATGGTAGGTACCTCATATCATATACACATATATGTAAAAATCCTCTTTATCCATCTCTAGGGTTTGGTCCTTACAATGACATCTAGGGTACAACAAGCCTCTAGAATCATGCATATAGCAACTCAACTCATTCTAATTAGGGTTTTGAAATAAAAGATTATAACTTAGTATGATATTAACAAACATAATCTGATCTAAATTATTATGATAAGCGAATATTTTCAATATGGTGATAATCTTAGTACTTGACACATGTTGGATAATAATGATCACCATTAAAGATTTTGAGTCATAAATATGATATTTGGAATTTGGACTAATCTGTTGTGTTCATTATGATCTTAAGTTGCATAACTTAGCATAGTTGTTCAAAATGGTCTAAAAATGTTAGCTTCATAATCATGGTTTTACGCGATGTCAATTATGGGTTAGTAACTTTGATAATGTATGGGGAGATGGAATTAGGGTTTGATACGTTTATTCCTTATCCAAAGCCAAGACAACGTGAAAATTTAGATAGACATACATTAGATTATAATGTTTTAGATATGGTGGTGAAACTTTATGATATACATATTTGTAGATAATGTTGGTTGATTTTTTTGAATGCTTGAATATTTGGATATATGCTTGAAGTACATATTACATGGTTTCTTCATGAAAGAAAAGGTACATTGTTACACCTGAACATATTTTCCTTATTGACTATTGTAGTTTCTGAAGTTCCCCAAATGGATTGCAATTCATTGTTTGGTTGTTGATTTACTTCCTACAGTCTATAAGCCCCTATGAGTATCATCTTATATATATAACTTGCTCCAGCCTTAGATAGCTATCTTTAGTGAGATAGATGAGGATGGGGAGAAAGAAGTCATTATGGCAATGACTGGTGATCAAGACCAAATAGGAAGATCACTACAGGCCTAGCTCAGAAAGTAAGGCTGATATAAAACCAAGACCGAAGGAAGGTTTTGAGAGTCCACTATAGAGACGAAACCGTAATGAGATGGTCCCCCATAAATGCTCCCCTAAAGAGAGAGAACACCACAGAGAGTGAGTGAATAAGGGTTGAGAAGTTAGAAAAGAAAATGCATATTCAATCATGTAACTATAATTGCTTCTATGGTTGTTTATGTTGTTACACCTAATTACACATATTTTGTTTGCACCCCATATACACAACATAGCAATCTGATCTGTGTTATGTGAGAGAGTCCCAAGATCCTAAAGAGGTAAGAAATGATAGTATGTTGTAAAGCCTCATGCTCATGTTGGTGGTTTCTTGCTAGGAATCTAGTGGTTGTTTATGAGAAAGAGAGAATGAGGTGAGGATAATTCATAAGTACAAATCCATGAAGAGAATGTCATAATCCATTTAGGGTTGGTTTTATGCCTGAGTGGATACATCTTGTAAAGTTGATGATCAATACCGACAAGGTATACTTGAGAACCCTAGACCAAAGAGGGAAGACAAATCTAGTGGATATGATACTCATAGAGTTGAGTAAGCTCATAGAGATTGAGCATGGTCACCCCTTGACTACGGCTTGGATGCAACCTTGGTGACCTTGGTGGTGGGTGGGCTTTGGCGGCATCCTCCAGGCTTGATGGAGATTCCTCCTCCAGGCTCTGGCGGCATCCTCCTGGCCCTGCAGGCAGTTCATCCCCAGACGTCATTCTCAGAAGTTCTTCTCCAGTTTGGGCGGGTGCTTGGAGATGGCGTTCGGTGCTGTTCGATGGATGGGTGACTCACCATCAGGCTACTCCAGTGTCTCCTGACAATGATGCCTCCCTCCTCAACCATGATGCCAGGCCCTCTTCTTCAGATTTGAGTAGTTCAGTCTGGAGATCAAGTTGACAGTCAGCGACGGGTCCTCGTCAATGACTCTATGGTGGTAGGGGGTTGATTCCACTCTCCCCCTATTGCGTGTGTTTCCTCTGTAGAAGAGCATTTGAATGCCTTCTAGGTGTTCGATGAAGTGCTTCTATGTAAGCAGGAGCCTCGTATGGGGTTGGTTTCAAGGGGGCAGATTAATTCTTCTTCTCTCCTTTGGATCCCTCCTGTTGCTATGTGTAGCTGAGCTCGCAGGGTCTAGGAATCTGATGAATTTCGACTATTGAAGAGGGGCTGGATACCTATCTGGATTTCAAATCTTCAAGAAATGAGTCAAATTCCAGTGGAGGAAGGGTAGTTATCTGGTTCAAGGATATTGTTCGATGGTCAGCTCATGGAAGGATCATGTTGAATTACTCTCCTGCATTTCAGTTGTTTGCTGACATGGGTTCATCCCTGGTCCTGGATGAAGCGCATTAGTACTCAGTAGTAAGGGGTTACTTGTTGGTTATTCTTGCTCATCCATATAGAGACTTGAAGGTTTTGAAGGTTTGGTGGCAAAAGATGATTCTTGTCTCTTCTTGAATATACTGACTGCTCCAGTAACTATGTTCAGCTTTTAGACTTCTAGGATGGCACATCTTGAAGGTGTTTTTATTGTTAGTTTTATATTGGTTGTGCTGGTTGTTGCTCCATAGTAATTGGTAGGAGTCTATTTCTCTTTGTAGCAGACGTAGCTTTCTTTTCCTCTTCCTTTCAGGAGGTCTTTATTAAGACCTTGTTTGTTTCTTTTTCGAATGTTTCATCCCTTTTTGTAAAGGGGGCGCAAAGCTTTGTACCCAAAATTTTTGGAAATATTATAACAACATGATTTTTGACAAAAAAAAAAAGATTGAGCATGGTACCATCCTCAAGTGATACCTTAGGGGAACCTCAATTGGACTTTTGAGATTGCTTAGCACAACCATAATGCAATATATGAAGATACCATACATGATCAAAGAAATTTCTAGAAGGCATTGAATCTAAGTATATAGAGATTATCTAGATACTTATTCTCACATGCAATAGTTTTCAAGTTGAAAATTCATGTAAGTGTCTCCTTACACTTTTGTAAATAATATTTGAAATTAAAGGAAATTATTTACTATTATTTGTAATTTGATAAATCTGGATTATTGGGAATATAGGTAATGTCTCTAACATTGAAGGCCTTTCATTAATTGGGGGAACTAAAAGTGAGGCCATTACATTTGTTATCAGAGCACCAAGTATTTCAAATAATATTTAATAGTTTATAATTTCAAGTAATCCATAAAAATATAAGGAAAATTATTAAGGCATGATCTGATGGTAATATTGTCTATAATGGATCATGGTTTTGGGGTTTGACAACATTTTCTTCGACACCATTAAGTTGGTATATGAGGACTCCCTTAGCCAATGTTATATCGGCCTGGCCAGAACCAAGGGGTTTCCTAAAGTAATGTTTCCTCGGAGTCTTCTCATCTCAAATTTCATCCAATTCTCATCCTATTTCTTAATAAACTGAAAAGGATACTTCCCTCCCCATATTAAGTTAGAGTTTTTAAGAAGAATTAGGATTAAGGTATCCTCTTCCAATTAATGTACATGTAATGTGGAAATAATGATAAAGTAAAGAAAAATGGTTTCATGGGTTTTTTCTTGTAAGGGTAAACCCTAGATAGAACTGGGGTCGGTTTAAGAAAATCTCTAAGTGGGTCAAGGTATATAAAAAAACACTAAGGTTTGGTGTGTAGTTCCTAACCCTAACCCTAAATCCTAATCTTGGGTAGTGGGAGTAGTGAGGGTAAAATAAAAACCCTACCCATATAAACCCTAAGAAAAGGAAAGAGGAAAGAGAAAATATTTTTGACTTTGGATACCCTAGTTCACCTATGCATGCAAGTACATGGAGTAAAGCATGCATGATACATGTGATGGTTTTGAACATACACGTGAAGCATAGGTAATAAAGGGTTACATAACAAGGAAAATATGAAAACTGTTAGTGCAACTATTAGGATTGGTGTCCCAACCTAGAGCGAGTCAACTCAAGAATGGGGAAATGATCTATGAGGAAGATAAAACCCTAAACTGTGAGGTCAGGATGTATCTCGAAATCCTAGCCTCCTTCGAATAGGCACCCTAATAGGAAATGTGTCTCCACACATTTACAAGTAGAAGGTATTCATGCACCTAAATGAAAGTGGGTGACATCTAGTTAGAAGAGGAATTGTTTTAAATTTAGTTCCTAATGTCATGTTAGAATATGTGGTATAAGTGTATATGATATGATCTATCTTTTACATGATGAGATATATGGGGGATAATGACCCTAGTAGGATTTGAGAATTTGAGTTTAGTTTAGAGGATTGACACAAGATTTGAGGATGCAAGTATGCGTGATTCTTTGAAATAAGATAAGCTAAGTAAGGATAGGATGTGAATCAAGAAGAGGCTCAAACTATTCTAAAATGGGGGACCCATAGTGTAAGGACCAATTATAGGGTTAACTATGGAGAAAGTGGGACCCAGAAGGAGAAGGTAAAGAACCTAAACTCTAAGATATGATAAATAAATGAAAATTTTTGTTGTCATATTTCCTAAACTAGAAAAACCCTGAGTGAATGAGTTGAGTTGCTATATGCATGATTCTAGAGGCTTGTTGTACCTTAGAAGTCCTTTGAAGGAATAAACCCTGGAGACAGAGAAAGAGGATTCTTACATATATATGTATATGATATGAGTACCTACCATCAAGGTGAGGGAGAGAGAGTCCCAAGATCCTAAAGAGGTAAGGAATGATAGTATGTTGTAAAGCCTCATGCTCAGGTTTTTGGTTCCTTGTGAGGACTATAATGGTTGTTTATGAGAAAGAGAGGATGATTTGAGGATAATTCATGAGTAGAGATCCATGAAGAGAATGTAATAATATGTTTTGGGTTCAGTTTATTCATGAGTGGCTAGATTTTGTGAAGATGATGATCAATACCAATGAGGTAGACCTGAGAACCCTAGACTAAAGAGTAAAGATAGATCTAATTCATACAATACTCATAGAGTTGAGTGAGCTCATAGAGATTGAACATGGGACCCCCCTCAAGTGATGGGTTAGGGGAACCTCGATTGAACTTTTTAGATGTCTTACACAACCATAATGTAAGATATGAAGATATAAAACATGATAAACCAAATGAAATTACATGACGGCATTAAATCTAAGTAGAGGGGGATTAACTATATACTTCTTCTCACATGCAATATCTTTTAGGTTGAAAATTCATGTAACAGTCCCCTTAAACTTTTGTAAACAATATTTGAAGTTAATGAAAATTTGTTATTATTATTTGTTATTTGTTTAATCTGCATCCTTGAGAATATTTGAGCTCTCAACTTGAACATCTTTCCTTATTTAGGAACGTTGAAAGTGAGGTCATTACATGTTGCCTTGTATTCATAGTAAAATATGCCCATTATTCCATTTTGGCCGCTTGGAATATGAAGAGTCATGGTAAGTCAAGTCTTGAATTCTCAAATACCGGGTATAATCGGTCAAGTCCCTTTTAAAGATTAAATTACTTATTTTAAAAGATTTCCAATTGATATCTTGATAGATTTTTGTGCATAGTCTAAGGGATTTAATTACATTTACTCCTCTTTATACCCGGTCAAGGGAGTACTCTTTGACAAATTTCATTCTTTACATCATTAGAAAATAGATTAAATCATTGCTTTACCTTCATTGAATTACTTTGACTTCTCATTAACTTCTTCGACTCTCTTTGCTATAGTTTTTCATTATAGTAATTTGAAGAAAATTTCAATCTCGTCATAAGTTCCAAAACACTCCAAAAGTATAGTTTTATTGTATATAATGACATTTCTTTTCAAATGCATGTTTAAATATTATGTTTCAAGTTTGTATGAAAAAGATAAAATTGTTTTGGTGTATCGATATTTATCAAGATTTAGTGGAACATCTACAGACCAGTCTAACAATTGGCATATCTATTTGACCGATTGGAAATTTGAAATATGTTTTTCCTTTAGATAAAGAATTATCTTTCTATCTCATATCTAATTTCAGGTTTCTATGCAAAACATATGGCCATTTTAGTATGGGATATATATTTTAGGCATTGTGGGGAGTTGTGCAAACATCTTCCCAAAGTATTTTTGAATATTCTCAATCTTTATAGTGAATGGGCCATTTTTTGCAAAATTCAAGAATATCCAATAAAAATTGTGATTCCATAGAGAAAAGATAAACTAAGTTAATTAAATCTAAAACTAGGGAATAATCAACAAAATACTTGTAAGGAATGATCTAAAGGATGTAAATAAAATGGATAAATATGCATTTATCACTTGTCCTATTGTAAATCCCTCACCCTCAAGCACACGAGTGGAGAAGTTCTTGTCAGATCCACATGCACACGTGCTTCCCTCCTAACTATCCAAAAATCAACACTATAATTGGGCCAAGTGACAATCTATCCTCGTGTTAATCTGTAAAAAACTTAACAAGTGCCTCTTTCTTAGTAGAAACTCTCACATGTCTAAGTACATCATAGAGAACATTCCAAAAAAGATCATGTCTATCAATTTTGCATGTATTTATGGATTTTCTTTCAAGTCGATAATTACTTCACAAAGTACTATGTAGTACATTTTTCTCATTTTCATCCACATCGAACGCCCAATGGTCTAAGTATTGACATATATTTACATGTATTATCCACTTCTGATTTCACTTTTTTTGGCATACATCATCCTTCATCTCTCAAAACCTTTAATTCCATATATGAGCTTTATATAATACAATCTACAAGAGTTTCTTAAAAGTACAAAACCAATTGTATTCTGTTAAATTCCATGTATCAACAATGCCACAATTGGTCATTTAATAATACAAACTTCTAAAATCTAACTTTACATAGTATTCATATTGCAGGTGTTATTTAGGTAATTCATAATATAATTACATATCCATCACTATTATGTAACATAGACAAATAAGATAATAAGTAGAAGCTTTGATGTATTAGTTCCAACTTGGTCATTCAATAATATGAATTTTTTGCTATGTATAATTGTATTAGTACTGATATGAAAAAGTTATAGTAGTAAATACACAGATGATGGTTACACATATATGCATACACTATTATGTTATTAAAATGGTTAACTACTACAGATATGTCATAGTCAGTTATTTTTTCAAGAGAAATTGATGTTGTTATCTTTAGTGTCGGTTCATTAAAGACAACTATCATGCTTTGACCAATTGAGAAACATGGACTGTGTTTTTCCATTGTCAGTCACTTCTCAAAGAAACTGACACGATATATCTCATGTGAAAATAGAATTTTGTGCAACATTTCACGTGGAATTTCATTTGCCTCTAGAAACCTATATTGTCGGTTTTTTTATTAAAGTCTGACTATATAAATAGGTGTAGATGCCATGTGCAGGGGAAATTTTCCCACCCCAAATTGGTGTTTGTCGTTGGTTGTATCTTCAAATGCTAACAAGAAAGATGTGTGTGCAATGTGTCCTAAAAAAAAGTTCCCACCCCACTTGGTACTTCTCATTAGTTATCCTAGTTAGGTTTCTATGGGTTGTGGGATTAGGCATCGGTTTGCTATAGACAACCAATGATAAAGACATCTTTTTACTGATGGTTGTTTGTCTACTACCGGCCACCTACACTACAACTCACTGATTAAGTAAATAACCAATGAGGTAGGTCTTACTTAAACCCAAAAAAAACTCTTTTCTCCTCTTTTCCCTACCTGTGTTTTTCTATAATATCAAGCTCTAATGATTTTCCAGTGACTTCCCCCTCTTCCGCCTCCACTACTGCTGCTACCCGACACGTCCACTGCCATCATTGATGCTCCATCGATGATTGTTGTCGCTGCTTCTTGCCACTGTTGCTGCTGCTCTTGCTGTCAGGGACTCTGTTGCTACCTCTACTATTTCTACTGTCTAGGGCTCTACTCCTGCTCTCTGCCACTACTGTCACTTCTAGCTGCTTCTTCACCATTGCTACTAGCTGCTTCTCTAGGACCGCTGCTCAAAGTCAATGACTATGTTGGTTTTCTCTCCTCTACTACAGTGAGGTAGGTCTTTCTCTACCTCTTTTTCGATGTGCAAGTATGAACAAAATCAAACTGTGAAATTTTGAATGGATCATTAAATCAGATATAGTTTTTTGGTAACTACAACTTGAATAACTGTAGTAATTATAGAGCTAATCATATGTTTTTATCCTAGATTTAATTATGACTATGATGAAAATGCATGTGCGTAACTATGTATGTAACTAGAATTGAAATTTATTTGTAAAACCTAATATTTTTTTGCCCTAGAAATCATTAGATTGTGTTGAATTATAAACCTAAAATTATTTATGATTATATATTTCATTACATTGTTATGAATTGTAAAGAGATTGTGATGAATTGTAAACCCTAAATACATATATGAGATATTTGATTAAAAGATTCTAAACCCTAATATGTAAACTATGTTGACGACCTAGAAATCTTTCTGAGAATTACTCATTAGGAGTAATCCTTAGATTGTCCCCAATTAGGGGATGTTCTTAAGCATTTCATCTACTTTAGGATGTATGTGTATAATGTGTGTTCAATTTCAATAAATGTTGACAACATTTCTCCTTTGGTTCTCTAGGTACATATGTAGGTGGGTATTTGCCCATCTACACTGGTGTACTAGGAGAACTGTGGGGAAATTCTTCCAAAATTTATTGAAATTGAACACACATTATACACTTACAAGTGAGATGAAGTTTTGAAATTAACATATTAGCTAGAACCTGATGAGATACACATCTCCCATCTGATCACAGAAATGGATCGATCATGGATCTCCAAACCATATTGTTTCACTCGAAAGTTTATTAATCGTCTTAATGAGTTTGTAAGATTTGCAGAGGAACATATAAAACAACCTAAAGATAGGTTCTATTCCCCCTATTGGAATTGTAGTAACAACCAGAAAGTTGATGATGTTGACATGAGCAAAGATCATGTCATGTGTAATGGGATTGTACAAGTCTATACATAATGCTAATGGCATGGAGAGATATATGGTGAGCTACTATAATGGTTAAAGAACCTAACATAGCCAAGTTAAGATATAATTGAGCATGCCATGACATTGTTAGGATTTCATATAGGCCTTTATGACCCTTACCTATAAATGGACATTTATAGCGTCTAAAATTGCTTTTAGACCATGACCAATACTCCAGTTGGTCCTATACATATGATCAAATATCAGGAACCTAGTATGAGATCAGTAGATGTTGGTAGTGGTATTTATGCTAAAGAAGAAATGGCTAATGATGTTAATTAGAATGAACCAATTCCAACATATATGGTTGATGTGATGCTAGGTAGTTACGGGGTAAATGTTACAAACCCACCTCCCAATTGTAGAAATGTTGTGCATGATGGTGAGATATAGTTATACTTAGGTTGTATTAAGTTTATGAAGTTGAGTACCATGTTGATATTGTAGACTTTGAAGGCTAACAATAGTTGGAGCAGAAAATACTTCACTTCTTTGTTGTCTATCTTGAAAGGAATTCTCCCTGATGGCAACGAGCTTCCAATCTCAACATATTAAATGAAAAAGATGTTGTGCCCAATGGGAATGGAGGCTAAGAAGATACATGCATGCCCGAATGACTATGTGTTGTTACAAAAGGACTATATCGATGTGAAAGAATGTCTGAAATGTGCGGCATCTAGGTACAAAAGGACGACATCGGGTAACACCAAAATAGGGTCCCCTACCAAGGTGATGTGGTATCTACCTATAATACCAAAATTTCAATTCTTGTTTGCTAATATTGTAGATGCATAAAATTTATCTTAGCATGTAGAGGTAAAGAAAAACAATGATAGTATGCTACTACATACGTCTAATTCCCAGTAATTGAAGGAGATTGATTTATTGTATCCTAAATTTGGCAAAGGAGTGAGGAATTTAAGAGTTAGACGACATACTAATGGTATGAATCCATATGGAACATTAAACATCGAACAATGCACATTGCTTGTCATGATTGTTGTATAAAATCTTCCTCCTCGGTTATGTTGTTTAGAATAAATACATCATGCTGTCATTGTTGATATCGGGCCCAAAAAACCTGGCATTGATATTGATCCTTACCTTGAACCTTTGATTGATGACCCAAGGAAACTATGGGGAGAAGGTGTGATGATTTATGATGCTTTGCACTGAGTGATGTTCAATTTATGTGCTATGTTGTTTTGCACTATTAATAAATCTCTTACTTATGGGAACTTGTCTGGCTACAACTTCAAAGGAACCAAGGCTTGTCGTATATGTGCATAAAATAAAGATTCTATCTGACTAAAACATGATGGTAAGACTGTATAGCTAGGTCAAAGAAGGTTTCTGCCAAAGGTACATCCTCAGCGAATGTTGTGCAAAACATTCAATAGATCAACTGAGGAATGGAGTGCCCCAAAATCTATGTTAGTGGAGGATGTTTATGCAAGAGTAAGAAACATTGTAAATCATTTTGGTAAGAGAACATGTACTACTCCCACAGATGAAAAGTCTTTATTCAAAAAGAGATCGATGTTCGGGGATCTTCCTTATTGGAGTTCTTTGACAGTTCAACATTATATCGATGTCATGCATGTTGAGAAAAATAATTGTGATAGCATTATTGGAACTCTGTTGAATAGACCCTGTAAAACTAAAGATAGCATCAAATCTCGAATTGACATACGTGAAAGGGTATAAGGAAAGAATTAACAAAAGAAGTTACCATGGGTTGCCACACATATCTACCTCCTTCTTATTATACCTTATGAGTGCTTGTGTAATGTTAAGGTACCACAGGGATAATCAACCAATATAGGTAGATTGGTATCAATGAAGAATCAAGCTCATAGGTCTTAAATTTCATGATTGTCACACTCTAATGCAACATATATTCCATGTGGCTATTCTATCTATCCTTACTAAGCATATATGTTAGCGATCAATAGGCTTTGCTTATTCTTCAACACTCTATGTACCAAAATAAATGATTATGAGATTCTAGATAATTTGCAAAGAGAAGTGGTCGTTACCTTGTGTCTACCTGAGCAATATCTTCCCCCTTCATTCTTTGATATCATGGTACATCTAGTTGTCCATTTGACTAGTGAATTGAAAATGGTGGGTCCAGTTTTCTTGCATTGGATGTATCTTTTAAGTGATACATGAGTATTTTTAAAGGTGGTGTTCTAAACCATTGTCAGCTTAAAGGGAGTATCATTGAGGGCTATATTTCTAGGGAGGTTATGGACTTTTGCAATGAATTTTTGAGTTGCAGCAAAAATCTTGCTAATACTGTCAACATGATGTTTATTCTAGCAAAGGTATTTCTGGAGAACGACATATAAATATCAATTGTGAGCAGTGTGAACAAGCACACTTGTATGTTTTATACGATGTTCATGATGTGTTTATTTATATTATCGAACACACCAACAAGCTCAACACAAGTTATCCCCGAGCCAGTTCAATGTGGCTTGCTAGAGAGCATAATTATACATTCATTAGGTGGTTTGAAAAGGAAGTAATTAATCAACTATCTCAAACACCAAAGAATGTTACAGAAACTATCAAATGGCTTGCATGTAAGACAAAGACCCATGTTGCATCTTATGAAAGTTTTAACTTAAATGTATTTTCATACTACTCAAAACATCAAGAAGATAGGAGAGTCATCCAAAAAAGTGGGGTCACCCTTCATGCGTCCTCATTATATATATGTAGTTACAAGGATAAGAGTCCACATGAAGGAAAGATGTCTTATAACAGTGTAGTTGAAAACATATGGGAAATTGACTATACAAATTTTAGAGTTCCACTATTTAGGTGTAAATGAGTTGATAACAAGAAAGGATTTTTCGTTGATGAACTCAATTTCATAATAGTGAATTTTGAGTGGACATGTGAGAAGGATGAAGCCTTCATTATGGCATCATAGGAAAATTGAGTATTCTATATTGACGATCCTACAAAAGAAAATTGGTCTGTCATTTTTCATGGGAAAAGTTAGTTCATTTTAGATCCTATTGATGAAGAACAGTACTATGACAAGTATAATGACTTTAGTCCATTATGTGCTAGTTTACCAACTATAAATATTAAATCTAACATTGATGACTATACATGTGAAGATCATACAGAAGGGATATTAGTTTAAGGTGTACAAGATGTACTATTTCATATGCTATTTGCACTAAATTACATGTTTATTTGTTCATATTGATCTGACCTTTTAATATGTGATCTGACTTGTCGTATATGATATAACTCTTTCATATATGATCTGAATTTTTATATGTGATCGGACTGGTCATGTGTTTACTTTTGATTTTATAGATGGCATTTGACCATGATCAATATGATCCTAAGCTCAGGAGCCTAAGCATGAGGATCGTACTGAGCATCCTGATCAGGGTACTGACGATGCTGATAAATCAAAATGTAAGAGAGGGATAACTTAGATTTTTCATTGTAGAAAATAGGGAGAGGAAGGGTATGGTTGAATTCAATGAAGTAGGAATGCCTATTACTAAGGAGTTTGTCAACTATAGTGGGGTCCTTGGTCGAAGCAAAGTGCCTCTCCTTGTTGATGATTGGAGACAAGTAAGTAACGCCAAGAAAGACCTCATATGAAGGGAGTTAGAGGTGAGAAAAATGCATTTATTATTTAATAGTGTTTTCCTATTATTAGTTTAACATTTCTAAATGGTATTAAATGTAGAACCTTTTTAGGAATGGTATGAGCTTGATGAAAACTTGCATTGCAAGTCTATTATATAGTTTATCGGGAGAAGACATAGAGATTAGTGGAAAATCCTCACAAGAGACGACATATTTGGAGACAAGAACGATTAGGAACCAACTCTAAAATGGAACTATATTGATAAAGATGATTGAAATGAGTTTGTTGAGTGGAGAAAAATAGATGCGTTCAAGGTATTGTACCAATTAAATTTTATTATTTCTTATGGTTACTTAACAATATTTATTATTGAATTAATTACATTTTTATGATTTCTTATGGTTACTTAATAATATTTAATGTTAGATTAATCAGACCATTCACAATGCTTAAAAAATAGGCATGACAAGAATGTGCACAACCACCAGTTAGGTTCAGGTGGTTATATTATATGCCGCAAGTTGAGAGAGAAAGAGAAAGAGAAAGGGATAGAGCAAAGGCCTTCGACTTCCACTCCTTCCACTATTGAGTCTTCTAGTGCTTCTGGACGGTTGCCTCACTATATTTTGTGGATAGATGCTAGGGAAAATAAAGCTAGAGAAATCCCCTTCCAAGAAACACAAGAGGTGTCTTTAAAAATGGTAAATTTCTTGGTCTCACAATATGTCTGTGTTATTTTTTCATTGGATTGTAAGTTTTAGCGATTAGTCAATTTTGATGATGAATAGATGGGTCTGGATGAGAAACAAAGGAGGGCAAGTTCACCCCTCAAGGAACACAAGATGAATTGATGGTTGGTTTGGGGATGAAAGAGCATCCTAGACGTGTTAGGACTGATGGAGATGGGTGTGGGATAAAATATTTTTTGGCACATCCCAGCAAAAGCACAAATTTGTCAAGAAAGGGGAAGTGGATGCCGATTACGAGTAGAAAATGATGGCAGTAGCCCTGGAGAATTATAGGGCTTCTCAGGCGGTGCAAGCTTCTCCAACCGTAATGGACCATGTACATCATCCCACACCCATGAAGTACATTGTGAGTAGTCCTTCAAATCTGTATGGAATAGCCAGGGTAAAATTCAATTTAAATCTATTCATATATATGTTGTGATAAAATAATTCCTAAAGTGAATATATATGTTTGCTAATTTAAATTTTGTGTTTCACAAATTTGTAGGTGGTCAGAAAATGTCATGTTGTCATTGATGTTCCATCATACAACATTATGGCAGATGTTGAGGCTTTTATCGCCCATGTGGTTCACGGTATTCCACTTACCGCTGATCGCATTGGTGTGAGAGTCATACATGTCTTTCTGACAATGAGGAACACACCTCTCCCATACGAGCACCTGGATGCCACCACGGTCGGAGAGGTATAAGGAGGCTTTACTGGGTGGCCTAATGACTCATTATATATCTTTAGGTATGACAAATGTATATTGAAATTTATATAAATAATCCAAAGCTAATCTGAGAATACATGCCTGCAGCCCATAGTAGCTAAGAAGCCCCATAGGATTCTGAAGCCTCTAGCCCCACATTTTATTTCATAGGAGTTGTTTGACTCCTTACGCCCTAACTACAAGATATTGACAAGATGGTTAAACATGATAGACCAATCAGATACCATGGTGATCAGCCTTCAGGAGGAGATCATAGGTATACAACATGATACTATTATAGTGTTGATAGATGTTTCTGAGCTATTATAGTATGAATAGTTGAACAGATCAGTGATAGAACTTTGGATATGGTGAATCTGAATACCATGTCATATGTGAAGAATTGTTTAATTATTTCTCATACATTAATTGATTTTAGAATAGCAAATCGGGCATTTCTAATGCCATCATTCATTATCGATGTACTTAGAGCTATTAGTGACGTAAAAGTTTATATGAGTACCATGATGAAATTTTTTTGTGCTTCCAAGGTTGTGATCCTTGATCCCTTCAATGTTGTGTAAGTTTTGGGCTTTTTGTTTATGTGTCTAAAGGATGAATACAATTTGTTGTGGAATTTAATTTTTATTTTATTCACTAAGAAATTAGCATTGGAAGTTGTTAGTGATTGTTCCCAGGACTTAACTTTGTATTTCTTTGATCCTTAGGGTGTAAAACTGACACCAAAGGAGGGAAACCCAATGAGAATGGTAATTCACACATATGTATGGTTTTACTAGATCAACATATTTGTTAATGTTTGCATCATATGATAGTTTGATAATGCAACATATCTATTAATTTAACTTATAGGGGTGTGAAAGCATTCTGTAGCGGTAGAGGGAAAGTAGATATGAAAAATAAATTAGTAACCTGGAAGAGTCTTGATGTAGTCTTCTCATTCCAATTTCATATAAATGGCCAACTCTGCTTAATTGTATTTATCAACATAATTGTAAATCTACAGACCCCTATACAAGAGAATGGTTGGACATTAACATATTACATGATGTGGTACATGCAGATGATTTTCATGCACGTGTAACAAGTCAAATGTATAGAGAAGGTGATATTATTAGTGTTGGATCATATTTATGATGTAGTCTCAAACAATCAAATCTAATTAGAATTAAGTCTCATTCTTTTTACAATATTTTGACACTATTGAACCCCATACATTGGAGCAGTTGAATGGCCTGTGCAAATAGCAGGCAGATGGCTTCATCAAACATGTGGATTCGAATGAAGAATGGGAGGGTTGATATTTTTGTAATTCAAACTTTGATGTCAAATTTTTGTTTGTTATATTATTACACATTGTTGAATTAAAATCTTAGATGGCAGCTGATGTTGATATGTATTTGTGTGTGAATTGAATGTGAAATGCATATGTGTGTGAATTGAATGTGAAGTACATGAGGATGAGAATCATGTGTATTTTTTCATATGTCTGAAATTGAATGTGTTGCTAAAACATGAATCAATTGAGTTGTGAGTTCATGGATATGTGTGTGCATTTGAAGTGAAACATGATAGAATGTTGATGTTTGTTGGCATGTTTGTGCCTATTGTATCAAATGCATTGTGATATTTTCTAGATATGTCTTTTTCTTGCAAGTTTTGAGGCCTATTGTTAAGTTGTGATGCTTTTAGTGGCCTGTAGTTCTTTAGAACTTTCAATTTTGAAGAACTGTAGCCAGCAGACAGGTGAGCAGTCACATAGCAAGTCTGCAGACCTGATATATATAAAAAATAGACATTTCTCATTGGTTATTTCAAAATAAATGATTACATACGATTTCATTATCGGTTATGTATGATAAATTGATGAGGTATAGCTAAAATTTTCACTAATAAAACCATCATCATGATATTCAACGTTGGTTATGTCTCATTACACAATCGACCAGGAACTGTCCATGCAAACCATTTTTGTTGCATAGTTAGTTTAAAGGCCTCGATCAGTGTTCACATAATTGATGAAGAAAGGTCAAAGGAGACCCAAAAATATGTCACCCTCTGAGTTTTAAGTTTTTATTTTTGGTGTAACATTGACCCGACAATAAAAATTATTATTATTGGTTTCCCTTTCTGAAAAGAAATGATTTGATTTTTAGTGTCGCCCACATGGTCGTCGATTTTTAATTGACACTGTCTGCTTCAAATGATTGACACTATATCTCATTTATGTAATAATGGTTTATTAATACAACTAGTTGAATAGGAAAGGTAAATGATAGAGAAAGGATCAACGAACAAAATCAAATGACCTAGTTAGGGGAGAAACATGTAGGTAGAGGTTTCCTACATTTTGTTTAGGCATATAAACTAAAAGCTATCAGACACGCATTAACAATCATCTCTTATGTAATGGCTCCCAATTCATACAATTCATAGCTCCTACTAGCTACTTGCATGCACTCACAATACACTAGAGGAAGAGGGCATGTTGATTACACATATGAGCAACAATTGCTCATTGTACACATAGATTTTCCAAGTAAAATATATGTTCTTGGGCTGCTAGACAAACAATTGTTTCTTCCCTATTTGTTTATTTATTTCTAGAATCATACTTCATTTCCTTTTTATGCTCCCCTAGCTAAGTATCTTCCCTTTTCCTTCATTATGTGAGAAGCAAGAAACAACTCAAGATTCTCATATACATAAAATTGATTTGATTTATAAGATAAGTTTGACAAATTGTAATGTATTATTTAGTTTTTGGTATTAATTTAGGTGAATACGGTTTAGGATAAGTTATTATGAAAACATTAAGGAGGTGGTTTAAATTATGAGAGGGCACATTATTGAGATTTTTTTCTCCAATGTTTCTAGATTTCCAAGAGTATACCTTTTTACTCATATTATAAATATTGTTTGGTTACCACACTCATTTACTAAGAGAGAAATGTATATCTTCTTTTTCTATTTCACCTACAATAAGCTTCATTGTAAAATATGTATTTATGTCCTGGGTGTTGTCAGTGTCTTTTGATGTTGAGAACCATATTTACCGTTTATTGAATGGAGAGTACACCAATAGAAAAGGAACTAATTCACAGAATATCCAATTAGAAATTGTTTGTAAAATAACTAATTTTAATTCATTATTTTCAGCTCTATTAAAACCTACTTACATGTTTTAATTTTGTGAAACAACCATACAAGTGCAATGATTGAAATAACCAGATGTTGGATGGAAAATTGAGGTAGAACATGACAAGTATCCAATACTATATATTCACAATTCATTTCTTGATGAGTCATTTAGAAGAATTCACGTAGGCCAATATTGTTTTTCAATGGATCTGTTTAGCAAACCTCCAAAGTATGCTTATTTTTCTACTAATAAATGACCTACTTTTTTCAAGTTATAAGGCATGCTAAAATTAACATTGTTGTTTGACTGTATTTTTTGGTTATGATAACATCCAAGCATGCAAATAAATAGTATATTGATGTAGCCCTCGATTTGGCCTCTAGATTGGGTCTTTTTTCCTCATGTTCACATCAAGATGTTTCATATATGCATGATATTCCCCAACAAATGATATTATTATCAAATGTAGTTATGGATGCTTTTTGCAAGCTTCTAAGGTACTCTAAAGGATATTTGACGAGGAGAAGAGAGAGATGATTTGAAATATTTCACCAATCATGGAGGATACCAATAAGTCATTGAAGTCCATTCCAACCTTTCCCAATCTTCAAAAATATCATTAAAGCAAAATATCCATAGTTTATCGAGTTTTAAACTTAAAGCACAACAAATCACACCTTGAATGGTCGTTCTATTCTTAGCATGGTTGTGGAAAAGAAAAAAATGCAACCCTCAAATCCATTACATTTTATAATGCATCCCTCATTCACCACGGTTGTTCTCGTTAGAATGATGGTGGCAAAATCCCAGGAACCGTCATTTTTGCACACAAAAATGTCCCAAAATGATTAGCATTGTCATTGTGCCCATCACATAAAAATATCTTTCCATCACTAGAGTGGTGATTCTAACTACCTCAAAAAATAATCATAAAGTTTCCCATGATCTAACCCATTTGACCCATCTTTTATTCAATTTTCCTTCCATCTCTCGCACCAAAATCCTACTTTTTAGGGTTTTGGTCAATTCTGCTCCACTTTGAATGACATTCTACCTTGGAGGAGGTAGGAGGACGTCCTTGATTCTGTTAGAGAAGGAGTCATCTGCATGAAGCTTCATTCATTCTCTTCCTCTTAACTTCTCAACTTATAAATTTTCCTTTGTCATGAGTAGCTAAGCCCTCTTTTCGTTGTTGGGGGGGGATAAAATGTGACTTTGATGTTATTTTGGAGAGATATAGATGTAAATTATATATTTTTGTTTATAAATGTTATCTATTTTGTTCTATCTCATTTCCCTTCTCTGCTAGGGTGATTGATGTTTGAGACCACCAAATCATAGGAGAATGGCCTACATGTGGCTATTCGGGGAAAAGCTCCTAGTCCAACTAGTGGGTCCTTAGGTAGCTACCTCTCTTCCAAGAAATCCTTCTATGCTTATAACCTAGGTATGCAATCTAAGTAGCTTGTAGTACGACACTTGATGTACTTCTACATCCCAGCTTTAGGTCTTCTTCTTGTCCATTTTATACCTTAATCACATCTAAACATGTTAGAATGCACATTACTTCCCTGAATATGTGTATTACTATCATATGTACTTATTGGCTTTCTTCACATGTTTTTCATGTGCTTTAATGGATGAGAGAGAAGGACAATGATTTAATGGTTCCTCACAGGGGTAATCCAAGTGGAAAAGCAAAATATCAAGTTCATCAACATGGTGGTGCTAGCTAGAATGGTCGTGCCAACAAAACTCCAACATGGTTGTGCCAACCAAAATGGCCATGCTACCAAAGCTCAAGAAGCCTATGTCAGGAAGAATGACCACAACCCAAGTCCCCCATCATGGTTGTGCTACCTAGTATTATCATTCTACTTCATTGTCACCATAGTTGTATTGCCCAACATGACCATTCTATCGACCCTTCAAAACCTCAAATTAACCTTATATTTTGCTCCTTTAGCATGTGTGTTCCTCATCAACATGACAATTCTATACTCCCCCCACCACGGTAATTCTACTTAGAATGGTCACTCTACCAGCAAAACCCTAGAGATGTCTACACTATTTTCTTTTTTTCCCCCACTTAAGCCTAAGCTTCTCTAGCCTTTATATATACATGGTTGGTGAATGGGAGATAATGTTCGGAAATATGGCATCAATAAGGCAGCAAAAAAGAATTTGAACTCCCATATTCCCCTTTAAACTGTTGGTCGCATCAACAACTATATAATGGAAAGGATGGTTAACAAGTTTATATCTGGTCCTAGATCTAGTCCAATGACAATCCCCTTGTAGTAGTGTGTGCCTTTCTTCAAGTTGCACCCAGACAACGTCAACAACAACCTCCTATTCTATCACCATGGACAACAGTTGACCTCATCCTCCTAGCGGTAGGCAACAACCTCCTCACCTCCATAGTAGTCCACACGAACCAGTAGGTACTCCTGTCATCCTAGAAGAACAAACTAGAATGAGTCATACCTTCTACTCAATGTTCTAGAACCAACTTGCTTTCCCATAATTATCTCTCCCTTTTTATCCATCACTTTTACGGGTATGACTTTCTCGAGTTCTCTCGGTTACCACAACCAGAGAAGAGAACAATTGTCAGAGTGATTGATGTGTCTCTAGAAATACTCGATTACCCCTCTATTTATAGGAGGGTCAAGTTTAGGAGTTCTAGTGAGAGCAGGAGTTTAAGGGGATGGGATTTCATGAATTCTTATAACATGTGAATGACAAAATGATCAGTTCAATGGTGAATCGATTGGTTTTCATGTGAGTGGATCGGTTCAACCATTGAACTAGTTGTTTCAACATGTTTTCCAATTGCAATTGTATTGGAATTTAATATTTAATTAATGCACAACATGATGTCAACAATAATCCTTGATTCAATCAAATTGATCAACCAAAGGTAAGTTGACAAGATGAACCATTCGGTTCATGCACCTGAGCCAATCAGTTCACTTCCTAAACTGGTCTTCTCATGGACCACATTTCCAAAGTTGGTTTAGTTTACCTGACACTTGAATTAATTGGTTCAATCACTTGAACCAGTCAGTTCATAGTCCAGTCAGTCAACATTTAACCATTGTTGTTCGAATTGAATACCTAACACTTAATTAATCAAGTTTAAATTTCATTCATGAATAAACTCCTATTCCAAGTATATCCTATGTGTGTGACCCTGTAGGCTCTGGAAGGCACTGTCTATAACTAGTTTATGGCATCACAAGAAATGATTGGCATCTAAAAAGACATCATTCCTACCCAAGTAATCATAAAGTTGGAGAACAACTTTCAATCTACAATCCATGATTGGTGTTATAATTATTGTTTAATTCCTCTCATTGATATACTGATTGAACACATGGCATGGATTCGTCATCCTCTCAACGTTCAATCTATGTTCCTTGAACTAGAGTAAACTGTCTGAGATATATGTGGATTCAATATCAAATATTGATTCAGTTGTGCATGTACATGTTGTTCTCAGTCTCGCTTATCAAGTGGCATGGATATCAGGATATTTTAGGGGGGGTAATCCCATCTACATAATTCACAATCATCCCCATGTGTTATGATGCACCCAAGAACCACCTTTATGGCAACACTTATTCATGGTAATGTTGGATGAAGTCTAAGTACATCAAATGACATGTGATGAGTGTAGTGATTTCACATCTAAGAACTACAACCACCACCATCAGTTCGAGAGATGATTCTGACTACCAATCATGGCTTCCATGTGTCACTCTCAAGGTGGGTATGTTCGATACACTATTCTCCAACAAGTATCTATGTTCTTGGTTTGATATCATATATCAACACTAATTAGATTTTGTCATCAACCAACACACACTCTAGTCTTATGTTAACTTCTATCTATTAGCCTTTTATAGTAAAAACTAACTAGGGACATGATAAGAATTTATATACTCTTGACATCTGTATGATCTCATTATTCAGATTCTCAACCTAAAGAAATATGTCATTGAGTAATATCATTATTTAAATATTTTTTATTTTTCATCATTATCTCATAACTTAATAAAACCGAATAAAGTGGAAGCCTTTACTATTAATCAAATTGTTTACTCAATATTCCATTACAATCATCATATGATTGGCTCTCTGGGTATACATACCAACAGACTCCCACTTGTACTTAGAGACAATTACTCATGAATCTTATTCTAAATGATCTTAAAACATGTCCATCATGATATTGTTGTGCAAGTGCAAATCTAGTCAGTGAGTGATAACATCCAATTCTTTTGATATTTGTATGCTCATTTTACTATTATTATGTCACCTTAATGATGTTTTATCTAGATGGTTTTTATCATTCTAACCGAACTTCCAAGACTCAACACTCTTCCTATAATTAGAATATATTGTACCACCCAGCATATAATGACACCTAAAGCAAGGAAATCACCACAGTTGTGATATTCAATGGTTGATGAGAGTCACCACAGATCAACGATCAATGATTGTTCCTTGACTGGACACCTCAACAAATGATGAGTCTTGCACCATGTTGATGGTTGTTGACCCCCAACTCACCTACCATCGAAGAAGGACACACCCTCAGTGACGGATGAACACCAATTACTTAGCGACCAACGTACCTTATGATTCCTCTATAGTCGTTGAGCTTGAACTCGATGTGATATATGAAACTCCCTACCTCAACGACTGCAACTACCAATCACCCTAAACGGTCGCTACAGTCCTTTCACCCTCTGTGACAGATGGAATACTTAAGTCGGTTAGCAGAGATAATAAATAAACATGCACTTTGTCCATGAAGGGGGTTGCAATATTAAGGAGACGACGAAGTGCTACCGCACTCCATAATCACCCGTCATCCTCTCCATTAATCTTGGATCTCCTAAGATGAGAGTTGGAGGAGAGAGAAGATATGTAATTCCCGGGCCCACTGCCCAAGGCTCTAGTAGAGTTTCAGGAATGACGACTGTCCCCACAGACCACCACTAGCCTTAACTGTGCACTTTGTCCACACTGACGCGCAAGCCAGGATCAACTTCCCGACTGGTCACCCATCCTAGTACTACTCCAAGCTAAGCACGCTTAACTATGGAGTTCTTTAGTGATGGGATCCCGGAAAAGGAGGTGCACCTTGGTGATATGGGTAGTTCAATCATTCCTTTTAAGATCATGTTATCCGAGGCCTCAAATCCTAGGATGTTACAATCTCCCCCACTTAAACTTTTGACGTCCTCGTCAAGGCTCAACTATATGGCCTCATAATCTGACCCCATTTCAGTGAAGACCCACAATGGCCCATGGACACCCAGCTCCCGTTCACGGAATACCAGCGCAAGGTTGGCTACATCAACCATGGACATCCCTTTCCTACATGCCTGGACCGCACGGCTCAAGACTGGCATGCCACATGCCCATGCGGGCCCCACCTACTGGAGGAGTTATGGCTCTGATACCATTTGTAATGCTCGGACCCACTGCCCAAGGCTTTAGTAGAGTTTCAGGAATGACGATTGTCCCCACAGACCACCACTAGCCTTAACTACGCACTTTGTCCACACTGACGCTGTTATGACCCACTCTATGATTAACTAATAAATACCTCGAATTACGTGAAACACCTTGATTAGTGTTGAGTATCAAATTAAACATCATGGATAATCAAGATAAGCTAAGATGCGAATTAATAGCTAAGATTGAATCACCTGAGGCAATTAATAATGTCAATGTTGATTATTTAGTACATTAAGTTGAATCAAGCAATCACAGTTGTAATTAGAGCTTTGATCCAATAGAATTGTCCATTTAGCATGTTTTGCACTATGAGGTTATAGAGAATTCCGTGCTTAAACCGTTGCAAGAAAAATCACTCAAAACTGACTTCCGAGTTAAAAGATATGGACATTTGAGTGTTTAGGGACCTAGTTGTAAATATTGGAAGTATATGGGAAATTTGCATTCCGCCCCCTAGCCCTTTCTCCCTTATTTCCTTCTTTCCCGATAGAACTGAACTACCGCTTGAAAGCGGCACTCAGACCAGCTGCTAGCCTGACCGGCCGCAGCAGAGGAGAATTTAGGGGCGATTTCTTGAGCCCAAAGCTCCGAAGCAGCCGCACCATCTCCTTCTTCTTCCTCTACCCTTCCCCTTCCTCCTTCCTCGCCCAACCACCTGCGCCCCCAACCTTCTGCTAGGGCACCGACCTGCAGGGCTGCGGCCAGCATCTGCAGTGCGGCCAGGAGCCACCTTGGGCGCGAGGAGCAGCACCAAATCGGTGCCCTTGAGCTCGTCCGGGGTTCCTAAGCAAGAATTTGTAGCTGCTAGCCTCCGATTCAGCCGTAGCTGAGCTCCCCTTCAACCTGTTCGTGGAAAACGACTGCTTCGTGCAGCAGGTTCTAAGTCAAGAACAGACTGGGCGCATGAAACAGCGAGCTAAGGCCAGCTCCGAGCTTGACTATGAGGTTAGGATCCAAATCCGCATCCATTAGTTCATTTTAGAAATCAATTGAAGCTTAATTAGATTTACAGCTAGATCAGTTTTTAATCGGCAGAGTTATACAATGATTCGGCCGAGTTTCTTTATTAGGATTGACGATCAGCGTTTTGATCGGCCGAATTGGGTGAGATTCGGCTGAGTTTCTTTTATAGGAAATCGATCAGGGCTTGGATCGGACGAGTTGCTTAGAGTTGATCGACCGAGTTGTCAGCCGATCGGCCGAGTTCCCAGTTTGGTCGGCCGAGTTCTAGAAGGGTGAGTAGTAGTTCATTTAGAAATCATTATTTAACTCAATTTAAATGCTTAATTACTTCTGTATCAGATAGTATAACTTTTAAACAGCGTAGTACATACAATAGAGTATGTTAGTTTCATTGGAACTTGAAATACCTAATATGCTTAGCGAAAACGATGAAATTTCCTGTATTATACTTGCAATGTATTTGCTGATTTAAAAATAGATGTTTAGCATCGAAAGTGGATAAATGATACTGAATCATGTTTAATAATGATAAAGGATATATATTTGCTTCATGTGTTATTCAGATTGTTCATTATGCATGTAA
Source organism: Alisma plantago-aquatica (assembly GCA_963693085.1). Taxonomy (NCBI): domain Eukaryota; kingdom Viridiplantae; phylum Streptophyta; class Magnoliopsida; order Alismatales; family Alismataceae; genus Alisma; species Alisma plantago-aquatica. The sequence goes on from OY856412.1 coordinate 1,260,749,538, forward strand.
TGTGATATTCCTGTTTAAATGTTTATTTGTTAATTAATTAATAGACCTAAGTGCCCTAATACCGTAGAACCCCTAAAGGAAGGTCTGTTACTTAGGGGTGAAACTCGTGTCCAACATCAACCGGTTGAGTAATTCTGGTGGCACGAGGAGAGAAAGAAAGGCAGTGTCTAACAACAATCGTGCGTGTGTCACGATGGCACTGGGAAAAAGAAAAAGAAAACACAGTTATCTAACACCATTCGTGCGTGTGTCACGAAGGTAACCCTGTGACCCTCCGCCGGTGTACTCAGGTTAAAGGAGGAGTTGGGTGCACTCAGAGTAGTGCTTTGAGGCCGTAGAGCCTATGTTTCTGGCCGGAGAGCCAGGGGTCCTGTAGCAGAGCAGGGCTGGCGTCAGACTTAGCATTTCCCGGGTGTGTCGCTAAGTCTTGTACGGTGGGGTCGTAGCATGAATTTGTTACGAAACTTTATATGCAGAGTACACTGCATATATTTAGGGCATAATAATAAAATGGATAAATAATCAAGTAGGTTCAAAGTAAATTTATATAACTGTTTATTTACCCGAAATACCTGTTGATGCTTAGAAGTGTGGTTATTATCTGTATATTTTCTATGCTAATAGAACTGCCCTGCTTGAACTGTATATTTATTAATTTCAATTTATAAACCTGATGAGTTGTTTAGTGATAGCTAACTGAAATGCTATTCACTGAGCGAGTAGGCTCATACCTCTACTCAAAACATTTTCAGGTTATCATCAGCAGCAGGAAATCAGAAGGATCGATTTATCCTACGCCTAGTCGATAGAAGGTTCGTAGTTAGTAGTTAGAGGTCTATTAGTCCTTTCCCCTCGATCTTTGGGACAAGGTGTGAGTGAGAGAGAGAATGTGTATAAAGATGTAAATTATCTGTTATGCTTTATTTTATGTCGGACAAAATGTAATATGCTGTAGACTCTGTTATATTGCTAGTCAGATAATAAAGATGCTTCCGCAATTTGTTTAGTTTCTTTTTACAGCATAATTCAGATTATCCTATTAATCTCTTTAAAAAGTTTTAAAAAGCGTAGAGTGGTTGGCTTTTTTGTAAATCCCATCCTGTCGCGTCCTAATCTCGTGGTTTGTGTTTAATGTGAGATTGGGGCGTGACAATTTTTTGGTATCAGAGCTTTGGTTTGAGTACTTAGTTACTCAAGATCAGGGGACGATAAGAGACCAATAGGATTAAGGTTTAGGTGTCTTTCTCCTATCTGTAATTTTCTAACAGGAAGTGTTCTGTTATACTATTGCAGATAGCAGGAAGAGGATGTGGTCACGAGAATCAAGTAATGAGCTTAAGATAAGTAGTTAAGAATCATTAGGGTCAAAAGATAAGGTTATAAGTAAGATGAATAATGAATGATGTGTTTTAGCTCTGGAAGGTCTGAGTGTTTAGATACCCTGGCCAGGTGTCTGAATACTTAGATTGACTAGTATCAAGCTACTTTGTCTGTTCTTCTCTGGATGCCCTGGCCAGGTATGCAGAGGAAGGATAAGCTAGAGAGAAAACCCTAGAAATCTTAGGGTTAAGAGATCAGAAATTAATGTAGGAGTAAGAGATTAAATAAAGGATGTGATATAACTCCTACTTTATATTGCATGTATAAATGAGTTGCCCTAGGTGGATATTCATTCCACATGTTTAAGATTAATAGGGGTAGATTAATCCCGAGTAGCTCTTGGCTTCAGGACTACAGGTTCGGCCTGGTCCGGCTGGCACGATGCGTTACTGGGATTTAATGACTCCTATTAACAGTAAAATAAGAATATACTCTGGATGATTTAGACCCATAACATAGTGATAATGTATATACACTTGGATGTTTTAACTATGATAAGAAGTCTAAATGTTCTTTTGTCTTGAGAATTAGGGTTTGAGAAGCATAGACCCTAATTGGCCCAAATTAGGATTCAAATGACATATGCATACAGAATTTGATAAACAAGATGCCTCACTAAATGATTTTTAGTATTTTATGTGTAACTCTGATTTGGCTAAAATTGGGATATGATTTGGATATATAAAATTTAGACAACATTGGAAAATATCAGAATTTTTGAATAATGTTCTGACTTGTTTATCGGCCGAGTTTCAAACTCGACCGATCACATTTTTTGAATGATATAGCAGCGTGGTAATTGAATGTTATCTTTTTATCGGTATATCAAAATGATCTCAAATTTTAACTGTGCTTGAAAAACATAATTTTAGACACTCTTTTAAATTGTCATAATTTTTGGATGACTTTTGACCTCTACAGTAAGGGTGTCGGCTGAGTTTGTAACTCAGCCGAACCTGCTGCAGACTGCAATATAGCAGTGCACTGTTTCATTTTTAATTAATTATTGGTAACTTGAAATGATCTGAAATTTTTACTGGAGGTCTGAAACTTCATTAGGAGGAACAACATATAAAATTTCCAGAATTTTTGGAGCTTCTGTTAGCCATTTAATAAACGAATTACAGAAACTATTGTGAAAACTGAATTTTCAGCCAATGTGATTAAAGTTGAGTGTTGGATTAATATGTTATTGACCCAAGCAACTCAAATTGATTTATATAACCGACCACACACACACAATAATGCTATGTTATTAATAAGGATCAAACCCTAGAATGATTAAAGTTGTAGTAAATTAAGGGATATCATTAGTGATGTAACCTTGAATACTAGTAACTTTGTAAAATAAGATCTTGAGATTTGTTCCATGAAAAGTAAACTGGCTTTGATAGTGATCTAAAGTTTTGAAGTAGATAATCTGATCAGTACATGAACAACATGAATGATTTAGAGAAAAGAGTAAAACATAAACCTAAAATGTAACAATAAGTAAGTAGCATAGAAAGCGGAGAATTATCCGATATATACTCTAAAGATAGCTGATGTAGTTCATGTTTTTAAGATATGGTGTCACTATCCTTATGATGTGACAATAGATTATCACCCTGGTAAAGAGAATGTGGTGGCTGATGCTTTCAGAAGAAAGTCAAGTTCAACAACTAATGCATTCTCTATGGCAGGTTTCAATAGAGACCTGTTAGTAGAAATGTGGAAGCTGAACTTAGGCTTAGGGGTGACAACACAAAGTGATTTGATTGTATAGATGTAAGTTAAGCCTACTTCTTATGATCAAATCAAGGAACTAAAAAAGGGTGATAGTGAACTAAGCCAGACCATGCATGACATGATAGGAGGAAAAGAGACTAAAGTTTAAGTTTTTAGATGATAAGGTGTTGTATTAGCATGACATGTTGTGTGTACCTTGAGATAGAGTAAAATTATTTTAAGGGGAAAAGGCTGAAAGAAAAGATTCTTTTGGAAGTGTATGTATTGATGTATGCTATGCTAGCAGGAAACACTAAGATGTATATAAATTCCGAGTAGTTGAAACGAATGGTCAGATATGCAGAAGGATGTAGCTAAGTATGTGGTTAAAAGTAAGTGTATACCAGTAGGTTAAAGTTGAACCCTAGAAAATCTATAGCTACCTTGTAATCTTTTTCTATGCCTGAATAGGAGTGGGAATTTATCACAATGGATTTTGTGGTAAGATTACCCATGACACCTAGAGGTTGTGACTCGATATGAATAATTGTGGATAGACTAATTTAGCCTGCTCACTTTCTTCATATTAAGTCAACCTTTGATGTCTCGAGACTTGACTAAGATATACATGGATAAAATAATTAGGTTGCCTGGTAATCTAGTTTCAATCATATCATATTGAGTTTACAAATACACAACTGATAATGGTACGGTTTGAGTATGAACCCAGAAAACACAAATTTGGTAAATCATCAGGTGCATGATTTCAAGATAGTAAGATAGCATTAAAATATGTAAATAAATCTAGTTGCATATTTCCTGTTATGTTAATGTGTGTGACTTAACATTTACATGAATTGGCGCATTTCTCTGAGGTATCATTAGAAATTCTCAAGTACTATTAAATATTTGTGATATGATACATAAATAACTCTTAATTGAGTTATGTGATCCATAAACTAGGATTTGGGGTTAATATGCACGTACTTCGAGGAATTTCAGATAATTGATAAATATTACAGATGGTTTCTTATAGGTGAAGTAAATTACACTTATTGGTGTAATAAGATGTTCAATTGCATGAAATTCAGTATGTATGTGCCAAAATTGATTGAGTTTGAAATATTTATGAATTTTTAATCTGTCTGCATGCAGGATATAAACATTACTCAGTAATTACAATGATTTGAAATATACTGCTCTGCCAGTTCCGGAATAATACTGTATTGTGATTTGAATTGCAATCAAACAGATGAGATAATGGAAACCCTAAGAGTAGGGTGTTGCCATGTGATTAGTGAATGAGATAACCCTAAGAGTAGGGTGTTGGCATGTGATGAATGAACAAGGCAAATGAAACCCTAAGGACAGGGTGTACGATGAATCAAGTATTTTTGATATCAATTTTCATTATGAAATGTGATGATGTTTAACAGTTAAATTGCATGATTTTATTTTAGTACCAGATTGACATGCATTCTGTTTATTTAAGAATTTTAGTTTGTTTGCATGTATAGTATAATAATTTCTTGGTAATTACCATAATTTGAGATACTGTTATAACAGTTCTGGAAAGACAATGTTTTGTGGGTCGATCTGGAATCAGATCAGATGTGTCCTAGGTTAATGGACCTATACAGATGATTGATCAGAGGATCAAGAAACTCACAAATTATGAGATACCATTAGTGATAAGTTTAGTGGAGGAATCTTAACCTAGAGGGAGCTACGTAGGAATACGAGTCAGAAATGAGTAACTCGTTTCCTTTCTCTTTTAGGAATTTCAGGACGAAATTCTTTTAAGGGGAAAAGGTTGTTATGACCCACTCCATGATTAACTAATAAATACCTCGAATTACGTGAAACACCTTGATTAGTGTTGAGTATCAAATTAAACATCATGGATAATCAAGATAAGCTAAGATGTGAATTAATAGCTAAGATTGAATCACATGAGGCAATTAATAATGTCAATGTTGATTATTTAGTACATTAAGTTGAATCAAGCAATCACAGTTGTAATTAGAGCTTTGATCCAGTAGAATTGTCCATTTAGCATGTATTGCACTTTGAGGTTATAGAGAATTCCGTGCTTAAACCGTTGCAAGAAAAATCACTCAAAACCGACTTCCGAGTTAAAAGATATGGACATTTGAGTGTTTAGGGACTTAGTTGTAAATATTGGAAGTATATGGGAAATTTGCATTCCGCCCCCTAGCCCTTTCTCCCTTATTTCCTTCTTTCCCGATAGAACTGAACTACCGCTTGAAAGCGGCACTCAGACCAGCTGCTAGCCTGACCGGTCACAGCAGAGGAGAATTTAGGGGCGATTTCTTGAGCCCAAAGCTCCGAAGCAGCCGCACCATCTCCTTCTTCTTCCTCTACCCTTCCCCTTCCTCCTTCCTCGCCCAACCACCTGTGCCCCCAACCTTCTGCTAGGGCGCTGACCTGCAGGGCTGCGGCCAGCAGCTGTAGTGCGGCCAGGAGCCACCTTGGGCGCGAGGAGCAGCACCAAATCGGTGCCCTTGAGCTCGTTCGGGGTTCCTAAGCAGGAATTTGTAGCTGCTAGCCTTCGATTCAGCCGTAGCTGAGCTCCCCTTCAACCTGTTCGTGGAAAACGGCTGCTTTGTGCAGCAGGTTCTAAGTCCAGAACAGACTGGGCGCATGAAACGGCGAGCTAAGGCCAGCTCCGAGCTTGACTATGAGGTTAGGATCCAAATTCGCAGCCATTAGTTCGTTTTAGAAATCAATTGAAGCTTAATTAGATTTACAGCTAGATCAGTTTTTAATCGGCAGAGTTATACAATGATTAGGCCGAGTTTCTTTATTAGGATTGACGATCGGCATTTTGATCGGCCGAATTGGGTGAGATTCGGCCGAGTTTCTTTTATAGGAAATCGATCAGGGCTTGGATCGGCCGAGTTGCTTAGAGTGGATCGACCGAGTTGTCAGCCGATCGGCCGAGTTCCCAGTTTGGTCGGCCGAGTTCCAGAAGGGTGAGTAGTAGTTCATTTAGAAATCATTATTTAACTCAATTTAAATGCTTAATTACTTCTGTATCAGTTAGTATAACTTTTAAACAGCGTAGTACATACAATAGAGTATGTTAGTTTCATTGGAACTTGAAATACCTAATATGCTTAGCGAAAATGATGAAATTTCCTGTATTATACTTGCAATGTATTTGCTGATTTAAAAATAGATGTTTAGAATCGAAAGTGGATAAATGATACTGAATCATGTTTAATAATGATAAAGGATATATATTTGCTTCATGTGTTATTCAGATTGTTCATTATGCATGTAATGTGATATTCCTATTTAAATGTTGATTTGTTAATTAATTAATAGACCTAAGTGCCCTAACACCGTAGAACCCCTAAAGGAAGGTCTGTTACTTAGGGGTGAAACTCGTGCCCAACATCAACCGGTTGAGTAATTCTGGTGGCACGAGGAGAGAAAGAAAGGCAGTGTCTAACAACAATCGTGCGTGTGTCACGATGGCACTGGGAAAAAGAAAAAAGAAAACACAGTTTTCTAACACCATTCGTGTGTGTGTCACGAAGGTAACCCTGTGACCCTCCGCCGGTGTACTCAGGTTAAAGGAGGAGTCGGGTGCACTCAGAGTAGTGCTTTGAGGCCGTAGAGCCTATGTTTCTCGCCAGAGAGCCAGGGGTCCTGTAGCAGAGCAGGGCTGGCGTCAGACTTAGCATTTCCCGGGTGTGTCGCTAAGTCTTGTACGGTGGGGTCGTAGCATGAATTTGTTACGAATCTTTATATGCAGAGTACACTGCATATATTTAGGGCATAATAATAAAATGGATAAATAATCAAGTAGGTTCACAGTAAATTTATATAACTGTTTATTTACCCGAAATACCTGTTGATGCTTAGAAGTGTGGTTATTATCTATATATTTTCTATGCTAATAGAACTGCCCTGCTTGAACTGTATATTTGTTAATTTCAATTTCTAAACCTGATGAGTTGTTTAGTGATAGCTAACTGAAATGCTATTCACTGAGCGAGTAGGCTCATACCTCTACTCAAAACATTTTCAGGTTATCATCAGCAGCAGGAAATTAGAAGGATCGATTTATCCTACGCCTAGTCGATAGAAGGTTCGTAGTTAGTAGTTAGAGGTCTCTTAGTCCTTTCCCCTCGATCTTTGGGACAAGGTGTGAGTGAGAGAGAGAATGTGTATAAAGATGTAAATTATATGTTATGCTTTATTTTATTTCGGACAAAATGTAATATGCTGTAGACTCTGTTATATTGCTAGTCAGATAATAAAGATGCTTCCGCAGTTTGTTTAGTTTCTTTTTACAGCATAATTCAGATTATCCTATTAATCTCTTTAAAAAGTTTTAAAAAGCGTAGAGTGGTTGGCTTTTGTGTAAATCCCATCCTTTCACGTCCTAATCTCGTGGTTTGTGTTTAATGTGGGATTGGGGCGTGACAGACGCGTAAGCCAGGATCAAATTCCCGACTGGTCACCCATCCTATTACTACTCCAAGCTGAGCACACTTAACTATGGAGTTCTTTAGTGTTGGGCTCCCGGAAAAGGAGGTGCACCTTGGTGATATGGGTAGTTCAATCATTCCTTTTAAGATCATGTTATCCGAGGCCTCAAATCCTAGGATGTTACAAGATATATGTTGCTACCATCATCCTCAACTCCTCCTTTGCAAGGAGGACCTATTTTTCACTATCATCCATGATGGTTCCAGATCTAAAGACAAAGTGCACCAACTTTGGTTGTTTAGGATCATTTTTGGTGGATCCCCTTTCTTCCCTTATATATCTATTAATCTGCATGTACCCCTTCATTATTAACCTTAATGTCTTTTCATTTGTGTAAATCCATAATGCTAATCGCTAACATGAGTGACTAAACTCATTTCTTGGGTTGGGAGTATCCACTAAGGCTCGCATAACATGTATATACTTGCATCCTCCTAAATATATATACTCTTAGCAAAGATTATCTCCATTCTCTTGTCCTTAATACTTCACTTATATGATTAACTACCATCATGTGATGTTTGATTGTTAGTGTCTCAAAAGAGTAGCGCTAATCCTATATAAGTGTTTTGGAGTTGCATGAATGCATGAAAATGTTAGAATGCTTAATCTAATGGTCATATGGTAGTCATAGAGATTGTTTGTTTGCCATATCATGAGAGAGACAACCTTATAATCTAGATCTATCCTAAGCTAGAGAGAGGAGGGAATAGACATAAATGGTGATTGCTTGTAATCCTACTAAGGGTATACAAAGGGTGTGAGTCTTGTATGTTGGTGAGGGATCTTAGTAGGTGAAATCAAATCCAAGTTCCCTTCCATATTTGTTACCATGCAATTGCTTGTATTTGTTCTCTTATTTTTCTTTCTTAACCTTTCTTTTACCTGTTTTGTTTTTTTGGAGTAACAAAGTTCCATAAGGAACACCATCTTAATCTACCCCTTTCTTTGGTGTAAGTGAGTCAAGGTTTTATGTCCTTAACGCTTATTGTTACTTGTACCTATGGTTCAACTCCGATCTACTACATTTTACCCTATATAATAGTTGTATGGGCCTGAGTGTCAGAGTTATAAATTTAAGAGTCTGACTACTCTAGATCTTCTCCTTTTTGGACGTGTGATTTAGGTCGGTCAACTTTTTGGTGCCATTATCGGGGATAAGGCAAACAGAACTGTTAAGAATATGAACCTACTTACTATATACTAGTCCCTCAAGTCTAGCAATAGACTCGACTGCCTACTTCTAAATATGCTATATCTAACTACTTGGAATACTTCATTTTAGATGTCCACTTTTCTAACTCAATTGTGCCAACTGTTAGGTAGGTAGGGGAGAAGTAGATATTGATGATCATCTTATTGTTCTTTCACAACATCATGCTACCTTGTAGAGGAGGACATGATGGAAGTGACTGGAATGTGAGGGTGGAGAACATCCAACCCCCACCAGAAAGTGAATCTGAACATGAGGATGGTAACTCTGATGCGACTGAACAAGAGTACATATTGATACCTCAGTCACAACCTCATGGATAAGATGAATGTGACGAAGGATGTGAAGATGAGGAGTGTGAGAAATGATGCCATGATGAAAATCATCTCCATTGAGTAAGAAGAAACCAGAGGAATCATTGTGAGAATGAATATAATAACTACGACAATGAAGAAGATGGGGATGAAGGAGGTCCTTCCCTTTGAGACCAAGCCACTATGAGGGCAAATGAGTCAAGGTTCCCCATTATCATTCTAAGATTTGATGCACCCAACTTTGAACTAAAACCAGACGTGATTTCCATGATTTAAAATAAGTCCTTTGGAGGAAATTCTAAAGACAAGAACCCCTACCATCATCTTGATGCATACAAGAACATCTATGACACTGTTAAGATGAGGGGAGTTACACTAGAAGTAATATATTGCAAAGGTTTCAACTTCTCCTTAAGAGTAAAGCCCTATCATGGTACCTCTCTTTACCTAACAAGAATATTAATGGTTGGTTGCCCTTAGCTGACGCTTCCGTCACCAAGTTTTTTTTTTTGGATAAGTTAAAATATTACTAAACTCAAAAAAGTATAGGGAAAAACACCGTAAACTATACAGAGGGTATTAGCTAGAAAAGCCCCACTGCTGGCTAACCAACCGGCTCAAACCTTTATAAGCATTAGGTTTAGCCCTTACACACCAGAGAAGATTGTGTTCCACAACCTCAAAGCATTTGAGCATATCAGACTCAACTGCCCCATGCATCCTACCATTCCTTTCCATCCAAGTGAAAAAATAGATGGCAGCGAGGCCCGATAAGGCCAGGCTTCGTAAAGCAGCACAGGTGGTATGGTTTTGGATCCAAACAAAGCAGTCCAAAACATTACGGGGAGGAGAACCCCCCATCCACACTTCAAGGACCATCTGCAGATGAGGTGTCCACTGAAAGGGAAATCAAAAAACAAATGGCTATGTGATTTGTCCGTGGTATGGCAGAGAAGACCCTCAGAAATAGGAAAAAGATAAATGGATTTATATCGAAGCCCAAAGAATACTTGAATGAGGCATGGGAACAATTTCAGGATTACCTGAGGGACTACCCACATCACAATTACGACAAAGGCTACCTAGTCACACTTTCTATAATGGTCTTATATTTGCTGAGAGAACTTCATTAAACATCACTGTAGGAAGTGATTTCCTAGGAAAAATGCAAAGAAGACTATGAAGATTATTGACAACATGGCTGCTCTGCAGTTAGGAATGGATTCCGATAGAGTAGAAAGAGGTTCAACAAATAAGATGACATCTGAAGGACCTTCTGTTGAATCAACAACTTTAGAAACTATCACTGCACAAATTTAGAAGATTGCTACAGATATCTAGAAACTAAAGGACTCTGGAAGCTAAGGCAATAATTCTATAGAGAAAGTAATGAAATGTGTTACATGTGGAAAGAGAGGCCATGGAATCAATAGTTGCATCTATTGTCAAACCGAGGAGAAAAGAGAGGAAGAATAAGAGATAGAGAATGCCTCCTATGTTAATTTTAAGAGGTCAGATCACCCTGGTTTCAATTTTGGAAAAAAGGATTCCACAGAAAAATCCCATCAACTAAGTGGTCCATCTAAAACACTGCAAGAATTTGGGGGGAGGACCAACCACGTCCCCAAAATCACCAATTACAAGAAAAATACAAAAAATTACCAAAATCAAGGGCAAGGTCAAGTCCAAAACAAGAGCACATATCGGAAAAATTAAGATCAAGGCCAACCTAAAAGCAGCAACTAGCCTAACATGATGGCTCAAATGTTTGATTTCACAAAAAGACAAGTCTTAGTCAATGAAAGATGACCCAAAGTTCTATTAACAACTCCGGTGTCTTAACCTCAATGCATACGCAAATGACTGATATGTAGATGCATCAAAGACAAATTGACAAACAACAGGCACAACTAAATGAACTAATAAAGAACCCTCAAGGAAATATCCCCTCTAGTATAGAGACTGCAAACATGGATGCCCTCAGCTCCAGAAAAGTACTACAAAACTAGCAAGGGGAGGATGATAGATAAAATTATGTTGGTGGATAAACACAACCTAAACCACCTATGATGGAAGAAATGTCTAAGGAGGAAAAGTGTTCCAAGAAGGACAAGCCTAAAGGGAAAGGCAAGGGGAAAAAAGCTGCAAAAGAAAGTGGATCAGACCCTGAAGAAGAACTTTTTGCTGATAAAAATCCATATTCCTCAAGGGTTCCCTTTCTGTACAAATTAATCAAAGCCCGTCTTAAGAAGAGGTACGAGAAGTTTATGGAAATCGTGAAGAAATTGCACCTAGATGTCCATTTCTTAGACACCATTGAATACATGCCTACCTATTCTAAGTTCTTCAAGGACCTCATCAAAAAAATAAGAGGAGATCACGTCGAGATAGATTAATTGGCCAAGATGTCCAGCTCCTGTGTTCAATCCAAGATATCGACAAAGAAGAAGGACCTTGGTGCATTCACTATCCCTTCCAATATTGGACATAATGTGGAAAGTAAGGGAAATGAAGATCTAGGAGAAAGCATATTTCTAATGCCTCTCACCTTGGCTCAAAGACTTGGAATCACTAACATGGTGAAAATGGGAATGAGAATGCAACTGGCAGATCATACTTTCACAAAACTTGTGGGGGTAGTGGAAAATGTTCATATTTGTGTAGGGCATTTCTTTATACCTTGTGATATGTGGTGGTTGACATTGTTGAGGACCTCATGTGTCCTATGATTTTTGGAAGACCTTTCCTCACTACTGGGAGAGCACTAATTGATATCATGGAATGGATCATCAATCTTCGTATCTGAAATGACCATATTGATTTTCATGTCTAAGATGCAATGAGGGGACCCTCTCTATTCAATTCAATCTACTTCATGGATAGCTACACCCAGTATTGTGAAGAAGTACAAGAAGACCATACTATTCTTGATCCACTCATGTGAGCTCTAAAAAACCCAGACCCAACACAGAAGATCTACTAATTTCCTTGCTAGTGAGTTCAGACATGCTGAGGTGATGAGGATGGAGGAGCCAGGGTTCTTTGGTAGTTGTAGAATAACACGGTGGTGGTGGAAGGAACTAGGATCAGGCTGACGGCGATGAGGGGAAAATCATTAGGAGTTGTCTAGGGCGTTTGACGACACAGTGAGGGAGAGGAGAGTCGAACCCTGCATATTCGTCAACAGTGGATTATCGGATTCCTGTTGCCAAAGTCAAGTATTCATAGAATAGGATTGGTGTTTGTAGATTAGTTGTTCATGATGGATGGGATTGGTCTATAAGCGGAGTTGTCAAGTCTGTAGTCCGCCAGTGGTGATGATGCCAATGATTGCAAGATGTCACAGTGATGGATGGCGTTGTAGGTTGCCATGATGGTAGATGGGTTTAGACCGTCGATAGTGATGAGGAGGTGAGGGGGTGTCAGGGCAATGCAGATGAGCCTGATGCTCGACGGCACTGGTGATTTTGGGGGCACTGCACCTAGGGGACGAAGGCAGGTTGCCATCGGGATTTCTGGGTAGTTTGAGGTATGCTGGTCTATTGTTGGCGAGGCAATCCACGAAGAGGTTATTATATGGAGTGCTTGCTGATGAGGAGGGGCAAGGAAGAGATGAAACGGAGGTTGGGTTTCTGTGTGGGTAACGCCATAGCCATTTTCCGATCTGCAAAGCCACATCATGGCGGCGCCCAACCTCCTAGGGTTTAGACACTTTTGCAACGTTACTATGAAGAGGGAGATCGGCGAGGAAGAGTAGAGGGAATGCATGGTGCCTTTAGGGTGGCCATTTCCGCATGCACGGAGCAAGCATCGGCAATTTATGGGGGAAACTCGAGGGTTTGTGGGAGACGAGGGATGATGGGGTGTTACCTCATTTACTAAGAAACAAAACTAATAAAACTAGTCAATTTCTTAATTACTATTCCTTGTATAACTCCAAAACTGCAAGGTCGATTGTAACGAGTATTTAACTATGGCTTTACCTTCTATTTGACTAAGCCTTAAAGACAATTGGGCCATCAATTTATGAATGTAGCATATCTTACTCAATTTATCCCATGATTGATTGAAAAATCTATTTCTCTTTATATGATTAATATTTCCCATTGATTCCAAATAAAGAGTGGTCAAATTGAGAGTAATTGATGGGTTCAATATCTAAGAAAAGAATTTAGGAATTATAATATCAAATTGGACTATATGATACCAAAGTATGATAATTGATATTTAACTTAGGGACTTCCTGGAGATATTTATCAACTGAGGACAATAGATACATTTTGACAAAAGGACTTGAATTGGATACTAAGATTTATCAAAGACCATGATATTGAATCAAAACAACTAATTGGGGTTTGAAATGAAAGACAACATTGCAAATAAGTTAAGGTTTGGGTAAAATATCTCAACATATATTTAGTAGCCAAAATTAGGTATATTACAACACTACCATCCTTAAAAGGGATTTCGTCACCTAAATCCTATCCTTCTTGACAACTATGTTCCCTTCAAGCTCTAATTTTCTATCATACTACCCTTATTTGCACAAATGTCATCCGCACAACTCTAATTCCTTTTCGACTAAACTATTCCCTAGTTAGATTGACAAACCAATTCATTTACCATTTTCTTGGAATTATTGAACTAATTTAGGTGCAAATGTTATTTTAGAAAGTATATCTATTATTGAATTTAGTGCTTAAAGATTACTAGCCGATAAGACTTCTAACATCATATCCTAATATGATAGTTAAAATGTTTGAGTTGTTAGCCTTGGCCATGATTATCAAAAGTTTGAGTTACACCACAAGCTTATTGGTTAAAATATAATTATCAATACTTCATCAATGTTAATCCCCCAATTGGAATCAAATTTTGACTCTTTTTTTCAAAGTCCTATTTGTATGTATCTAATATTGTATTTGGAACACTTTTATCCCTAGTTAATAATTTTTCCATGGTCATAACAATAAATTGATAAAATAATATTTACTATATTTGATCAATTTCTTTTTAATATTGTGGTTGCATATTTGTGCAATAATTTATTTAGTTAAGAAATTTGATATTTTCTAGTAAGATAGGGATTTATTGTTTTTATGATTCAAGGTCACATCAGTTCTCTAAAGTATTAGGTGTACATGGAAATTACAAATTTTACATATCAATTTCATCGTATATATCTTAATTCAACATATTATTCACTACATCTTAACCTAATGCAATCTTGATTTCCTACTTATATGGATCTATTATTCAATTTATTTCAATTGTCATAGATTTTCTACTTACTTATATTCTCAATAGGTGTAATTACACATTGATAAAGGAAAATATACTATTCATTTTTTTCTCAGAGTAATTTTTTTTGTTACATCACTCTCTAATATGTTTACGGTTCTAAATGGAAGTTATCAAATGTGATTATGAAACTTATCATATTAGGATTTAGGATAAATGTTTATTCTATATGTGTATGCAAATACTAATGTATGTCAAAACCTAAAGGAAAACGTAGGGTACTCTACCAATTTGTATACCTAGTGTGGTGATTTGTTAATGTTCTAAGGGGATCATTCACGATTCTTCCTCAATAATAGCTCAAGTGAATCTATACTTAGGGAAGTCCAAAAGGTAGTGAGGTGAGATAGATGACTTAATAGATTAAGGTACATCACAACCTAGTCTCTAAGTGTTCCCTACTTGTAGTCAAAGTACATCCTAGAAATTAGGCCAATTAAACTAGGGTTCATTGTCAACTATTTTTCTAAGTTCTAACTACTCAATCTATGTTCCTCACTACCCTAACTTCCATGAGACATGCATGAGTGTCGACCGTTTATGGCTCTGATACCATGTTGTAAAGACTCGATCTTTACGATCAAATATTTACAAAATAATATAAAAAACATAACCAATCTTTATTACAATTATGCTTGTACATCAGATTCGTTGAAGCTTACAAATATGATTACAAAGTTTAAAAATGCATTGCTATAGTCCTCAACGGAGGACTACCCAGTGCATGTCTCTTCAAGATCTTCCATCTACTACCTGGCCATGAGTTCCCAGAGGGAACGAAACCACACATGGACCCCATTGAAGGGAAATAAAAGGGTCAACAAAGCTGGTACTGAATCCAATCATTGAACTATGTACAAAATAGGTTTAGATGTATAATAAAAGTTAGGAAAGGACTATTTGGTGGACTAAAGGCTTACAAAAAGAAATTCTAATATCAACTTCAAGATAGCAAATCTTTCACAAGAATATCATTAAGCAAGATTCAATAATTCAAGTATGCAAAATTTATCCAAGTTATTAACTAGGTATATCAATTTGAAAATATTCTATTTGCCAAGTTTTGGCACCTTCCTATCATATCTTTTCTAGGGCTAAGTGCCTTGTGTTCTCACACTCTAGGAGAGAATGACACTAGTGCCTTAATATCTATTCTAGTTAACTGGGGGACAACTAATCCCTATCCTCTGTGCAGGGTTGTGGGGTACTTGGCCCAATCAAGTGAGCCAAATCTCTATAGGGCCAAAGACCAAGGGACCAAAGTACATAGGGAGTCAAAAATCCAAATAGATCAAGTCTACTTCCAAAATAATTATCAACAATAATTTATCAATTACAAAATGAGAGTGGTGAACTTTCAAGAATAAGTAGAGGTTTCAAAACTATATGGAATTCACCACAAATCAAGATATATGCGTGTGTATATCAAAAGGGAAAATAGTTCAACAATTTAAATAGAAGATGTAGTACCTTAATTATTCAGGGCTCCAAGGATTGCATAATCATAATGTGTCTCCAAGAATTTATTAAGAGGTGGCTACTCAAGGATCTATTATGAATGATCTGCAAATTCTTGTGAGATAGGGCGGATTCTGATTGAACTCCTTTGTGTTTAACTTGCTCTCAATCTTGTAGGTGAAAACCTGAAGCTCTTCCATTAGTTGTTCTTTGAGGGAGACGGAGCAGCAGGTCAGATGTTCTGAGTCATTATGGAAGTAGCAGGCTGTATATTACATCATGTGGGAGCATGATTATGGGGTACAAGGTTTGGAGCGGTAGGTGCCATGGTGTTGGCAGACTGCCCTCTGCCTTGTTGAGAGCAAGCAATGGTGGAGCTGCAGATGGTGGACGACTCTGGCTTCATGGCCTTCGAGGTGTTCTAGAAATCACTCTTTATGTCACACATCTGAAGTGAAGAATCCATCAGTAGTTTCAAAGAGGAACCTACTCTTGGTCTGAGCGACGAGGGTGCTCAAGGAGGTAGCAGGTGTATCCACAGATCGGTAAGGTGGTTGGGGTCAGGAACCTAACAGTGGTTCAGGTGTGACGGATGTAGGGAAGCTGGAGGAGGGCGAGGTGAATCCAAGTGTTGGTGGTGTGGTAGGCAGATCAGGTTCATAGGTATGTGGATGCAAGCATGTGGCTTAGGGGGTGGCAGTAACATCATCAGTCTTCTGCCCACTACAATGACCATCATACAACAGTTGTTGGTTTCAGGGAGTCAACATGAACTAGTCTGCGAAGTCATCTTCTTCATATTGTGTTAGGCTTATGTCGGGCGGTGGAAAAACACAGTGGTGGGAATGTGTTTCAAAGCACTGATGATGGTTTTGTGTAAGTGGAAGGTTGAAGAGTAGTAGGGGAGATGGTTGTGAAAAATCCCACGCTCATCGATGGTGTTTAAATTTTTAGGTTACTGCGAGGACATGCCAGGGCGCCATGGTGACTGTGGGTCTGAGGGTATGGCTTGAGGCAACCCGTGGATGCTAGCTTCAGGGGAATCTGAGGGCATGGAGTCTCTATGAAGGCCCGACTGAGGAGGCAGTCAAGATTGGTAGTGTGAATATGGATCTGTTAATCGGAAGTCGTGTTGTAGAGGAGATGGATCTGCTGATTTCCTTGTTGGTGAGTTCAGGCATGCTGAGTTGATGAGGTTGGAGGACCCAGGGTTCTTTGGTAGTCGTAGAGTAACACGGTGGTGGTGGAAGGAACTGGGATCAGGCTGACGACGATGAGGGGCAAATCATTAGGAGTTCTCTAGGGCGTTCGATGACACAGTGAGGGAGAGGAGAGTCAAACCTTGCAAATTCGTCTGCAGTGGATTATCAACTTCATGTTGCCAAAGTCAAGGATTCGTAGAATAGGCTTGGTGTCTGTAGATCAGAAGTTCACGATGGATGGGATTGGTCTGTAAGCGGTGTTGTTAGGTCTGCAGTCCACCGGTGATGATCATGCCAACGATTGCAAGCCGCCGTAGTGATGGATGTCATTGTAGGTTGCCATGATGGGAGATGGGTTTAGACTGACGATGGTGATGAGGAGGTGAGGGGGTGTCAGGGAGATGCGGATGAGCCTGATGCTCGACGACGTTGGTGATTATGGGGGAACTGCACCTGGGAACGAAGGCAGGTTGCCATCGGGATTTCTGGGTAGTCAGAGGTATGCTGGTCTGTTGCTGGTGAGGGAATCCACAAAGAGGTTATTATATGGAGAATTTTTTGATGAGGAGGGGCAAGGAAGAGATGAAATGAAGGTCAGGTTTCTGAATGTGGGAAATGCCATAACCGTTTTCCGATCTACAAAGTCGCATCATGTTGGCGCCCAACCTCCTAGGGTTTAGACCCTTTTACAACGTTACTATGAAGAGGGAGATCGATGAGGAAGAGGAGAGGGAATGCATAGTGCCTTTAGGGTTTCCATTTCTGCGTGCATGGAGCAAGCATCGACAATTTTTAGGGTAAACTCGAGTGTTTGTGGGAGACGGGTGATGATGAGGCGTTACCTCATTTACTAAGAAAAAAAACTAATAAAACTAGTCAATTTCTTAATTACTATTCCTTATATAACTCCAAAACTTCAAGGTCGATTGTAACGAGTATTTAACTATGGCTTTAACTTCTATTTGACTAATCCTTAGAGACAATTGGGCCATCAATTTATGAATGTAGCATATCTTACTCAATTTATCCCATGATTGATTGAAAAATCTATTTCTCTTTATATGATTAATATTTCCCATTGATTCCAAATAAAGAGTGGTCAAATTGAGAGTAATCGATGGGTTCAATATATAAGCAAAGAATTTAGGAATTATAATACCAAATTGGACTATATGATACCAAAGTATGATAATTGATATTTAACTTAGGGACTTCATGGAGATATTTTATCAAATGAGGACAATAGATACATTTTGACAAAAGGACTTGAATTGGATACTAAGATTTATCAAAGACCATGATATTGAATCAAAACAACTGATTGGGATTTGAAATGAATGACAACATTGCAAATAAGTTCAAGTTTGGGTAAAATAGCTCAACATATATTTAGTAGCCAAAATTGGGTATGCTACAACACTACCACCCTTAAAAGGGATTTCATCCCCCAAATCCTATGCTTCTTGACAACTATGTTCCCTTCAAGCTCTAATTTTCTATCATACTACCCTTATTTGCACAAATGTCATTCGCACAACTTTAATTCCCTTTTGACTAACCTATTCACTAGTTAGATTGACAAACCAATTCGTTTACCATTTTCTTGGAATTACTGAATTAATTTAGGTGCAAATGCTATTTTAGAAAGTATATCTCTTATTGAATTTAGTACTTAAATATGACTAGCCGATAAGACTTCTAACATCATATCCTAATATGAGAGTTAAAATGTTTGAGTTGTTAGCCTTGGACATGATTATCAAAAGTTTGAGTTACACCACAAGCTTATTGGTTAAAATATAATTGGGGGACAACTAGTGCCTTATTAGCTATTCCAGTTAACTGGGGGACAACTAATCCCTATCCTCTATGAATAAGTAGAGGTTTCAAAACTATATGGAATTCGCCACAAATCAAGATATATGTGTGTGTCTATGAAAAGGGAAAATAGTTCAACAATTTAAATTAAAGATCTAGTACCTTAATTATTTAGGGCTCCAAGGATTGCATAATAATAATGTGTCTCCAAGAATGTATGAAGAGGTGGCTATTGAAGGATCTATTATGAATGATCTGCAAGTTCATGAGAGATAGGGAAGGTTATGATTGAACTCCTTTGTCTTTAACTTGCTCTTGATCTTGTAGGTGAAAACCTGAAGCTCTTCCATTAGTTGTTCTTTGAGGGAGAAAGAGCAGCAGGTTAGATATTCTGAGTCGTCGTGGAAGTAGCAGGCTGCATATTAGATCATGTGGGAGCATGATTATGGGTCACAAGGTTTGGAGCGGTAGGTGCCATGGTGTTGGCGGATTGCCCTCTACCTTGTCGAGACCAAGTAATGGTGGAGCTGCGGATGGTGGACGACTCTAGCTTCATGGCCTTCCGAGGTGTTCTAGCAATCACTCTTTATAAGTCACACATCTGAAGTGGAGAATCCATCAATAGTTTCAAAGAGGAACCTACTCTTGGTCTGAGTGACGAGGGTGCCCAAGGAGGTAGCAGGTGTGTCCACAGATCAGTAAGGTGGTTGGGGTTAGGCACTTGACAGTGGTGCAGGTAGGATGGATGTTGGGAAGCTGGAGGAGAGCGAGGTGAATCCAAGTGTTGGTGGCGTGGTCGGTAGATTAGGTTCACAGGTATGTGGATGCAATCCTATGGCTTAGGTGGTGGAAGTAACATCATCAGTCTTCTACCCATTACAAAGACCATCATACAAAAACTGTTGGTTTCAGGGAGACAACATGAACTAGTCTGCGAAGTCATCTTCTTCCTGTTGTGTTAGGCTTCTGTTGGGCGGTGGCAAAATGCAGTGGTGGGAATGTGTTTCAGAGCCCTGACGATGGTTTTGTGGAAGTGGAAGGTTGAAGAGTAGCAGGGGAGATGGTTGTGAAAAGTATGATGCTCGTCGGTGGTGTTTAAATTTGCAGGTTGCTATGAGGACATGCCAGGGCACCATGGTGACTACAGGTTTGAGGATATGGCTTGAGGCAACCCGTGGATACTAGCTTCAGGGGAATCTGAGGGCATGTAGTCTCTGTGAAGGCCCGACCAAGTAGGCGGTCGAGATTGGTAGTGTGAATATGGATGTGTTGATTGACGGTCGTGTTGTCGAAGAGATGGATCTGCTAATTTCCTTACTGGCGAGTTCAGGCCTATTGAGTTGATGAGGATGGAGGAGCCAGGGTTCTTTGGTAGTCAAAGAGTAACCCATTGGTGGTGGAAGGAACTGGGATCAGGCTGACGGTGATGAGGGGCAGATCATTAGGATTTATCTAGGGCGTTTAACGACACAGTGAGGGAGAAGGGAGTCGAACCCTATAGATTCATCTGCAGTGGATTATCAGCTTCTTGTTGCCAAAGTCAAGGATTTGTAGAATAGGCTTGGTGTCTGTAGATCAGAGGTTCACGATGGATGGGATTGGTCTGTAAGTGGTGATGTCAGGTATGCAGTTCATCAGTGGTGATGATGCCAACGATTGCAAGCCGCCACAATGATGGATGGCATTGTAGGTTACCATGATGGCAGATGGGTTTAGACCGACGATGGTGATGAGGAGGTGAGGGGGTGTCAGGGAGATGTGGATGAGCCTGATGCTCGACGACGCTGGTGATTATGGGGGCACTACACCTGGGGAATGAAGGCAGGTTTCCATCGGGATTTCTGGGTAGTCGGAGGTATGTTGGTCTTTTGCTGGTGAGGGAATCCACGAAGAGGTTATTATATGGAGTGCTTGCTGATGAGGAGGGGCAAGGAAGAGATGAAACAGAGGTTGGGTTTCTAAATGTAGGCAACGCCATAGCCATTTTCCGATCTGCAAAGCCGCATCATGGCGGCGCCCAACCTCCTAGGGTTTAGGCCCTTTTGCAATGTTACTATGAAGAGGGAGATCGGTGAGGAAGAGAAGAGGGATCACACGGTGCCTTTAGGGTGGCCATTACTGCGTGCATGGACCAAGCATCGGCAATTTACAGAAGAAACTCGAGGGTTTGTGGGAGACAGGTGATGATGGGGCATTACCTCATTTACTAAGAAACAAAACTAATAAAACCAGTCAATTTCTTAATTATTATTCCTTATATAAATCCAAAACTCCAAGGTCGATTGTAGCGAGTATTTAACAATGGCTTTACCTTCTATTTGACTAAGCCTTAAAGACAATTGGGCCATCAATTTATGAATGTAGCATATCTTACTCAATTTATCCCATGATTGATTGAAAAATCTATTTCTCTTTATATGATTAATATTTCCCATTGATTCCAAATAAAGAGTGGTCAAATTTAGAGTAACTGATGGGTTCAATATCTAAGAAAAGAATTTAAGAATTATAATATCAAATTGGACTATATGATACCAAAGTATGATAATTGATATTTAACTTAGGGACTTTATGGAGATATTTTATCAAATGAGGACAATAGATACATTTTGACAAAAGGACTTGAATTGGATACTAATATTTATCAAAGTCCATGATATTGAATCAAAATAACTGATTGGGGTTTGAAATGAAAGACAACATTGCAAATAAGTTCAAGTTTGGGTAAAATAGCTCAACATATATTTAGTAGCCAAAATTGGGTATGTTACAACAGTACCACCCTTAAAAGGGATTTCGTCCCCGAAATCATATCCTTCTTGACAACTATGTTCCCTTCAAGATCTAATTTTCTATCATACTACCCTTATTTGCACAAATGTCATCCGCACAACTCTAATTCCCTTTTGCTAACCTATTCCCTACTTATATTGACAAACCAATTCATTTACCATTTTGTTGGAATTACTGAACTAATTTAGGTGCAAATGCTATTTTAGAAAGTATATCTATTATTAAATTTAGTGCTTAAAGATGACTAGCCGATAAGACTTCTAACATCATATCCTAATATGAGAGTTAAAATGTTTGAGTTGTTAGCCTAGACCATGATTATCAAAAGTTTGAGTTACACCACAAGCTTATTGGTTAAAATATATATTTTTTTTTTAGGGCAAGATGGCTCGATTCATTACTTATAAGCCATACGGCATCTACAATTTGAGTCAAAAATACAACAGGAGCAAACAAAGATCAAGTTAACATCACTACAACTCATATCGGAACGAGAATAGAACGCTTCCGTATTGATTCTTCTTCCTTGTTGCTGTCTTAAGCAGCTTTCCACGAAGAATTCCTTCGACTTGAGCGTGTAGTAGTGATAGAGGCCCTGGATCTGTGCGGTGTTCCGATGCATCATCGTCTCAAGGGACGCTGTATAACCAAGTAACAAACAAGCCACAGCAAGACACAAGGAAAACTAAACGCTGACAAGCAGCGGGTAAACAAACGCTGACAAGCAGCGAGCAGAAGGCTAACTTGTAGCGACTAGAAACAAACGCCGATGAACGGAGACTAAAAGGGCAGACTGAAGCTGCCACAGACCACTGAAAGGAAAACAGAGCAAACCAGAAAGGAAGAAACGGGCACCCCAGCCCCTCACAACCGCACCGTTTCCCCTGACTCAGCAAGTGCCTGCAAAGGCAGCGGCACCACCCTGGGCGAGATGGATAAGCCCCCACCAGGCGAGAAGCTATCCTGGAGCTCGCTCACGGTGGCTGCAGCGCCACCCCGAGGACCCGCCGCACAAGAACGGTGAGAGGCAGGAACCAGCCGAACGGGTTTGACGGCAGCTTGGTGGAGACGAGGCGAGGTAGGAAGAGGCTCCGGGGGAGTAGGGGAAGAGACCACTGGCCGCGGCCGCCACCCCCGCCCACCAAGCCTAGGGCACCGCCGCTAAACCTAGATCGCACGGGCGATCGCCGCTAGGTTGCGGACGAGAGGAGCGCCCCGAATTCAGCTTATTGGTTAAAATATAATTATCAATACTTCATCAATGTTAATCCCCCAATTGGATCCAAATTTTGACTCTTTTTTTTCAATGTCCTATTTGTATGTATTTAATATTGTATTTAGAACACTTTTATCCCTAGTTAATAATTTTTCCATGTCATAACAATAAATTGATAAAATATTTTTTACTATATTTGATCAATTTCTTTTTAATATTTTGGTTGCATATTTGTGCAATAATTTATTGAGTTAAGAAATTTGATATTTTCTAGTAAGATAGGGCTTTATTTTTCTACAATTCCAGGTCACATCAGTTCTCTAAAGTATTAGGTGTACATGGAAATTACAAATTTTACATATCAAGTTCATTGTATATATCTTAATTCAACTTATTATTTACTACATCTTAACCCAATGCAATCTTGATTTCCTACTTATATGGATCTATTATTCCATTGATTTCAATTGTCATAGATTTTCTACTTACTTATATTTTCAATAGGTGTAATTTCACATTGACATAGGAAAATATACTATTCATTTTTTTTTTGTCGGAGTAATTTTTTTATTACATCACTCTCTAATATGTTTACAGTTATAAATGGAAGTTATCAAATAGGATTATGACACTTACCATATTAGGATTTAGGATAATTATTTATTCTATATGTGTATGCAAATATTAATGTATGTCAAAACCTAAAGGAAAAAGTAGGGTACTCTACCCATTCATATACCTAGGGTGGTGATTTGTTAATGTTTTAAGGGGATCATTCACAATTCTTCCTCAATAATAGCTCAAGTGAATCTATCCCTTGGGAAGTCCAAAAGGTAGTGAGATGAGATGGACAACTTAATAGATTAAGGTACATCACAACCTAGTCTCTTAGTGTTCCCTACTTGTAGTCTAAGTACATCCTACAAATTAGGCCAAATAAAATAGGGTTTATTGTCAACTATTTTTCTAAGTTCTAACTACTCAATCTATGTTCCTCACTACCCTAACTTCCATGAGATATGCATGAGTGTCGACCATTTATGGCTCTGATACCATGTTGTCAAGACTCGATCTTTATGATCAAATATTTACAAAATAATATCAAAAAATAAACAATCTTTATTACAATCATTCTTGTGCATCAGAGTCACGGAAGCTTACAAATATGATTACAAAGTTTAAAAATTCATTGCTAACTAGTCTTCAATAGAGGACTACCCATTGCATGTCTCTTCAAGATCTTCCATCTACTACATGCCCATGACTTCCCAGAGGGAACGAAACCACACATGGACCCCATTGAAGGGACATAAATGGGTCAGCAAAGTTGGTACTGATTCCAATCATTGAACTATGTACAAAATAGGTTTAGATATATAATAAAAGTTAGGAAAGGACTATTTGGTGGATTAAAGGATTACAAAAATAAATTCCAATATCAACTTCAAGATAGCAAATATTTCACAAGAATATCATTAATCAAGATTCAATAATTCAAGTATGCAAAATTTATCCAAGTTATTCACAAGGTATATCAATTTGAAAATATTCTATTTGGCAAGTTTTGGCACCTTCATATCATATCTTTTCTAGGGCTAAGTGCCTTGTGTTCTCATACTCTAGGAGAGAATGACACTAGTGCCTTATTAGCTATTCCAGTTAACTGGGGGACAACTAATCCCTATCCTCTACTCAAGGTTGTGGGGTACTTGGCCCACTCAAGTGAGCTAAAGCTCTATAGGGCCAAACACCAAGGGACCAATGTCCACAGGGAGTCAAAACTCCAAATAGATCATGTCTAGTGCCAAAATAATTATCAACAATAATTTATCAATTACAAAATGAGAGTGGTGAACTTTCAAGAATAAGTAGAGGTTTTAAAATTATATGGAATTCACCACAAATCAAGATATATGTGTGTGTCTATCAAAAGGGAAAATAGTTCAATAATTTAAATAAAAGATCTAATACCTTAATTATTTAGGGCTCCAAGGATTGCATTATCATAATGTGTCGTCAAGAATTTATGAAGAGGTGTATACTCAAGGATCTATTACGAATGATCTGCAAGTTCATGTGAGATAGGGCGGATTCTAATTGAACTCCATTGTGTTTAACTTGCTCTCGGTCTTGTAGGTGTAAACCTAAAGCTCTTCCATTAGTTGTTCTTTGAGGGAGACGGAGCAGCAGGTTAGATGTTCAGAGTCATCGTGGAAGTAGCAAGATGTAGATTAGATCATGTGGGAGCATGATTATGGGGCACAAGTTTTGGAGCTGTAGGTGCCATGGTGTTGGCAAACTGCCCTCTGCCTTGTCGAGACCAAGTAATGGTGGAGCTACGGATGGTAGACGACTCTGGCTTCATGGCCTTTGAGGTTTTCTAGCAATCACTCTTTATAAGTCACACATCTAAAGTGGAGAATCAATCAGCAGTTTCAAAGAGGAACCTACTCTTGGTCTGAGCAATGAGGGTGCTCAAGGAGGTAGCAGGTGTCTCCACAGATCGGTAAGGTGGTTGGGGTCAGGCACCTGACAGTGGTGCAGGTAGGACGGATATAGGGAAGCTGGAGGAGGGCGAGGTGAATCCAAGTGTTGGTGGCATGGTAGGCAGAACAGGTTCACAGGTATGTGGATGCAAGTCTGTGGCTCAGGGGGTGGCATTAACATCATCATTCTTCTACCCACTACAAAGACCATCGTACAAAATCCGTTGGCTTCAGGGAGTCAACATGAACTAGTCTGCGAAGTCATCTTCTTCCTATTGTGTTAGGCTTCTTTCAGGCAGTGGTAAAATGCAGTGGTGGGAATGTGTTTCAGAGCACTGACGATGGTTTTGTGGAAGTGGAAGGTTAAAGAGTAGCATGGGAGATGGTTGTGAAAAGTCTAACACTCATCGGTAGTGTTTAAATTTGTAGGTTGATGTGAGGACATCCCAGGGTGCCATGGTGACTGCAGGTTTGAGGGTATGGCTTGAGGCAACCTGTGGATGCTAGCTTCAGGGGAATCCAAGGGCATGGAGTCTCTGTGAAGGCCCGACCGAGGAGGCGGTCGAGATTGGTAGCGTGAATATGGATCGGTTGATCGGCGACCGTGTTGTAGAGGAGATGGATCTGCTGATTTCCTTGCTGGTGAGTTCAGGCCTGCTGAGTTGATGAGGATGGAGGAGCCAGGGTTCTTTGGTAGTCATAGTAACACGGTGGTGGTGGAAGGAACTGGGATCAGGCTGATGGTGATGAGGGGCAGATCATTAGGAGTTGTTTAGGGCCTTCGACGACACAATGAGGGAGACGAGAGTCGAACCCTGCAGATTCATTTGTAGTGGATTATCAGCTTCCTATTGCGAAAATCAAGGATTCGTAGAACAGGCTTGGTGTCTATAGATCAGAGGTTCACGATGTATGGGATTGGTCTGTAAGCGGTGTAGTCAGGTCTGCAGTCTGTCGGGGTGATGATGCCAATGATTACAAGCCGCCACTATGATGGATGGCGTTGTAGGTTGCCATGATGGCAGATGGGTTTAGACCGACGATGGTGATGAGGAGGAGAGGGGGTGTCAAGGAAATGTGGATGAGCCTGATGCTCGACGACACTAGTGATTAAGGGGGCACTACACCTGGGGAACAAAGGCAGGTTGCCATCGGGATTTTTGGGTAGTCGGAGGTATGTTGGTCTATTGCTGGTGAGGGAATCCACGAAGAGGTTATTATATGGAGCGCTTGCTGATGAGGAGGGGCAAGGAAGAGATGAAACAGAGGTCTGATTTCTAAATGTGGGTAACGCCATAGCCATTTTCTGATCTGCAAAGCTGCATCATGGCGCCGCCCAACCTCCTAGGGTTTAGACCCTTTTGCAACGTTACTATGAAAATGAAGATCGGCAAGGAAGAGGATAGGGAACACACAGTGCCTTTAGGGTGGATGTTTCTGCATGCACGGAGGAAGCATCGTCAATTTACAGGGGAAACTCGAGGGTTTGTGGGAGACAGGTGATGATGGGGTTTTACCTCATTTACTAAGAAACAAAACTAATAAAACTAGTCAATTTCTTAATTACTATTCCTTATATAACTCCAAAACTACAAGGTCGATTGTAACGAGTATTTAACAATGGCTTTACCTTCTATTTGACTAAGCCTTAAAGACAATTGGGCCATCAATTTATGAATGTAGCATATCTTACTCAATTTATCCCATGATTGATTGAAAAATCTATTTCTCTTTATATGATTAATATTTCCCATTGATTCCAAATAAAGAGTGGTCAAATTGAGAGTAACCGATGGGTTCAATATCTAAGCAAAGAATTTAGGAATTATAATATCAAATTGGACTAAATGATACCAAAGTATGATAATTGATATTTAACTTAGGGACTTTCTGGAGATATTTTATCAAGTGACGACAATAGATACATTTTGACAAAAGGACTTGAATTGGATACTAAGATTTATCAAAGACCATGATATTCAATCAAAATAACCGATTGGGGTTTGAAATGAAAGACAACATTACAAATAAGTTCAGGTTTGGGTAAAATAGATCAACATATATTTAGTAGCCAAAATTGGGTATGTTACAACACTACCACCCTTAAAAGGGATTTCGTCCCCGAAATCCTATCCTTCTTGACAACTATATTCCCTTCAAGCTCTAATTTTCTATCATTATACCCTTATTTGCACAAATGTCATCCACACAACTCTAATTCCCTTTCAACTAACCTATTCCCTAGTTATATTGACAAACCAATTCATTTACCATTTTCTTGGAATTACTGAACTAATTTAGGTGCAAATGCTATTTTAGAAAGTATATCTATTATTGAATTTAGTGCTTAAAGATGACTAGCCGATAAGACTTCTAACATCATATCCTAATATGAGAGTTAAAATGTTTGAGTTGTTATCCTTGGCCATGATTATCAAAAGTTTGAGTTACACCACAGGGTTATTAGTTAAAATATAATTATCAATACTTCATCAATGTTAATCCCCCAATTGGATCCAAATTTTGACTCTATTTTTTCAATGTCCTATTTGTATGTATCTAATATTGTATTTGGAACACTTTTATCCCTAGTTAATAATTTTTCCATGGTCATTACAATAAATTGATAAAATAATATTTACTATATTTGATCAATTTCTTTTTAATATTGTGGTTGCATATTTGTGCAATAATTTATTGAGTTAAGAAATTTGATATTTTCTAGTAAGATAGGGCTTTATTTTTCTATGATTCCAGGTCACATCAGTTCTCTAAAGTATTATGCGTACATGGAAATTACAAATTTTACATATCAAGTTCATCGTATATATCTTAATTCAACATATTATTTACTACATCTTAACCCAATGCAATCTTGATTTCCTACTTATATGGATCTATTATTCAATTGATTTCAATTGTCATAGATTTTCTACTTACTTATATTCAAAATGGCGCATGAGATTAACTATTAGCATATGGAGAAAGAAATCAAATAGGCAATATGACACGATGATTGGTTAAGAATGATCATGAGAATAGGATGAGCTAGGTCAAGTGAAGATGATGTCAAGGTACATGGTGAGATTCACACGACTGTGAGTAGGAGACATAGTAAAAGCAACTTGAGGTTAAATAATAAGGAGGCATGTCCTGAGAAGAAGTAGGAGAGGGCATCATAAAGCTATGTTTGGGTGATAGGAGGTGACACGTCCTATTCTATTAGGGTGACCAAATATTTAGACTGAAACTGGAGTAACAGGATCACTTGTACGGTTCTCATTTTGTTCATACAAAACTCACAACTACATTTCTGACGCCTAATGTCACTTTTACTAACTTCGGCTTAAAAGCAAAATTGAGTCGACCATATCATCAATAATGTCGGTTCACAAGCAAAATCGTCACCATTGGTCAAGTCATGATGATTTAGAAAAGACAAGGGTACCTATTTAACTATAACATTAGTTCTGTTTGATAGAAACTGACGTCTTAGATAACCCACCAAATATAATTTTTCAAAAAAAAATGTACTCTAAAAATTTTACGTGTAGTGTAGGTTCATCTAAACTCGATGACATAGAGTTCGCGCCATGTCCCCGCGGAAACATTATCCCTATAAATTTCTTCTTAGTTGTCAGTTAAGAGAAAGAACCTACGACACAGTCCCCTTGTTGAGACCCACTTTTTTATTTATAGAAGGGTCTCTGTCATCTATTTTAGATACAGAACTGATGTCTAAATGATTTCAAGCCTTGTCCCCTCAAAAATATCCCCCCCCAAAAAAAAAATTGTTTCTGGTCATCAATTTCTTTGCCAAACCGATGATTAAGTTACCTTGGTGAGGCTGACTTCTTTTATTTGGGGATGGGTCTCTGTCATAGGTTTCTCTAAAAAAACTAACGTCAAAGTGCTTACTTAGTCGTCATTTTTAGTAAAAGAAACTAACGACTAAGTCTCATCACAAAGGCCAAATTTTTTTTGGGATTAGGATTTTTGTCTTTGGGTTTAGTCTTTAGAAATCGATGACTAAGTGTCCAACACGGTCGTGTTGGTCTGCATGGTCGTGCTTGTCAACACTAGATAATATGTCAGTTTGTTTTGTTTAACTGACGTCTAAGATTTCAAGTGTCAGTTTTTTATGATAATCGACGATTATATGTCACTTAATAGAACCCACTCTAAATACTTTCCCTCAATCTCTATTTCATTTGTTCCCCTGACATTTCCCATACTCTCTCTAGTTATTCTGACCTCTGCCTCTACCATTGTGTTCCTATTGGTGTGATTGTGCTCTTACTCATGCTCATGCTTGGCTTGGTGCCATTGCTAGATTCTCTGGTCGTCTCCCCATTCTTTGCTGACGAGTTGATCTCCGCCACCATTGCTTCTCCTTCACAGAATCGCAGCTACTACTTCTTCTTAATAGAGTCACCACTACTACTCCATCACAGAGACACGACCTTCTCCTTCACAGAGTTGCCACTGTCATCTTCATAGAGACACCACTGCTATTAATAGAGCCAGCATGGAAACCTTCTCCTTCACTACAGAGTCACCATTGTATTCTTCCTCCCATCTCTGGAAACCACCGGACAGGTGTCTCACCATCCAAGTAGTTTTTTAAAAAATTTACATGTAATTATTTATTTGTTATTATGCGTGTATTAGGTTTAGTCCATTAAATTCTACATTGTAATATGATTTTCTATGAAAATCCATTATTATGTATTATGTTAGGTCACTAAATTCTAGTTTTATATCTAATTAGAATTTATAAATATGTTTAAAAAATGAATAATTAATCATATTTCACATTTGACTGATGATAAAAATGCATAATGATAAATTAGTCAGTTCTTGATGATACATAGATTCAAATGCTTCTTAAATTATATGAGGTCAAAAGACTTCTCAAATGGATTTATGAAATGAAACTAGGGTTTTATCTGGAATAGGATGAACTTTTGGATGCATTGTTCAATTTGGTTATAAGTTCTTGTATATTTGGGTGTATTGATCAATTTGAATATTGTATGTATAAATAAGTAGTGTGTTTAACTATGTTGGATATCAATGAATGTGTGATGTTTTTAAGATCTACCATCTCTTTATGAACCTTAACTTTTTTTCCCTATTATTTGTTGGCCTAGAAACCCATCCGAGATTTACTCATTAGGAGTAAATCTTGGATAGTCCTCAGTTTGGGTCTGTTCTTGAACACTTAATTTTCACTTAGGATGTAAGTGTATAATGTATATTTAGTTTTCAAGATGTTTTGTCAGCACTTCCCTATTTTTTCTCAAAGTACATATGTTGGTGGACATTTGCTCATCTACATCGATGTACTTGGAGAACTTTAGGTAAATGTTATCGAAATTTTCTTGAAAACCAAATACACATTATACACTTACTACTGCGATTAGGTGTTCAAGAATGGTATAGGTGGTATATACATTCATTACTGAACTCAAAACCTTAATTTGTAAACCATAAACCCTAATTTATATACCATAAACCCTAATATATAAACCCTTATCCCTAAATCTAAAATAATAAACCCTAATCTATCTGTAAATCCTAAACCTAATCTATAAACTATAAAGATTAATACTTGTTTTCTCTATGATCATAGAATGAATAGATCATGTATATCCATTCCAAATCATTACACCCTAGAGTGTATTATTGGTCTTGATCAACTTGTAATATTTGTGGAGGAACATAGGAAACAACCAGGAGATAGGTTCTATTGTCCATACAGGCATTACAGTAACAACTTGAAAGTCAACACTAGTGATGAAATCAAAAGTCATGTCATATGCAATGAGATTGTACATGGTTGTATAGAATGGTACTAGCATGGAGAGATTCCAACCATGCGATCAGTAGATGTCAATAGAAGTACTTGTGTTGAAGAAGGAATTGTCACTGATGATGTACATTTGAACAATCCAATTCTGATAGACATAACTGATGTGATGCTAGATATTTTTGGGGTAGAGCACAATGATCCCCATCCATACTTAAGAACATTGCATGATGTTGAGAGACCATTATACTTAGGTGTACTAAGTTTACAAAGTTGAGCGTTGTGTTGAGATTGTATAATATGAAGGCTAACAATAGATGGAGTGAAAAAATCTTCATGTCATTGTTGTATTTGATCAAAGAAATTTTCTCTCAAGAAAACGAGCATCCAATTACATATGAATTAAAGAAAATGTTATGCCCAATGAGAATGAAGGCTAAGAAGATACATGCATGCCCGAATGACTGTGTGTTATTTTGAAAGGACTATGTCTATTTGAAAGATCGTCCAAAATATGGGGCGTCAAAGTATAAAATGACAACTTCAGTAAAGACAAAAATTGGCTCTTATGTGGAATCGACCTATAATACCACAATTTCAATGCTTGTTTGCTAATCAATAGGTACAGAGAATATAAGCTGGCATGAAGAGGTTAAGAAAAAAATGATGGGATCATATGAACTACATCGTCCTCCTTAAGATGGACCATCATAGGAGACCCTTCTTCATGTTCACCTATCCATACTACCATACCCCTACATTGAGGACCTAGTATGATGACCGCTATCAAACTGACAGCCAAATTGCATAGTAATTACGTGGAATAACCATTAGCAGTGGATTAATGAAAATCACTAAAAATTAAAACCATTTTGCAAAGAGATTCATTGCAAAGAAACCCTTAAAGAAAGAACCACAACAATATATACATCATGGTTCACATTGTATATACATTGTACCATCTCATCTTGAGGATATCATATACCAGTTGCTTTGCCCAAACATTTACATAAGCAACATAAAACCTCGAGGCATACAAGCCAAAATCTCAGATTGTTTATAAAACCATTACGTACTAACTCCCAAGGACCTAAGAGTACAAAGATGACACATAATACTTCTATCTACAAGACATAACAGACAGCACACTCAACCTGAGTTGTTATTGTTGTCCCCATTGTTTTTGTCCTCCCTTTGTAGTACGGTCTCTACCTCCCCGTCCGCGTCCACCTAAAAATGTTGGGACCAACAGGGTGAAACAAAAGTCTCAGCAAGAGATATAACTCTCTGCCAACAATATTATTATCATAGGTAAACAATATAAAATTGAGCAGAGGATCTTTTATATTAATAGTCAAGATTAATCACTTTTTATAAGCAAAATAGAGTAATATCCTCTTTTCAAGCATTGCATCTATCTATGATAGAGAAATAAATCATCTATTCACTTAATAAGGAATACGAAGAAAAAATATAACATCTATCCATTTAAGATGTATAAAAGTAATGCAACATCATCCAATGTTTCCATATTCAATCCTTAAGCAAATATGCTACACAACTGATTACATATTTACAATCACACTTATGCCCTGAGGAGATGAGGTATACCGCTCATGCTCCAACCAACCACGGCTACGTAAAGCATTAATACCATACAAGGTCAAAGGAAGAGTCGGCTTCCAAGACCTCACTTGTCTTGGTCAGTACAAGACCACTGGCAGTGACATCACATGTCAAACTACAATTATCTTGCCAAGGTATAGTGACATCTTTGCTATAGAGTTATAGCCATAGCATGCACTCTCTTCAAGGAGACCACACACCAATCCCCGGTATATTAATATTGAGTCATGGCATATATCCATACTCTTATGATGATGAGGGATACCACACGGCAATCCCTATTTGGACGTAAGGATATTTTCCCCCATTACCCCCACATATTCAAAAATATGCTCTCCGAGTTAAACTCGTTTCACCATTGAACAAATTTTGTATACATTATACTTGTTGCTCATGTATTTCACATGGCTCACAAGGTCCATTTAATCTGTATCATATGAAACATCATAGCTCATACCTGGCTATGCTCATCATATCATGATACCTGCATGGTTAGTATTTCATGATAAAAACAATATCAAGTACATATCATCACCATGCAATACAAGAGAAATACAACCTTCCCATTATTAGGGTTAGTGTTTTCCTTTTTAGTCGGTTAGGGTTTCAAGTTCATATTATCAAGAATCAAAACCCTAATTCATATCTCCACACATATTGGGAGCATACATTGATATCATAAGTATTCAATAATACTTGTTTATTCTCATCATTTATCATTAAATGATTATCACGCAAAGTATGAGTTTCTCTCTCGTCCTCACTAGGATATTGATTACATCATACTTTATTAAGTTGGCTCAACCCTTTCCTCAAGGTACATTGGCCTACACTTATCAAAATGTATTAAACTATTAACATCTTAATGTATCATTTGACATAACACACTTCATGTGTTACTCAATCAAGTATATCAGATTTGAGGTGCTTACTTCCATATTGGTTTTGAGGTGCTTCCACCATATCGGGCTATAGGTGTATGCTTACTACCATATCATCCAAGAGGTGTGTGCTTACCACCATATCATCCAAGAGGTGTGTGCTTATCACCATATCGTCCAAGAAGTGTGTGCTTAGCACCATATCAATCTAGAGGTGTGTGCTTACCACTCGATCATCCAAGATGTGTGTGCTTATCACCATATCGTCCAAGAGGTGTGTCCTTATCACCATATCATTCTAGAGGTATGTGCTTACCACCATATCATCCAAGAGGTGTGTTATTACCACCATATCATCCAATAGGTGTGTGTGTGTCACTTATATTGGGTAACTCAAGTGTGGGGTTTTCAATATCAGGTTAGACCCTTATGCTCATACCTTCTCAAACCTTCAAAGTATCAACCTACCATGGTTTGAGTGACAACCTAGACAACTGGTTAGTCCTTTTTCAACCAACCTAGATGTACAAAATGATAGGGGTGTGGGGTTCCAAGGTATAACATATTTCATATCACCATATTGGGTTTCATTACCATATCAGGTTAGAGGTGCTTCAACCCGATATCGATTTGTGCCATGATGATGTCATCATCATCAAGCTCTAGACTTTTGTCCCTTTCATCCCTTACTATTCTAGTTCATGGAAAACAATCCTAGAGAACTATTAGAACTCATAGAATCATCAATCATTCAAGGAAAATCGAAATTGAAAGTATATCAACAAGTATAGCAAGATTGAAGGTGAATAATAACATGATTGGGTTCAAGTTATATAGCCCACCTCAAGAACAACTTCAAAGCTCCAAGCTCCAAAGCTTCACGTTCCCAAGGTTGAAGATGAACTTATCAAAGATCCAAGAGTTGTTGACACCTGCTCTATATGTAAATAATCACCATAGATAAGAAGTTGGTGAAGAAGAAAAGAAAGGAAGAATCATAACCCGAGAATCATGCTTCAACCAAGGTTGAAGATGACCATGGCTTCACCTTAAGCTTAAGGCTCGAGATCCTCCTTTCTCCTCAACTACTATGCATGATATCTAAGAGAAAGAGAGTTGTAGGTTTCAAAAAGTTTCACTAGTAGGTGAAAGGAGTGGTATATATAATTGAGGCTCATGAGAGAGAGTGTATAAGAGGTGTCATCACCTTATACTACTAGGTGACACATGTCCATGCATGGGTTGACACGTGTCCATGCATGAACACATATTTATCCTGACATGAAAAACTCTTGGGGATAATGTAGGGATAAGATTTCGGCCATTAGTTATCTTGTTGAACAATATATTTCAACCCAACATCACTTTTGTCACAAACTGATACAACTTTTCCAAGGAAAGTTGTAATATCCATCACCTTCTTAAGGTTCTTAACTCGTCATGGCCTTTACCAAGAGTTGAAAAAATGATATGGGGCCTCCTCTATGGCTTCTTGGCCGATAGGCACTCCCATATAAACTCTACAACTCAATACAACTCAATACAACTCATTTTAGGGTTTCAACTATACAACTCTTCTTGGTCTTTTCATCACCAAGAATACCATCACTCAAATATGATTCAAGCATGGTGCCTCTTTCTTTCTATCTCCTCTAGATGATTACAAGAGAGAGTAAGGACATTGTAGAGGTGGTAATTTGCAAAACAACCCTACATTTTGGGTAAATTGCAATTTGCACCAAAATTGGTACACAAGGCACAACCATTATTCAAACAAGCTCCAAATTAAAACTTAGGTTTTCCAAAAGACATCCCTTAGCATCTCTCTCTTATTATGCTAAAGCACTTGAGGCGTGTTCAAAATATGGAATATTTCAATATAACCCCTCATCTTGGGTAAATTGTAATTTACACCAAAACTATCATATAATGCACAAACAATTTGCAAATAAGATCAAACTTGAAAATTAAACTCTCCTTGAGTCTCAATTACTTTTCAAAAGATTAAAACAAGTACCCAGGTTAGGGATGTTACAATTATCAACCCCTAATAGGGATTTCGTCCCCAAAATCTAAAGAGAAAATAGAAGGGTACTTCCTCCTCAGTTCTTCCTCCAGCTCCCATGTGACTTTTTCAATGCCACGGTGATGCTAGAGAACTTTCACAAAAACTATGTCTTTCTTTTTCAAATTCTTGATTCTTATATCAAGAATCATCATTGGACCTTCCACATAGGATATATCTTCATTCAATTCTACCGCTACAAGTTATAACACCAACTCTGTATGAGGATGACACTTTCTCAGTATAGATATATGAAACACTAGATGTAGTCTATGTAGCTCAGGTGGTAACTTCAACCTATAGGCTACCTTTCCAGTCTGTGTTGTCACTGGGTAAGGTCCCATAAATCTAGGAGCTAACTTACCCTTATTCCCAAATCTAAGAACATCTTTCCAAGGCGAGACCTTGAGATACACCCTGACTCCAACTTCTAAAGGTCTACGGTGTTTATCGGCATATGATTTCTATCTATCTTGTGCAGCCTTCAACTATTGTTGTATTACATTAATCTTTTAAGTTGTCTATTGCACTAATTCAGTACCCAAAAGTTGGTATTCTCCTATCTCATACCAGTATAATAGAAATCTACAATGTCTACCATATAAGGCTTCATATGGTGCCATATCAATACTTTTTTGATAACTATTGTTGTAGGCAAACCTTATTAAACTCAAGTGTAAATCCCAACTTCCTACAAACTAAAGAACACATGCCCTAAGCAAGTCCTCCAAAGTCTGTATAATCCTTTTAGATTGTCCATCTATCTGAGGGTGACAAGTTGTGCTAAACTTTAACTACGTACTCAAGGCTTTATGTAGTCGTTCTCAAAAACTTGTAAACTGGGGACCTCTATCAGACACAATTGTCCTGGAACTTTGTGCAACCGCACTATCTCATCTATGTAGATCTGTGCAAGTTTTTCAGTAGTATAGGTTGTTCTAAAAGGAAGAAAATGTGTTGACTTAGTCAACCTATCAACTATCACCCAAATGGAATCATGACTTTTGGCTATTCTGGATAGACCAACCACAAAATCTATTGTCACGTGATCCCATTTCCACTATGGTATAGGTAAGGGTTGCAATGTTCCTATAGGCTTCTGGTTTTCTGCTTTAACTTGCTGACACACTAGACATCGCATAACAAACTCAACTACATCCTTCTTCAAACCAGCCACCAATACATATCTTTTAAGTTATGATACATTTTAGTACTCCATGGATGCATTGCATACATGGATGAATGAGCTTCCTCCATAACTATATTTCTTAAGTCATTGGCATCAGGTACTACCATCCTACTATGCTAACATACTACCTCATCCTCTGACTCATGGAAACTGTCATGTTTCTCACTACCATACTCTAACCTGATCTGTTGAATCATAGTATCATCCTATTGTGCCTCTTTAATCTGTTGTCTCATAGTAGGTTTCACATGCATCTCGTCCAGCAATCCAGCTAAAAACATACTTTCAACTATACATTTATTTGTCTCAAAGAGACAAACATGTCATGTCTAAAGCACATTAAAGAATTCAACTGTTCTTTATCTATGGGTGGAGATGAAGATTTTCTAATTAGTGCATCTACCACTACATTAGCTTTCCCTGGATGATAATCAATTGTACAATCATAGTCCTTGATTAATTCCATCCAGTGGCATTGTCTCATATTCAATTCATGTTGTGAGAAGATGCACTTTAAGATTTATGGTCTATGAAAATCTGACACGTTTCTCCATAAAGATAATGCCTCAAAATCTTCAATGCGTGGACCACTACAGCTAACTCTAGATCATGTGTCGGATAATTCTCCTTGTGTTTCTTAAGCTGTCGGGAAGAAAAATAAACTACATGATCACTATGCATCAGCACACATCCTAGACCATTCTTAGAGGCATCACAGAAAATAATGTATCTCTTTCCCTGCTCAGGTAAAATCAACACAGGTGCACTAGTCAACCTTTCTTTCAACAACTGGAAAGAACGCTGACACTTGTCATTCTAGAAAAAAGGAACCTCCTTCTTGGTCAACCTAGTTAGGGGTAATACTATAGAACTGAAGTCTTTAATAAACCTTCTACAGTAACCTACCAGACCTAGGAAACTGTGAATCTCAGTTGGTGTCTTGGGTTGTTCCCACTCTACAACAGACTCCACTTTCTTAGGATCAACAAGAATACCTAATGTAGATATAACGTATCCTAGAAAAGACACTTCTGACAACCAGAACTCACACTTGCTAAACTTATCATATAGCTTGTGTTTCTTAGCAAAGTCAAGGCTTGACAAAGGTGTTGTTCCTATTGTTGACCATCTCTAGTGTATATTAGGATGTTGTCTATGAAGACCACTATGAACTGATCAAGGAATGGCCGGAAGATTCTATTCATCATCTCCATGAATGCAGTTGGTGCATTAGTTAGTCCAAATGACATAACTACAAACTCATAATGAACAGACCTTATCCTAAAGGCTGACTTAGGTATGTCACTCTCCTTGATACGTAACTGATGATATATTGACCTAAGATCTATCTTAGAGAACACTGTTGCACCACACAATTGGTCAAACATATCATCTATCCTTGGTAGAGGATATTTGTTCTTATAGTCAGCTTGTTAAGCTGTCTATAGTCTGTACATAATCTCATAGACCCATCCTTCTTTTTAATAAAAAGAACTGGAGCACGCCATGATGAAGTACTCAGTTGAATGAAACCTTTCTCAAGCAACTCCTATAACTATTTCTTGAGTTTTGCCATCTTAGTAGGGGTCATCCTATAAGGTGTTTGGGCTATGGGTTGCGTACTTGAAATTAAATTAATCTCGAAATCAATCTCTCGAGGTAGAGGAATATCTGAAAATTCTTTAGGAAATACATCCTTGAATTCCCTGAGAATAGGAACTTCCAGAAGACTAGGACTTTCTTCTTTGGTATCTACCACATGTGCCAAGAATTCAACACATCCTAGTCGCATCAGTCTCTCAGCTACCATTAATGATACTAGATAGGTTGGAAGAATCTTTATGTCCCCCTGAAAGACCCAAGTATCATCACTATCTACGAACATAGCTTGATTGGAACCACAATCCAAGACAACCTTATACTTTTCTAGGGTATCCATCCCAAGAATTACATCAAACGTGTGCATCTCAAGTGGTATAAGATCCACCTAAATGTTGTGTTCTGAAAAAGAAAGAACACGGGGAGAACATACCTCCTGCAACACTTCAGATCCGACTAGCGGAGTTTCTAATAGAAAATTATCTTCTCTATGACTGACAGTCACATTGCAGTCATGACTCACTTCTCGAGTGATAAAGGAATGTGTTACAACCTAAATTTTTGGGTTCATGCGGTGGGAAATGCAATTTCCCCAATAAATGTATGATTATGGGAATTGTATGAATTATATGTATTGAATGGACTCCCTTTGCAATATTTCCTTTTTGCATGTGAATTCATGGATCATAATATGTTAATGAGTTCAATGTGATTAAAATAAAGAGAGGAAATCAAAAATGCATTATTAAGAAGGAAATTTGAGATAATGAAGAAAAGATAAGAAATATGTGGAAATAAGGATAATGGAATCATCATAGATGAGATTTCAAGTCCACATGGTTTCTAATGGTAAAAGGAATCCAAATAAATGATATAGAAAGAGAAAGAGAGAGAAAGTAAAAATAAATTTTCCTTATTTAGGAAGTACTCTAGAATTCATGATCGTCTTAGCCAATAAAATGCTAAGAAATTATGTACCTTTCTTTAATGCCTTTTATTTGCCAGATGAAAATTCTAATAAGAATAGAGTAGTCCTTTCGTAACCTTTGGCAATAGAATAAAGGAATGTAATTAATGAATATACTAAAAAAAGGTAATAATAAGAGGGGAAACGTGAGAAAGTCCTATACTTTTCTACATGGTCACAAGATAATCGAAGGAAACAATTAAGTGTTTGACATCATGGTAGAAGGCATATGTGAAAGGGATGTACAAGAGAATATCTCTATAAATATGATTCATGTATCTCTTGATATCCATCCTAGCCTCCTCTCTCTCCATTACCTCTTTCTCTACCCAGACCCAAAACCCCATTGGGTTGGCAGGGTTGTTGATGTAGCTACGTGAACCTTGAACCAGAAAACTCCCCTTCTCTACCTATTGCGCAACCCATACACCCTCCTTCTTCCTAAGCCTTAGGGGAAGGGCTAGCTGACCTTCAAGTTGCACTGAGAGGCATGACGAAGACCAACACAAAGAACAACCAGACCAAGATTCAATGGCGGTGTGTCAACCTATAGTTGTGCGAGGAGGAAGCCGCTATGCAGCTTTCAGTTATGTCTAGATCCAATCAAGGAGCCAGCGAGCCCCTAGAGATCCTCCACCATGAATCGATGTCGACAACATGTTAGGTAAGATTATGTAACGTATTCTTCAATTATGTAGCTAGGGTTTTAAACCAGACCTTCTGGAGTTCTGTTCTCATGGAGACGGTCACCCCAAGCCGCTTCCAGTGACCTTCTAGTCCAGGAAGGGAGGCCAGACACACTGGCAACTTTGCCCGGACATGAGGATGATGAAGGGAGCATAGCTAAGCCAAAGGTTTCCTCTGCGGTGGGTTGTCCGCCGTTGTTAAGAGGTTAGGGATGAAACAGACCCTAATGACCAAGATGCCCTCACATGTACACATAAATAGAGGGGGTAATGTGGTATTTTAACCACTAACTTAAGGCTACCGAGCCATTTTCTTAATATAGTGGTTTTCCGCTGACGTGTCAGCATGCTATTGGCTAGATAATGTTTATTTTGCAAAACTCATAGTAAAAGATTGGTAACTCCACTTGAGACAAATTATATATGAAATTTTATCAGGAGAACGTGAAGAATCCATTAAAAATAGTTTCATAGACTGAATCTGATCCTAGTTCTAAAAGTATCTTGATTTAACCATGTTCATGTATTAAAATTTGATTAAAAACTCTAATTACGATTGGAGGTCAAATCTAAGGTCTTAATGGGTTAATTAGAGTAGTAGTAACATGTTGAGGGGCAAAGTGAGATTTGAACTAGATATTAGATAATGTATTGCTTTTTTTAGGGTTTTACACATGAATCTATGATGATGCACATAGAAACCCTAATTTAAGGTGAAAAGGGTGATTAACATGATTAATTCAAAATTCCATGGAATAGTGTAATTATGAGTTGATCCTAAGCCTGTTAGGAAGAATATAACAAGCTAGTTAGGGTTTGTGGTTAGATTTGTTGTTTTAGGGTTTATAGTGTCAATAATGAGCATGAACCCTAATGAAACCCTAAAAGGAAGTAGGAAACCCTAGGAAGCGAGTTCATATGAGTGCAATCTGAGAAAGTGAATAGTAATTAGATTACATGTACTTTTTAGGGTTCTTGCTTGTGTTTGTGGATTGAACTGCATGCCTGGAATACTTTCTTGCTTGGATTACTATTAGCTCGTTGATTCAGCTGAACAGGTATGTAG
This sequence comes from Alisma plantago-aquatica, assembly GCA_963693085.1. Classification (NCBI taxonomy): domain Eukaryota; kingdom Viridiplantae; phylum Streptophyta; class Magnoliopsida; order Alismatales; family Alismataceae; genus Alisma; species Alisma plantago-aquatica. The sequence goes on from OY856412.1 coordinate 1,260,790,841, forward strand.
TTACTTTATGAATAATTTTCTTTAGTTTCATGGTGTTTCCCAAATGTTTTCCGATTGATTGCAACCTAAATTGTTGGATGTTAAATTATGCAATCATATAAAGTCCCTATGAGTATCACAATTAAATATGAATGTGTTTCTCGAACCTATATGCCACCCTGATGTATGTTGCAAACCAAGCCTCAGAGGGAAGTTCTAATTTGGTCAAGCCCCAGAGGTAAGACCATTGTGCACCTCGAGAGGTGACCCCAGGCACCAAGCTTGGGATGGAGAAGGTGGCCTTATGTCCCTTGCAAGGACAATACCCTAAGAGAGGGTAATCCAGGGTTTAGGGAAAAAGTAGTTGAGAATGTCACATTGAAAATGTAATTTGGATTGTTAATGACTTATTTGTTATAATTAGGTTGTTAGAAACTATTTGTGAAAATTTTGTTTGTCCCCACATACCAGCATATTCATTTATGCTAATCGATGTTTTATTTGTTGACGTTTTAGGAATTACCTGAAATTGGAAAAATAGTAAAACGGAAGCTGTCAAGATAAAGTTAATTATTCAAAGGAGGATTAGCTAGTTAGTTTTATTCTATGGATAGAAGTCTAAGTACCTATTTTTGCAAGGTATGTAAAAGTTTATTTTATTCCATCTTTCAAGTTTAGTTTTCATATAATTTGATAATTATTTCTGATTAATTGTTAAACCATTGATCGTGTATTTGGTGTAACGTCTCTGACCTCTTGGTCTCCCATGATTGGGGGTTATCGGGAGGCGGGGTCGTTACAGAATGTGTAGCACCCAGATTAATCAAAATAGATATAAAGTAGGATGTAGATAGATTAGAATGAAACAATTCCATCTGACTTGTCATGACTCGTGGATTGACTATTGCCTCTGGCTGATTCATAGAATAGAATCTCATTGTTGCCTGTTGCTGACTTCGTGCTCTATTTTTTGGTGCAGATGAACCTGCTTGGGATGCTTGTCCATGTCCTCATGTGCCACTACTAAATTGTTGCCTCTGAGAGCCTTGTTGACTCTGTCTCAGTGGTTGTGTTACTTGTGTGTCTCTAATTGGACATTCTTTTATCATATGTCTTGTCTTCCCACACTTTAAGCAATTTCTGTCCTACTGTGGTCTAGATGGTCATATTACTAACATTGATGTCTTACTATTGGCTCCACTTGGTAGAAAACTATAGCCTCTACCCTTGCTTGACGTCCACTGCATCTGTGCATTGAACCTCTATGGTGCTAATGGTGCGGGAAATCTCAATTTCTTAAAACTTTTAGACCTCTATCCATGGAATTGGGTAGGTCCTTTCCTATTTTTAGCCACACATTTCTCAATCACAGACCTCTCTATCTTCCTAGATGACTCCACAAAGGTGGCAAACCTCTCTCTATTCTCTAGAGTAGCTACAGTTGTGGATAACTCAGCGTTCAGACCCTTCTCAAAATGTCGAATCCTCTCCTCCTCCATAGTAGCCATGTGTGGACAAAACCATAGAAGCTCCATGAACTTAGCTTCATACTCACTAACCTTCATCGGTCCTTGTTTAATTCGCTCAAACTTTGAGATTTTCCCATCCAGATAAATCTTGGAAAAGTATCTACTGATAAACTCACATCAGAACTCCTGCCATCCAACCTCAACACCAGGTCTTTTCTCTTCTTCAATGGCCCACCAATGGCTAGTGCTTCCTTGTAATAGGTACACATCATGCCTAACTTTGTCAATTTCTAGGATGCTAAGGATTCTAAAGGCTTTTTCCTGCTCAGTGAGCCATAAATCTATGTTTGTTGGGTCAGCTGTACTGGCATATTTGGTGGCTCCTACTCAATGTAACCACTCAAAGGTATTACCAAACCCATGTCCCTCATTAGGAACTAGTGCCCTAGGTGCTGGTGCTGGCATCCGGTCAGCCATATGTATTATTGAGGTCATGAACTGCCCGAAAAGAACATGAAAGGTTGGTTTTTCTAGCATGGATTCATCAAAATGGGGATTCTCAAGCACTGATTCCTCTCTAGCCTATTCCCTTGCACCTCCTCCAAGTGCAGAAACACTGCTCTCAGCAGCATGTTCTTCATGTGCTCTAGCCATCTTTCAGCTTTACTTCTTCTCCTAAATGAGCATAAGTCACTATAACATAAACTGGAGGATACTAGAACATACACAACAACCTTAATCCTATGTCTTTATAGACTCAATGAACCTTAGGTTCTGATACCAAAACTTTTGACAACCGCTATAAAACCGACAACCAAATCACATAGTAATTTACGTAGAATAACCATTAGCAGTATATTTAACAAATATCACTAAAAAATAAAACCATTTTGCAAAGAGATCCATTGCCAGGAAACTCTTAAAGAAAGAACCCAAGCAATATATACATCATGGTTCATATTGTACATACATTATACCAACTCATCTTGAGGATATCATATACCAGTTGCTTTGCCCAAACATTTACATAAGCAACATAAAACCTCGAGGCATGCCAAAATCTTAGATCATTTATAAAACCATTACGTACTAACTCCCAAGGACCTAAGAGTACAAAGATGACACATAATACTTCTATCTACAAGACATAACAGACAGCACACTCAACCTGAGTTGTTACTGTTATCCCTATTGTTTTTGTTCTCCCTCTGTAGTACGGTCTCTACCTCCCCGTCCGCGTCCACCTAAAAATGTTGGGACCAATAGGGTGAAACAAAAGTCTCAGTAAGAGATATAACTCTCTGCCAACAATATTATTATCATAGGTAAACAATATAAAACTGAGCAGAGGATCTTTTATATTAATAGTCAAGATTAATCACTTTTTATAAGCAAAATAGAGCAATATCCTCTTTTCAAGCATTGCAGCTATCTATGATAGAGCAATAAATCATCAATTCACTTTTTAAGGAATACGAAGAACAAATATAACATCTATCCATTTAAGATGTATAAAAGTAATGCAACATCATCCAATGTTTCCGTATTCAATCCTTAAGAAAATATGCTACACAACTGATTACATATTTACAATCACACTTATGCCCTGAGGAGATGAGGTATACCGCTCATGCTCCAACCAACCACGGCTACGTAAAGCATTAATACCATACAAGGTCAAAGGAAGAGTCGGCTTCCAAGACCTCACCTGTCTTGGTCAGTACGAGACCACTGGCAGTGACATCACATGTCAAACTACAATTAGCTTGCCAAGGTATAGTGGCATCTTTGCTATAGAGTTACATCCATAGCATGCACTCTCTTCAAGGAGACCACACACCAATCCCCGATATATTAATATTGAGTCATGGCATATATCCATACTCTTATGATGATGAGGGAGATCACACAGCAATCCCTATTTGGATGCAAGGATATTTTCACCCATTACCCCCACACATTCAAAAATATGATCTATGAGTTAAACTCGTTTCACCATTCAACAAATTCTGAAACTGAATGGATCTATGTCCAGGGCAACTACATGATAAGGTTCCACTTGACTAATTAGGTGCATTATAGTATCTTTTAGCATCAACCAAGTTACAAGCATGAATTATAATAGATGCTACAAAGAAAGGTGTAATACATTTATCAGATACTTTCATAATCTTTGGAACACATTGAATGCATAACACTCGAGATCTTAGTCCCTTATCACATTGTTGGGGATTCTCATCCCTTAACATTATCATCATCATGATTGCTAGATCTGGGTATTCAAACCCTTAGCTCACCACTAAACATTGTCACCTCTTATCAGTTAACTGTTACCTCTAGGTCCTCAAACCCAGGTATACATTATACTTGTTGTGCAAGTATTTCATATGGCTCACAAGGCCCATTTAATTTGTATCATATGAAACATCATAGCTCATACTTTTCTATGCTCATCATCTCATGATATATGTTGGTTAGTATTTCATGATAAAAAAATATCAAGTACATATCATCACCATGCAATACAAGAGAAATACAACCTTCCCATTATTAGGGTTAGGGTTTCCCTTTTTAGCCAATTAGGGTTTCAAGTTCATATTATCAAGAATCAAAACCCAAATTCATAGCTCCACATATATTAGGAGCATACATTGATATCATAAGTATTCAATCATACTTTTTTATCCTCATCATTTATAATTAAATGATTATAACACAAAGTATGAGTTTCTCTCTCATCCTCACTAGGATATTGATTACCTCATACTTTATTAAGTTGGCTCAACCCTTTCCTCAAGGTACATTGGCCTACACTTATCAAAATGTATTAAACTCTTTACATCTTAATGTATTCATTTGACATAACACACTTCATGTGTTACTCAATCAAGTATATCGGATTTGAGGTGCTTACCTCCATATTGGTTCTGAGGTGCTTCCACCATATTGTGCTAGAGGTGTATGCTTACTACCATGTCGTCCAAGAGGTGTGTGCTTACCACCATATCGTCCAAGAGGTGTGTTCTTACCACCATATCATCCAAGAGGTGTGTTCTTATCACCATATCATCCAAAAGGTGTGTGTTTATCACCATATCATTCTAGAGGTGTTTTCTTACCACCATATTGTCCAAGAGGTGTGCTCTTACCACCATATTGTCCAAGAGGTGAGTGATTATCACCATATCATCCAAGAGGTGTGTGCTTATCACCATATCATTCTAGAGGTGTGTGCTTACCACCATATCATCCAAGATGTGTGTGCTTATCACCATATCGTCCAAGAGGTGTGTTCTTACCACCATATCATCCAAGAGGTGTGTGTGTGTCACTTATATCGGATTACTCAAGTGTAGGGTTTTGCATATCGGGTTAGACCCTTTTGCTCATACCTTTTTAGACCTTCAAAGTATCAACCTACCATGTGTTGAGTGACAGCCTATACAACTAGTTAGTCCTTTTTCAACCAACCCAAATGTACAAAATGTTAGTGTTGTGGTGTTCCAAGGTATAACGGATTTCATATCACCATATTGGGTTTCATTACCATATTGGGTTAGAAGTGCTTCAACCCGATATCGGTTTGTGCCATGAAGATGTCATCATCATCAAGCTCTAGACTTTCATCCATTTCGTCCCTTAATATTCTAGTTCATGGACAACAGTCCTATACAACTAGTAGAACTCGTAGAATCATCAATCATTCAAGAAAATTCAAAATTGAAAGTAGATCAACAAGTATAGCAAGATTGAAGGTGAATAATAACATGATTGGGTTCAAGTTATATAACCCACCTCAAGAACAAATTAAAAGCTCCAATCACAAAAGCTTCACGTTCCCAAGGTTGAAGATGAACTTATAAAAGATCCAAGACTTGTTCACAACTCCTCTATATGCAAAGAATCACCATAGATAAGAACTTGGTGAAGAAGAAAAGTGTAAGGCCCCTAAACTTGATTAATGATTTGAATAAGCTTATTTATCATAATTGAATTCTTATAACCCAATATAACCTTTTGATATGTTTTGAAATCATAATACAAGCTTAAGTTTCAAAATTTGGTCCAATTTGGACACTGTTTAAGCAAGTTATGCAATTTTATGTACATTTTGGACTTTTCTACAATTTACCCAATTGAGAGGTTTTCTTTGCAATTTATCACTTGCATTATGTTCCTTGGATATTATCTCATCATTCTTGAGCTTTTGGAGCCATGGGTCATCTATTTAATTCTTGGTTTGAAGGTGTTTTCTTCAAGGGTATTTTAGGGTTTACCCCTTCATGGATGAGCCACCTTTAGTAGCTATCAACTAATGAATTATTTGTTTTGCTTGGAAATTCAAGAAACAAGGGATAATAATGTCTATATGGATGTTGGGGGAGCTTCTTGTGTGTGTTCTTGTATATTCTTAATAGTTTAAGGCCATGGACACTTGGAAAGATACTAGAACATCAACTTTTCTTTTTCTTTATCTTAAAGTTTCATATGCTTATCCCTAAGAACCAAAATCAGCCATTTGCTCTCCACCACTTCCCTCCTTCTATGAGCTTCATTATCCCTCAATGCTGCTGCAAATTTCCTATCCAAGGAAGAAGAAAGAGGGGATATTCTTGGAAAAAGAATCTAGGGTTGCAATTGACTTCCTTTTAGGGTTTGAAAAGCTTCCTTCTAGTGATCTTGACCTAAAAGAGTAAGAATCCCCTTATTTACTCCATTTATTTCTTTTTTATCCTTCCTCCTACATTTCTCCAGGTCAGAACATGTCTGTTCCATGGTAAAAATTGCTCTAAATCTCTAAAACTCTACCTTTCTTGCTCCTTATGCTTAGGGTTTGTTCATTTGATGAAGAAAGGTGCTAGATGGAAGAGTTCACAGCTTATACTTAAATTTTCTACCCTAGATGCTCGAGTTTTCTTCTTTTTGGATTTCCATATTCTCATTAGAGGCAAGTTTTATAACTTGATCCACGTTTATTGCTTACCATAAGCTTGCTAGCGCATGTTCTTGCTTGCAAATGATGATCCACACACTAAAAGCCTATGCTTGACTTGGATTTCGATTTTTATAATGTTCCCTATTCTAATTTCAGTCCTAGATGAACCTGTGATCATGTGTAAATTATTCCTAAGGTATAAAATGACTTGGATCAGGTTGGTTTGACAACCTATGGTGCTAAGCACCTATCAACCAATGGTCAAGTTTAGGGTTTAAAGTTGATTTCTTTTATATACACATGACTCAATGGTGGTACCATTGCAAAAACCGATGGTGTTGTCTTCATGACAACTGATGGTGGTGACCAAAGGTGTCAACTAACATTCACCCCTTATGTCAGGTGTTGGCCTAATTATAAGCCTGGTGATTAACAACTAAGTACCCTAATGATGCTATCAATCAATGGTGATATTAGTTTGATATTTGATGTTGATTAATGAATATAGTGTTGATCTAACAACCTATGGTGACTTAATGGTCACTAATGATGGCGGATCAGGTCTCCAAACCCTATGGTGAGTTAATAATATAGTTGTAGCATCAATTAAGCCTTAGACTAATAGTTTCTTGGGTCTCTTCATGCAATGGTCGGACCTATACTGTAATTCATGGTTTTAACATATGAACTTGACCCAATGGTCAAGATCTAATGTTTATTCCTCCAATAAAGTCAAATTATGGCTAATGTAATATGTTGATCCTAATAATGTGATTTAGATGATTTCCTTTATACGATCAACTCCAGGAGCTTACTTGTTGACAATCGATGGCTTGTTTTAAATGAATAGTCGATTGAGGGTTTTACCCTACTCTCAATGGAACTTTTTGAGTTGTTAATAAAGGGATGTCTAGGGTAGATAGTGACTATTTCTAGAGAATAAATCAAGGACTTCATTGGTGGTTTATCTAAGGTGTTTACTTATGTAAACAACCAATGGTCTTACCTTTTAAACATCCAATGGTTCTGGGTGACATTGTGGTAATGTGATATGGGTTGAATGATGATGGAACACATGGAGGGTTACCCTTAATAAGGTAGTCTTACCTATTCACACATTTGAATAGAAGGAATGATAACCATTTTGTGTTGATATGCAACCCTAATGAGGTATATATTGTTATACCTAGATTTAATATAACTAAATGATGGCAATTGGGTATAAATAGTCCTTGAATGATTAATATAATCATGTAGTACTCTCTTATTGTTGTTGAAACCCTAGTATGTTATAACCTGATGGTTACACCTTGATTTATGTGTGGGTTCATACTTGAGAATAGTATAGAATGTGATGGTGATGCTTCACCTTATGCATCCATGATCCAATGGGGATGTCGTCAGTTAGGGTTTGGGTATAAGTGTTGATTAGTAACATTGATATAATTTTTCATGTTGAACCTAACTCTAATGCAAATAGATAAGATGAGTATTCATGTTTAACATTCTTATATGATGGAATGATGGTGGAATAACCTCCTTATTATGATCATAACCTTAATATGTTAATTGGTGTTTATCATAGCCACATGGTTGATACTTTCTTATGCTAAACATGTGCATTATGAATATGATGAGGGTTAATCATATCTAGCTTCCTTGCATGTTGATGTAATAAAGGAATGTTCTTAATGTTCATATGACCATGCTATGATTATTTATGAATATCTCCTAGCTCATTAATGCAATATTGTGTTGATCTGATGTATTATATGTAAGTGATGTTGTTGAGCCTTGTTATAAGGCATGCAAAGATAATGATGATCTTGAAGGGAATAGTAGGATGGTCTTAATGACCTTTGGGCATGGTTGAGCCCTGAATGAGGTGTAATCCTCTTGTGTTGATAAGGGTTGATACCCTATGATATTGTGAAAAGGATTTATATTGTTTGATAGTATGATGGTCTTAATGACCTTTTGGGCGTGGTTGAGCCCTAAATTAGGTGCAATCCTCTTGTGTTGATAAGGGTTGATACCCTGTGATTTTGTGAAAAAGCATTTATATCTTGTGATAGTATGATGACTAGTGAAGTCTCATGAATGACAAGTGAATAGGTCCATACGATCATAAGATGAGAAATTGTGTTTTACATATTTTATAACTTTTGAAGTTGTGATACTTATATGCTTACTAGATGTGAATTAGGGTTTGTATGTCTTTGATGCAGCCTTAATTCACCTAATTGGAGATAACTAATCAAGTGAAACTCTAATCATGTAGTGCCCTATTCCATAGAACCATCTTCAGTGTCAAAACTTGTTGGATGGTGAAATGAGTATTGCTAAGGGAAACTCAGAGTGCATACTATTGAGTATGTGGGGTGCTTGTCATCCTGACACCAAGTGTTTTGGGAGAATGGATGCAATCATACCTAGCCCACTTTTTGAGAATGACTTTGGTTGGGTCTCAGTGATTAGAGGACAATTGCGGTTGTACCTCAGTGATTGGGTTTGAATACCCTAGATGCTAGCGTCGTGACTTGTACTAAGGTGGGCTAGTTACAGGACTATATGTCATTGTTTTGTAGTTTGACTATATGTCACTATAGTGCAGACTTGTACTGACCGAGTATGAAGAAGATCTTGGAGTTTGGCTCCTCCTAGATCCTATATGGAACTGATTGTGACCAAGCGATGGTCAGTTGGACTTTGAGTGGTACGACTCAAACTTCCCAGGGCGTAATAAAAGATGTAATACAGTCGTGTAGCATATTTCTTTAGGGTTATACACGATGTTTTACATTGGATGAATACCCTTGTTTGTTATCTTTATATAAAGATGATGCTTAGTGCAATTAAGAGATAGTAGATATACTTAGGTTGTGGATATGCTTAAGATTGTAGATGTGTACATATAGTAGCTATTCTTATGTTTATAGCTATACTATTGTTGTTGATTATAATCATAATGCTAGCTATCTCATGTTTAGTTACACTACTACAGAAAAGGCCTTTGGTGTCGGTTATTTAGAGCCTTCAGCGTCGGTTTCCAAGAGACACCCAAGGGGGCGCCGCTAAAGGTTGACACATTCAGCGTCGGTTTCTAACTGACGTCATAACCCTTCCCGCCACCAAAAATGCGCCAGCAAGGGAACTATAGACATTGTTTCTGAATGAAAATTGACACTATATCATGATCAAAGACGTCAGTTATTAAACAAACATCGATGCCATAACCCTTCCCGCCACCGAAAATGCACCAACAAGGGAACTATAAGTGTCGGTTAGTAAATAAAACCGACACTATATCATGGTTAAAAAGGTCAGTTATTAAACAATAACTGATGCCATATCCCTACAAGGACAGCCGTGGTACCTGGTCACAATAGGCGTCGGTTCTTACAGATAACTGATGCCAGCCATGGAAGAGACGTAGGTTTTTTTCTAATAACTGACGTTGTATGTCTTTGTTGTCAGTTTTATACAAATAAATGACAGCTATGTTTTGGGTTTTTTTTTCTTATCAGTTTGCAGGCCTGTTGTATAGTTGATCAGCAGGATGCAAAACCTGTAGTTCAGTTCTGAACTGCAGGTTTACAGCATCCATTGATATCAGCCAACAATAGGCCACAAACCTACAAAGTCATTCACATTCAGACACATGTCTTGATCAGATACATGTAGACACCTACAAAGTCATTTACATTCACATTTAGTTCCATTCATTTCATCTCTTTTCACATTCAGACATTCATGTATTGATCAGAAAAAGTCATTCACATTCACACATATGACAATTCAGAAAAAGTCATTCACATTCACACAAAAATAATTATGAGAACAAAGTTTAGAAATATCATTCTTTATTCATCATCGTCATCATTGTCATTAGATACCCAATTATATTTAAAAATCCCCACTACTTGTAGGGCTTTTTCCCATTCTTCTCTTACAACATATAATTCCTCCCTCGTATAGGGAGTATGTACATCTAATAACTTTCCACCTGTACTGAAGTCAGTTTTAAACACCTGCAAAGAGAATGACGTATATATATAATTAATAATATATAATAAGATTGATATATTTCATATTATCTAATGAGACTATACATAATACCTTATGTATAGTATCGATTTCCATTGTGGTATATTTGATGATTAGGTCCATAATCGCATCACATAGTAGGCACATGCCCAGTCGTTGCCTTGTGTGGCACACTATAAATTGAAACATACAAAATATTCAAAAATACAAATAAGCACAGTTCACATAAATAATATATACATTGGAGTCGGGAAATTACTTTCACATTCTCTCAAATTAGTGGCTGATTCTTTTTCCTGGGGACCTTTCCTCCAACTTTTTTGAACTCTTGTAAAGCCCTACATGTTAATGTAACACATTAAATTGCATAATTAAATAGTAATGTAATAACATATGTTAACAGATATAAAAATATGAAATATTTCTCACGGGAATAATGGCCTTTTCATTGTGTGTCCATATATTGTATTCAATTCATTCCCCGCAGGATCTAGATAATAGATAGTGAACGTCTTGGGGACAATAACTAGTAACTCCTAATGCCTACCACTACAGGTAAGAAAGTTAAAAATTAATAACTCAAAATCCACAATAAAAATGTAATTTTCTTAAGTCCAAATTATAAGCAAAGTAAACTTACTCGACATTAAATAGAGCTATTATCACCGTCTTCTTATTTTTACCAAAATATTCAAAAGCAGCATAGCAGTATGAAGTAACTGAAGAAGGGTCTCTATCTACAAGACTAATCAAATATGGAACCAAAAATCCCACATCGGAAAATGTAAAATCTGTACATATCATGTGTAAGTGGCTGCAAAACATGTATTATGTATGCATTAATATGTAAGAAACCAGATCACCATATATAAAACAAGATATATGGATGTATAAATAAGATCTCACCATATCCACAGCTCTATCATAGATGTGTTCAGCCAATCATAACGAAACAACTCCAAAATATCTTGTATAAATAGCTTGTTATCGTATGATTGACCTGTATTAATATGTATGCATTAATGTGTATGCAAAACTTGTATTACGTATGCATTAATAGGTATGCAAAACTTGTATAAATAGATTGTTATCATATGATTGACCTGCAGCATCCTCTGGAATAGTAACATTTATAGGGAAATTTGAATCATGTTCGCCTATCCATACTACCATACCCCTACAATTGGGACCTAACGAGGCATGTAGGTCCCTTGGAAGCCAACTTGGTACTTTAAGAGGTGGAGGTGGAGGTCGAGATGTAGTGGGTGTCTTCCTTTTGACCTGTATATATAATTTTAGATCAATTGAATCATATATACACACTAACAAATTAACATAATGTAAATTTACCATACAATATTAGTATAGACGACATCCACTTTGGGTCACATTATCACTCCGCCTTCTACCTCACCAAGTGTTTTAGAATCTGGGTGGGCATATGGCAGTGGAAGATCCCTCCAATTGGGGAGTATATGTATCGGGCTCACACGAACCGCACCAGCTGGTACTGGAGTCCCATGAAACATCTCCCCCGGAAGGGCTGGGTAAGCATGTGCCTCTATAATGATATATTCTTGACTTTTTAGACAGTATGGCTTCAACCCCTACAAATTTATGTAAAGAATGTTATATACATATATACATAAGCATATCATCTTGAAAAGACTAGCTACTATATATGTCATAAAAATACTTATAGTGGACGTGCTAAGTGGTGGGTATGTAGGATTACTCCCAACCTCTACAGTAGGAGAAGAGCGGGCCGCCACAGGTACCGTCTGAGTGGCAGTCTGAGATGCCTTCCACTTGCTAATTGCTTCATTGACTCTCTTATCAAGTGTTTCCTCGACTCTCCTATCAAGTGCTTCCTCGACTCTCCATTCAATTAACTGATCTACCTATACATGGACAAAAGAAACACTAGCTTCTCATTATTTAATGATCTTTCGCAATAACATTCTAAAAAAATAATAAGTTACCTCACCTTGTGAAAGTCCCACTCTTGGGACTGGTTTGCACTGTGATGGACCAAAGAACGCTTTGATGTCCACACCAGCGCATGCACCCCTAACATGTACAGGATGCTCTTGGTTACCCAGAGCAACTTTCAATTCATCCCTTGTGCCCACAGGGATGAACTTGCCTTCCTTCCTCTGCTCGTGCAGCTCCCGCTAATCGAAATCAACATAAATTGGTAAGTAAACATAACAATAATCAATATTGATCGATTTCTCTAAGAGTTGAATTTTACCATTTTTGTAGCCGCCTCAGCATTTGCAGGCTTTGTTATATCTCCCTTCTTATTTTGCCTCCCAGCTATCCACATAGCATGGTGAGGTAGAGGTGCGGGACCAATAGTAGAGGACTCCTGAGTAGCAGCAGACTGGCCAGTAGACTCAGCTTGTAGTCTTTGGCGAACGCCTGCATAGCCTCTTGGACCCATTGTGTGGTCATGCACATTTAGTGCATGCCTTGCTCTTTGAGCATCACTGATAGCCTTGTTAGTAAGCACATTGATTTGGTTAGTAACACTAAAGGTTAATCTTAAATAGGTGAATACATAAGAACGTATATTAATTAAATTGGGAGTGGCGCTTAATACCTTGAATTCATCTCTTTTTCTTTGGGTAAGAAACTCCTCCCAGTCTTTGGTGTCTAGGTAGTTCCATTCCTCAGTGGTTGCCTTCTGCCTAAATTTATTTTTTAAAGAGAATACAAACAAAAATTATTAGTGTAAGTTAGTCAAAAAGTGATCAATGTCTAGAATTGGAAATCAATCAAGAACCTCTTCTCAGCATTGTGTATGTGATCTCGGGTGAGATTTGTCCTATAGTTCCTTAGGACCCTCCCACAGCGTTGCATTACACATTTACGATGCAGCTTTTCATGCAGATCAAATATACTCTGCAAAATAGAATTGCTATTAACTAGTATCCTAAACATTAGTAATCTACAAAAATAGAATTGCAAATAATAATAACTCATGCATAGTTCCTTCCATACTAAGTCTTTCTTCCCCTTAGGAACTTAATACCATGATTCAAAAATAGGACTACAATGGCTACGAGTAAGAACCCCAAGATATGAAATAAATGAGTTGTGATTCACTCCAACTGGATTTCCTGCATGATCGAAATCCACAGCCAGTTTGGGTCCATTGCCCCTTTGTTGTAGTAACTTTTTCATCATTGTGATGCCCCTCACTTTCTCATTTTTTTTTGCTGCTCATCAAGTGCCCCAATTTCTTCAGGGGGTACATCACCAACCTAAAATTTGACAAAAAAACACACTTACAGGATATAACTATAAATGAACATATAGATAGAAACCTCAGGGATATATTTTTAAAACTTACATTGTGAGGTGGCGCATTAGCGTCCTCACCCTCACGGTAATCATCAACACAGTCATTAGGAGAATGCTCAGCCATCTGAAAGTTCACATTCACATTGTAAAGTTCACATTGTAAAGTTGTAAAGTGCACATTGTAAAGTTCACATTTACATTGTAAAGTTCACATTTACATTGTAAAGTTCACATTCAAAAAAAATAAAACATATAAAAAAAATATAAATATGCATGCCTCTAATATTGCGATCTTTTATCAACTAACAATCCTTCATTGTGATCTTCGCGCACATACAAGTCATCATTAGCTTCAATATTTGGTGGTGTTGGCAACCCAACTGAGAATGGACTGGAGTCATCATACTTATCATAGTACTCTTCTTCATCTATAGGATCTTCAATGAACTATCTTTTACCATGAAGAACAACTGACCATTTATCATTTATAGGACCATCGATATAAAATACTTGTTTCGCCTGTGATGCCAATATGAATGGTTCACCCTTCTCACCAATCTTTTCAAAGTTCACTAATGTGAAACCCAATTCATCCACTATAATTCCTTTGGTGTTATCAACCCAATTACATTTAAATAGTGGAATTCTAAAATCTACATAGTCAAACTCTCATATGTCTTCAATGACACTATAATATGACATTTTAGCTTCACGTGGACTCTTATCCTTTGCACTTGCAAAAAACAATGAAGACGCTTGAAGGGTGACCCCACTATTTTGGATGACACTCTTATCATCTTGACGCTTTGTGTAATATGAGAATCCATTTATGTCAAACCCTTCATAAGACATAACATTCAATTTTGGTTTAAAGGTGAGGCATTTTATAGTTTCAGTAAGATTATCTGGTGTTTGAGATAGTTGATGTAAGACTTTATCTTCAAACCACTTAGTAAATGTCTTGTTATGCTCTCTAGCAAGCCACATTGAATTGGCTTGAGGATATTGTCTCTTGATGAAATTGGTATGTTCCTTGATATAAACACTCACTTCGTCGATGTTGTGTAAAATATACTAGTGACCTTGTTCCAACTGCTCACGGTTGATTACTTTCATATGTGATCCCAAAATTCCTTTGCCAAAATGCTCCTTAATATTCTTTTCATTAACATGAGCGTCATTATCACTCAAAAAGTCATTGCAAAAATCCATAACCTCTCTCACCACATAACCTTCAATAATACTCCCTTCAGGCCGATAACAGTTTCAAACATCACCTTTAAAAATGCTCATGTATCGTTCAAAGCGATACATCCAATGCAAGAAAATTGGTCCCAACATTTTCACTTCCCTAGTCAAGTGGACAACAAGATGTAATCAAAGAATGAAGGAGGAAAATACATCTCAAGCTGACATAGGGTAACAACCACTTCTCTATGCAATTTATCTAGAATATTAGGGTCAATAACTTTGCTGCATAGACTGTTGAAAAAGAAACAAAGTTTGGTGATTGCAAACCTTACATGCTTCAGCAATATAGATTGAATTGCCACGGGCAATATTTGTTGCATTAGAGGGTGACAATCATGAGATTTAAGACCTATCAACTTTAGATCTTTCATTGATACCAATATACGGATGTTGGATGAGTAACCCTGTGGCACATTAACATTTACCAATCATTCATAAAAAGCTTTCTTCTCCTTTCTCGACAATGTGTAACAAGTGGGAGGTAAGTATGTTCTCTGATCGCTACTAACTACTTCTGTTAATTCTGCCCTTATTCCCATTTCACGTAGGTCCATTCTAGATTTTATCCCATCTTTAGTCTTACCTGGTATATTTAACAGAGTACCAATGACGCTATCACATACATTTTTCTCAACGTGCATGACATCGATACAATGCCTGACTGCCAAAGAACTCCAATAAGGAAGATCCCAAAATATTGACTTCTTCTTGAATAAAGATTTTTCACTTCGTGTAGTCATGGTACATTGTGATCTCTTACCAAATTCATTGTCAAAGTCTTTTACTCTTTCATAAACATCCTCCCCTGGTATAGTTTTAGGTGCACTCCGTTCCTCATTCCGTCCATTGAATGCTTTGCACAACCTATGATATAGATGGAATTTTGGAAAAAACCTTCGATGACCAAGATATACAGTCTTGCCGCCTTGTTTTAGTCATATTGAATCAGTGTTCTCTTCACATATAGGACACACTTTAGATCCTTTGACACTATATCTAGACAAATTCCCATATGCTGGAAAGTCATTCACAGTGCAAAACAACATAGTGTGCAAATGAAATGTCTCTCTTCATGAAGCGTCATAGGTCATCACACCTTCACCCTAGAGTTTATTCAAGTCATCAATCAGAGGTTCAAGATAAACGTCGATATCATTTCCAGGTTGTTTAGGGCCCGATATCAACAACGATAGCATAACGTACTTATTTTTTATACACAACTAGGGAGGAAGATT
This sequence comes from Alisma plantago-aquatica, assembly GCA_963693085.1. NCBI lineage: Eukaryota > Viridiplantae > Streptophyta > Magnoliopsida > Alismatales > Alismataceae > Alisma > Alisma plantago-aquatica. The sequence goes on from OY856412.1 coordinate 1,260,807,067, forward strand.
GTATATAACAAGCATAACTGGCCAAGTCCTATGTTGGATGCTCAATGTCTCGTACGGATTCATCCCATCTGTACAAAGCCCAAGTCTTATATTCCTAACTTCTTCACCAAATTCAGCGTACAATAAATCAATCTTCTTCCATTGTGGGGAATCATACGCATGTCGTAGGATCCCATCATTATTTTTCTTAACATTTGCATGCCACCTCAAATTCTTCGCATCTATCAGATTGGCAAACAAGCATTGAAACCATGGTATTATAGGTAGATACGACATCACCTTGACAGGAGAACTAGTTTTGGACTCCCCTGAAGTCGTCAATTTATACCTTGACGCACCACATTTGGGACAATCTTTCAAATCCACATAGTCCTTTTGAAATAATACACAATCATTCAGGCATGTGTGTATCTTCTTAGCCTCCATTCCCATTGGGCACAATAATTTCTTTAACCGGTATGTTGAGATTGGCAGCTCGTTTCCTTCATGAAGAATTTCTTTCAACAAAGACAACAATGACATGAAGCTTTTATCGCTCCATCTATTGTTAGCTTTCAGCTTATACAATCTCAAAACATCGCTAAGCTTTGTAAACTTACAACCTATGTATAATGGTATCTCAGCATCATGCATAATGTTTCTAAACATGGGAGGTGGATAGGTGTGCTCTACCCCACAACTATCCAGCATTGCATCAACGATGTCTACTAGAACTGGTTCGTTCACATCTATGTCATCAGAGGCCATTTCTTCTTCCATACAAGCACTGCTATCGACATCCACTAATTTTAGGTTTGAAAACTCTCCATGCTAGTGCCATCTTGTATAGCCTTGTACAATCCTGTTGCACATGACATGACTTTTGATTTCATCACCAGTGCTGACTTTCAAGTTGTTACCGCAATGCCTACATGGACAGTAGAACATATACATCTCCAGGTTGTTTCCTATGTTCCTCGAAAAATCTAATAAACTAATCAAGACCAGAAATAAACTCTGGGGTGCAGCGATTTGGAATGGACATCCATGATCTATCCATTCTATGATCAAATAGAAAACAAGTATATATTAGAACAAGATTAGGGTCTAGGGTTAAAAGATTAGGGTTTATGGTTAAAACTTTAGGGTTTAAGGTCTTATATATAATAAATGGTCAAAATAGCCTAAGTGAGATTAAGTGTTCAAGAACAGTCCCAAACTGGGGACTATCCAAGATTTACTCCTAATGAGTAAATCTTGGACGGGTTTCTAGGCCAACAAATACATGTGTTTTCATTCTTATATATAATAAATGTGTACCACCTATCCCATTCTTGAACACCTAATCTCACTAGTAAGTGAATAATGTGTATTGGGTTTCAAGAAAATTTTGACAGCATTTCCCTGCTGTTCTCCAAGTACATATGTACTTGGAGAATAAACAGGGAAATACTACCAAAATTTTCTTGAAAACCCAATACACATTATACACTTACATCCTAAGTGAGATTAGGTGTTCAAGAACAGTCCCAAACCGGGGACTATTCAAGATTTACTCCTAATGAGTAAATCTTAGATGGGTTTCTAGGCCAACAAATACATGTGTTGTCATTCTTATACCTACAATCCTAGTTTCATCATTCATATCCTAGTTCTTCAAGTTTGGGTGATTATTGATGTCTTTAAAAGCATGATTGGCAATCTAGGGAAAAGTTCATCATTTACATTCCAAGCATGTCACGTGTGTGCATTAGAGTTCATCATTAAGCAAGAAGGGTGATTAGGATTCTCAATATACTCAACAAGGAAACAAGTTACCAATTTCATAGTTAGGACGGTAGAGATACCCTAGCTAAGATCTAGATCTAATGGTTCATAATGATCCTATGATAAAGTTACATCACTAAATGATTATATAATTTCAAAAGCAATACACAAATAAATTCAAATGAGTAGATAACTAAAATAAAAAATAGTAGACAAAAAATACAAATAAGTAGATGAATAAATACAAATATGTTGATAAACTAATATAAATCAGTAGATGAACAATTAATTCCTAAATTAGTACATAGATAAATACAAACAGTAGATGAATAAATACATATCAATTGATAAATAAAGTTAAATCAGTTGATAAATAAAGTTAAATAAGTAGATGATTAAAAAATAACAAAATTAGTACATAAATAAACACAAATCAGTAAATAAATTAATTAAAAATAATAAAAAACACCCAGAAGCAGCCTAGGCGTTCCTTGGTGCCGCCCAAGCATCCACCTAGGCCGCCCAGAGGCCTAACTAGACAGCGGCGGCAGTGGAGAAGTAGGTGGTGGTAGTGGAGGAAGCATACCTTTTGATCAAGAAGATGAGCAACGTGGCGGCGGTGAGCAGGAGAGCAGGTCATAGCTGTGAGGAGCGGCGACGGTGAGCAGGGATCCTGCGAGTAGGGAACAGCGGCGGCGGCAGCGATCAGGGAGAATGAGCAGCGGCGACAGTGAGAAGGGAGAAGGAGTGGCACGGCGGCGGCGAGCAGGGAGCAGCAAGGATCAGCAAGCGGCGGCGCGCAAGGAGGAGGGAGTAGGGGGTGGAATCGCCAGACCTATTTCAATCGGCAATAATACAGAGAAAGGGGAAGAGTCTACTTTACGCGGGTTAAGTTAACAATCGGCATCGGTTATTAAAAACAATCGACGCTTATAACAATAGGCTTCGGATACCACAAAACACGACGCCAAAGGGGGTTGAAATTTTTCACACGGACAGTGCGGGAAAACACATCGGCGTTGGTTATTGCAAGAGAACCGACGATACAAATGTGCCCAATTTCTGTCTCACAAAAAACCTTTAGTCGTCAGTTAATTAGTTAACAACCGACATTGTATGTTAAAAAAATTTCCACTAGAAATTTTTGGATTTGGCGGTCAATTTTAGGCGTCGGTTGCTTATTAAGGAACCAACACTAAATTAAAAGTGATACTCGTGTCTGGCCGCTCTTCACAAATAGATGTCAGTTTGTGTATTCAACCGACGATGTATGTTTTAGGCATCAGTTTCTTGTATACAACCGACACCTGTAAATGTGACGTTATAAGCCATTTCTATAGTAGTGTTATGTTTAGCATGCTAGCCATGCCTTTGTAACTAGAGATGCATATACTGCTACTCATATTTATCCAAATAGTTGTGCTTATTTTGTAGCTCTTCTTAAGATGTGATATGTTCAACCTGTTAGACATGTTGATGTTGTTAGCTATGCATATGATACTAGATTTATTCATGATGTTAGAGATGCTCATGTTGATAGACTCCTTATATTGTTAATAGGGATATGAGAATAGTCTGGCTAATGAAGATAGTTATTATCTACTCCTTTATGTATTTTGTTAATCATCGGTGTTGTTGAGCTTATTTGTTATATATGATTAAACTACTTAAATTGTCTCATTACCTAAAAATGTTGGAATCAATAAACATTGTTGGAGGTTATATCTCTTGTTGGGACATGTGTCTCAACCTTGTGGTTCCCCATATTTTTTTAGGTAATCGGAAGTGATGAAAACAAACTTGTAGCAGCAAAGAGGAGCTATAGTAATTAATCTTTGAGAAAGTTGATTAGATGTCTAGTGTGTCCTAGAGTCATCCATGTACTCTCAGGTCCGGGTAGGAAAAGTTTGTATATGGTGTTTCAAATGAATTGGAATTTTGTTAGCATGTTAATTTTTGTTGTGTGGCATATACAAATATTGTTCTCCTATGTATATATGTTGTACATAAGGTGATAGAACAATTTGTATCAAATTCTTGGCATAGTATGGATATAATAAATATGTTGGGCTCTTATGCAAATGTTTTTGAGCTGGTGCTGACGTTGAAATCAGTTTTAATTTACCCATATTTCCAAGTATGTGGTTAATTAGTGATTGATTGTGTTTTATGTTTTGAGTAATCTCGTTTAGAGTAATGGGTTCTCACAAGTTGGTATCAGAGCTTTAGGTTCACTGAGTCTATAGGGACACTAGGACTTAGGACTAGGATGATGTCAAAATTTGGAATATGACATAAAAATATGGTGCATACTACCTAATTTTAGTATTTGGGTGCCCTGGCCAGGTATTCAATTATTGAAGAAAAGGTAAGTATGGTGCTCTTAGATTGTTATCTTTCTGATTACTCTGATCAAGTAGTCATTTTGAGACAATCTAAAGAGCATAATGAATAAGAAATCATGGTGTGAATATCTCAATCCTACCTTAAAGAAGATGAGAGTTGCATCATTATCTATCAAAATTTGAATGTTTGGTAACTATAAGAGGAAGATACAACACCATGAAATCTAAATTTGAATAAAAATAAGGAAAAGAGGAGTTGTTGAAAATGTGATTCAAGAAAATAATAAAGTAAAAGATAGATAAGTCTATGCTTACAAAGTGATTCAAGGTATGAAATCCACATAAGATGGAGAGAACTCCAATGATAAGTATAAAATGAGAAGATAAATGAGAACAATGACAAAGGAATAAGGTGGAACCTGAGTTAATCTCAGACCAGCCTATGTGTGTAAGAAATTATTAATGTAAAATAAGCATGTTGTTTCAAAGAAATTAGGTAGATGATCCATGTTTAATGAATAAAATGTGGAATATGGTGATTTACATGTTGATAAGTGGTTAAAAAACATAATAAAATAAGAGAACATACCCAAGGGTGATAAATAGTCATCAAGGAAAGAGTAATGAGGTATGTTAATCATGATGATTCCTATGCTAATGGCAAGGAACCCAAAATGAAAAGGATAAAATGATACATAAGAAGTTGTAACTTGAATAATGAAAATAGAATTGATTACATTTTTGCTAGTGACCCTTGAACAATGTTGCTATGATGTGGGAAGTGTGTTTCCCTTTGTGTCTTTCCTTTCCAGGGCACAACTTTCAAGTGGATCATTTCCAGTTGGTATGTGTGGATTCATTGTAAACATGAGGGTGGATAGCTTATTATAGCATAAGGTTGTTTAGACTATGGTTCCAAGATCAAAATGTTTGTGATGATTTTTCTTTTGAGCATTCCAATAATTAGGAAGACTCCTCTTATATGTCTTGATATTTGTTATGTTGGTAAAAGTGGATCAGATAATGATGTGAGTTCCTTATAGCACATGGGGTGGATACCAAGGTAATGAATCCTAGTATCCAATATGTATCAACAGTATGAGAAATATGTGAAGGTTGGAGATGTTTATTAAATGAACATTCCAAGTATTCCTCTCCCATAGATAGAGAGAGAGAGACAGAGAAAGTTGATGATGATCCTATAAATGTTGTTTGGAAGGAAAAACAAAAGTGACTCTGTAATGTTGTGTATGGTCTAGTGATAGCTGGGCAAGACCACTATCAAGGATAGATGGTTTGTTGATACAATAGATATAATTTCAGGATGATAGCTAGAATTTAAAATTGAAAGTTACTATTAGATTTGTATAGGTGGCACAACAAGTTTCTATGTTCAATATTTGCAAATGTCTTCTTATGCGGGGGTTTTTGTGTTGACCCAAGATGAGATATGTATGAATGATGTGACATTACCATGATATGCAAGTAACCATGTGAAGGTAATAGGATGAGGTGCAAAGGAAGTACCCATCTTTTTTTACCTTGGATTTCGGGGTTGAAATCCCTGTTAGAGGTTTATAGTTGTAAGACACCTAAACTTGCTTAATGAGTTAAATAAGATTAATTATCATAATTTAATTCTTATAACCATAATATAACCTTTTTATATGCTTTTAAATCATAATACAAGCTTAATTTTCAAATTTAGTCCAATTTGGACACTTTTGAGCAAGTTATGCAATTTTATGCACATTTTGGACTTTTCTCCAATTTACCCAATTGAGAGGTTTTATTTGCAATTTATCACTTGCATTATATTCCTTTGATATTCTCTCATCATTCTTGATCTTTTTGAGCCATGCGGCACCTATTTAATCCTTGGTTTTAAGGTGTTTTCTTCAAGGGTATTTTAGGGTTTACCCCTTCATGGATGAGCCACCTTTAGTAGCTATCAACTAATTAATTATTTGTTTTCCTTGGAAATTCAATAAAAAGGGGATAAGAATGTATCTATGGATGGTGGGGGAGCTTCTTGTGTGCATTCTTGTATATTCTTAATAGTTTAAGGCCATGAACACTTGGAAAGATACTAGAACTTGAACTTTTTCTTTTTCTTTATCTTAAAGATTTATATACTTATCCCTAAGCACAAAAATGGGCCATTTTATCTCCAACACTTCCCTCCTTCTATGAGCCTTGTTCTCCCTCTGTGCTTCTGCAAATTTCCTATCCAAAACAAGAAACAGGGGATCTTCTTGGAAAAAGAATCTAGGGTTGCAAATGACTTCCTTTTGGGGTTTGAAAAGCTTCCTTCTAGTGATCTTGACCTAAAAGAGTAAGAATCCCCTTCGTTCCTCCATTTACTTCTTTGTTATCCTTCATCCTACCTTTCTCCAGGTTGGAACCTTGTTGTTCCATGGTATAAATTTCTCTAAAGCTCTAAAACCCTACCTTTCTTGCTCATTATGCTTAGGGTTTGCTCATTTGATGAAGAAATGTGCTAAATGGACGAGTTCACAGCTTATACTTGAATTTTCCACCCTACCTATTCAAGTTTTCTTCTGTTTGGGATTTCATCTTATCATTAGAGGCAAGTTTTATAACTTGATCCACGTTTATTGCTTACCATAAGCTTGCTAGCTCATGCTCTCGTTTGAAAATGATGATCCATGCACTAAAAAGCTATGCTTGACTTGGATTTCGATTTTTATAATGTTCCCTATTCTAATTTCAGTTCTAGATGAACCTCTGATCATGTGTAAGTTATTTATAAGGTATAATATGACTTGGATCAGGTTGGTATCAACCAATGGTCAATTTTAGGGTTTAAAGTTGATTTCTTCTATAAACACATGACTCAATGGTGGTACCATTGCAACAACTGATGGTGTTGTCTTCATGACAACTGATGGCGGTGACTAAGGGTTTCAACTAATGTTCACCCCTTAGGTAAGGTATTGGCCTAATTAGAATCCTAGTGATTAACAACTAAGTACCCTAATGATTTATAAATCAATGGTGATATTAGTTTGATATTTGATGTTGATTAATGAATATAGTGCTGATCTAACAACCTATGGTGACTTAATGGTCACTAATGATGGCGGATCAGGTCTCCAAAATCTATGGTGAGTTAATCAGATAGTTGTATCATCAATTAAGCCTTAGACCAATGGTTTCTTGGGTCACTTGATGCAATGGTCGGACCTATACTGTAATTGATGATTATAACATATGAACTTGACCCAATGGTCAAGATCTAATGCTTATTCCTCCAATAAAGTGGAATGATGGCTAATGTAATATGTTAATCCTAATAATGTGATTTATATGGTTTCCTTTGTATGATCAACTTCAGGAGCTTACTTTTTGACAATGGATGGCTTATTTTAAAGGAGCAACCGATTGTGGGTTTTACCCTACTCTCAATGGAACTTTTTGTGTTGATAATCAAGGGATGTCTAGGGTTAGATGGTGACTCTTTATATAGCACAAATCAAGGACTTCATAGGTGGTTTATCCAAGGTGTTTACTTATGTAAACAATGATGGAGTTTTGTAACGCCACTAAAATCCTAGAGATGATGAATCTCTAGGTTTAGCCTTGCTTGTACTATGGTAAGATCTCCACCCACATGTGCTAGGACACGCGGAAGTCTTATCGTAGTATAGTTAAGGGTCAAATCCTCGGGACAACGGTCTTGATTATAATTAATCAAGATGGAAAATGTTTTAGTCGTACCTAATTACTTAACGGTTGATATTTAGATCGAAAGTTTGATTTGGTTGTTTAAACTAAGTGCGAGGAAAGTAAAAGCAAGAAAGTAGAAATTAAGGTTGTAAACAATGATTAAAAACCACTAGGATGTTATCGGGTTTCACGCCACTATACATGGATCAAAACATGCAACATAATAAAACAACTTGCAAAGAGATTCTAATCAGTTAGTATCTTGTAGACTTAGTTTCTTTTTGGATAACTAACTACGAGAAGTGTGGAGTATTGCAACGCCACCCATCCCAAAATGAATGGTCACTTGCTTTGCATTACTTCTTCATGAAGTGTGTTCCTCGACCTTGCCAAGGTTGCACTTTCATACGTCAACTGATTCCATTTCATAGTATGAAAGTGAAATGATGGGAGTGAGTTTACTCCACTTATGAAAGCACTCCTAGATACCGAAACAGGCGTATGGTGACTACATACATCCAGAACCAACTTTCAATCGATATTCAGATCTAAGGGTACAAACGTAGACAATTCATACCGAAAGACAATAGGTAATACAAGTTGATAATCAAGCAACAAGCATTCATTTAACGATTGATGTTGAACTGAAAAGGAGAGTATCTCTATTGCAAACAGTTGAATTACATTTCATGAAATGAAAACATGGGTAGCGGGGCTACTCCCCGCACCCTAGTGAATGAGACTACTCGCTCATATCAAGGACAAAGAAGGAGGCGAGAAGAGAGAGAAAGAACGTCATCTCCACGGAGGAGGGAAGGATGAACCCTTGGTGAAGAGAGCAACGATCTTCGCACTTCGTGGATGCTTTGATGATGGATCTTCTCTTCCCACCTTCTTTATTGTTGAGAGAGAAGGTAGCTCGAAGATGGAACGTGGATCTCAAACTGGCAGCCTTGGGGCGACGGATGAAAGATGGGAGTGCTCTGGAACTGGAGAGGCATCCTTTGGGCGTCTGAGAGTTCTCACTTTTTGAGGACCCCTTTGGATCTTATTTATAGGCTTAAGTGGAGCCCAAACGGTCTTGAACCCATTTGGGCGCTAAACACGTTTGGCCGTTGAACCCGTTTGGTCCTTGAACCCGTTTGGTCCTTGAACCCGTTTGGGCGCTGAACTCGTTTGAGCGCTGGACCCGTTTGAGCACTGGACTCGTTTGGGCGTCGAACTCATTTGGGCGCCGAACTCGTTTGGGCACTGGACCTGTTTGGTTGCTGAACACTTTTGGGCACTGAACTCGTTTGAGCGCTGGACCCGTTTGAGCACTGGACTCGTTTGGGCACTGGACCCATTTGGGCGTCGAACTCGTTTGGGCGTTGGACCCGTTTGGTTGCTGAACACGTTTGGGCGCTGAACTCGTTTGAGCGTTGGACCCGTTTGGTTGCTGAACACGTTTGGGCGCTGAACTCGTTTGAGCGCTGGACCCGTTTGGGCGCCGAACTCGTTTGGGCGCCGAACTCGTTTGGGCGCCGAACTCATTTGAGCTTATGCGGTCTCTGGACCGTTTAGAGTTCATGCAGTCTTGAGACCATTTAGCCTTAAACGGTCTTGGGACCGTTTGGCCTTAAACGGTCTTGGGATCGTTTGGGGTTTTTGTAATTTTTTTGTGTTTTTCTGCAAGGAAAAAGAAGAGAAAAGTTAATCTATTGATGTGTCAGCAATAAGGTAAATATTTAATGATTCTTTCTAATTTATTTAAGAAAGAGTATGGAAAAAAAGGGAAAAACTAATAAAATAGCATCACAAAGTGAGAGGTTATCACCCCCCCTAACTTAGAGTCTAGCTTGTCCTCAAGTTAGATAGAGCTAAGGCATGCAGTGGCGAGGCGATTTTATTTAGTTAGGGTTTCCATACTCTTGTTTCAATTCTCAACCTGAGTTCTCCTCAAATCATATCAGATCTTATTGCTTGCCTTGACTCTTTCCGGTTTTTGAGAGATGCATGGGTCTCAAGTTCCTTCCGTATCTCGTAGCTTGCATTGGGACCACCTTTTATTCTGTGCATGTTGTTGACTCTAATCAGCTTTATATCTCTCTGAGGAACCTACCGGTAACTAGAGTGGGTATGAGGGTTGGCTAAAGGCTTAAAGTGTAACTCTCCCTTTTTGTGGGAGAGGGCTTGTCTATGCTTTTTAGAGACCCACTACTGGGCACGACACATCTGCCTTCATGAGGGCAGCTGAATGTACCGGCCGGGTGAGCTCTTTATTAGCCTTCTCTTATATTTAGAAACCTTAGGGTCCCACTACCGGGCACGACACATCTGCCTTTATGAGGGCAGCTGAATGTACCGGCCGGGTGAAACCTTTATTGGCTCTTCTTATAAGTCCTTATGCATGGCACATCTCTCATTTTTTTATTCAACACTCTGGCTTTTATTCGAAAAACTCACAGGCTTGGGATTTGGGGATTGCTTTTGGAATTTATTTTGGGCGGCCAAGCCTCTTTTATTTGAAGAGAGAAAAGTTGTTCTTAGAGTTTTTCAACATGCACTTATTGTGTGGTCCGCTTGCAAGACTTCTTAATTAGGAAGTTGCCTGATACCCCTCTCATCCTTGAAAGCTCGGCTTATTTCTGCCTTGATATAGACCTTGTGGAGAGTCAGATATAGAAGTGAAACAAAAGCATGAAATCCCAAGGTGGAGAGATATTATTAAGTTGCCAGTGTATGTCTAAGTGCTATTTTACTTTTGAGGACTAACGTGATTCTAAAGTTAGCTGAGGGTGACTTTTATTCTAAAGATGAACCATTCTTAAGAAGCTAAAGGTGTAACGGAAACTGAGAAAATTTATACAAGAAAAAATAGGAGAGATGGAGAAAGAAGGATATAGAGATGATACCTCGCCTTTGTCTAATGTACCCCCCCTAACTTATCACGCACTCTGTCCTCAGAGTGTCAAAGTGATTGGTGGAGTAGTACGAGGACAAGGGTCGCAGGTTAAGTGAATCTTGTGCTTGCCCCTGGTGCTTGAAGGAGTTTAGCTGCAAATTGTCCTCGCAGGGCGTGATAGTCTACGTCAATCATATCCTCTACTGGTTTCTGAAGAACGATGATGGTGTAGATCCAATAGAGGACATGGAAGCTGCAGTCATTTGATTGTCGAATTTGTTGGGGACACTTGTTGCAGAAGGAAGGGCGGTGAAAATGTTCTTTGTCATAGGCTTTTATGTGCTGACTTAGGAAATCGATTAATTTTTCAGCACATTCTTCGCTACTACCTCCGTGGGCGTTTTTGGCATATTGGATTGTACTGGCTGTCGGAACTATTATAAATTGTAATTGTTCCTTCTGGTAGGTTTGTTGCCAGGAGCAGCCAGTGTTCATGATAGAGGAAGGGTAGCATGATGAACTTCGGCGTTGTGTGTTGTAGATAGGAGATTAGTGTTTCATCTGCGCCGAAGTGCTTTAGCTTTAAAAGGTCATCCTTCAAATAAGGAGACGCCATATATGTTGTGGGGTTATCTTGTCCTAGGAGAAATTGGTAGGCGGCCATTAGGCTTATAGAGAGTGATCCTTTAAATTGTAAAGTTTCTCGAAGAGTGTCTGCCATTATGAGAATGTCACCAGACATGAACACGAGTTCATCTTTCTCGGCAGAAAGCCTTGACATGATGAGACGTAGTTCGTAGTCGGAGAGGCCTTTGCAAGCACTGAGATCAAAGTCTGGGAAAGATGGTTTGATGGCAGACAAAGGATCAATGTCATCTTTGCTTTGCTCGGTTGTCGAGGCCAGTTCCTTTGATTTCTCTGACTCCTTCAGAGTTTGTCGGAAGGGTCACCGCTGCGGTCGCTGGATAGAGGAGAAGAGGTAGTGAGGGACATCATCTGGTGCCATCGTCGGGTCCTTGAAGAACTGTCTATCACATATGAGCTCCATGGCATAACGTCCTCGTAAAGAATGAAAATCTTCAGCAACCAGAGCAGAGAATGGGATTTATTGGTTTAGCGCTTGGATGTGATGTATGGTGCAGAAAGTGCAATCCCCGGATTCCTCGTCAGCTTGGACTTGCGGGTTTATTATTTTGAACCAAGGCTGGCTCCAGTTGTGGCGGAGAGATGGACGTGCAGCCCAAATTAGCTTAAGCAGCCGAAAGGGTATACATCTTGCTTCACCGGCTGCTTCACCCATAAAGTTTATTGTACCGGCGGGTAGCTCAGCGCTGCAGAAGTTATAAACCGTGGCGTCCCGAGCCTCGGTATCAACAACCATGAATAACCAATGATTTGAAACTTGGAAGGGCACGGTAAGATAACATGCTCGTAGTACTAAACCGGTACGCAGACGTTCGATTGATTTTTCTTTGATGTCCTTGTATAGAAGGACCAAAGATAGGGCAGGCGAGGCATTAAAAACAGGCTGTTGCCGCTTATGACTTCTGTACATTTCTATACAGTTGGCGAGAAGGACACGAAAGATAGACATTGGCATCGTCGACCGAGGTCGCAGAATGTTGCGGAAGGCTTCACGTGTCATCTTGTGCTTTGTTTTAGCATTATGGTAGATGATATCGTCCCCTGCTTTTGCATCATCCATGATAGTGTTCAGTATAAAAATATCCTGAGCATCTAATGTGGAGATGGCCGCCATATCTAGGTCATGCATTTTGTGCGGTAGGGGTGGTGGCGGGGGAAGCTCTCGTGGAGGGGGGGAGGTAGTTCTGGAGCTTCCTCATAGCCCTATATGTCGTCGTCTGAGTCTGAGGCAGAATCGAGCTCTTCATCAGTATCTAAACGCACTCGTTCTGATTCGTCCTCGTCATGTGGTGAAGTTGCTGGCGTGTCGAGCGCTGAGGGGGGTGGGACAGCTATTGCCGGGGAGCCGGCGCTGGTTCCTATTATACATTGGTGGAACTCAGCGAAAGCCGCATCTTTAGCAGCCTCCCCGATGGATCCCATAGAGGAATAGTCAAGAAATTGGTCCCCATATGACATGTTAACATTATCATTGTGTGGGGATTTGGGATCTTTATCACCGTCATGGTGATGCATCTGTTGTTTGGGTTCTGTTCCATGGCTGGGAACCTCCCCAGCATTATCTGGTTTATCAGAATCATCACTTGAGGAGGTACTGTTGTTGGAGTCAGCCGAAGAATCAAAATCTTCATCTTCATCGTCTTCATTTGCTGCTGATTTATCCGTTGTTTTCTTATGTGCTTTCTTCTTGCACTGACGATGGATGGATTGAAGCTCGTCGTATGCCACTTGCACATGCTCGTGTGTTTTGAGCAGTGCGTCGTGGGTTTCCTTTAAATCAGAATAACGTGCTTCAGCCGAGAGGAGTCGTGCTATGAGGTCAGTTACTTGAACTCGTAGTTGAGTAAGTTCATTGGTTGATGACTCCTCTTGGCGTTTGTGTAGCTGTGTGAGGGTGATGTTGATGTCGTCCAAGCGCGTGCTGAAAGCTTGTTGTTGCTGCTTGAGCTCGTGGAGGGTCTCAGGCAGCGGTTGAGTCTGTATTGAGATCTTCTCGACTAGCTTTTCCATCGCCTTGTGCTGGCTTTGGACTCCAAGGACTAGCTCGGGCAAGGTTTTGCAGTAGCCGTCGACGTGGTCAACTTGCTTAGCCACTGAAACTTGTTGTTGCTGGATTTCTTGGAGGATGCTTGGCAAGGCGTGGTTATGCTCTTCGATCTTGGCGACCTGCTTTGTTAAACCCTGCACACAAGAAAAAATAGAATTTAATATGTTAGAAGGGTCGGTGAGGAGGTTTCGGATGGTGTCAAATTGCCGTCCGAATTCCTCACCGACGTTAGCAAAGGGGACCCCAGTGAGAGAAGGGTGGGGCGGCTGGGGTCGGGGTGGAATGGTGGTGGTAGTGTCATGCGGAAAGGACACTGTTGATGGTCCCGCGAACTGCGTAGTGACTGTGGAAGGGGTCACTAGCGGTGTCGGGGCGGCGGCGGATGAGAAGGGTGGTGACATATCCGGAGAGAAACGTTTGTCCGGTAATGTTGATGGAAAGTCTGTTGAGGTGAAAGAAGTGAATTCAGGCGTAGTAGCGGAAAATGGGATGCCCGAAGGGAAGAAGGGTGATTTGGAAAAAGGTGGAAGAGTGGAGGATGATGGGGTGGTGGATGGTGTGGTGGAAGATGGTGGGGTGGTGGACGTTCGGATGGTGGATGATGTGGTAGAAGATGGTGGGGTGGTGGATGTTGGGATGGTGGATGGTGGAGTGATGGTTTCGAGATCAGCATGTAGACTCATTATGAAAGAGTCTAGTGATGATTTTGTTATGTGTTCCTCTGGAAGGGTGGGTTCTGTTTCGGGGTGGGGTTTGGAAGTTGGTGTTCCCGACAGCTCTTGTTCCTTCAACATTCTTCTAGAAGGTCGTTTTACAGGAATTTTTGTTGTTTTTGCTGCCGGGGCGGTTATGCTAAGCTCGGTCTGTCCCATTGTTGCTTTCTTGTCGGTGATTTTGACCGAATACATGAGTGTTGGGATTTCTTCATCTAAGAAAAGGAGCTTGTCTTTGTCATAATCCGCAAGTTTTGGTAGTGGGAGCAGCGTTCGGAAGGATTTTGATGTAGGGCAGAAGACGTAGTGTAGCTTGCCATCCTTGTCTTTTATGATGAAGGAGTTCTTCAATGTTTGTTCATTTGTAAGGATGTCGCCCTTTATTTTTGTGCATCTAGGTAGAAGTCTATCCATCTTAAGGTATTTGATAATTGATGTGATAAGACCACCCATACATATTTCTTTTCCTAGGGCGTAAGCTGATAGTTTTTGGATGATAAGATGCCCAATGTTGACTGGCAACCCATTTAGGATGGACCAGATAACAAAGAGGTCTGAGAGGATTACATTTCCTCCTTCTGACCTGGGGAAGAGTGCGCCAGCAAGGATTTTGTGAAGTGTGCGCACTAGACCCGATTGAATGTTTGATGCTTTACATGTTTTTGCATCATAAACTGGTAGCCCCGTTAAAGATTTCCAGAAGTTGTGTTTGTTGAACTTGGTGTTGTCTGTGCCAACAGCCTTGGCTTTCTTCAACTGCTCTTGGTTGTCTATAAAGATTTCGTTCAGGATATTTTCAGTGACGACCACTTTGTTGTTGAAGATTCTGGTGGATATTCTACGATCACCACCGTCCTGTGCTTTATCGAAAGTGTCCACTGCTTCTCTAGTGAAAAAAGTGAAAATTGTGTTGTAGGCTCAACGTATGAGGATTCGGTGACAAAACAAAGTCGAGAAAGATTGGAATTGTCTAGCAAGGTGAGGATTCTATTGTAGATCCCCATCTTCATAAGTATGCTTGGGAAAACATACGTTTTCGATTTTAGAGTTTGTTTAATGGATGGGAGGGTATGGATGTGAAGATTTTCTGCTGGTGGTGTTGTGGTGGTAATGGGGGGGGATAGGAATGGTAATGGTGGCAGGGGTGGCGGTGATGGTGGTGGTTGGTTGAATGGAGGATGGTGGAATGAAACCTGCCAGGGTTTGTTCCCTTACAGTGATAGGGTGAACCTGTTTCCTTGCCCTCTTCTTCCGTTGTGGTGCTGAAGTGGTTGCTTGGGCCTTCCTCTTCCCCAAGGACTTTTTGGTAGGGGATTCTGCCTCCGATGAAGGCTCATATTCCGAGGGGTCATCAGATGAGATTTCTTCGACCTCTTCTTCAGAAGGTTCTTCTGCTAAGCAGTGGTTGATGCGTTTTATCTCATGCATGACTTTGAGTAGGTCCACCTTTGCTGGGACCGTTCCAGTTTGTTCATAGTGGTCAATGATTTGCTGAAACTTCGCCCGGTCAGCAATTAATTCCTCCTTTGTCCAAAAAGGTTTGTCGGCTGTTCCTATTGGTTGTTTTGCGAGGGAGGCCATTCTGAAATTTTTGTCAAGAAAACAAAAGTTAGAGATCTAAAATTTGAATTTAAACAAGTTTATTAGAATAGAACAGTATTTTTGAGGTTTGGTTCCAAACGGGTTCGAGACCGTTTAGTTTCAAACGGGTTCGAGACCGTTTGGTTCCGAACGGGTTCGAGACCGTTTGGTTCTGAACGGGTTCGAGACCGTTTGGTTCTGAACGGGTTCGAGACCGTTTGGTTCCGAACGGGTTCGAGACCATTTGGTTCCAAATGGGTTGGAGACTGTTTGGTTCCAAACGGGTTTGAGACCGTTTGGTTCCAAACGGGTTGAAGACCGTTTGGGGCGAAACGGTCCGTCGTCCAAACGGGTGCAAGGTCGTTTGGCACCAAATGGTTTGGAGACCGTTTGGGGCCAAACGGTCCTTCGTTCAAATGGGTGCAAGGTCGTTTGGCACCAAACGGTTTGGAGACCGTTTGGAGCAGACCGTCGGGAAGACGAAGAGCCAGGCCATTTGGCGGTGAGGGACGGCGGGAGGGAAGCCGAAAAACGCTTGTCGGCGGTGGCGACGGTGACGGTGGTAGCGAGAACCGTGAGAGAAAACTCTACCTGTTAGGTGACGATGGCGGAAGAAGAAGGGCCGGAAGGAAGCGACGATGAGTGAACAGAAGAACGGAGCCTCGCACAGACAACGGCGAAGCGTCAGTCGGAGACGAGAACGGCGGTGGAAGACGGAGGTGATAACGGTAAGCTCAGAGAAGCAAAAGTGTGCGCAGAAACTGGAGTGAAACGGCAGTGGAACAGATAAAGCGAGAGGTTCTAGAAGAGAGAAAGGAGGGTGTGGGGTGTTATTTAAAGGATTGGGGGGGCGTCCTTACAAATTCCCGAAGTCAAACGGGTGCAAGACCGTTTGAACTCCAAACGGGTGCGAGACCGGTTGAACTCCAAACGGGTGCGAGACCCTTTGAACTCCAAACGGGTGTGAGACCGTTTGAACTCCAAACAGGTGTGAGATCGTTTGAACTCCAAACGGGTGCGAGATCGTTTGAACTCCAAACGGGTGTGAGACCGTTTGAACTCCAAATGGGTGCGAGACCGTTTGAACTCCAAACGGGTGTGAGACCGTTTGGGGAGGTTTAGGTTTTTGATGTTTTTGATTTTTATGTTTATTTTGTTTATGTGGATTTTTTTTGTATATATGTTTCAGAAGAAAACTAAACTAAAAAGAAGAAGAGGGAAGACGAAAAATGATGATACTAAGATCTTGGGTTGCCTCCCAAGTAGCACCTGGGTTTAATGTCGTTGGCTCAATGAAATGTTGATCTGGCTATGCTGATGTTATAGGATCTTGGATCTCTATAGTTTGTCTTGGCAATTTGTCTGCTGGAATGTAGTATTTCTTTAACCTATGACCGTTGACGGTTCTTTCTCCCCCGTTATCATCAAGGATAATAACTGCTCCTGTCGGGTGATATGTTTGATAGTGAAAGGCCCTAACCACTTTGTGCGCAGTTTTCCCAGAAACAATTTTAGTCTGGAATTGAATAAGAGAACCTTATCTCCGATGATTATATCCTTTCTTTTTATGTGGCCATCATACCACATCTTGGTTTGTTCTTTGTAAATTCTGGCATTTTGGTATGCTGTCATTCGCAACTCTTCCAATTCTTGTAATTGAAGTTGTCTAAAATCACCGGCACTCTTGAGATCAAAGCTCAATTGCTTGATAGCCCACCAAGCTTTATGCTCTAATTCGACTGGTAGATGACACGACTTCCCATACACCAGTCGAAATGGTGTTGTTCCAATTGGTGTTTTGAAAGCTGTGCGATAGGCCCATAGAGCGTCAGGAAGTTTGGTAGACCAGTCTGTGCGGTGCCTATTAATAGTTTTTTCCAAAATGGCCTTGAGTTGCCTATTGGAGACTTCGACTTGTCCACAAGTCTGTGGGTGATAAGGAGTGGAAACTTTATGTTTGACTCCATATTTTCTTAATAGTGCTTCGAAACTCCGCTCAAGAAAATGAGATCCGCCATCGGATATTATTGTTCTTGGAACGCCAAATCTGGGGAATATTATTTCTTTAAACATTTTGATGACTGGTTTGGAATCACAAGAAGTGGTCGGTAGAGCTTCTACCCATTTTGAAACGTAATCCACATCTACTAGAATGTACGTGAATCCGTAAGATGGGGGGAAAGAACCAATGTAATCCACTCCCCAAACATCAAAGAGTTCAACTTCTTGCCACATATTCAAAGGCATTTCATTTTGTTTAGTTATTCCTCCAGATAGTTGGCATTTGTCACATGATCGCACATATTCATGTGCATCCTTTGCAATGGTTGGCCAGTAGAAACCAGATTGAAGAATTTTAAGAGCGGTTTTCTTAGAGCTCATGTGCCCCCCGGTAGGGCCTGAGTGACAGTGTTCTAAAACTGGGGTGATTTCTGTTTCTGGAATGCATCGACGAAAAAGTCCATATGCGCATAAGCGGAATAGGTAGGGCTCATCCCAGAAGTACTGCTTAGCATCATGAATGAATTTCTTTTTGTCATGGTATGATGCAGACGGATGGATGATTCTTGTTGCCAAATAATTAACAATATCAGCATACCAAGGAAATCCAGTAGTAATCTTCATTAGTTGATCATCCGGTAAAGAGTCTCGAATGGGTATGTTATCGGAGTCTTTAGCTTCAATACGACTGAGGTGATCCGCGACGACATTTTCAACCCCACTTTTGTCTTTAATCTCTAAATCAAACTCCTGAAGCATTAATACCCATCTGATAAGTCGGGGTTTAGCATCTTGTTTTTTAACCAAATATCATATTGCAGAATGGTCAGTATATACTATGACTTTTGACCCGATTAGGTAAGACCGAAATTTTTCAAAAGCATAGATAACTGCCAGGAACTCTTTTTCGGCGGTAGTATAGTTCTTTTGTGCCTCATCAAGCGTCTTGGAGGCGTAATATATGACGTAAGGCATTTTGTCAATCCTTTGTCCAAGGACTGCCCCTATAGCATAATCGCTAGCGTCACACATAATTTCAAACGGTTGTGACCAGTCAGGAGCTCTTAGAATAGGGGCAGAGATAAGGGCATTCTTTAGAGTTGTGAAGCTATTAATGCATTCTTGGTCAAATATAAAATCTGCTTCTTTGGTCAGTGATGGAGCTAGGACTTACACCAAAAGATTTTCAGTCTTCCAATGGGAGTCCCAGAATTCTATCACCAAAAACCCTAGAGAGGATTGATGTCTTCCCTAGGTTTACCTAGAACTGGTGCTTAGATAACAACTCCAACCCCATAAGAGTATGGAAGCCTTATCATAGTACAGATTTAGGATCGAACCCAAAAGACAACGGTCTTGTTGCAAGCAACAAGATGGAAAACGTACAGCACTTCACTTAGTTATTTTACTAATTGGCACTTATATCAAAAGGTTGGATTTTGATTGGTTTTTAGACTAAAGCATGAAAAGTAAATAAAGCAAGTAAAACTAAGATTTAACAAATGATGATGAATCACTGGGGTTAAGCAGGTATTTACCACCGCTACACATGCATTGTATATGTACTAAGCAAGCAAGACTTATAAGCTAGATGCATGGATGTTCCACAAGACCGATGCCTTATAAGACAAGAGCGATGCATTGCATCCAAGGATGTTCCACAAGACCGATGCCTCGTAAGACAAGAGCGATGCATTGCATCCTTCGATGTTCCACAAGACCGATGCCTTATAAGACAAGAGGAATGCATCGCATCCTTCAAGGGTTAAGTAGCTCTCATTCGGTACATTTCTACGTGTCAATGAAGATATGTAGTCTTCCAAAGAGAGAATCTTACTCAACCTCATGAAACGTGCATCTAAAACTAACAAGCGAGTGATAATTATCAAATCGAATAGTATCTTTGTAGGCCTAGTCTCCTATTCGGATAACCTAGCTACGAGAAGTGTGGGAATGTTGCAACGCCAGCCATTCCCGATCAAATGGTCACATGCTTTACATCATTCCCCTCGCAAAGCGTGTTCCTCGACTTACCAAGGTTACTTCCATACAGATGGAAGTGCAACGGATGATAGTGAGTTTACTCCACTCTTTGAGATACACTCCTAGACACCGAAACGGATGCATGGTGGATACACACACCAGAAACCAACACTAAATCGGTATTCGAGTCTCGAGAGCGGTCGTAGACAAACCACAACAAAAGACAATAGATGCATACAAGAACGTGGCCATCATTCAAGCATGTATGGAACGATTTAGTATTAAAACGAAAGGATAACATCTTTTTAGTACAAAGTACAAGACATGGGCAGTGGGGCTAGTCCCCGCGCCCCAGTGGATGGAACTACTCGCTCCTCATAGAGAGAGCAACAAAGGAGGAGGCAAGAAGAGATAGAAAGAACATCATCTCCACTGACGAGAGAAGGTTGAACCCTTGGCGGAGAGAGCAACGATCTCCACCCTTCGTGGCTTGCTTGACGACGGATCTTCTCCTCTCACCCTCTTTGTTGATGAGAGAGAAGGTAGCTTTGTAATGGAACGTGAGTCTCAGACCGGCAGCCTCGGGCGGTGGATGGAGTTGTTCTGGTACTAGAGAGGTAGCCTCTGGACGTCTGGACTCTTCTCAGGGATGGCCCTTGAGGTCTTATTTATAGGCCTTGAGTGAGGTCAAACGGTCTGGAGACCGTTTGGGTTCAAACGGTCTTGAGACCGTTTGGCGTCAAACGGTCTTGAGACCGTTTGGCGTCAAACGGTCTTGGGATCGTTTGGCGTCAAACGGTCTTGGGACCGTTTGAACTCCATGCGGTCTTGGGACCGTTTGAACTCCATGCGGTCTTGGGACCGTTTGGCTTTATGCGGTCTTGGGACCGTTTGAACTCCATGCGGTCTTGGGACCGTTTGGCTTCATGCGGTCTCGGGACCGTTTGGCTTTATGCGGTCTTGGGACCGTTTGAACTCCATGCGGTCTTGGGACCGTTTGGCTTCATGCGGTCTCGGGACTGTTTGGCTTTATGCGGTCTTGGGACCGTTTGAACTCCGTGCGGTCTTGGGACCGTTTGGCTTCATGCGGTCTCGGGACCGTTTGAACTCCATGCGGTCTTGGGACCGTTTGGCTTCATGCGGTCTCGGGACCGTTTGAACTCCATGCGGTCTTGGGACCGTTTGGCTTCATGCAGTCTCGAGACCGTTTGAACTCCATGCGGTCTTGGGACCGTTTGGCTTCATGCGGTCTCGGGACCGTTTGAACTCCATGCGGTCTTGGGACCGTTTGGCTTCATGCGGTGTCGGGACCGTTTGAACTCCATGCGGTCTTGGGACTGTTTGGCTTCATGCGGTCTCGGGACCGTTTGAACTCCATGCGGTCTTGGGACCGTTTGGCTTCATATGGTCTCAGGACCGTTTGAACTCCATGCGGTCTTGGGACCGTTTGGCTTCATGCGGTCTCCGGACCGTTTGAACTCCATGCGGTCTTGGGACCGTTTGGCTTCATGTGGTCTCGGGACCGTTTGAACTCCATGCGGTCTTGGGACCGTTTGGCTTCATGCGGTCTCGGGACCGTTTGAACTCCATGCGGTCTTGGGACCGTTTGTCTTCACTCGGCCTTGAGGTTGGTTTATTCTTTTATGATTTTTTTGTGCTTTTTCTGCAAGTGTAAAAGGAAAAAGTTAGTTTGATGATGTATTTACAAAAAGGGGTAAAATTAGGTTTATGTACTGTATAAACGTAAAAAGAGTATGGAAAACTAAAGAAAAAGACTAAGATAAACTACTAAAATAGGAGGTTATCACCCCCCTAACTTAGAGTCTAGCTTGTCCTCAAGTTAGATAGAGCTAAGACATGAAATGGCGAGGCGATCTTAATTAGGATCTCCATACTCTTGCTTCAATTCTTGACCTGAGTTCCCCAGGGGTCATATCGAGGCTTATTGCATGCCTTGATTCTTTTGGATTTCGAGAGTTGCTTGGATCTCAGGGTTTTTCCGTATCTCAAAATTTGCCTTGGGACCACATTTATTTTGTGCATGTCGTTGACTCTAATCAACTTTATACCTCTCTGGAAACCTACTGGAAGCTAGAGAGGGTATGAGGGTTGGCTAAAGGCTTTGAAGTGTAGCTCCCCTTCGAGTGGGGGAGGGGCTGTCTATGCTTTTTAGGATCTCACTACCGGGCACGACACATCTGCCTTTATGAGGGCAGCTGAATGTACCGGCCGGGCAAGTCCTTTATGAGCCTTTTCATATACTTGGAACTTTTAGGGTTTCACTACCGGACGCGACACATCTGCCTTTGTGAGGGCAGCGGAATGTGCCGGCCGGGTGAGCCCTTTATCAGTTCTTCATATAGGTCCTTATGCGTGGCACAACTCTCATGATTTTATTCGTCTCTCTGGCTTTTATTCAAAAACTCACAGGCTTGGGTTTTGGAATGAGGATTTATTTTGGGCGGCCAAGCCTCTTTTATTTTGAAGAGAGGAAAGCTGTTCTTAAAGTTTTTCAGCATGCACTTATTTGGTTTGTGGTCCACTTGCAGAACTTTTTGATTCGGAAGTTGCCTAATTTCCCTCTCATCCTCGAGATCTCGGCTTATTTCTGCCCTGATTTTGGCCTGTGGAGAGTCAGATAAAGAATTGAAGCAAAAATACGGGATCCATAGTAGGTGGAAATTGATAAATCGCCATTTGATGTCTGAGTGCTATTTACTTGCAGAGACTAACATGATTCTAGGGTTAGTTGAGGTGACTATATATATATATATATATATATATAGAAGTTGATACCTAGCCCTTGTCTAATGAATCCCCCCCTAACTTATCACACACTCTGTCCCCAGAGTGGCAAAGTGATAGGTTGAGAAGTCATTAGAACAAGGGCTGCGAGTTAAGGCAGATTTTCGGTAGCCCCTGGAGATCGGAGTAGAGTGGATGTGAATTGCCCTCGTAAAGATGAGGGCATTTGTGGCAGAAGGCTGGGCGATTGAAGTGCTCTTTGCTGTATGCCTTGGAGTGCTGACTCAGGAGCTCCATTAATTTCACAGTGCACTCTTTTGCAATTTTGTCTTGATATTGTCTAGCAGATCCTTTGCTTGATCATACTTCAAGTTACTGTGGTAGCCGCTGCCTTCGACATCAGTTTCCTTGGGATGTCCTACTTCATCATCCATGGATTAAGTCAGGTAGCTGCTATTCTCAATATTGATTCCATCTTCCATGTTGCCACTAACTGGAGGATGGTCTTTGTTGCAAGTGCTGCTTGATATGTGTTGCTTGGTTACACAAAAGTTCACGATATCTTTGTCCTTCAGAAGTAGCTCAAATACAAATACATCTCCAATCCTCATATTGTTTTCTATCTGAAAGTCATACCAACCAACACCCATTTTGGATATCCTACGGTTCCCATCCTGATAGTGAAAAAGTTTTACGGGAAACTGCTTTGCTGAATAACTAAGCAATGCTCGACCAATTCCCCAAATGTTGTTCAGCTTCACAAATTGAGAGGGAATGCGCAAGTAAGTATTTTTAGAAAAGACGTGATGTTGCAGCCTTGCGCTTTTCCTCTGTCTCTTGGGCAGAGGAGTCTTCATCGGGGTTCGGTGTGTAGTCCGAACCTTCATCATCGTTCGAAAAGATGTGCTCGACGTCTTCTTCAGGAGCCTCACCCAGGCATTTGGTGAGGCAGGTTATTTTACACAGGACGTCAATGATCTTGGTCTTGGGAGGGATGGCTCAGGTGGTGTTGTAAGTGTCCCTTATTTGTATGAGCCTATCTCGCTCCTCCATCATCTGCTCCCTTGTCGGAGCAGGGGCAGTTCCGGATCCGGAAGCCTTGTTTGACGCCACTTCTGAAAAAAGTATGAGTTTCGTAATTTAGAGAAGATTTGAGACAGTTTAAATTTGATATGTAGTTATATCTTTTACATTTTGTAAAAGCAAAAAGGAAACGAAGACCGAACAGTTTCAGGACCGTTTGGTTCCAAACGGTTTCAAGACCGTTTGGTTCCAAACGGTTTCAAGACCGTTTGGTACCAAACGGTTTGAAGACCGTTTGGTTCCAAATGGTTTGAGGACCGTTTGGCCCCAAACGGTTTCAAGACCATTTGGTTCCAAACGGTTTGAGGACCGTTTGGCCCCAAACGGTTTCAAGACCATTTGGAAAGCGAAGAGTCACAGGTCGCCGGCGCGGGAGAAGGTGGAACGGCGCGAAGGTGAAGAACGCGTCGGCGCCTTCGACAAAGACGAAAACGATGAGAGAACGGCGACGGCGATGAAAGCGGTGGAAGAGTCGGTGAAGTCTTTTGACAGCGACGGCGATGGCGAAGAGAGAGACGTCAAGCGATGGTAAAGGAAACGGCAACTGGCGCCATGATGGTGACGACAGAACGGCACGGCGATGAAGGTGATAGAAGAGTCGGTGAACTCGGTCGATAACGACGGCGATGGCAACGTAAGCAGCGACTGGCGATGGAATGAGCAGTGTGGAGTCGCCGGACTACCTTGCGGAAGGTGGACGGAAGGGTGACTTTGTGCGGATGCGACAGGAGCAAAAAGGGAAGCTCTTCGCACGAATATTCTGGAGAAATTTGAAGGTTCGAAGAGAGAAAGACGGAGGGGTAGGGTCGATATTTATAGTGATAGGTGGGTGACCTTTTGTATTCCAAACGGTTTGAAGACCGCTTGGTCCCAAGTGGTATCAAGACCGTTTTGGTCCCAAACGGTTTCAGGACCGTTTGGTCCCAAACGGTTTGAGGACCGTTTGGTCCCAAACGGTTTCAGGACCGTTTGGTCCCAAACGGTTTCAGGACCGTTTGGTCCCAAACGGTTTGAGGACCGTTTGGTCCCAAGCGGTTTGAGGACCGTTTGGAGTCCAAACGGTTTGAGGACCGTTTGGCTCCAAACGGTTTGGAGACCGTTTGGCTCCAAACGGTTTGGAGACCGTTTGGAGGGGCACAAAGGGTTTGTATATTTTTATGTTTGTTTTTGAGTATGTATATTATTTTTTTTATTTTGGTTTATGAATTTTTATGTTGTTTGTTTTATGTATTGTTTTTGTAGTTTTGATTATGTAGATTTTTTTGTATTTTTAGATTAATGATGAAAGAACAAATTCAAAAGAAAAATAAAAGACTAGAAATTAGAGAAGGTGATACTGAGGTCTTGGGTTGCCTCCCAAGAAGTGCCTTGGTTTTACGTCACTGGCTCGACGAAACTGTAAGGTTGTTATGCTGTGGGCGTAGCATCTCTGATATCGAGGGTTTGTTGATGTGTTTTGTCTTCCTGAGTGTAGTATCTTTTTAAACGGTGCCCGTTAACCGTTCGTTCTCCTCCGTTGTTGTCGATGATAATGGCGGCTCCAGTTGGGTAGATATGTTTTATGGTGAAGGGTCCGGACCATTTTGTTCGGAGCTTTCCGGGGAATAATCTGAGCTTGGAGTTGAATAAGAGCATTTTGTCGCCGACGGCGATATCTTTTCTCTTAAGATGTCCATCGTGCCACATTTTTGTTTGCTCTTTATAGATTCTGGCACTGTGATATGCTGTCATTCGGAGTTCTTCTAGCTCCTGTAGCTGGAGTTGTCTGTTCTCCCCTGCGCTTTTAAGGTCGAAGTTTAGTTGCTTGATGGCCCACCAGGCTTTATGTTCCAGTTCTACTGGAAGATGACATGATTTTCCGTACACCAAACGAAACGGAGTTGTTCCAATTGGTGTTTTGTAAGCAGTACGGTATGCCCAGAGGGCGTCAAGAAGTTTGGTGGACCAATCAGTGCGGTTTTTATTCACTGTTTTTTCAAGAATCGCTTTTATCTGTCTATTGGATACTTCTACCTGGCCACTAGTTTGTGGGTGGTAAGGTGTGGCAACTTTGTGATGGACTCTGTATTTTCTCAGTAACGCTTCGAAACTTCGTTCCAGGAAATGGGTCCCGCCATCAGATATGACCATTCTTGGAACTCCAAATCTCGGAAAAATAGTGTCTTTGAACAATTTGACAACAGGTTTGGAGTCATTGGATACGGTGGGTATAGCTTCGACCCACTTTGAGACGTAATCCACTGCGACCAAAATGTAAGAGAAGCCATATGATGAAGGGAAAGGTCCCATGTAGTCTACCCCCCATACATCAAACAGTTCAATTTCCTACCACATGGTTAGAGGCATTTCATCCCTTTTTGATATGTTGCCTGAAAATTGGCATTTATCACAGGCTTTGACAAAATCATGTGAGTCTTTTGATATGGTGGGCCAAAAGAAACTAGATTGTAGAACTTTTATGGCGGTTTTCTTGGCACCCATGTGCCCCCCCGTGGGTCCGGAGTGGCAGTGTTCCAAAACCGAGGTTATTTCTTCTTCTGGAAGGCACCGGCGAAAAAGTCTGTCGGCACAGAGGTAAAATAAGTAGGGTTCGTCCCAATGATAACGTTTTATATCATGAAGGAATTTCCTTTTATCCTGATATGAAGCAGACGGGTGGATGATCCCTGTGGCTAGATAATTGACGATATCAGCAAACCAAGGAAAACTATGAGTGGCCTTCATAAGCTGATCATCAGGAAGAGAATCCCTGATAGGGATTTTATCTTTTTCTTCAACCTCGATTCTGTTGAGGTGATCGGCTACAACGTTCTCTACGCCACTTTTATCTTTGATTTCTAGGTCGAATTCTTGAAGCATTAATACCCAGCGGATGAGCCTGGGTTTGGCGTCCTGTTTCTGGATCAGATGTCGGATAGCAGAATGGTCAGTGTAGACGATGACTTTAGAGCCGATCAGGTAAGAGCGGAATTTTTCGAAGGCGTAGATGATAGCCAAAAACTCTTTTTCCGTGGTAGTGTAGTTTTTCTGTGCTTCGTCAAGTGTTTTTTATGCATAGTAGATGACATAGGGTTTCTTATCGATCTGTTGTCCTAAAACGGCTCCTATGGCATAATCACTTGCGTCGCACATGATTTCGAATGGTTGCGACCAGTCTGGAGCCCTTAGAATAGGTGCGGAAATTAATGCTTCTTTAAGGGTAGAGAAACTTCGCATGCATTCTTGGTCGAAAACGAACTCGGCATCTTTTGTCAGGAGTTGGGTCATGGGTTTAGCTATTTTCGAGAAATCTTTGATGAACCTTCTGTAGAACCCTGCATGACCTAGGAAAGCTCGAACGCCCCTTATGTCCTTCGGGGGTGACAACTTTGAGATAACATCAATCTTTGCTTTGTCGACCTCAATTCCCCTATCACTTACTCTATGTCCGAGGACGATACCTTCTGTTATCATGAAATGACATTTTTCCCAATTCAGGATAAGGTTCGTTTCCTTGCAACGTTGCAGGACTCGTTCAAGATTATTTAGATAGTTATCGAAAGAATATCCATAGACAGAGAAATCATCCATAAAGACTTCCATAACAGATTCGGTTAATCCGGCGAAGATGGCAGACATGCAGCGTTGGAAAGTAGCAGGAGCATTACATAGCCCGAACGGCATTCTTCTGAAAGCATATGTCCCAAAGGGACAAGTGAAGGTGGTTTTTTCTTGGTCCTCTGGATGTATGGGTATTTGGTAGAACCCGGAGTAACCATCGAGATAACAGAAATACTTTTGGTGGGCCAAGCGCTCTAGGACTTCGTCAAGGAAGGGTAGAGGGTAGTGGTCTTTTCTTGTAGCTTTATTCAACTTCCTATAATCGATGCACATTCGCCACCCCGTTACAGTCCTAGTAGGTACGAGCTCATTTTTATCGTTGATCACTACAGTAGTGCCCCCTTTCTTTGGGACAACTTGAACTGGACTGACCCACTGAGAGTCAGAGATAAAATAGATCATGCCAGCTTTGAGTAGTTTGAGGACTTCCAAATGGACTACCTCTTTCAAATTTGGGTTCAGTTTTCTTTGATGTTCACGAGTGGGTTTAAATTCTTCAACCATAGGAAGCTTATGCATACACAGAGTCGGGTTTATGCCTATGAGGTCGGTTATTTTATAACCAATGATCTTTTTGTGCCTCCTTAGTTTGTCCAGAAGTTTGACTTCTTGGTCTTCGGTAAGGGTGGAGCTGATAATAACTGGGCATAGCTCTTCCTTATCCAGGAAAACATATTTAGGCCATGTAGGTAAAGTCTTCAATTCAGGGGTTTTTGATGGTTCTGCTGCTTCAATGGTAGTGATGGCTTTAAGCTCTTCAAAAGTAGCCTTTGGTTCTTCTTCTATCTTTTCTAGGTATTGGATGCATTGCTGGACTAGTTCATTTGCAGAGAATTCAACTTCTGGATTGATAAGAGCATTCTCAAGTTCGTCAATTGGCTCGGAGATTTCTAATTGCGACATTTGTTGAATTGCGTCTAAAAGAAAGACTTCTTCTTGGATGCTGGGACCTTTCATGCTATCAAGGACGCGGAATTGAATTGCTTCTTTCCCAAGCCTAAGAATGATGGTTCCGGCTTCGACATCGATTAGCGCTCTGGCTGTAGCTAGGAAAGGCCTACCGAAAATGATCGGATACCTTAAGTCTTCTTTAATATCCATGATGACAAAATCACATGGAACGTAGGCATCCTTCCCTATCCTTACTGGGATATCTTCGATGATTCCCAACGGTGCGGTTATGGTGGAGTCGGCTAGTTGAATAGTCATTGTTGTAGGCAGCAGGTCAGTGAAACCAAGGCGTTGGCACATTGAGTAGGGCATAATGGATATACTAGCCCCGAGGTCAGACAATCCTTTCTTTGTGGATGCATTTCCAATGCAACATTGGATTCCGAAGGAACCTGGGTCCTTCTTCTTTTTGGGTAGTTTGTTCAAGATGATGTCAGAAGTGGTTTGAGCGAGCTTGACGGTTTCCTACTCTTTGGTGATATACTTACGTGATAGCAAAGTTTTGAGATATCTTGCCCATGCTGGTACTTCGGATAGAGCGTCAAGGAGTGGGATGTCAATATAAAGTTTCTTCATTGCTTCCTTGAATTTCTGAAACCTGGCGTCCATTTTTGTTTCTTGCAGTCTGCCCGGATACGGAATCCTTGGTTTGAATTGCGGGACCTTGGATTCTGTAGGTACATGCTCTTTGTTTTTGTCCTCTGTGCTTTCGGGGGATTTCCCAATCTCTTGTTGCGAGATCTCTTTCGTCATAAAAGTGGGCACATCATCATCATCTAGAGTGATCTTGATGGGTTCAGGAAGAATGCGTCCCGACCTTGTGGTGACGGCATTCAGTTGTTCGTGTTTATTTTTCCCGTATTTAGAGTTTGGATCAGGCTGCCCATCAAAAGTGCCCGTAGGGGGTTTCAATTGTGCAGCAATCTGGGCAAGCTGTGCTTCAACTGCCTTCTGTTGAGCTTGTTGGTTGGCCAGCATGGTTTGCTGAGACTGAAGCATTTGTTTTATCAAAGATAGCTCATCTTCCGGTTGTGCAATGACGTTTTTCTGAGGGTTTTGTTGTTGAGACTGTTGAATATGCAATTGCGGGTGAAGCGGGGGATGAGTGTACTGATAGTAGGCTGATTGATTTCTAGGGTAGTTAGCCCTAGGGAAATTGTTCCTTGGGTTCCCTTGATTTTGGTTAAAATTGTTTGGAAATCCAGGAGGCAGCCTACTGTCAAGTCCCCCTTGTGTCTGATGTTGCGGATTCGCAGTTCCAGAGGGATTCCCATACCGGAACCCAGGATGGTTCCTTGGTTGACTGGGATTATAATAAACTTGTCCGGGAATAGTATGGATGGAGTTGACTTGCTCTGGAATCTGATCTTCAGCCTGATTAGTGATGGCCTCATAGGATTGTGGTGGTGGATGCAGATCCATCATCACATTATAGAGCATTCCGCAGGAAAGAGTCGGATGATCCGAAGCATGACAAGCTTCACAGGATCCTGTGACGGCTTTGACTTGATGAACCGGCGGGGTTTTCTTCTTATCAATTTCCCCTAGAGTTGTTTCGAGGGTTTGCTGTTTATGAGCGATTGTCGTCAAAGCCTCGGCTATTGACTTTAGTTCCATAGATTCCTCAGCTTTAAAGACTTTAAGGACGCCTTTTCCGGCTGACCGCCCCCAGTTGGACTGGTTTTCAGCTCCTAAAGTAACGATTTTCCTGGCATCTTCATAGTTTTTCCTCATGAAATTTCCTCCAGACGAGGAATCTAGGAACTGTTTAATGTCATCGCTTACCCCCCGATAAAAAGTTTCAATCAATTGATTCTGTGAAATTCCATGATGAGGGCATTTGCGTAGAAGTTCCTTGAATCTTTCCCATGCCTCAGCGAGGGTTTCTCCAGGTAGCTGGGAGAAATGGTTGATCTGCCCTCTGATTTCATAGGTCAGCGAGGGTGGAAAGAACTTCTCCAAGAATTTTTCCTCTAGAGGGTCCCAAGTGGTTATGATGGGTTCTCTGTCCAATGAGTTGTACCAACTCAAGGCCCTTCCAGATAAGGTGAAATGAAACAGGTGGAGCATTATTGCGTCGAAAGCAATACCAGCTTGCGTGACCAGGCGGCATAATGCCTTAAACCGTTTCAAATGGTCCATGCAATCGTCTCCTGAACCTCATGAGAAGGAAATTCCTTGCATAATCTGGATCCATTGGGTCCGAATCTCAAAGTTTGGGATGTTGATGATCGGAGGCCGGACCGGGTCGTTGTCTTCGTAATTCTTCGGGACAGCATAGTCCCTCAGTTGCTTGTTTCGTAATTCGAGCTGAGCAGCCTCGGTCTCTGCTCTTATGCGGGCTTGCTCTTCTGCTCGTATCTCCGCTTGTATTTGGGCACGGGTGTCTGCAATGAGTTGTGCCTGTTGTGCGACGATAGAAGCATTGACTCTCTCCATCACCAAAGCGGTTTGATGCTGTTCGTCAGCCATTTGACTAGCGCGTTGGCGATTGAGACGGATTCTGCGGTGGAAACTTCTCTCTACCTCGGAGTCGAACTCCGGATCAGGGGAGAATCCTCGATTATGCGGTGATTGCATATACGGGTTCTACCTGAGTAAAGAAAAGAGAACACCTTTAGATAGTAGAGACAATATGAAAGCTTCAAGAAGATGATGAGTTATGATTCAAAAAGAAAGTGTAAAAATCCTAACCAACTAGAAAAATAAACTAAGTGAAATACTAACGTTCCGTTGCAGTGATAGGGTGATGGTGGTGGTTGGTTGAATGGAGGATGGTGGAATGAAACCTGCCAGGGTTTGTTCCCTTGCAGTGATAGGGTGAACCTGTTTCCTTGCCCTCTTCTTCCGTTGTGGTGCTGAAGTGGTTGCTTGGGCCTTCCTCTTCCCCAAGGACTTTTTGGTAGGGGATTCTGCCTCCGATGAAGGCTCATATTCCGAGGGGTCATCAGATGAGATTTCTTCGACCTCCTCTTCAGAAGGTTCTTCTGCTAAGCAGTGGTTGATGCGTTTTATCTCATGCATGACTTTGAGTAGGTCCACCTTTGCTGGGACCGTTCCAGTTTGTTCATAGTGGTCAATGATTTGCTGAAACTTCGCCCGGTCAGCAATTAATTCCTCCTTTGTCCAAAAAGGTTTGTCGGCTGTTCCTATTGGTTGTTTTGCGGGGGAGGCCATTCTGAAATTTTTGTCAAGAAAACAAAAGTTAGAGATCTAAAATTTGAATTTAAACAAGTTTATTAGAATAGAACAGTATTTTTGAGGTTTGGTTCCAAACGGGTTCGAGACCGTTTAGTTTCAAACGGGTTCGAGACCGTTTGGTTCCGAACGGGTTCGAGACCGTTTGGTTCCGAATGGGTTCGAGACCGTTTGGTTCTGAACGGGTTCGAGACCGTTTGGTTTCGAATGGGTTTGAGACCATTTGGTTCCAAATGGGTTAGAGACTGTTTGGTTCCAAACGGGTTTGAGACCGTTTGGTTCCAAACGGGTCGAAGACCGTTTGGGGCGAAACGGTCCGTCGTCCAAACGGGTGCAAGGTCGTTTGGCACCAAACGGTTTGGAGACCGTTTAGGGCCAAACGGTCCTTTGTTCAAATGGGTGCAAGGTCGTTTGGCACCAAACGGTTTGGAGACCGTTTGGAGCAGACCGTCGGGAAGACGAAGAGCCAGGCCGTTTGGCGGAGAGGGACGGCGGGAGGGAAGCCAAAAAACGCTCGTCGGCGGTGGCGACGGTGACGGTGGTAGCGAGAACCGTGAGAGAAAACTCTACCTGTTAGGTGACGATGGCGGAAGAAGAAGGGCCGGAAGGAAGCGACGATGAGTGAGCATAAGAACGGAGCCTCCCAAGAACAACGGCGAAGCGTCAGTCGGAGACGAGAACGGTGGTGAAAGACGGAGGTGATAACGGTAAGCTCATAGAAGCAAAAGTGCGCGCGGAAACTGGAGTGAAATGGCAGTGGAACAGAGAAAGCGAGAGGTTCTAGAAGAGAGAAAGGAGGGTGTGGGGTGTTATTTAAAGGATTGGGGGGGCGTCCTTACAAATTCCCAAAGTCAAACGGGTGCAAGACCGTTTGAACTCCAAACGGGTGCGAGACCGGTTGAACTCCAAACGGGTGCGAGACCCTTTGAACTCCAAACGGGTGTGAGACCGTTTGAACTCCAAACGGGTGCGAGATCGTTTGAACTCCAAACGGGTGCGAGATCGTTTGAACTCCAAACGGGTGTGAGACCGTTTGAACTCCAAATGGGTGCGAGACCGTTTGAACTCCAAACGGGTGTGAGACCGTTTGGGGAGGTTTAGGTTTTTGATGTTTTTGATTTTTATGTTTATTTTGTTTATGTGGATTTTTTTTGTATATATGTTTCAGAAGAAAACTAAACTAAAAAGAAGAAGAGGGAAGATGAAAAATGATTATACTAAGATCTTGGGTTGCCTCCCAAGTAGCACCTGGGTTTAATGTCGCTGGCTCAATGAAATGTTGATCTGGCTATGCTGATGTTATAGGATCTTGGATCTCTATAGTTTGTCTTGGCAATTTGTCTGTTGGAATGTAGTATTTCTTTAACCTATGACCGTTGACGGTTCTTTCTCCCCCGTTATCATCAAGGATAATAACTGCTCCTGTCGGGTAGATATGTTTGATAGTGAAAGGCCCTGACCACTTTGTGCGCAGTTTTCCCAGAAACAATTTTAGTCTGGAATTGAATAAGAGAACCTTATCTCCGATGATTATATCCTTTCTTTTTATGTGGCCATCATGCCACATCTTGGTTTGTTCTTTGTAAATTCTGGCATTTTGGTATGATGTCATTCGCAACTCTTCCAATTCTTGTAATTGAAGTTGTCTAAAATCATCGGCACTCTTGAGATCAAAGTTCAATTGCTTGATAGCCCACCAAGCTTTATGCTCTAATTCGACTGGTAGATGACACGACTTCCCATACACCAGTCGAAATGGTGTTGTTCCAATTGGTGTTTTGAAAGCTGTGTGATAGGCCCATAGAGCGTCAGGAAGTTTGGTAGACCAGTCTGTGCGGTGCCTATTAATAGTTTTTTTCCAAAATGGCCTTGAGTTGCCTATTGGAGACTTCGACTTGTCCACAAGTCTGTGGGTGATTAGGTGTGGAAACTTTATGTTTGACTCCATATTTTCTTAATAGTGCTTCGAAACTCCGCTCAAGAAAATGAGATCCGCCATCGGATATTATTGTTCTTGGAACGCCAAATCTGGGGAATATTATTTCTTTAAACATTTTGATGACTGGTTTGGAATCACAAGAAGTGGTCGGTAGAGCTTCTACCCATTTCGAAATGTAATCCACATCTACTAGAATGTACATGAATCCGTAAGATGGGGGGAAAGGACCAATGTAATCCACTCCCCAAACATCAAAGAGTTCAACTTCTTGCCACATATTCAAAGGCATTTCATTTTGTTTAGTTATTCCTCCAGATAGTTGGCATTTGTCACATGATCGCACATATTCATGTGCATCCTTTGCGATGGTTGGCCAGTAGAAACCAGATTGAAGAATTTTAAGAGCGGTTTTCTTAGAGCTCATGTGCCCCCCAGTAGGGCCTGAGTGACAGTGTTCTAAAACTGGGGTGATTTCTGTTTCTGGAATGCATCGACGAAAAAGTCCATCTGTGCATAAGCGGAATAGGTAGGGCTCATCCCAGAAGTACTGCTTAGCATCATGAATGAATTTCTTTTTGTCATGGTATGATGCAGACGGATGGATGATTCCTGTTGCCAAATAATTAACAATATCAGCATACCAAGGAAATCCAGTAGTAATCTTCATTAGTTGATCATCCGGTAAAGAGTCTCGAATGGGTATGTTATCGGAGTCTTTAGCTTCAATACGACTGAGGTGATCCGCGACGATATTTTCAACCCCACTTTTGTCTTTAATCTCTAAATCAAACTCCTGAAGCATTAATACCCATCTGATAAGTCGGGGTTTAGCATCTTGTTTTTTAACCAAATATCATATTGCAGAATGGTCAGTATATACTATGACTTTTGACCCGATTAGGTAAGACCGAAATTTTTCAAAAGCATAGATAACTGCCAGGAACTCTTTTTCGGCGGTAGTATAGTTCTTTTGTGCCTCATCAAGCGTCTTGGAGGCGTAATATATGACGTAAGGCGTTTTGTCAATCCTTTGTCCAAGGACTGCCCCTATAGCATAATCGTTGGCGTCACACATAATTTCAAATGGTTGTGACCAGTCAGGAGCTCTTAGAATAGGGGCAGAGATAAGGGCATTCTTTAGAGTTGTGAAGCTATTAATGCATTCTTGGTCAAATATAAAATCTGCTTCTTTGGTCAGTGATGGAGCTAGGACTTACGCCAAAAGATTTTCAGTCTTCCAATGGGAGTCCCAGAATTCTATCACCAAAAACCCTAGAGAGGATTGATGTCTTCCCTAGGTTTACCTAGAACTGGTGCTTAGATAACAACTCCAACCCCATAAGAGTATGGAAGCCTTATCATAGTACAGATTTAGGATCGAACCCAAAAGACAACGGTCTTGTTGCAAGCAACAAGATGGAAAACGTACAGCACTTCACTTAGTTATTTTACTAATTGGCACTTATATCAAAAGGTTGGATTTTGATTGGTTTTTAGACTAAAGCATGAAAAGTAAATAAAGCAAGTAAAACTAAGATTTAACAAATGATGATGAATCACTGGGGTTAAGCAGGTATTTACCACCGCTACACATGCATTGTATATGTACTAAGCAAGCAAGACTTATAAGCTAGATGCATGGATGTTCCACAAGACCGATGCCTTATAAGACAAGAGCGATGCATTGCATCCAAGGATGTTCCACAAGACCGATGCCTCGTAAGACAAGAGCGATGCATTGCATCCTTCGATGTTCCACAAGACCGATGCCTTATAAGACAAGAGCAATGCATCACATCCTTCAAGGGTTAAGTAGCTCTCATTCGGTACATTTCTACGTGTCAATGAAGATATGTAGTCTTCCAAAGAGAGAATCTTACTCAACCTCATGAAACGTGCATCTAAAACTAACAAGCGAGCGATAATTATCAAATCGAATAGTATCTTTGTAGGCCTAGTCTCCTATTCGAATAACCTAGCTACGAGAAGTGCGGGAATGTTGCAACGCCAGCCATTCCCGATCAAATGGTCACATGCTTTACATCATTCCCCTCGCAAAGCGTGTTCCTCGACTTACCAAGGTTACTTCCATACAGATGGAAGTGCAACGGATGATAGTGAGTTTACTCCACTCTTTGAGATACACTCCTAGACACCGAAACGGATGCGTGGTGGATACACACACCAGAAACCAACACTAAATCGGTATTCGAGTCTCGAGAGCGGTCGTAGACAAACCACAACAAAAGACAATAGATGCATACAAGAACGTGGCCATCATTCAAGCATGTATGGAACGATTTAGTATTAAAATGAAAGGATAACATCTTTTTAGTACAAAGTACAAGACATGGGCAGCGGGGCTAGTCCCCGCGCCCCAGTGGATGGAACTACTCGCTCCTCATAGAGAGAGCAACAAAGGAGGAGGCAAGAAGAGATAGAAAGAACATCATCTCCACTGAGGAGAGAAGGTTGAACCCTTGGTGGAGAGAGCAACGATCTCCACCCTTCGTGGCTTGCTTGATGACGGATCTTCTCCTCTCACCCTCTTTGTTGATGAGAGAGAAGGTAGCTTTGTAATGGAACGTGAGTCTCAGACCGGCAGCCTCGGGCGGTGGATGGAGTTGTTCTAGTACTAGAGAGGCAGCCTCTGGACGTCTGGACTCTTCTCAGGGATGGCCCTTGAGGTCTTATTTATAGGCCTTGAGTGAGGTCAAACGGTCTGGAGACCATTTGGGTTCAAACGGTCTTGAGACCGTTTGGCGTCAAACGGTCTTGGGATCGTTTGGCGTCAAACGGTCTTGGGACCGTTTGAACTCCATGCGGTCTTGGGACCGTTTGAACTCCATGCGGTCTTGGGACCGTTTGGCTTTATGCGGTCTTGGGACCGTTTGAACTCCATGCGGTCTTGGGACCGTTTGGCTTCATGCGGTCTCGGGACCGTTTGGCTTTATGCGGTCTTGGGACCGTTTGAACTCCATGCGGTCTTGGGACCGTTTGGCTTCATGCGGTCTCGGGACCGTTTGGCTTCATGCGGTCTCGGGACCGTTTGAACTCCATGCGGTCTTGGGACCGTTTGGCTTCATGCGGTCTCGGGACCGTTTGAACTCCATGCGGTCTTGGGACCGTTTGGCTTCATGCGGTCTCGGGACCGTTTGAACTCCATGCGGTCTTGGGACCGTTTGGCTTCATGCGGTCTCGGGACCGTTTGAACTCCATGCAGTCTTGGGACCGTTTGGCTTCGTGCGGTCTCGGGACCGTTTGAACTCCATGCGGTCTTGGGACCGTTTGGCTTCACTCGGCCTTGAGGTTGGTTTATTCTTTTATGATTTTTTTGTGCTTTTTCTGCAAGTGTAAAAGGAAAAAGTTAGTTTGATGATGTATTTACAAAAAGGGGTAAAATTAGGTTTATGTACCGTATAAACGTAAAAAGAGTATGGAAAACTAAAGAAAAAGACTAAGATAAACTACTAAAATAGGAGGTTATCAGTCAGTAGGTGAGTCATTGACTTTGCTATCTTTGAAAAATCTTTTATAAATCTTCTGTAGAATCCTGCATGACCAAGGAATGCCCTGACTCCTCTGATGTCTTTAGGTGGAGTTAGTTTTGAGATGACATCGACCTTTGCTTTATCCACTTCAATCCCTTTTTCACTTACTCGATGTCCTAGGACCACACCTTCAGTCACCATAAAGTGACATTTTTCCCAATTCAAGATCAGGTTGGTGTCTTCACATCTTTGTAGGACTTTTCCTAGATTGAGTAAACAGTCGTCGAAAGAATTTCCGTATACAGAAAAATCATCCATGAAGACTTCCATGATAGATTATGTTAATCCGACGAAGATAGCAGTCATACATCTTTGGAAGGTTGCGGGTGCATTGCATAACCCGAAAGGCATCCTTCTAAAGGCATATGTTCCAAAAGGACAAGTAAAGGTAGTTTTTTCTTGATCTTCAGGATGGATTGGGATTTGGTAAAATCCTGAATATCCATCAAGGTAACAGAAGAATTTTTTGTGAGTGAGTCGTTCGGGAACCTCATCCAAAAAGGGCAAGGGGAAATGATCTTTCCTTGTTGCTTTGTTAAGTTTTCGGTAGTCGATGCACATTCGTCACCCAATTACTGTTCTAGTAGGTACTAGTTCATTTTTATCATTAAGAACAACAGTGGTCCCCCCTTTTTTTGGGACCACCTGCACGGGACTTACCCATTGAGAATCCGAGATTGGGTAGATGATACCTGCTTTCATAAGGTTGAGAACCTCGAGGCGAACTACCTCCTTGAGATTAGGGTTCAACTTTCTTTGATGTTCCCTTGATGGTTTGAATTCTTCCATCATAGGCAATCTGTGCATGCATAAAGCTGGATTTATACCCGTCAAGTCAGTCATCTTGTATCCGATAGCTTTCTTGTGTCTCTTTAGTTCATCAAGAAGTCTATTTTCTTGGTCCACCTCCAGGGTGGAGCTGATAATCACTAGACAAAGTTTCTCATTGTCAAGAAAGGCATGTTTGAGTCCCTCAGGTAGAGCTTTCATTTCAGGAGCCTTAGGTGGCTTAGTTGCTTCTATAATGGTGACGGCCTTGAGTTCTTCAAAGGTGGCCGTTGGGGCTTCTTCAGCTTTTTCTAAGTATTGAAGGCATTCTTGCACAAGTTCATTTGCTGAGAATTCTACTTCCAGATTTATCAAGATATCTTCCAAATCATCGGAGGGTTCAGACATTTCTAATTGGGACATTTGATATATAGCGTCCAGGAGAAAGACTTCCTCTTGAATGCTTGGACCTTTCATGCTATTAAGGACTCTGAACTGGAAAGCTTCCTTCCCAAGTCTCAAGATAATAGTTCCTGCTTCTACATCGATAAGCGCTTGGGCAGTAGCTAGGAAAGGTATGCCGAAGATTATCGGGTATCATAGGTCTTCTTGTATGTCCATAATAACGAAATCGCACGGAACATAAGAATTTGTTCCTATCTTGACAGGTATATCTTCAATGATTCCAAGGGGAGCAGTTATGGTAGAGTCGGCTAACTGAATTGTCATTGTCGTGGGTAACAAATCAGTGAAGCCTAATCTTTTGCACATAGAATAGGGCATAATGGATATACTTGCTCCTAAATCTGCTAATCCCTTCTTGCTGGAGCCATTTCCAATTGAAGACTGAATACCGAAGGAACCTGGGTCCTTCTTTTTCTTTGGCATTTTGTTAAGCAGAATGTCTGAAGTGGTCTGAGCTAGTCTCACTGTTTCGTGCTCTTCTGTCATATATTTTTTTTACAGAAGGGTTTTCATGTATTTGGCCCATGCGGGCACTTCGGAAAGAGCATCGAGGAATGGTATATCAATGTATAGTTTCTTCATAGCTTCTTTGAATTTCTGGAACCTAGTGTCCATTTTGGTTCCTTTCAGCCTGTCCGGATAAGGGATTCTGGGTGGAACTTCTGGCATTGGTTCCTTTTCTTTTTCTCTTTCAGTGGTTTTAGTAGATTTTTCCTTTTCCTGGGTTGAGCTTTCTGTTGGGGAAAGAATAGCTAAATCGTTATCATCATCATGGATGATTCTAGTGGTATCAGGAAGGACACGACCAGACCTTGTGGTGATAGCATTTAGTTTCTCAGGTCTATTTTGGTCATGCCTTGGGTTTGCCTCTGGTTTCCCAGCAAAGGTACCTGCTTGTGGTTTCAACTGAGCAGCAATCTGTGCTAATTGGGCCTCTACAGCCTTTTGTTGAGCCTGTTGGTTCGCAAGCATAGTTTGCTGAGATTGAAGCATCTGTCTAATCAAAGAAATTTCATCAGATGGTTGGGAAGGGGCACTCCTCTGTTGATATTGAGTGACTTGCTGCCCTTGTGGTTGCTGTGGAGGGGCGGTTAACTGCGGTTGTTGTGGCTGCTGCAACTGAGGTTGTTGCAGCTGTGGGTGCAGTCCTGGATGGGTATATTGGTAAGAGGGATTCCTAGGATAATTGGATCTTTGGAAACCATTTCTATAATTCCCCTGATTTTGGTTGAAGTTATTCTGAAATCCTGGTGGTTGTCTATTGAAAGATCCACCTTATGTCTGTTGTTGTGGATTGGCAGTCCCTGCAGGATTCCCATATTGAAAACCAGGGTGGTTTCTTGGTTTATCTGGATTGTAATACACCTGGCCAGGTATTGAGTGAATGGAGTTGACTTGCTCTGGCATTTGGTCCTCGGGATGTTCAATAATGGGTTCATATTGCGGCACTGGTGGTTGTAGATCCATCATAACATTGTATAGCAGACCACATGATAGTGTGGGATGATCAGATGCATGACAGGCTTCGCAAATTCCAGTAGCTTCTTTTACTTTATGAACCTGGGAGCCTTTCTTCTTGTCATATTCTCCGAAAGAAGTTTCGAGAGCTTGTTGCTTGCTATCAATAGTCTTGAAGGCCTTTGCAATGGCCTTGAGTTCCATAGATTCTTAAGCCTTGTAGACTTTAAGAATTCCCTTGGATTGGTTAGACGACCTTCCCCAATTGGATTGGTTCTCGGCCCCTAACGTAACTATATTCCAATCATCTTCATAGTTCTTTCTCATGAAGTTTCCTCCAGATGAGGAGTCTAAAAACTGCTTGATATCATCACTTACTCCTCTATAGAATGTTTCAATCAGTTGATTTTGGGATATGCCATGGTGAGGGCACTTTCTCAGGAGTTCCTTGAATCTTTCCCAAGCTTCTGCAAGTGTTTCTCTGGGTAGTTGGGCAAAATGGTTGATCTGCCCCCTAATCTCATAGGTTAGTGAAGGTGGAAAGAATTCTCAAGAAACTTTTCTTCTAAGGGAGTCAAAGTAGTGATGATAGGGTGCCTATCTAAAGCATTGTACCAACTTAGCGCTCTTCTAGATAAGGTGAAGTGGAAGAGGTGTAACATTATTGCTTCCAAGGCAACTCCTGCTTGAGGTACAAGTCGGCAGAGTGACTTGAATCTCTTAATATGATCCATGCAATCGTCTCCAGATCCTCCAGAGAAAGAGATGCCTTGCATGATCTGGATCCATTGCGTCTGGATTTCAAAGTTTGGTATATTAATAATCGGTGGTCGGACTGGGTGATCATCTTCATAATTCTTTGGGACTGCGTAGTCCCGAAGTTGCTTGTTTCTTAATGCTAATTGAGCAGCGGCATTCTCGGCTTGGATGCGAGCTTGTTCCTCAGCTCAAATCTCGGCATGCACTTGAGCACGAGTGTCAGCGATAAGTTGTGCTCGTTGTGCAGCTATGGCAGCGTTAACTCTTTCTGCAATGAGGCGTTGCTCTTCAGCCATCTGTCTGGCTCTTTGGCGGTTAAGTCTAATTCTTTGGTGGAAACTACTTTCTAACTTAGAGTCGTACTCTGGTTCAGGGGAAAATCTGATGTGATGCGGGGTTAGCATACACGTTTTCTACCTGAGTAGAAAGAAATTCACTCGGTTAGATGATGAAAGGAAGCAAAGAGGTCAAGAAAATTTGGAGTAGTTATCAAGGAAAAGTGTAAAATCCTAATCAACCAAGAAGTTGTTAAGTAAAAACTAAAACGTTCCGTTGTCCCCAGCAACGGCGCCAATTTTTGATGGAGTTTTGCAACGCCACTAAAAATCCTAGAGATGATGAATCTCTAGGTTTAGCCTTGCTTGTACTATGGTAAGATATCCACCCACGTGTGCTAGGACACACAGAAGTCTTATCGTAGTATAGTTAAGGGTCGAATCCTCGGGACAACGGTCTTGATTAGAATTAATCAAGATGGAAAACATTTTAGTCGTACCTAATTACTTAACGGTTGATATTTAGATCGAAAGTTTGATTTGGTTGTTTAAACTAAGTGCGAGGAAAGTAAAAGCAAGAAAGTAGAAATTAAGGTTGTAAACAATGATTAAAAACAACTAGGATGTTATCGGGTTTCACGCCACTACACATGGATCAAAACATGCAACATAATAAAACAACCTGCAAAGAGATTCTAATCAGTTAGTATCTTGTAGACTTAGTTTCTTTTCGGATAACTAACTACGAGAAGTGTGGAGTATTGCAACGCCAGCCATCCCAAAATGAATGGTCACTTGCTTTGCATTACTTCTTCATGAAGTGTGTTCCTCGACCTTGCCAAGGTTGCACTTTCATACATCAACTGATTCCATTTCATAGTATGAAAGTGCAACGATGGGAGTGAGTTTACTCCACTTATGAAAGAACTCCTAGATACTGAAACAGACGTATGGTGACTACATACATCCAGAACCAACTTTCAATCGATATTCAGATCTAAGGGTACAAACGTAGACAATTCATACCGAAAGACAATAGGTAATACAAGTTGATGATCAAGCAACAAGCATTCATTTAACGATTGATGTTGAACTGAAAAGGAGAGTATCTCTATTGCAAACAGTTGAATTACATTGCATGAAATGAAAACATGGGTAGCGGGGCTACTCCTCGCACCCTAGTGAATGAGACTACTCGCTCATATCAAGGACAAAGAAGGAGGCGAGAAGAGAGAGAAAGAATGTCATCTCCACAGAGGAGGGAAGGATGAACCCTTGGTGAAGAGAGCAACGATCTTCGCACTTCGTGGATGCTTTGATGATGGATCTTCTCTTCCCACCTTCTTTGTTGTTGAGAGAGAAGGTAGCTCGATGATGGAACGTGGATCTCAAACTGGCAGCCTTGGGGCGACCGATGAAAGATGGGAGTGCTCTGGAACTGGAGAGGCAGCCTTTGGGCGTTTGAGAGTTCTCTCTTTTTGAGGACCCCTTTGGATCTTATTTATAGGCTTAAGTGGAGCCCAAATGGTCTTGAACCTGTTTGGGCGCTGAACACGTTTGGCCGCTGAACCCGTTTGGTCCTTGAACCCGTTTGGTCCTTGAACCCGTTTGGGCGCTGAACTCGTTTGAGCGCTGGACCCGTTTGAGCACTGGACTCGTTTGGGCGCCGAACGCATTTGGGCGTTGGACCCGTTTGGTTGCTGAACACGTTTGGGCACTGAACTCGTTTGAGCGCTGGACCCGTTTGAGCACTGGACTCGTTTGGGTGCTGGACCCGTTTGGGTGCCGGACCCGTTTGGGTGCCGAACTCGTTTGGGCGCTGGACCCGTTTGGTTTCTGAACACATTTGGGCGCTGAACTCGTTTGAGCGCTGGACCCGTTTGGTTGTTGAACACGTTTGGGCACTGAACTCGTTTGAGCGCTGGACCCGTTTGGGCGCTGGACCCGTTTGGGCGCCGAACTCGTTTGGGTGCTGAACCCGTTTGGGTGCCAAACTCGTTTGAGCTTATGCGGTCTCTGGACCGTTTAGAGTTCATGCGGCCTTGAGACTGTTTATCCTTAAACGGTCTTGGGACCATTTGGCCTTAAACGGTCTTGGGACCGTTTGGGGTTTTTGTAATTTTTTTGTGTTTTTCTGCAAGGAAAAAGAAGAGAAAAGTTAATCTATTGATGTGTCAGCAATAAGGTAAAGATTTAATGATTCTTTCTAATTTATTTAAGAAAGAGTATGGAAAACAAGGGGAAAACTAATAAAATAGCATCACAAAGTGAGAGGTTATCAAACAACCAATGGTCTTACCTTTTAAACATCCAATGGTTATGGGTGACATTGTGGTATGGTGATATGGTTGAATGATGATGGAACAAATGGAGGGTTACCCTTAATAAGGTAGTCTTACCTATTCACTCATATGAATAGAAGGGATGATAATCATATTGTATTGATATATAACCCTAATGAGGTATATCTTATTATACCTAGCTTTAATATAACTAAATGATGGTGATTGGGTATGAATAGTCCTTGAATGATTAATACAATCATGGAGTACTCTCTTATTGTTGTTGAAACTCTGGTATGCTATAACTCAATGGTTACACCTTGATTTATGTGTGGGTTCATACTTGAGAATAGTATGGAATGTGATGGTGATGTTTCACCTTATGCATTTATTATCCAATGGGGATGTCATGAGTTTGGGTTTGGGTATAATTGTTGATTAGTAACATTGATATAATTTATCATGTTGAACCTAACTCTAATGCAAATAGATAAAGATGAGTATTCATGTTTAACATTCTTATATAATGGAATGATAGTGGAATAACCTCCTTAATATGATCATAATCTTAATATGTTAATTGGTGATTATCATAGCTGCATGGTTGATACTTTCTTGTGCTAAACATGTGCATTATGAATATGATGAGGGTTAATCATAACTAGATTCCTTGCATGTTTATGTAATAAAGGAATGTTCTTAATGTTAATATAACCCTTCTATGATTATTTATGAATATCTCCTAGCTCATTAATGCAATATTGTGTTGATCTAATGTATTATATGTAAGTGATATTGTTGATCCTTGTTATAAGGCATGCAAAGATAATGATGATCTTAAAGGGAATATTATGATGGTCTTAATGACCTTTGGGTATGGTTGAGCCCTGAATGAGGTGTATTCCTCTTATGTTGATAAGGGTTGATACCATGTGATATTGTGAAAAGGATTTATATCCTATGATAGTATGATGGTCTTAATGACCTTTTGGGCATGGTTGAGCCCTGAATGAGGTGTAATATTCTTGTGTTGATAAGGGTTGATACCATGTGATATTGTAAAAAAGATTTATATCTTATGATAGTATGATGACTAGTGTAGTCTCATGAATGACAAGTGAATAGTACCATGCGATGATGAGATGAGAAATTGTGTTTTACACATTTTATAACTTTTAAAGTTGTGATACTTATATGCTTGCTAGATGTGAATTAGGGTTTGTATGTCTATTTGTTTGATGCAGCCTTAATTCACCCAATTGGAGATAACTAATCAAGTGAAACTCTAATCATGTAGTTCCATGTGCCATAGAACCATCTTCAGTGTCAGAACTTACTGGATGGTGAAATGAGTATTCCTGAGGGAAACTCAGAGAGCATACTATTGAGTATGCGGGGTGCTTGTCATCCTGACACCAAGTGTTTCGGGAGGATGGTTGTGGTCTTACCTAGCCCACTTTTTTAGAATGACTTTGGTCAGGTCTCATTGATTATAACATGATGTGATTAGAGGACAACTACTGTTGTACCTCAGTGATTGGGTTTGAATACCCTAGATGCTAGCGATGTGACTTGTACCAAGGTGGGCTAGTTACAGGGTTATATGTTGATGTTTTGTAGTTTGACTATATGTCACTGCGGTGCATACTCGTACTGATTGAGTATGGAGAAGATCTTAGAGTTCATCTCTTTCTAGATCCTATATGGAAGTGATTGCGACCAAGC
The DNA here is from genome assembly GCA_963693085.1 of Alisma plantago-aquatica. NCBI lineage: Eukaryota > Viridiplantae > Streptophyta > Magnoliopsida > Alismatales > Alismataceae > Alisma > Alisma plantago-aquatica. The sequence continues at coordinate 1,260,851,501 of OY856412.1, forward strand.
GGTGGTCAGTTGGACTTTGAGTAGTACGACTCAAACTCCCTAGGGCGTAATAAAAGATGTAATACAGTCGTGTAGCATATTTGTTTAGGGTTATACGTGACGTTTAATATTGGATGATAACCCTTGTTTGTTATCTTTATATAAATATGATGCTTAGTGCAATTAAGATATAGTAGATATACTTAGGTTGTGGATATGCTTAAGATTGTAGATGTGTACATACAGTAGATATGCTTATGTTGATAGCTATACTGTTACTGCTGATTATAATCATGATGCTAGCTATCTCCTGTTGTTAGTTATGTTTAGCATGCTAGCCATGCCTTTGTAATTAGAGATGCATATACTGCTAATCATGCTTATCCAGATGGTTGTGCTTAAGTTGTAGCTCTTCTTATGATGTTGATATGTTCAACTTGTTAGACATGCTGATGTTGTTAGCTATGCATATGATACTAGATTTATTCATGATGTTAGAGATGATGATGATGCTAGACTCCTTATATTATTAATAGGGATATGAGAATAGTCTGGCTAATGAAGATAGTTATTATCTGCTCCTTTATGTATTTTGTTAATCATTTGTGTTGTTGAGATTATTTGTTATATATGATTAAACTTCTTAAACTGTCTCATTACCTAAAAATGTTGGAATCAATAAATGTTGTTGGAGGTTATATCTCTTGCTGGGATATGGGTCTCAACCTTGTGGTTCGCCACATTTTTTGGGGGTAATTAGAAGTGACAAAAACAAACTTGTGGCGGAAAAGAGGAGCTATAGTGATGAATCTTTGAGAATGTTGATTAGATGTCTAGTATGTCCTAGAGTCATCCATGTACTCTCAAGTCTGGGTAGGAAAAGTTTGTATATGGTGTTTCAAACAAATCAGAATTTTGTTAGCATGTTAATGTTTGTTGTGTGGCATATACAAATATTGCTCTCATGTGCATATATGTTGTAGCTAAGGTGATAGAATAATTTGTATCAAATTCTTGGCATAGTATGGATATAAGAAAGATGTTGGGCTCTTATGCAAATGTTTCTGAGTGAGTGTTGATGTTGAAATTGGTTTTAATTTATCCTTATTTTTGGGTATGTGGTCAATTGGTGATTGATTGTTTTTTATGTTTTGAGTAATCTCGTTTAGAGTAACGGGTTCTCACAAAAAGAAAGGAAGAATCACAACCCGAGAATCATTCTTCAACCAAGGTTGAAGATGACCATGGCTTCACCTTAAGCTTAAGGCTCGAGCTCCTCCATGCTCCTCATCTACTATGCACGATATCTAAGAGAAAGAGTGTTGTAGGATTCAAAAAGTTTCAGTACTAGGTGAAAGGAGTGGTGTATACTATTGAGGCTCATGAGAGAGAGTGTATAAGAGGTGTCATCACCTTATACTACTAGGTGACGCATGTCCATGGATGGGTTGATATGTGCCCATACATGCACACATATTTATATTGACATGAAAAACTGTTGGGAATTATCTATGGATAAGATTGAGGCCATTAGTTATCTTGTTGAACAAGATATTTCAACCCAACATCACTTTATTTCCAAACTGATACAACTTTTCCAAGGAAAGTTGTAAATTGATATCCATCACCTTCTTGATGTGCTTAACTCATCATGGACTTTTTAAGGAGTTGACAAAATGATATGGGACCACCTCTATGGCTTCTTGGCTGATAGACACTCCCATATAAGCTCTACAACTCAACACAACTCAATACAACTCATTTTAGGGTTTCAACTATGCAACTCTTCTTGGTCTTTTCATCACCAAGAATACCATCACTCAAATATGATTCAATCATGGTGAATATTTCTTTATCTCTCCTCTAGATGATTTTAATATAGAGTAGGGACACTCTAATATGTGGTAATTTTCATATCAACCCTACATTTTTGGTAAATCGCAATTTGCACCAAAATTGGTACACAAGGCACCAGCATTATTCAAACAAGCTCCAACTTGGAACTTAGGCTTTCCACAAGCCACCCCTTAGCATCATTCTCTCTCTTATGATGCTAAATCACTTTAGGCACGTTCAAAATGTGTCATATTGCAACATAACCCCTCATCTTGGGTAAATTGCAATTTACACCCAAACTACCATATAATACACAAACAGTTTGCAAATAAGCTCAAACTTGAAAATTAAACTCTCCTTGAGTCTTGATTAATTTTCAAAAGATTAAAATTTTTTTATAAATAACTTACTTAAGTAAAACTTCTAGGGTTATGGCATAACCCAGGTTAGGGATGTTACACCTAGCGAGTCGAATAGGTCTTTTATCATCCAACCAAGTAATTGAGGAGGAGGTGGAGGTGGATGACGATGGGTTTCTTAGGTGCTATTTCCTGCACATATATAATCTTATATAAATGGTTTCATGTATATAAAGATACAAACACAATGTAAGTTTATCATACATCAGCATAGATAACTCCAACTTTTGTCCACGCAACCACATTTCCTTCTGCATCACCTATCGTCTTGTGATCTAGGTGGTCATATGGAAGTGCAGACTGATTCTAAGGGGTGTAGACATACCTTGACATCATGTGAACTGCATCGGCGGACAACGATACACCATGAATCATGTCACCTTCAAGGCATGGGTAAGCCTCGCCTAGTGCAATGATATATTCTTATAATTTAATACGGCATGGCCTCAACCCTTACAATTTGCATAGAGTGTTATATTCATTATACAAATCATTATAAATGATTACTATGTCATATAAATACTTACAATAGACATGCTAGGTGATGGGTCTACATGATTACTCCCAACCACCTTTGTCGTAAGGGGGTCCACTTTGTATGAAGGGCGGGGAGTCACAAGTATTATCTGAGAAGCTAAATAAGAAGCATGATATTGGATCATTACTTCCTGAATTCCCTTTACAATTAACTATTCTACATCCTCTTTTGAAAATCCCCTTTATGGACAGACATACGACACATTGAGCTTCCAACATAGCACTTGGCTTGTTATGATTGTTATATACAATCTTCCTCCCTGGTTGTGTATGAAAAAAAAGTACATTATGTTGTCGTTGTTGATATTAGGCCCTAAACAACTTGACAATGATATCGATGTTTATCTTGAACCTCTGATTGATGACTTAAAGAAACTCTGGTGAGAACGTATGATCCAAAGAATGCCCTATATGTGAAGAGAACACTAATTCAATATGACTAAAACATGGTGGCAAGAATGTATATCATGGTCATTAAAGGTTTCTTCTAAAAGTTCATCATTTGGAAGTTCGGCCTTGCATCATCCTCTAAATAGATCATGTGTACACAGATGGAGGGGTCAATACCTCTCAAGTCAGCAATAGACCATCCAATGGTCTGGATGTTCTTCTTCAAGACTTTCATCAATGCCTCCTCTTGTTCTGGTGAGAGAATGGAAGAGATGATCACCTGGAGGGTGTCATTTGAACCTAGAAAAGCATACTTCAATCCTTTTGGAAGTGACATTATCTCAACAGTGGGAGATTCTTCAAGCGAGTTCTTTAATGGTTTAGAAATAGATGGAAGGTCTTCACTTGCAGCCACCAAGGCTAGCTCATTCTCTTCATCCTCTTCATCATCATCATTTGGGAACTCAACTATTGGCTCTAAACCTCTACCTTGAGTGGCAGTTTGAATCCACACAGGTAGGCATTCCTCAACCATCTCATCCAAGCACTCAATGAGATAGCAATCTTCTTCAATGGCCCCTATCACCTCGTTGCTTAAAGCATTCAATGGACTGAATGAGGAATGGAGTGCCCCTAAACCTATATCAAGGGGAGATTTTTTATGAAATAAAAAAAGACTTTGTCGATGAATTCGGTAAGAGATCACAATGTACCATTTCCACGCACAGCGACAAACTTTTATTCAATAATAGGTCAATATTTTGGGATCTTACTTATTGGAGTTCTTTGACAGTTAGGCATTGTACCGATGTCATATCATATTGATAAAAATGTGTGTGATAGCTTTATTGGTACTTTGTTGAATATCCATGTAAGACTGAAGATGGCGTCAAATCTAGAATGGACCTATATGAAATGGAAATAAGGAAAAAAATAATAGAAGTAGTTAGAAGTAATTGAGAAACATATTTATTTCATGCTTGTTACATATAGCCTAGAAAGGAGAAGAAAACTTTTTGCAAGTGATTGCTTAATGTTAAGGTACCACAAGGTCACTCTTCCAATATCTATAGATGGTATCAAAAAAAGGTCTGAAGCTGATAGGTCTTAAATTTCATGATTGTCATACTCTAATTTAACAAATATTTCCAGTTCCAAATTGACCTACACTGCCAAAGCACGTAACTTTTGCAATCACCAAACTTTGTTTCTTCTTCAACATTCTATGCAGCAAAGTTATTGACCATGATAATCTCGATAAGTTCCAAAGAGAAATGGTTTTTACCCTATGCTAGCTTGAGATGTATTTTTCTCCTTCATTCTTTGATATCATGGTACATCTTTTTGTCCATTTGACTAGGGAAATGAAAATGTTGGGACCAGTTTTCTTGCATTGGATGTATTCTTTTGAACGATACATGATTGTTTTTAAAGGTCATGTTGGAAACCTTTATCAGTCTGAAAGGAGTACTATTGAGGGTTATGTGGCAACGGAGGTTATGGACTTTTTCAATGACATTCTAAGTTGCGATGAAACTCTTGTAACTGATAGAAATATTGATCGACTTTTCCGACAAAGGGACTTTAGGAGAACGAGTGGAAGTCATCACTCGTGAGCTGTGAGAACAAGCTCACTTGTATATTTTACACAACATCGATGAAGTTGGTGTTTATATCACTGAACATTCCAATTTCATCAAGACAAAATATACTCGAGCCAATTCAGTGTGGCTTTCTAGAGAGCATAACAAGACATTTATGAGGTAGCTTGAAGATAAAGTCTTACATCAACTATCTCAGACACCATATAATGTTGCTAAAAATATTAAATCCCTAGCCTTTAAACCAAAAATGAATGTTATGTATTATGAAGGTTTTTATATAAATGAGTTTTCATATTACACAAAGTATCTAGATGATAAGAGCGTCATCCAAAATAATGGGGTCAACCTTCAAGCATCTTCATTGTCTTTTTAGTGTGAAAGATAAGAGTCTACATGAAGCTAAAATGTCATATTACAGTGTCATTAGAGACATATGAGATTTTAACTACATAGATTTTAAAATTTCGATCTTTAAGTGTAATTGGATTCATAACACCGAAGGAGTTCTTAGTGGATGAATTGGGTTTTACATTATTGAATTTTGAAAAGATTGGCAAGAAGAGTGAACCGTTCATAATGGCATCACAGGTGAAGCAAGTATTTTATATCGATAATCCTACAAATGAAAAATGGACAGTTGTTCTTCATGGTAAAAGGAAGTTAATTGATGATCCTATAGATGAAGAAGGGTACTATGGCAAGTATGATGACTCCAGTCCATTCTCAGTAGGCTTGCCAACACAAAATATTGAAGTTGATGCTAACTTATATGTGTGTGGAGATCACACTGAGTGAATGTTACTTGATAAAATATTCTCAATATTAGATGCATGCTTTTATTTTTTTCAAATGTTAGATGTGCATTTTATAATCTAATATTTCATTGTTTAACTATTTTATATGACATTTTTCCAGATGGTGTCTGACCATGACTAAGATGACCGTGAGGACGAGCTACATCAAAATGTGCACATTGACAGTGGTGTAAGTTGTATTATATTATTACAGAGATGTGCATTTTATAAAATGTCTATCTTGTTGTATTATTGTATTGTTTAATAGCATTTATAAGTTATATATTTTTATGACCTATATGTATTTTTTGTCAGTTTTAAGTTGAGGATGTATGCCTTGAGGATCTTGTTTAGCTTGATGAGCAGCGTCATCAGCATGAAAAAATAAGGGGCATCACAGCAACGAGGTAACAGTTTGAAGTTGGTTGTCAAGTTTAATGATGTAGGAAATCCTTGTACAAAGAACCGCAACTCTTTTGTGAGATATCTATGGGTTCTTGCATGTAACCATTGTAGTGTATCAATAGAATCTTCACATAGAATTGATAAAAGAAAAAAAGACTTCATACAAAAATGACTATGTGTGAGATATTATCATTTGAAATTCTATTTTTAAAGTTATTTATAATTCTATTTTTAAGAATATTCCATTAAGTATATGAACTTTTACATAGCATGTATGACTTGGATGAAAAATTATATCCTAAAAAGGTGATGCAATGCTATAGGAGAGTACTAAGGAATTATAGGATAACTCTGACAAGACTATATATATGGAGCGCTAAGAACACAAAGAAGTCAGCCACTGAACAAAGAACCTATCTTGATCCAGAGACGTATGAGGTGTTTGTTTCTATGAGAAAATTAATGAATTCAAGGTATTAAGACTCACTCCCCTTTTTTAATACATTCCTATGAATTTATTGTTTTACCTTGACCTTAATTGTTATGTTTTACTTACCAATTACTATTGATGATTTTTACTAACCAGGATGCAAGCGATACTCAAAGAGAAGCATACAAAGAATGTGCACAACCACACGATGGGTTCAGGTGGCTATGAAAATATTCGCCAAAAGCTACTAAAATCATCTTCTTCTCAGCAGCCTACTCCTGAGATTGTTGAGTCCTCTACTACTCCTGGACCTCTACCTCCCCATGACGTGTGGATAGCTGAGAGGAAAAACAAATCTAGAGATATACCCAACCCCACAACTTCTGAGCCTGCTACAAAAATTGATAAAATTCAACTCTCAGAGAAATTAGTATCGATGATTGTTATGTTTTACTTACCAATTACTAGTGATGATGATTAGCGAGAGCTCCACAAGTAAAGGAAACAAGACAAGTTCATCCCTGAGAGCACAGGGGTTGAATTGATAGTTGCTCTAGGTAACCTAGAGCATCTTGGGCGTGTTAGGGTTGTGGGCACTGGTGTCACTATAAGAGTGTTCTTTGGGCCATTAGAGCATAAGCACATAAACAAAACCAACACTATAGGTATGAGTTGTCATTTTTGTATTACAAATGACATTAAATGACAAAAATAAAATGGTTGTACAGGATAACATGGTCGTGTTGAGTATCACGTCATAGTCGTCGGTTTATTTGATTTAACCATCACTGTACAACTTAATTTTCGATTTTATGAGTTGAAACTGATGACTTAAATGTTGAATAAGTGTCGGTTGTTTCAAAAGTGATGATGTATGGTCTTTTACCAGTTAAAAATGTGACTTGGTATGGTTTTTGTCACGTCAGTTTTCTCCAGTAACTGATGACTCTGACTCCTATCTATGTCTATTTCTTTTATTATCACAACTGTGTTTGGATCTCCGTCTTTCATTTTACAGTCCCTTAATAACTGACATCTTAGAACTATGACTGTAGTGTCGCCCACTTAAGTGTCAGTCTTTAACCAACGTTATAAGGTTGTTTTAACCGATGCTGGAGATAGTTTTTGTACTACTGCCCCTTCGTTCTACCCCGTGTAGACTACACACAACAAGACATATCGAAATTTGAGTTAAACTTGGTGTCAACCCTTTTAAGAAAGGCCTAGACTGCCTCCCAATTTCTTGAATGCCTTAAGTAGGATTGTGCATTTATCAGTCCAGACCGGTAGACCAAACCGAACTGGCTATTCGGTCCGGTCTGGTCCGGTCTTGGACCAACTTTACTTTCGGTCTGGTCATTGGTCCTCTATTTTCCATAAATCTGGTCCTCAGTCCGATTCGATCCAAAAATGATTTGAACTGGATAATATAATATATTTATATATTAATTATATATATTGTTATGAAGAGGAAAAGGACTGGATTATATTATTCATTATTCTAGAATTTTACAAAGTATTTGATTCTCTTAGATTATACATTAATGTGTCATAATGTCAACTAACACAGTCATTGGCCCTTTGCACACTTGCACTATTGCAGGTTGCATAGTCATTGCACCACACAATAAATGAAGAGCCCAATTTGTAATTATCAATTGGGCTATAATGGTGAGTTGTGAATCGTGATGACTTAATGAATCTTGTAGTGTAAATGCAATATAATTAATGGCCACATTGAATACGTTCCCAGTAGGCAATAGCATATAATATCGGTGGCACATCTCTTTGTTTGTGTTACATCTAAACTGATTAGATAACAATTTGCATCACACCTGTAATGACTGCCATCAAACCGATAGCCAAATCATTACTAATTATGCAGAATAACCATAAGCAGCGGATTAACAACAATTACTAAAAATTAAAACCATTTTGCAAAGAGATCCATTTCTAGGAAAACTCTTTAAGGAAGAACCAAAACCTGATATTCATTATTGATCATAATTTACATACACTGTACCATCTCTTCTCGAGGATAACATATAACAGTTCCTTTCTCAAAACATATACTTAAAGCAACATCAAACCTTGAGGCATACAAACCAAAACCACAGATTGTTCATAAAACAAACACGTACTAAATCCAAGGACCTGAGAGTATAGAGACGACACATAGGACTTCTATCTACAAGACACGACAGATAGTACACTCAACCTGAGCTGTCACTGATGTCCCTACTGCTGATATTTTCCCTTTGTAGTATGGTCTCAACCCCCTCGTGCTCATCCACCTAAAAAATGTGGATCCCACGGGGTGAGACTATTGTCCCAGCGAGAGATATAACTCTCCGTCAACAATGTTATTATCATAGTTAAGCAGTTTAAAACTAAGCAGAGATTCTTTTATATTAATAAGCAAGGTTAATCACTATGGATAAGCAGATTAGAGCATTTCTCATCTTTTAAAGAATTGTAACTGTCTAGGATAGAGCAGTAAATCATCTATTCACTTTATAAGGAATATGAAATACATGTGTGTCATTTACCCATCATATTATATCAACATCTCAAGCTTATCCTGTGATAATATTATCATGGTATGACACCCATGAATCATTCTCATTTCTATCTGTCAGCCTCATCCAATCTACTAACCAAGTATTAAATTGTACCAATCATGTGAATATACATCATTATATTCAGCCAAACATTGGACTATACCAATCCTGAGATCACAGAGTTCAGCCAGGCATTGGACTATACAAATCCTAAGATCACAGAGTTCAGCCAGGCATTGGACTATACCAATCCTAAGATCACAGAGTTCAGCCAGGCATTGGATTATACCAATCCATAGGTCACAGAGTTCAGCCAGGCATTGGACTATACCAATCCTGAGGTCACAGCCAAGCATTGGACTATACCAATCCTGAGATCACAGAGTTCAGCCAGGCATTTGACTATACCAATCCTGAGGTCATAGAGTTCATCCAGGCATTGGACTATACCAATCCTGAGGTCACAGCCAGGCATTGGACTATACCAATCCTGAGATCATATTGTTCAGCCAGGCATTGGACTATACCAATCCTGAGGTCACAGTCAGGCATTGGACTATACCAATACTGAGATCACAGAGTTCATCCAGGCATTGGACTATACCAATCCTGAGGTCACAGTCAGGCATTGGACTATACCAATCCAGAGATCATAGAGTTCAGCCAGGCATTGGACTATTCCAATCCTAAGATCATAGAGTTTAGCCAGGCATTAGACTATACCAATCTTGAGATCATAGAGTTCAGCCAGGAATTGGACTATACCAATCCTGAGATCAAAGAGTTCATCCAGGCATTGGACTATACCAATCCTGAGGTCACAGTCAGGCATTGGACTATACCAATCTTGAGATCATAGAGTTCAGCCAGGCATTGGACTATACCAATCCTGAGATCATAGAGTTCAGCCAGGCATTGGATTATTCCAATCCTGAGGTCACAGCCAGGCATTGGACTATATCAATCTTGAGATCATAGATTTTAACCAGGCATTATACTATACCAATCCTGAGATCATAGAGTTCAACCAGGCATTGGACTATACCAATCCTGAGATCATATAGCTCAGCCAGGCATTGGACTATACCAATCATGAGGTCACATCTAGGCATTGGACTATACCAATCCTGAGATCATAGTCTTTATATAAAACAAGTATTTCCTCTGATATCATTTAAGCAAATTCAAAACACTACATCCCTTATTTGGCTATAGCATAGAGCATGTATAATCAAGATTTCATCATTATTACTATAACCATTTATTATTATTATGATGTTACTGGGTTTCCATTTTCCTTAGTTTATTTTGAACATTACCATTTCTTACATGAATCTTTCATTAAACATCTTGTCACCTCTCACTAGGCAACAACTATTCACATGGCTCACCATGCCCATTAAACATCTTGTCACCTCTTATTAGGCAACAACTATTCACATGGCTCACAAGGCCATTAAACATCTTGTCACCTATTACTAGGAAACAACTATTCACATGGGTCACAAGGCCCATATAACATCTTGTCACCTCTCACTTAGGTAACAACTATTTGCAATGCTCACAAGGCCCATATAATTGGTAGTATACGAAACATCATAGCTCATACATAGCTATGCTCATTATCTCATGCTATCAGCATGGTTTCAATATGGCTAAGGATTCCCCTTTATTAACCAATTGTAGTTTCAAATCACATCATTACCCTTCATTAGGGTTAAGGTTTCCCTCTTTAAGATAACTAGGGTTTTCAAGTACATTCATCAAGAATCACAACCCTAATTCAGATTCCACACATATTAGGAGTATCAATGTATGCTCATTTCATGATTATCACAAAAGTATGAGTTTCTCTCTCATCCTCACTAGGATGTTGATTACTTCATACTTTATTAAGTTGGCTCAAGCTTTCCTTCAAGGTACATTAGCCTACCTAATCAATATTCATTAAACTCCATACCTCTCAATGTATGACTTGATATAAGACACTTCATGTGTTACTCCATCAAGTACATTGCATGTAAGGTTCTTTCCTTCATATGGGTTTTGAGGTGCTTCCACCATATCGGTTATGATGTGTGTGCTTGCTACCCATATCACTTTAGAGGTGTATGTGTGCTTACCATATCGGGTTTGAGGTGTATGATTGCTTCCATATCACTTTAGAGGTGTATTTGTGCTTACCATATCACCCTTGAGGTGTATGTGTGCTTCACACCATATCGGGCAAAGAGGTGTGTGTTTGCTTCACACCATATCGGGCAAAGAGGTGTGTGTGTGCTTCACACAATATCGGTAAAAGAGGTGTGTGTGTGCTTCACACCATATCGGGTAAAGAGGGGTGTGTGTGCTTCACACCATATCGGGCAAAGAGGTGTGTGTATGCTTCACACCATATCGTGCAAAGAGGTATATTTGACCTCATATCATGCAAGAGGTGTATACTACATCACCATATCGTGAAAGGAAGTATAAACTCATATCTATATCGTTGTAGTGGTATAGGTGCATCACCATATCGGGTTAGAGGTGCTTGCTTATGTGCTTGAACCCGATATCACTTTATAAGGTTATACCATCATCTTTAAGATCTAAACCTTCGTTCTACTTGTTCTAATTCATGTAAAACAGTCCTAAGTTACTACTAGAGCTCATAGATTCATCAATTATGCAAGAAAAATTTATTTGAAAGTAAATCATTTAACTAAGGCAAGATTGATGATAAATAATAACAGAATTGAGTTCAAGTTATATAACCCGCCTCAAGAGAAACTTCAAAGCTCCAAGCTCCAAAGATTCATGTTCCCAAGGTTGAAGTGATCTTCTCAAAGGTCCAAGACTTGAGCTCCTCAGCCATATGCACGATACCTCACCACTTGTGGCCGATATCCCTCACTTATGGTTGATATCCCTCACTTGGCCGATATCACTTTACAATGGGCGATATCACTTTGCTATGGGTGATACCAAAGCTCTATGAACGATTCTCCTTCACCCTTGCATGATATCTAGACTCTATTCACGATATCTAAGAGCACAGGGGTGATATATTTAGAAAAACTCCACTTATGGGTGAAAGGAAGGGTATATATACTTGAGGTTCATGAAAAAGTGTGTATATGAGGTGTCATCTTTTTAAGCTACTAGGTGTCATGTGTCCATGCATGGTTTAAACCTATCATTGCATGCACTCATATTTATCTTGACATGCAAAACACTTGAGGATAATCTATAGATGATATTTCAGCCATTAGTTATCTTGTTAGATAATATATTTCATTTTTATCTCATAAAATATGCAAACTGATACAAATTTTGCAAGGAACATATAACTCATCATGGATCACCTTCTTGAGGTGCTTAGCTCATAATGGAGAAATCCAAGAGTCCAAAAACTGATATGGGATTCCCTCTATGGCTCCTTGGCCGATAGGCACTCCCATATGGACTGTACAACCCGATACAGGCTCAATTTAGGGTTTCACATTCAACACTTTCTTGGTCTTTTCATCACCAAGAGTATCATATTTAAATATGATTCAATCATGGTGCCTCCTTTTTCTCTCTCTTATAAATGATACTATAAGGGAGTAGGGACACTCTAGAGGTCGTAATTTGCATATCAACCCTATCTTTTGGATAAATTACAACTTGCACCGAAATTGGTACACAAGTCACCAACATTATTCAAACAAGTTCAAACTTGGAATTTAGGCTTTCCACAAGCCACCAACTTGCATCATTCTCTCTATAATGATGCTACAACATATGAGGAATGTTCAACATATGACATATTTCACTATAACCCCTTATCTTGGGTAAATTGCATTTTGGTCCAAAACATGAGAACATTGCTCAAACATTATTCAAATAGGACCAAATTTGAAACATAATTAAGTTTGTTACCTAATAGAAAAAACACTTTAGAGGACTATATTAAAGTTTTAAGAAACTTACTTAGCCAAAAAAAATAGGGTTACCTCCTAACCCAGGTCAGGGTCATTACAAGTTATAAACCCCTAACAAGGATTTCGTCCCCGAAATCCCAGGTAAAGGGAGACAGATATTATTCATTCATCATATCATCAAGTCTCCACATAACATCTTAATGTCATGGAGATGCCGTAGAACTTTGATCAACACAAAGTTATTTCACACATGGTTATCATAGAATCTGTCATACATGACACATACTCCACTTTCCTTTACATTATTGACTATAGAGTCAATTCTGTGTCAGGTAACATTTTTCTTAGTCAGAGAATCATACCTTATTTAACCTAGGTGTCAAACCTCACTGATTTGTCACCTTTTCAACTTACATCTTTATGTAATAAGATCCTTGATCTTGGGAGTTTTCCGTACCCCTTACGTAGTTTGTCATTTCTCTTTCAAGGAAAGACTAGAGTTGTGTTTTGTCACCCACTTGAGACTACAAGTCTTATCATGCATTTGTTGTGCCACTCAAATCTGTTGACACAACACTAAACTTTCTTATGACTTGTATCAACTATCCTGTTAGTTGTTTATTTTCTTATCATAAGGAGAGGCTACTTATTTAAGAAGAACTATCTCAGAGGTGTCTCTATATGTTATGTATAAGCTGCCTCAACAAATATAGATAGAGATATTCTAAGGAATTATTTTTAGCTTGATAAGTTTTTCCCAAAACAATCCTAAAAACGTTCCTTCAACTCATACATCTTTTTTGATGTCATGTTTATGTGGGGCATAAACCCCTAACATATGGTATCCATACTACAATATGTAACTAGAGTAATCTCAAAGTTACCCTTTCTAGATAACCAAACATTATTCATCTTATCAAGAGTCATGTTCTCACTATTTCATACCTTTAAAACTTCTTAGACACTAGAATTCCTTGCCTTGGTATTAGTTACATGTGTTAAAAACACCTCACATCCTCATCATTTCATCCTCTGTTGTTATTACTAAAACTAAACATATAATAGGACCTTTCTTTCATTTAGGGACATTGCTTAACACATATACTTTGTCTTGGAACTAAAATCCAGGATAAGCTGATACTTTTCAAAGTATCCTTCTATAGATTACTTCTAATCCTTGCACATCAAGTGTCATAAGACTTACTTGATTGTCATGTTCCCAAAAGGAAAGAACACAAGGAAACATAGTCATTTTTATTGCCCCATTATTATCCATGTTTGTTTATTAAAGAAAAGAGGTTCTCACCTTTCTTGAGTATTGCATGAACTCTCAATCATTCATGTGTCATTCAATTTTGTTTCCTCTTAGGTTCCTTGCCATCAGCATAGGAATTATAAAGATGATTACATGTTATCATCCTTTAGCATTATCACCATCATTATTACTAAATCTGGGCATTCAAACCCTTAGTTCATCACTGAACATTTGTTACCTCTCATCAGGTAATTGTTACCTCTAGGTCCTCAGACCAAGGTATACATTATACTAAACAACTTCTTTTGTTTACAAATTGATCTGTGATTAACTCAGATCCCTTCATATATCAATTAGGATGTGGTAGAAATATTTGTGCCACAACTCCTACTTCATTATGCTCTTTAGATTATCTCAAAATGACTACTTGATCTGAGTAATCATAAAGATAACAATCTAAGAGTGTCATACTTACCTTGCCTTCAATAGATGAATACCTGGCCAGGGTATTCAAGGACTAAAATTAGGTAGTATGCATTTATCTTATATGTTTCATCTCTTTAAGTTTTACTACTTAGTATCTCAAATTTTCTCTGGGTGTTTCTTTTATATCTCTTCCCTTTCTTTATGAAGAGATAAATTTTCAAAACATATAAGAGAATATTGGCCTGAATATAGGTTCTCATCCTTCTTATCTCTTCTGCATGTCCTCATAAGACTAATTAAAGGAAGCTCAACAACAACTACATTCTTATGATTATCAGATAAAATCAAGAGAAGACATATCAGAATAAAAAAGCTCTATATGACTATCACCCCTCGCAATCATCTACCACTTCAGGTTGACTCAAACATAGAGTCAAACTATTTTAGGTTGTTGCTTTTGTCATTTTACACTATTCGGCTGTAACTTTCGTAAGCCATGTCGAGTCTGCCTCGGTTGTTGGATCATTTTCTCCCTTCTTTTTGAACAAAAGGGTTTTGTATGCTCAACATGTCTATATCTATAACATGTCTTGTCCTCGTATGATAGTCCTATCGGTCTTATTACCGATATAACAGCTAAGTCAGGAGTTCTTACAGGTGGAAAGTTAGGACTTTTGCCTTTACTTAGTGACTACTGCCCTGGTGCACTAGGCATTTATTGCACTGGTGGTACCAAAAATGTTGGCTTTTTAGAAAAACTAGGCAAATGTCTCTAGAATTATAGAGACCTTTCCTAAATTTTCAGCTTATTGCCCCTCCTTGACAATGTCATCAAAGATGTACTATCTGTTTATACTTATGGCAGAGTCTATTTTCTTGCCATATGTTAATCCTTCCCACATATTCCATTGTTCCAACATGACTATGTCATTCAGGAACCCTTTCAGAACCCAAAGTTTCTACATTAAGGATTGTTAACCTAGGTTGTAATGCTAGTATCCAGTCTACTATATGCATCATTGTTGTCCCAACCTGCTCAACAAGAGCATAAAAAGTAGGATTCTCTATCCAGATTGGGTCAAGATGGGAATTCTCAGGCACTCATTCTTTTCTTGCCTGATACCTTGCACATTCCACTGGTGCAACAATATTGCTCTTAGCATCTTGTTCCTCGTGTTTTCCAGTCATTTTTAAACTTCACCCTTTCTTCTGCATAAGCAGAAGTCACTATAGTATATACTGGAGGATACTAGAACAGACTCAACACCTTAGTCCTATGTCTCTATAGACTCAACGAACCTTAAGCTCTGATACCAAACTTGTAATGACCTCCACCAAACCGACAGCCAAATCATTACTAATTATGCAGAATAACCATAAGCAGCAGATTAACAACAATCACTAAAAATTAAAACCATTTTGCAAAGAGATCCATTTACAAGAAAACTCTTTAAGGAAGAACCAAAACCTGATATTCATTATTGATCATAATGTACATACATTGTACCATGTCTTCTTGAGGATAACATATAATAGTTGCTTTCTCAAAACATATACTTAAAGCGACATCAAACCTCAAGGCATACAAGACAAAACCTTAGATTGTTCATAAAACAAACACATACTAAATCCAAGGACCTGAGAGTACAGAGACGACACATAGGACTTCTATCTACAAGACACGACAGACAGTACACTCAACCTGAGTTATCACTGTTGTCCCTGTTGTTGATGTTTTCCCTTTGTAGTATGGTCTCAACCCCCTTGTGCTCGTCCACCTAAAAAAAATGTGGATCCCACGGGGTGAGACAATTGTCCCAGAGAGAGATATAACTCTCTGCCAACAATGTTATTATAACAGTTAAGCAGTATAAAACTGAGCAGAGATTATTTTATATTAATAAGCAAGGTTAATCACTATAGATAAGTAGATTAGAGCATTTCTCGTCTTTTAAAGCATTGCAACTATCTAGGATAGAGTAGTAAATCATCTGTTCACTTTATAAGGAATATGAAAAACATGTGTATCATTTACCCATCATATTATATCAACATCTCAAGCTTATCTTGTGATAATATTACCATGGTATGACACCATTGAATCATTCTCATTTCTATCTGTCGGCCTCAGCCAATCTGCTAACCAAGTATTAAATTGTACCAATCATGTGAATATACATCATTATGTTCAGCCAGGCATTGGACTATACCAATCTTGAGATCACAGAGTTTCGCCAGGCATTGGACTATACAAATCTTGAGATCACAGAGTTCAGCCAGGCATTAGACTATACCAATCCTAAGATCACAGAGTTCATCCAGGCATTGTACTATACCAATCCTGAGGTTACAGAGTTCAGCCAGGCATTGGACTATACCAATCCTGAGGTCACAGCCATGCATTGGACTATACCAATCCTGAGATCACAGAGTTCATCCAGGCATTAGACTATACCAATCCTGAGGTCACAGAGTTCAGCCAGGCATTGGACTATACCAATCCTGAGGTCACAGTTAGGCATTGGACTATATAAATCCTGAGATCACAGAGTTCAGCTAGGCATTGGACTATACCAATCATAAGGTCACAGCCACGCATTGGACTATACCAATCCTGAGATCACAGAGTTTAGCCAGGTATTGGACTATACCAATCTTGACGTCACATCCAGGCATTGGACTATACCAATCCTGAGATCATAGAGTTCAGCTAGGCATTGGACTATACCAATCCTGAGATCATAGAGTTCAACCAGGCATTAGACTATACCAATCTTGAGATCATAGAGTTCAGCTAGGCATTAGACTATACCAATCCTGAGGTCACATCCAGGCATTGGACTATACCAATCTTGAGATCATAGAGTTCATCCAGGCATTGGACTATATCAATCCTGAGATCATAGCCCCTACCAATCCTGAGATCATAGCCCCTGTTTGGTTCAGGACAGGGATTCTATAGTCTGAACTGGGTTAATCGGGGTTAGTCAGTAGATCTGGATTGGGTTAGTCTGGATCCAGTCTGATTCTGGTCAGCTGGTCTGGTTTGAGTCTAGTTTCAGTCTGATTCTGTTTGGCTACAAGTTTGGATTCAGTTAGATTTTGTTTGGCAACATAGTCAGGATCTATTTTTCTGTCCTGTTCTTGTAGAACTATTTTTAACAATGTAAAAATATGTGAAGTTGTGACGGTTGTACGATACAAGTATAAAATTAACTACAAAAATAATGATTGCATAGATAATGTGGCTTATGTTGTGTTGTTTATTGAAATGAATATTCAATGAGTTTGCTCATTTATTTAATATGTTTATATTAATGATATATAACTTTACAATTGTCTTGCTTGGCATGTTAATTTTGTATGTATGTATATAGTTGTGCATATTTGCTCTGGTAATTGGTAAATGACAAGATAATTTTAATTGGCATAATAAAACAGTAGTCACACCCAAGTAGCAAAAAAGCTTGTGAAAGATGGTGAGTCATGGGTGGACCCCCCGCTGTCAATTTAACCGGCTAAATCAGCCATAGCAAAGTTTACAATGAATAGCGGACAAAAAAGGAACTACTACAAAAAAGCAGACCCATACACACATGCAAATTAGACATGCTAAGATGGTGAGCAGCCACTGTGCTGGCAAGTGTTGGGTGTGTCGGATGATTGTTCTTGCTCCAACGTAGGACCTTCCCAGTATAGGACCTCATCATACTCATCCCATGATACGGGACAGTCGTCCTGCAGCGGATGAGGTTGTTGTTTGATGTCATTTTTTGGCCAATCAAACAACAATGGCAGATAAAGAATATTTTTATTGACCCCATCCTTCCCTTCATCATGGCTCTCAGATTTTTCCCCCTGGTGTGCATGCTCACAACACTTGTTCTTGCAGACAACGTATTCTTCGAGATATTTTTGTAACTTTGATGGGGACATCAATATCTTTTCTAAATTAGGTCTTGACTTTGAACAGGAGGTCGACATCTAAATTATTGAAAAAAATATAAGTATGAGCAAGAACAAATAATCAAAATTGATTCTTCTAAACAGAATAAGTAAATACAAGTTTTACAACAAAATGGATGATAAAAATAACCAAACTTAGATAAGTACAAGTTTGCACACGATGGAAGTCTTCTAAATAGAATAAGTACAACTTTGTTCAAATGGATGGTAAAAACAACGTAATGATGGCCATAAGTTTTACAACAAAATGTTGTCGAGCAATCATAAACAAATACAACATGGAGCAACTATGTTAAAATTTCAATCCTTTGTTTAACCGCCTAAGGGTGTAGGGGTGTTGTTGTTTTTGTCATTGGTAAGGTATTCAGCAACTCGTGATGGATAGGTGCGACGAGTAGTCACAAAGTTGCATTGAATAGTGTGTTGCACGGCCAATGGCGGGGGATGCAATGAATCTCCCATGAAAAGATTATCTCTTATGAACTCTCTCCTAAGGTGTTGCCAGCGCAGTTGCACCTCGCTTAAAGAAATGTAAGGCCCCCTTGTTATGTTCCAAAAGTCACACCACACCTCCCTCCAAGCATGAGCAGTATATACTCCATTCGCACATCTCCCCATGTCATATTGGGTTCTCATCAAACCTCTGACAACCATATCAAGCTCTGCACACCATATAACATACGTCGTTGTTTGTTGTGCAGCCATAATACAAATTTCTGTATGTAATATATTGCAATAGTAAGGATTTATTTTTGTATGTGAAGCTACTATGATAATTGGAATATATATTATTTAATATGCATATAAGAAAGGGCATCCTATGTAGTGAAGCGATAAATAAACAACATTGTGATGAAGTAAGAGCATACATGCAGTAGCAAGCAAGATAAGGGGTTTGATTACAATAATAACAAAGAGGATTAATTTAAATGTAAACATGGACATTGTTGGTGATGCTTTTCATTCGTTGCCTACAACACCTTCTCCCACAACTACATTGTTGATGTTTGCAGCATTGCTCATGTTTTCCATGGCTAATTCATTCCTAGACATTCAATCATACAAAAGGAATTGATTTTGTCTGATAAATTGTTTCCTTAAGTTCTTCCAATGGGTTTTTAGCGTGTTCATATCAATCCAAAGCATGTCTTTTATGTTATGAAAGTCAAGCAATGCCTCCCTCTAAGCCTCTCTAGTATATTCTCTGTTGACGCATCTCCCCAGGTCATACTGGTTTCTCATTGCATCAAGTAGGATTTGATTGTGCTCCACATCCCATATTATACGACCATCCATAGAACAAATTGTGTATGTAAAATGTTGAAATAGTATAAGGGCTCGTTTCACAATGGTGGATATAATTCTAATATTATGATTTCGTGTGCAAATAACATAGGAAATAAAAGCTGATACATCCTTAAGCATCAAACAGATTTATGAAAAAACTATGGAGCTTGTCATGTAAGTGTAACAACAACGTTATGGAGTCATAGGAGGTGGAGTATTCAAAAGAAGACTATAAATCTCCTCCAACTTCTGAACGGAAGTTTGTCAAACTTCATACTCATACTATTTGGAGGTGTACACATGTTTGGAGTCGTGATGGATTTCAACAAAGTCCTTCATGTTCATCGCCTGGCCCCACACTGACTTGCACTCGCAAGTTAGTAACGTAATTTCAACCTTCAACGAATCAGTTGTTGGGGGGAGATCGACTGCCCAATGAAAGTATTATCAGTCTTTTCCCTAAAATGTTTTCCCAAATTCAAGTTAATAACAACGAATGCGCGATGTACTTAGCAAGTGCAACTAATTATTTGTTGTTTTACTAGCACACCTAACTAGAAGGACATATGTAATACATTTCTCCCCGCCTTTCACTCAGAATGCCAAAATCATATAACCCCGCATCCTCTGTGTTTACCCGCAATGCTACAACTAGACCACAATCACACCTCGGAAC
This sequence comes from Alisma plantago-aquatica, assembly GCA_963693085.1. Lineage (NCBI taxonomy): Eukaryota > Viridiplantae > Streptophyta > Magnoliopsida > Alismatales > Alismataceae > Alisma > Alisma plantago-aquatica. The sequence goes on from OY856412.1 coordinate 1,260,871,974, forward strand.
TTCTGACAGATTCATCGACATCTAAAATAGGATTAATTATTAGTAACATAAACTCATCTTTAAAACATATATCTCTACGAAACTTAGTTGTGATAGTATTTCGATAGGAGCAGTTGAATGTTGTAACATGTAATGAAGCCATACGTCATTAGATCAAAATATATTACAACTATGATGTATTGTATCCCTCTTCCTCTATTGAAGAGTCATTATCACTCAGTAGGTATAGTCGTTCGCATAGATATAGGTGCCTCTCCTACAGTAGTTCAATTTCTGCTATTAGTTGGTGGGTGTCTGCTCTAGTGGAACAGACAAAGTCGCATTGTTCTAACCATGTCTTGTGTTCATTGCGTGCATATGCAAGTTGTGTTACCAATGCATCCCTAACTATAGTTAGTATGGCAACTGTATGTTGTACTCGTTGTGCGGGCAATATCATGCGACATCTGTTTAAAACAACACCCCTACCACATGTAAAATACGTCATGTGGGGGTTGCTGTCTTCAAACCAGCCATTTTCCACATCTGTGGCATCCATTACACTTGTACGGTGCACTGGAGCCCACATGTACATAGTGGCATTCCATTCTCCATTTCAAGATAGACTACCTAATGAAACATAATATGACATTTTTGTTAGGAGCCATACCATCATTTTTGTAAAAAAAACATTTAAGAACACATGTGAACTCGTAGAGGAGTTGTAAAATGCTAACATTGTATTAAACAAACATTTGAGAGCACACGTGAAGTTGTAGCTAGACTGGCAGACGCTACACAACTAATCACAGTTACAAATAATCTCAACGAGTATCCTAGATAAAATTGGAAATTGTTTCACGTAAAACATCACCCTCACTTACATCGATCGGAGTTGTTTGTTGTAGCAAACTCAGGTCGACCCCATTGGGTGGGACATCAGATGTTGAACTGTTATTAGGGATTTCCTCCATCATTCTGTCCCCATCATTCTGGTGATGTATAAAATTGTGGAGGATACAATAAGCCAATAAGAGGTGACACTGCGAGTGTATAGGATATGGCGTCCCTTTTTTGAGGTAGGCAAACCGCCTCTTCAGCACGTCGAATGTTCTTTCTACAACATTATGTAATTGAGCGTGGCGGTAGTTGAAAACCTCCTTCTTGTTGTGGTATGATTGTTTGTTTCCTCGTTACTCAGATATGTGGTAAGTTGTGTTGCGATAAGGTGCCAGAAACTGACATGTGTTGGCGTACCCTGCATCTACTAGGTAAAACTTCCATGCCGGTACTTTAAAACTGCTTGTTGTTGTTGCTGCTTGTAGGACCCTTTGGTCAGTAGCAGATCCCTCCCACCCAGTCAGGACATATGTAAACTCCATTAAGAAGTCTACAACAGCCATGACATTCAGAGAGACATTCCCTTTTCTGTCTCGATAACAATTTTACTTGTCGCGTTTCACCAGGATTGGGATGTGTGTCCTGTCAATTGCTCTGATGGCATTCTACACCACCAAAATTGGGTGTAAACATACAAAGTATAAGAAAAATTCTTATTAATTGTAGTGGAAAACTAATACCTTAAAGTAAGGGTAGAACCTTGGGCTCTCTTATATTCGACGATGTGTTGTTGTGGTTGTTGTTTGCATGACAACATTGTCATGGCACAACGCACACACTCCCTCCAATACTTCGTTGAACTTTTTGCTTATGGTTTCACCAGAGTGAATGTAGTCCTCTGTCAAAACACGGTTTGTATGGCCATGGTCAACCATCTGTAGGAAGTAGCATACAGCCTAAACTGATGAGACGCCTCTACTACTTTGTAACAACCCCCAAGTCTCAAGCTTTTCCATGAGGGCTAGTATAGCCTGAGGTCACATTCGGTATAGGTCATAAGCCCTCTGTTCATGACCAGTTATGATTTCTAACACCTTTTGGTGGCCACTCCTAATACTAACAGACCTAGGTATTGAAGGTGGTACGTCATAATCATCAGAAATATTGTCCATGATGGAGTCCTCTATTGAGTCAGCTATTGCATCAGCAATGTGATTTGCTAGCCCAAACATGATATCTAAAATCTATGTAAGGAGGTATGTTGTTTCTGTATGGCCAGTAGCAGCCATGATGCCTACAATGAAAATGATAACAAGCTTGGCATGATCCCTAAAATGAAATGAAACACGCCCTGACCATAATATGACAGATGTGACAAATAATGAAGTACATCAACATTATATACGAATGTAATGGTACGAGCAACAAAAGTCTGACCGTCGAATAATTATTAGAACAATAAGTGAATTGGTGTTCATGTTCCCAAACACAGATAACATAATGGCAAAACAAATGTCTGCATTTAAAGAAAATACAAAATTGGAAAGCAATCAATATCATGAACCATCGTGTAACTTATGATGTTGTAGGGCCTCTGTTATTCCCACTTGTGCCAGCATCATTGGTACCAGTATACCACATTGAAGCAAAGCCCTGCTGAGATGGCACAAAAGACGATGGCATTGAAGGTCATGGTGTCACACTACTGCCTATGGACCTTTCCCAAAGGTCCTACAACCATATTGTTATTTTGTGTGGGGTATGTGTAAGGCTGAGGTAGATGATGTGGTTTGTTGACTCCTTTATGGCATTCACAAGAGTTGTAAATACAAGGGTCGGGGCATCTGGTAAAGTGTCATTGAAATGTTGCAAAATGTCCTAAACTCTTCCTTTTCGATGGTTCTTCTGGCCACACCTACGCCTAACCCGTGTACCTTTGTGTACACCTGTGTGAATTGAGATAACACATCATTTGATAGAACACATCTCTCTTGTGTCTTTGACGGTCGCTTCTTGTGCCTTTAGATAGGGGGAATCCTTCTCCCAATCCCCTGGGTATTTGTTCCTCCTCCACCGGTGTCACCCTCACTATGCATAGCAGATGCACCTATGTCAGGTTCCCCCAGGGGGGTTTCTGTGTTCATGGGTGAATCAGACGCATCTAAGTCTATAGCAACTTCATCCTCGTAGGCAACGTCGAAGGTATTTGTCTATTCGCTGAAGACATTGCATGGTGTCCTCTAGCAATGTTCCTCCATGCCATCAACTTGATGTCGTAGTAGTGGGGAAATGGTCGGTTAATCAACCTAGCAAGATCCTTGTTTGCCTAATTATAAAAAAAGATTTTAGTATGAAATTCTAATGTAAATGTAGGACACTAATAAGGGTTTGATTGATATACATACCGCAAGATTGTCCCTCAACTCAGGGGTGTCAGGCAGCCTCAGCTTGTTCCTAGTCTCATCCCATCTGACACCACTCTTGTTGGTTACAAGCTTCAATTTGGCATAGTCCTCCTTCAGATTCTTCCACCTAGTTTTCAACTGCTCTAATGTACAGTCCGGCCTAGCCATCCTATTTTGCCATTCACGTAGTGTCTCCCTCCAAGCGTCCCTAGTAAAATGGTCGTCAATACACCTACCTATGTCATACTGCCTCCGCAATGATAAAACTAGAGCGTCATCAGACTCTCTCGACCATGTAATACGCAACATGGGGTCTGCGGAAGACATACTAGCGTAGGTGCTGCAACATATAATGATGGTGAGGGGTGTTTACAGTAATATTAAATGAGGACATGCACTATTTGAGGATAATAAAAAAATATAATATTAGATTTAAAAAACAAATTAGACCAGTCATGTATCTCATCAGTTAATAAATGCCTCCTAACATGACCATAAATATTATAACTTAATACTGCAACTGCTATGTATGTTTGCGGTTGTTTTGTAACTAGTATTGTGAGTGTAGCATTAAATTTGCACACATGTGATGTTTGTGATGGGATGGTAGTTGGTATAATTAGTAGCATATCCCCTTCTAGAAAAATGCATCAGACAACCCGGAAACTTGGTCTGGAATCATAATGGAAATATAGTTGCAAATAATAAATAGGAGAAAGTAATGTAGACTAAACAAGTGAATGTTTGAGCAAAACATTCTTCATAGGGAAACACCTCTTTATAACTTACCATCCTTTTATCTTCTATCCCACTTCAAATATCCATACTCAGCACAAATGTGATTAAGGCTTTCCAATTATTTTTTTATCAATCAAATATGAATTGGTCTGACTAAATAAAGTTACCCTCTCCTAGACAACAACGCGTGGAACCGATGACTTGTTGGAGGAATTTCTCCAAGTTCTTTTTTTCTCAAGCACTTTTTGTAAGGCTACCAAACAATTGTCAAAGAAGAAATCTTGTTGATTAATAGAACAATACCCTAATAGAAATTCATGCATTTGTATGAGTGAGACTAGCTTTACATCAATAATGAGTTACATCATTAATGAGAAAAATAAAAGGAAGATGACCATCAATAATGGCCATACAACGGTCAATTTTTGTCTTCTTAACAGCAAGGGATCTAGAAACAGATCATGTGGTAAATGACATTATAGAAGGATACATCTTGGCATCTACACCACTGTCATTAATAAGGAACCATAGGTAAACATCTTTAAAATAGTAAGCTTCTATTACAGATATACAAGATACCATTAATACATCTTTTATGGAAGGCCAATGTAAACATGCATAAACCATGATCAGAGGAACTCATTTTGTGAGACCTCTTCGACGAGAGTTGGGTGACTTGAGAATGGGGGACTGGATTTTAACAGAGTTGCCTACCTGATCTCCTTCTCAACAGGTTGGTCCTCGGGACACCCATGAGGAGATATGGTTCAGTTTATTACAGAATATATAAGAGATAGGGAAGTATAACTATACAAGGACACCTATCTTATGAAACATAAAATGAAGGATATGGAATGGGTCTACTGTGATTGACAAATCAATATCTGTACTCAGTCTACAACAACTCATTCTCATATTCCTTGAACCAATTCCTTTTGTTTTAATCAAACTTGTATTGATGGGATGTATTTTCGCCAGAATTTCATTATAATTTGTTGGCATGCCAAAAGTTGGGTTCCAACAGTATAATCAGTTTATGTGAAGTTTGGATAACTCCATAGAATTTTTTTAACATGCTCAACTTAGGGAGTGTGAAGGGAGATCCATGGTTCCCTGGAGATTTTCTATGGAGGGGTGAAAGATAGAAAAGTTGGATAGAAAAATATGGGGAATCAACTTAATATGAAGGGGAAATCTAATATATTTCCAGTTTGCTATTTTCAATTCACAGGAACACACATACATACTATGCAGGAGTGCAAATTATTAACAAAATTCAAATTTTTTCACACATGTATAGCTGAAGCAAAAATCAATGGCACATAACAGACAAAAAAATTAACTGATAAGTTATCATGAAGTAAGTTGAACCAGAATAAACAGTGACAACAATAATGTAATAACCACACAAAGATACCAGCTATGTATCTCATCAGCTAATAATGCCTCCTAACATGTCCACAAAAATAAAAACTTATTACTGCAAATGTTATGTATGTTTGAGGTTGATTTGTAAATAGTATTGTGAGTGTAGCATTAAATTTTCTAGTTGGTATAAGTAGTAGCTTATCCCCTTCTACAAAACAAGATCATATAATCTGGATGTGATGGAAATATAGTTGGAAAAAGGAAAGTTAGATTTCAGGTTTATGATGAGAATGCTTTACCCATAATTCATTGTAGTTATCTACCAAAAATGAATTGTTTTCCCAAAAGGATAACTGGATTTTCAAATATTATGTTATTGAAAATAATAAAAATATGTATACAACATAGTACATTAGTCATGTCTATCTTTGACTATAGTACATTAGCAACTCAAGTGATGTCACATCCTAGTCTAGAATACCCTACATATGCTCTATCATTAAGTTTTCATAATGTTTATTATGTTTAATTCCCAAAAGTTCTTTTTCTCATTTAGCTTTATCATAGATAAACATAGGAAAGTATGTAATCTCCTACCACCATCACTCCCAATGGACGCCTTTCATTGCTACAAGTATTACATATGTTTGAAAGAGTGGTGCAGTTTGGATACTTGGCTATAAAACAAGATTCTTTGCATGTAACATTCCAAAGTTAAGAAAAAAGTGTGGTAAAGGAATAAAGAAGGTTAGTCTCACATTACAACTAAAAGTAATAAGAGAGGTTTACATACTGATGAGAGCCTACTAACCAAATAATTTGTGTTGAATCAATTTATGTCAATTGAATAGGTTTTTGATCTTCCTATTTGTTGGGTTTAGTGGGATCATATTCCTTGTAATAAACTTGAACATAGAAGAAGGGCTTGAAAGGAGTTAGTTTAAGATGGTATATGTATTAAATCCATTATAGTAGATTGGGTCGACATGTACATGTAGCACCCTAGTCTGAGGTAATGTATTGCAATTATGAGAAAAGGGTTATGCACAAGTCGAGGTGAGATGAAATGTCTCATGAATTGGGAACTGAGAAAAGGATTTCGAGTACACATGATTCAACTTTATGTTTGTGATTATGGTTGTATATTCTAATTTAATTTGATAACAATTGGAATTGCCACAGTAGTAATATACAGTGGCTAATATTTGAGTAGTATACACTGGCTAATATTTGAGCAATATGGGTACACATTAAACATACCGTATTTATGCTTCATACAACACCAATAATACTGATTCACAACTACAGCGGAACAACAGTAATCAGTAGTATAGATTTAGATAAGGGAAATTTGGGAATGGTATACCTGGAGGATGGCCGGCAGTGTCGAACACCATGGAAATACAGCACGGAGCATAAGCACAAGATTAGCACAGGAAAAGCACACATGCGTCAGTATGAAATAAAGGGAATCGATATACACACATGCGGCAGTATTACATTCAACCAACCTATTCTTCACAATTGGTCGACAACAACCACCAATTGCCAAATTGCCGGGAAGATCAGCTCTGTCGCAACAGCAGCGATGAACACAGCGACGACAACCGGCTTCGTAGAACAAGTGCTCGAGGACGCGTAACTGGATGGCAAGGACCTCAACGCACATAGCAATAAATAGGAAACAAGAACGGCACATCTTGGCCTCGATAATGTTCCTCCTCTGCGTGGATAAGACAAGACGAGCATGACTCGACCTGACCAGGGTGGACGATGACAATGTGCAGGGCATGGCTTTCCAGCATGTAGCCACCCTAGCCCGGCGGTCGTCGTTCCTCTCATTGATTCACCACACCTGCACCACTCTCGAAGTTTGTTGCCCTCCGCGACCTGCTCGAGGTAGCCAAGCAAATCAATTGCCGCTTTTAATTTCACGGACCGAACAGTCAGTGGTGCAGGTAGAGGGGCGACAGTGTCGCGAAGAAGAAGGGTAGAAATACGGGGGGTCGGGGATTTGGGGAGTTGAGGGGAGGTGGGGTCAGGCTCTAACCCGGACTAGGATTTGCAATCCCACCTCTACTGGGACCGGGTTGGTACGGATTAGGGGGTTCCTTTATCCCAAAATGGTGGTCTCACGGGGTTGCAAACCAAACACGATTTTCCAACAATCCAGACCGAGTTTGACTGACGCGGCGGAAAAAAACACGGCCCAATCCAGATGCGATCTGGAACCAAACATGGGCATAGAGTTCAGCCAGGCATTAGACTATACCAATCCTGAGGCCACAGCCAGGCATTGGATTATACCAATTCTGAGATCATAGAGTTTAGCCAGGCATTAGACTATACCAATCCTGAGATCATAGAGTTCAGCCAAGCATTAGACTATACCAATCCTGAGGTCACAGCCAGGCATTGGACTATACCAATCCTGAGATCATAGTCTTTATATAAAACAAGTATTCCTCTTATCTCATTTAAGCATATTTAAAACACTACAGCCCTTATTTGGGTATAGCATAGAGCATGTATAATCAAGATTTCATCATTATTATTATAACCATTTGTTATTATTATGATGTTACTGGGTTTCCATTTCCCTTAGCTTATTTTGAACATTACCATTTCTTACATGAGTCTTTCATTAAACATCTTGTCACCTCTCACTAGGCAACAACTATTCACATGGCTCACCAGGCCCATTAAACAACTTGTCACCTCTTACTAGGCAACAACTATTCACATGGCTCACAAGGCCATTAAACATCTTGTCACTTCTCACTAGGAAACAACTATTCACATGGCTCACAAGGCCCATATAACATGTTGTCACCTCTCACTTAGGTAACAACTATTCACATGGCTCACAAGGCCCATATAATTGGTATTATATGAAACATCATAGCTCATACTTAGCTATGCTCATTATCTCATGATGTCAGCATGGTTTCAATATGGTTAATGATTCCCCTTTATTAACCAATTGTAGTTTCAAATCACATCATTACCCTTCATTAGGGTTAAGGTTTCCCTCTTTAAGCTAACTAGGGTTTTCAAGTACATTCATCAAGAATCACAACCCTAATTCAAATTCCACACATATTAGGAGTATTAATGTATGCTCATTTCATGATTATCACAGAAGTATGAGTTTCTCTCACATCCTCACTAGGATGTTGATTACTTCATACTTTATTAAGTTGGCTCAACCTTTCCTTCAAGGTAAATTAGCCTACTTAATCAATATTCATTAAACTCCATACCTCTTAATGTATGACTTGATATAAGACACTTCATGTGTTACTTCATCAAGTACATTGCATCTAAGGTGCTTTCCTTCATATGGGTTTTGAGGTGCTTCCACCATATCGGGTATGAGGTGTGTGCTTGCTACCCATCTCACTTTAGAGGTGTATGTGTGCTTACTATCTCGGGTTTGAGGTGTATGCTTGCTTCCATATCACTTTAGAGGTGTATGTGTGCTTACCATATCACCCTTGAGGTGTATGTGTGGTGACACACCCTGCTATCACACAGACAACGAGGTGCCACGTGAAAACATGCGGAAAACACCATAAACCTCCTATTACCAAAAACACGGATTAATTAAAACCGATTTCGACAAACAGATAAACCAAAAACTATTACATTTAGATCCTCATCCTGCAAGAAAATAGTTATATAAACATTTACAATTCTTGATACGTGTCACAGCTTAACATGGCAGTTGTCTTGTCATCACATGAGTTCATCACCGGTTCATATATACATAACGGGCTACATCCGCCCAGCAGTAGGATAAACAAAGCGTCATCAACTATACATCGTGAAACAACATCAACACGCCTCCGAGGACCTGAGAGTACAGGGATGACTCTAAGACTCTACTACAAAACAATCAAAACAACATCATATCCATCACTTGCCTTCTACTGCTCCTCTTGCTACTCGGCTGCAACCCCGCGACCACCACCACGTCTAGCACAATCACCTAAAAAGGTTGTAAACCAACGGGGTGAGACACACAGTCCCAGCGAGAAACATAACTCCCCGCCGAAATCATAAAACTTCAAAGGTTAAAGTAGATAACAGCAAATAACTGAATAGGAGTAATAAGAGCAGCATACTAAGCAAATCTATTCATACCATCAAGCTTACCAAGATGTACGGAAGGCATATAACCAAGTATTTCTATATGGAACATGATTGACAAGATAAGATTTATAAGATCTTACCACATAAAATAAGGAACGTATAAGTAACTGCAACGTATAACAAGATCAACTAAAAAAGCAAGGCCTCAACCAATGTTTCGTGTTTTGCCTTAAGCAATAAATACTATTCGGCTAGATTACGTATTATTATGCCCTGAGGAAGTGAGTCGTACCGCTCAAATCCAACCGACGGCTGTGAAACTCAAGCCGGTGCCATACAAGGTCAATGGAAGAGTCAGACTCCACGACCTCCCACCTCGTGGTCAGTGCAGGAGAACTAAAGTAGGACCACAGTCTCATGCTTAAGTGGCCTCAACCATAGGGCCAGCTCCCGCAGGCTACCCTTTCTCTAGCCCGCCTTGGTACAAGTCTCGGTGCTAGTATATCTGAGCCACGGGCCAGTTCACCGTGCTCCCTGAGCCATGAACGCATTCATGCTCTATCATACTGAGCCATGGGCCTGTTCACCATGCTCTATCTATCCTGAGTCTGCAACTACAGCTGCACTCGAATCCTCACTATTTTAGGCTAGGAGAAACCTCGCATATTCAACAATATGCGCTTCGGGTTAGCCCACAGGAAAACCCATTTCACCATCACCAGCTACTGACGATAATGGATCTATGTCCAGGGAAAACTACATGATATGTTCCACTGTAATTAGTTAGCATATTTTAAGTGAATTGTTGAGGCAACCGGGTTATAACACATGCATAACATAAAGTTACATTATTGTTACTACCATCACAATATCCCGGGATCTCAATCCCTCATCACAAGAAACCACTGCCTCATAAGGAATTTTGTCACTTGGGACAACAATCCTAGATCTCATCATCATAGGATAACACCTCAACTAGGCATTTAAGCCAAAATCAGGTCCTCAGACCTAAACACATCATATTGGTGATGCAAGTTATCTCATCAACAAGAGTGACCATCAATGCAGTGTTATTCACACATATATATACCTCATAGCCCTTTTTCTTGGCTATGCATCCGCATGAAACACCTGCATGGTTAGTATACACAATCATAGAGATATCTGAAACCATCATGGATTAACAGAAAGATCATATTATCAAACATAGGGTAACATTGATGATTATATGCTTTATCATTCATGCCTCAAACCTGTGACCATAGACATGGGTCACATCATCATATGAAGCAACTCATATACTTCCAATCTTGTCATTTACTCATCATTATATATACATGATTTCAAGATGATCATAAACACATGTAATATCATGGCATTAGAGTTCAGATATGTCATGTTTACATAGGTACGTTCTACCATATCAACCAACTTACTACTATCAAACATGTCAAGGGTTTACAAACCATAACTCTAAACAACAAGAAAGAGATTGCATGATAAGGAACTATCAGATGGGTTTCTGGGTGGAACATGACCCTCACTAGAAGTACCCACTACCCTCACAAGAAGTGTGACGGGCAGGGTAACTCCTCTCATGTTGCCCAAGCAAACTAGTCACATATCGGCCAACCCCTTTAGCAAGGATTTCGGGCCACCACCTTAAGGTATCACATGAAACCCTATGTGTCGTGCAACCATGTGTCGTGCATCCATGTGTCGTGCATCCATGTGTATCGGGCATCACCACCAAACCATGACACCCATACAAGGCTAGCCCATAGAGCTCCATAACGTTCAAGGTATATCAGGCACCAAGCTACTATCCAAACTAGGTGTGTTGGGCAAGGCACTTCAACAAGGCATAATGCCCAACACACAAAATGTGACGCCCCGACCCCCGAGCCATCTCTAATGACCCCGAAGACCGGGGAGTCACACTCGGTAAAACACCCTTAACTTTTTCTTTTCTTGATCACTTAGATTAACTTAAAGGAAAACCACAAGACTTAAATAGCATTGAATTATAATAAAACTGCGGAAGCGACTTTCCATTAACCTTACTAAGAGGAAAAACAAGTTTACATGACATATTACATTTCTTATGCAGACTATAAAACACAGCAGATAATTGAAAACTAACTACATATTTCACCACATTCTCTCTCTAACCCACCATATGCCCAAGGACCGAGGGGAAAGGACTAAGAGACCTCTAACTAACTACTAACTACCTTCTATGTACTCGGGTGATACGATCCTTCAGCCTCCTCATGCTGACGCTGACCGGAAAAATGTTTCAGTAGGTTGGTGAGTACACAGGCGGAGAGTCAAGCCATTTATTACTCTAGTGCCACCAGGATCCTGTCTCTAGTTGGTGTTGGACACTACATGGCTTTTCTATACTCTAGTGCCACCAGGATCCTGTCTCTGGTTGATGTTGGACACTACAAACTGTACACTCGTGCCACCAGGATCATGTCTCTAGTTAGTGTTGGACATGAGATCCGACCTTACTGGTCGCACCGCCAGGGTTAGGTCGTTTCACCCCTAAGGCACAGACCTCACAAAAGGGTTCTACAGTGTCAGGGCCCTTAATCTAATATTTTATTATTCTAAAAAGGCTCTTACTACATTGCATCTCTCTCTTACTTGTTCTGGACTTTGGTATCTCTATGGTACCGAGTCTATTTACTTGAACTTTACAACACGACATGAATATCATTCTAAATTTGACACAGTAGTATATTCAAAACACTATAGTATACTGAGAAATCATCATACTATACATGTAGGCAAACTAAAATTCTTAAATAGACAGAATGCATGTCAATTTGGCACTTTATACACTAAAATCATGCCATTAAACTGTTAAGCATCACCACATCTCATACTGAGAATTTTGATATCAAAATACTTGATTCATTGAACACCCTATCCTTAGGGTTTCAGTTACCTCATTCACTTATCGCATGGCAACACCCTATCCTCAGGGTTTCAGTTACCTCATTCACTTATCACATGGCAACACCCTATCCTTAGGGTTTCAGTTACCTCATCTATTTGATTGAAATTCAAATCAAAATACAATATCATTCTGGAACTGACAGAGCAGTATACTCAAAATCATTGTAAATACTGAGTAATCCTTATATCATGCATGCAGGCAGATTTAAAATTCATAAATAACCCAAACTCATGTCAATTTGGCACATACATACTGAATTCATGCAATTGAACATCTTAGTGCACTGCTAAGAGTAATTTACTTCACATATAAGAAATCATCTGTAGTATTTATCAATTTTCTGAAATTTCTCGAAGAACGTGCACATTAACCCAAATCCTGGTTTGTGCATCACATAACTCAACTAAGAGTTACTTATGTATCATAACATGAATTATTAACAATACTTGAGAATTTCTAGTAATATCTCAGAGAAATGTGTCAATTCATGTAAATGTTAATTCACACACATTAACATAACAGGAAACATGCAACTAGGTTTGTTTGCATATTTTTATGTTATCGTACTTTCTTTGAAATCATGCATCTGATGATTTACAAAATCTGTATTGTCTGGGTTTATACCCAAACCGTACCATTATCAGTCGTGTATTTCTAAACTCAACGTTCACACTGAGCAATTTAGGTTCCGATGAACCATGTAAATTCACTGGTCCAATCCACACTGATCAGATGCTAAATTAAATCATATGAATGTGTAAAGAAGCAATTTATGAATTAAAAAGTCGAGCGACGCCAAATACTGCCAAACGCCTGTTATCAGCAAAAAATGCGTAATTTACCAAAAATTTCCAATTTGCAGAGTTAAATCTTAGATAGTGAGTGAAATCTTACTCACAGCGATTTGGGATGTTCGGGCCGCAGGTGACTGCTAGCCGGAAGGGAAAGAGGAAGGTGGTAGGTTTTAGGTGGTCGGACTTGGTGGCGGTGACAAGAGATGATGCTCCTCGCGCCCAATGCTCCAGGTCGGCGAACTACTGCTGGCCAGCCACTGCTGTAGGGCGGCCTGCTGCTGCTCATGCTGGGCGGCACCCTAGAAGGTGATCATGGCCATGAGTTAGGGCAAAGAAAGAGAAGAAGAGAAGAGGATGGAGGCAGGGCTACTGGTCGGAGGTGAAGAGTACAAGAAAAATCACCCTCAATCACGCCCCCTCCTGCTGTTGTCGCTCGTCTGGATGAGCGAGCTGCTTGGGCACCGCTTTGCTTAAGCGGTTCCTGTTAGATCGATCGGGAATATGAATGAATAAAAGGGGAAAAAGATAGCCGACCCACTAAAGTGATAAAAGACCAATAAAAATGGGAAATTTACAAAAATCAGCCCAAAAACTTGGAAACGTCATATCTAATACCTCAGATTCCCGATTTGGATGATTTCTTTTGTGAAATTTCGAGCACAAGATCCTCTACAACCCCAAGGCATGAAAGCATGCTAATTAGACCGTTTCTCTGGATCAAAGCACTAATTGCATCTGTGATCACTTAACTTAACTTAATCATCTTAATTATGCCCCAATTGTATCTTATGTACTTAATTCAACTTTATCAACTTGATGATGCATTAACCACCACATGAGCACTTAAGTCAGCTCAATTAACTTAATTATACACTAATAATGATACTTACAAATTAACTCTGAAACAGGTCATAACAATCTCCCTCCCTTATAAGAATTTTGCCCCGAAATTCCTAAAAGAGAAAAGGAAACTTGTTACGCATCTCAGCTTCAAGCTCCCATGTAGCTTCCTCTAGGTTATGATTCCTCCACAGAACTTTCACTAATGGTATCTCGTGATTCTTGAGTTCCTTGATCCTCCGATCAACTATTTGTATTGGTCCTTCAACATAGGACACATCAGATCTGAGTTGTGCAGGTTCTAGGTCCACTATCTTCTCTGTACTAGGATAACACTTTTTCAACATCGATACATGAAACATATCATGTAAATTAGCCAATTCAGATGGCAATTCCAACCTGTAGGCTATAGGTCCAATCCTCTCAACGATAGGATATGGGCCCATAAACCTAGGAGTCAGTTTGCCTCTCTTACCAAACCTCAGCACTCCTTTCCATGGTGAAACATTCAGATACACTTCATCACCAACCTCAAACTCAAGAGGTCAACTCCTCTTCTCAGCATAACTCTTCTGTCTATCATGTGCAACTTTCAACTGTTCTTTGATCACAGTAATCTTTTCAGTGGTCAGATCCACTATCTCTGGTCCAAGAATCTGCTTTTCACCTACCTCATACCAACATATGGGTGATCTACACTTTCTACCATATAGAGCTTCATATGGGGCCATACCAAGACTAGAATGGTAACTATTATTGTATGCAAACTCTATAAGGCTCAAGTGTCCTTCCCAACTTTCACTGAAATGCAAGACACATGCTCTCAGCATGTCCTCAAGAGTCTGAATGGTCCTCTCTGACTGACCATCTGTCTGCGGGTGAAAATTTGTACTGAATCTTAACTTTGTGCCCAAAGCATGATGCAACTGATTCCAAAACCTGGATGTGAACTTAGGATCTCTATCAGATATAATTGAAATTGGAATACCATGCAACCTGACTATTTCATCCACATATATCTTATCCAACTTCAGGACATCAAAGGTTGACCTAACAGGAAGAAAATGAGCAGACTTAGTTAGTCTATCAACAATCACCCATATAGAGTCACGACCTCTAGGTGTCCTGGGCAACCCTATCACAAAATCCATTGTGATATGTTCCACTTCCATTCTGGTATAGGAAGAGATTACAAGGTACCTGCAGGTTTCTGATGCTCAGCCTTGACGTGTTGGCACACACTACATGTTGCCACGTACTCAGCTACATCCTTTTTCATACCTAACCACCAGTACAACTCCTTGAGATTCATGTACATCTTGGTGTTTCCTGGATGCATAGCTGATGTGGCTTTTTGAATGCACTAACAAATTCACTCGGAGTTTATATCCCCGAGCTTTTACCAAAACCAAGTGCAACAATACCACCCGCAAGCAGACGGATCTTATCGCAGTATAGTTGAGGATCGAACCCAAAGGACAACGTTTTTAAGAATCTTTGTCAGTTAGATCTATCTTAAGTAAGACTAATATTTAGAACAATAGGTTGATTTGGGTTTGATTAAACTAATTGCAAGAAAGTAAATGCGGAAAGAAAGATGAGTTTAGATCAATGATATGGAATCGCTGGGATGGTACCGGGTTTGACCACCGCTACACTCACAAACATACTCTTTTGCAAACAAACCAGGCACGATATAACACTCCAAATAGAGCTGCTGCAGAACCCCCCATACGGGCGTTAGGTCCGCGTAAGCATCACCATAGGCAGCCGATTTCTCATCGCCATCTGGATCACATGTCTTACGGCTCTGAAGATACAGAAATCCACGGAGGTTGTGAACCCCCCATACGGGCGTTAGGCGCACAGAAGCGTCACCGAAGGCTAGATGGCTCGTCCCCTCGCGGATCATACACTTACGACCTCGATGAAATCCCATCCTATTTCTAGTTTGGGAGTCAGCCGCGTTAACCGATAAACAAGCAGGAAGGTGACATGCGAGCAAACATCGACGTTTAGCAAGATGATGCAAAATCCAACTAAGGTTGTGAACCCCCTATACAGGCGTTAGGCGCACAGAAGCGTCACCGAAGGCTAGATGGCTCGTCCCCTTGCGGATCATACACTTACGACCTCAAGGAACCCATCGGAAGTTATCGTCAAGGGTCAAACATGCTAAACGGCGTTCCAACCCATGCCTTGAAGTTATCGCAACATAGGAACCCATGCATTGAAGTTATCGCAACATAGGGAGCACAAAGATGAAAACACGCACATAACCAACCTACAAGCTTAACGATAAACGACAAAATGAAGAGTTATATACATTGCCATGGAAAGTTTAACAAAAGAACATGGTTTGCATGGGCAGCGGGGCTAGTCCCCGCACCCCAACGAAAGAGGACTACTCGCTCATGATACGAGATACAAGAAGGATAGGAGAGAAAGATAGATCCGCCATGAGCTCGGTGCAGAGGGTGGACGCAGCTCGGTGAAGAAGATGCGCTCCTTGCGCCGTCTTCTTCCTCTTCTTGGCCTCCTTGGACGCAACACCAGCGGTAGATGGAGTGGAACTTGATCGGTGTGGTGCTCTGGCAGCCTTTCGGCGTCCGGAACCGATACCTCGAAATGGGGACCCTGGGGGTCTATTTATAGTTTCAGATCTGATCCCAAACGGTTTGGATAAGTTGCTGGAAATATCTTCTCCAAACGGTTTGGAGACCGTTTGGGCGCCAAACGGTCTTGCTTTGATCGGTCCTGGCTTTGGCGTGGTCGCGCGGATTTAGTTCTTCAATCGATCCTTGCGCTTGCATCGGACGGTCTTGGGACCGCGCGGGACCAAACGGTCTTGGGACCGCGCGGGACCAAACGGTCTTGGGACCGCGCGGGACCAAACGGTCTTGGGACCGTATGGGACCAAACGGTCTTGAGACCGCATGGGACCAAACGGTCTTGGGACCGCATGGGACCAAACGGTCTTGGGACCGCATGGGACCAAACGGTCTTGGGACCGCATGGGACCAAACGGTCTTGGGACCGCATGGGACCAAACGGTCTTGGGACCGCATGGGACCAAACGGTCTTGGGACCGCATGGGACCAAACGGTCTTGGGACCGCATGGGACCAAACGGTCTTGGGACCGCATGGGACCAAACGGTCTTGGGACCGCATGGGACCAAACGGTCTTGAGACCGCGTGGACTTCTTGGGCAACTGGTTTTGTCTTGTTCTTTTTGTATTCCAGCAAACGGTCTTGAGACCGCTTGGATCCAAACGGTCTTGAGACCGTTTGCATGGAGTTGCCTGCTACACCTGCATAAAATGAAAGATATTTAGTTAAAACCTTGATTATTGAATCACTGAGTAGTTTTGTGCATTATGATTCATATTAGGGTGAAAATATGTGAAATAGATATTAAATTGTTCCAAAAAGGTAATTGAAAATCATGATGAGTATGCACTCATCAAAACACCCCGAACTTAAATCGTTGCTCATCCTCGAGTAACATAAAATTTGAAACTGTTGCCTGATGGAATACTTTCGATCCGTGTGATTTCTTCATCTTCACATCACAAATGTTTTCTTTTGGCTCAGTATGAGTGAGTACCTCAACTTCCTGGGACCACGAAACACGTATTTCCATAGCTTCGTTCCTGAGTTCGTTTCCCAACAACGCTTCCTCCCCGCCTTTTCCAACACCAAGCATGTCGAAGAGTTTTGTAGGAGTTCAGAGATACCCGTAGAATCGACAAGTATGTATTTGATCTGACACTGGTGTAGTTCAGGATGGTAGGGCATGTATTGTGCCCTTAGGTAGAAAAAGGAGTGAAAGGTGGTATGGAAAGAAGAAGTAAATCTCTCCTCTATTCGACTCGAGATTTTTATTTGTTTTGCAATTTCATTTATTGCATATTTTTTGTGTGCGCTATGACATCTTTTGTTGCAGATCTCTCCTCTATTCGACTCGAGATTGCATTTATTTTGTGTGCACTTTGGCATCTTTTTATTGCAGATCTCTCCTCTATTCGACTCGAGATTGCATTTTTGGTGGTACGCCCCTATTTATTGGAAGGGGTATGGAAGAAGCGGATATGGGGAAAGTGGCGTGCCACCCCGAACTTAGGGTTTGGAACAAGTTTGGCTATTTTGGTGGTATTTATGGATGGAGGGATACGAAGATGATAGAAGAAGTGTAGAAGAGAGTTCAGATCAGGATGCAACTTGATTTACAATTCAAAACCGGGTTATTCTCTTTGTCATACTCTGCTCAAATAATGACTTGATGCGGATCCGGTGGGGTTTCTGAGCCATTGTTCCACTAGTCAGTTAGGAAGCGCGACGTGTTTGATCCCTATCAGTTTGACAGATACTTATCATTATGTAAAAAGAATTATGATGTTAGGAATCATAAGTTTCACAGGATGATTTCAGGCAAGTTTCAAAAGTCAGTCCTCTTGAGGATTTGCTTCGAATAAGGAGGATGTTATGATAGAAGATGCATAGCAAAAAGTTAGTTACATTTTTATCAACAAAAGACAAAATTTCATCAGGTATCTGTTCAAAATTTTGAAAAAATTTATGATAGAGACATATTGAATATGAAAAGAGGGTGTGTATGTGGAAGTGGAATACGTACCACCCACCCTCCACCCCGAACTTTGAGATTTGCTCGTCCTCGAGCAAACCCTAAATTCAAGATGGAGGGGAAAGGAAACACCAGGTATGACTGCCGAGAATGAATTCGTTCTGATCAGCACCAATCCGATCTCGTGTCCTGAAAGAAAAACTCTCTCATAAGGCAAGTTTTATTTAAGGAAAATTTAACTATAAGGAACAAAATTTGAAAAGGAAAAGTAAAATAGATTTCTTGGTCGGGTTGCCTCCCGACAAGCGCCTTTGTTTTATGTCGATGGCTCGACAGAGTTCTTCAGAATTATGGTGGGTCCTTTGGATTGCTGAATTCCAACATTATTTCTGTGCCTTTGTCAGCTGGTGTGAAGTATCTTTTCAAGCGGTGACCATTTGCTATAAATTCGCCAGACCCGTCGCTCCATAAAGAGAAAGCACCATGGGGAGAGATGCTTTTGACGATGTAAGGTCCACACCAACGTGAGCGGAGTTTTCCTGGGAACAATTTTAATCTGGAGTTGAAAACTAGAACTTGGTCTCCCACTCGTATGTCTTTTTGTTTCAGATGTCCATCATGCCAGAGTTTTGTACGTTCTTTGTAGATTCGTGCATTCTCATAGGCTGTCATTCTGAGTTCATCCAGCTCATGGAGTTGCAGAATTCTGGCTTGACCCGCTTGTTTCATATCGAAGTTTATTTGTTTAATTGCCCACCATGCCTTATGTTCAAGTTCGACTGGCAGGTGGCAACTCTTTCCGTATATCAATCGAAAAGGGGTAGTCCCAAGGGGAGTCTTATAAGCAGTGCGATAAGCCCATAAGGCGTCGTTGATTTTTGTCGCCCAATCTTTTCGATTACATCCAACGGTTTTCTCAAGGATAGCCTTAAGTTGTCGGTTGGAGACCTCTACCTGTCCACTAGTTTGTGGATGATAAGGCGAAGCTATCTTGTGTGAGACGCCATATTTCCGTAGAAGAGCTTCAAGGCTTCTTTCAATGAAGTGGGATCCTCCGTTAGATATCACGGTTCTCGGCACTCCGAACCGTGGGAAGATAATATCTTTGAATAGTTTGATGACTGGTTTTGAATCACAAGTGACGGTTGGTATAGCTTCAACCCATTTGGAGACGTAGTCCACCGCCACAAGGATGTAAGAGAATCCATTAGAAGATGGGAATGGCCCCATATAGTCCACTCCCCAGACGTCAAATATCTCGACTTCTTGCCATAGATTCAGTGGCATTTCGTCTTTCTTGGTTATATTGCCAACTCTTTGACACTTATCACATGATATGACAAAATCATAACAGTCCTTGGATAAAGTTGGCCAGAAAAATCCACATTGCAAAACTTTTAAGGTAGTCTTTTTAGAGCTCATATGCCCACCCACGGGTCCTGAGTGGCATTGTTCCAAAATAGAATGGGCTTCTTCTTCGGCGACACAACGTCTATACAGACCATCAGCGCAAAGTTTAAAAAGATATGGTTCATCCTAATGGTAATGCTTCACATCGTGCATAAACTTCTTCAGAGTCTTCCCGGTGTACTGGGGATGGATGACTCCCGCAGCAAGGTAGTTTACATAGTCAGAATACCATGGTACTGCTTCCGAGACGCTCATGAGTTGATCATCCGGTAGGGAGTCATTTATCGGGATCTCGTCAGCATCCAGAGTGTGGATGCGACTGAGGTGATCAGCAACAACATTTTCCGTCCCCTTTTTATCTCTTATTTCCAGGTCAAATTCTTGTAGAAGAAGTATCCATCTGATCAGCCTTGGCTTAGCATCCTTCTTTGCCATAAGATAACGGATAGCAGCATGGTCTGTGTAAACGATTACCTTCGAACCAGTAAGGTAGGATCTGAATTTATCGAAGGCATAAATGACTGCTAAAAGCTCCTTTTCAGTAGTAGCATAATTCCTTTGAGCTTCGTCGAGGGTCTATGATGCATAATAGATCACATAATGTTTCTTCTCTATGTATTGTCCTAAGACAGCACCCACCGCGTAATCACTGGCATCACACATAATTTCAAAGGGGTGGTCCCAATCGGGAGCTCTAATGATGGGAGTAGTTGTAAGGGCTTTCTTCAGCGTATCAAAACTTTTGACGCATTCTTCATTGAAATTGAAATCAGCATCTTTTAAAAGTAGATTAGTCATCGGCTTCGTTATCTTGGAAAAGTTACGTATAAACCTTCTATAGAATCCAGCGTGACCAAGGAATGCGCGAACTTCTTTTACATTTGTGGGGACATCCAGTTTAGAGATGACTTCTACCTTGGCTTTATCAACTTCAATTCCTTTGTTGCTAACCTTGTGGCCCAAAACAATGCCTTCCTTTACCATAAAGTGGCATTTCTCCCAATTTAGCACCAGATGTGCTTCTTCACAACGTTTGAGGACCATGGAGAGATGCTCAAGACAGGAATCGAAGGAGTCCCCATATACAGAAAAATCGTCCATGAAAACCTCCATAACTGTTTCAGTAAGCCCTGCAAAAATGGCAGTCATGCAACGTTGAAAAGTTGCAGGGGCATTACACAGACCGAAAGGCATCCTTTTAAAAGCATATGTCCCAAAGGGACATGTGAAAGTAGTTTTTTCTTGATCATCTGGATGTATGGGGATCTGATAGAATCCAGAGTAACCGTCCAGGTAACAGAAATATTCTTGATGGGCCAATCTTTCTAAAACTTGATCGAGGAAGGGCATAGGAAAATGATCCTTCCGAGTGGCCTTGTTTAATTTTCTATAATCAATACACATCTGCCACCCAGTGACTGTTCGGGTGGGGATGAGCTCATTGTTTTCATTTCTTATAACGGTAGTACCTCCTTTCTTGGGTACAACATGAACCGGGCTCACCCATGGTGAGTCCGATATCGGGTATATTATTCCAGCTGTAAGGAGTTTGATGATCTCACGACGGACCACTTCCTTCATATTCAGGTTCAACTTTCATTGATGCTCGATCGTTGGCTTATGGTCTTCCATCATGGGGATTCTGTGCATGCACAACGCTTGGCTGACTCCTGTGAGGTCACTCATTTTGTAGCCTATGGCTTTCTTGCTATCCTTTAATACTTCCAGAAGTTGCTCTTCTTGTTTGGTCGTTAAACCAGAGTTTATAATGACAGGACAAACTTTGAGATCATCTAAAAACATATACTTCAGCCCTTCAGGTAGGGGCTTCATTTCAGGAGGTTCTGGTTTTTCACTGATTTCTTCTGGGGTTTCGGTAACCTTTAATTCTTCATAGGTAGCTTCAGGATTTCCTTTAGTAGAGTCGGGAGGTTCGGTGCAGTCCTTATCTTGTTGGTCAATAGGTTCATCATTAAAAAGGTCGTATAGAGAAGTTTCCAAGGGATCGCATGACTCGTGATATTCTTGAGTAAGCTGTGACATCTGCTCAACACAATCTATCAGATAGACCTCCTCCTGTATACTTGGTCTTCTCATGCTTTCAAAAACCTTAAATTCGAGAGTCTCTTTTCCTAACCTTAGAAGTAAGGTTCCTGCTTCAACATCAATAAGGGCTCTAGCAGTGGCCAGGAAAGGACGGCCGAAGATAAGAGGGTATTTGGTGTCTTCATTTATGTCCATGATGACAAAATCACATGGAACATATGCGTCCTTGCCTACCTTGACTGGGATGTCTTCGAGAATTCCTAACGGTCTTTTTATCGAATTATCCGCAAGTTGAATTGTCATAGCAGTTGGAAGCAATTCTTCGAACCCTAGTCTCTTGCATAGACTGAGTGGAATAATAGAAATACTTGCACCAAGATCTGCCAATCCCTTTTTGCACGATGAGTCACCAATGTGACAAGAGATTCCAAAGGATCCTGGATCTTTTTGTTTCTTTGGCATCTTGCTGAGTATGATATCAGATGTGGTTGCCGCCAGTTTTACAGTTTCATACTCTTCAGTGATGTACTTCTTGGTGAGAAGCGACTTTAGATACTTGGTCCAGGCCGGTATCTCATTAAGAGCATCTAAGAATGGTATATCAACATGAAGTTTCTTCATGGCCTCTTTAAATTTGATGAATCTAGTATCAAGCTTGGTTTGCCTCAGACGGGATGGGAAAGGAACACGAGGCTTATATACAGGAATATCCGGCTCTGGTATCTCTACTTCTTCATTGGTAGATTTCTCAGAACTTCCCTTATCAGTATTCCTTTCCTTCGGTTGCGATTCTGGTGTTGTCGAGTTTTGGTTAGTCAAAGGTTCATTCTCCTCAGGGATATCCATAGTTGTTTTCGCTGTTGGATCCGAATAACTTTTCCATGATCTTGTGGCGATAACCTTCAGCTGCTCCAGATGTTTCGGATTGTTCTCAGGTTGTCCGGCGAAGACTCCAGCTTGTGGCTTAATACTAGCAGCAAGTTGAGCTAGTTGAGTTTCAATAGCCTTCTGTTGGGCTTGTTGATTGGCTATCATCGTTTGTTGTGTCTGCAATAACTTTTCAATGGTAGATAGCTTGTCATCAGAAGGGATGGATCCTGTTTGACCCTGTTGTTGGTTCAAGCTTTGATACTGAGAGTTATTCTGATAGTTTCTATTCTGAAAGTTTCCCTTGAAGTTTCCTTGATTCCCAAAGTTCTGTTGCTGGTTAAACTGATACCCAGGTGGGCCTCTTGGTTGATTATTCGGAACAAATTGATGCGTGTTCATAGCTCCTGAAGGATTTCTGTACTGGAAGCCTGGGTGATTCCTATTTTGATTCGGATTGTAATAGTTCTGCCCAGGGTTGGTATTAATAGCATTTAGATTTTCCATCTGGCAATTATTTCCTTGTCCACAGGCATTGCTTAAAACAACATCATAGAGAACATTGCATGATAGTGTGGAATGGTCAGTGCCTTTGCACGCTTCGCAAAACAAAGAAGTGGACTTGACTTGTTCTGGTTGCCTAGTTGGAGAATGTCCTCTTCCAATCGCAGCAAGGGATGATTCTATGTGATCTTGCTTTGCAACCAAGACTTTCAAAGTTTCAGCTATAGATTTGTATTCTGGGATAGCATCAGCCATAGCTACCTTTAAGACTCCTTTACCAACAGATCTGCCCCAGTTGGCTTGATTTTCTGCTCCCAGGGTGACTACTCTCCATGCGCTGTCGTAACTTTGCCGCATGAAGTTCCCTCCAGACGAGGAGTCAAGGAACATCTTAACATCATCCTCCACACCCCTGTAGAATATTTCTATCAGCTGATTCTTAGGAATTCCATGGTGTGGGCATTTGCGTAGGAGCTCCTTGTATCTATCCCAAGCTTCGGAAAGAGTTTCTCCTGGGACTTGAGTGAAATTTGTGATTCGTCCCCTGATCTCATATGTAAGAGATGGGGGGTAGAACTTTTCCAGAAAGGCATTTTGAAGCTGCTCCCAGGTGGTGATGGGTACATCACTATGTAGTGAGTTGTACCAACTAATGGCTCTATCAGCCAGAGAGTACTTGAAGAGACGGAGTCGAATAGCATCATCAGAGACTCCATTTTGCTTCGTCATAGCACACAGGTCAATGAATCTGAGAAGATGACCTTGGCTGTCTTCAGCTTGTTTACCGTAAAATGGGTTGTTTTGAAGCAAGGTTATCCAATGTGCTCTAATCTCAAAGTTGGCAGCTTCGATGGGAGGAGGCTGCACCGGATGATAGACATTCGTGGCCTTTGGGATAGAGAACTCTCTAAGATCCTTCTGAAGTTCCGCTGCCTGCGCTGCTGCCTGTGCTGCTAAGATCTCCTGTTGAACCGCAGCTCTAGCTTCTTGCATGAACCTTTCTCTCTGCGCATTGATGGCTTGAGCCACCCTACGGGCTACTTCTTCTTCTTGCGCCATTCTGGCTTGATTCTCTCGGATCTGACGATGGAAGGTTCTATCGATTTCGGGATCAAAGCTCGCAGTCAGTCCGAGACTATCCGAACGGTGCATGCACTAATCGTCAAAGAGCACCTGAAATTTGAAAAGGTTTGAAAGTGAGATCCTTGGTGTAGAATAAAGATCAAAAAGATGAGCGATAGTTTCAAAAAGAAAACAAAATCCTAGATTAGTCTTAAAAGAACTATATTTGACTGACTGATTCCATTGTCCCCGGCAACGGCGCCAGAATTTGATGTGGCTTTTTGAATGCACTAACAAATTCACTCGGAGTTTATATCCCCGAGCTTTTACCAAAACCAAGTGCAACAATACCACCCGCAAGCAGACGGATCTTATCGCAGTATAGTTGAGGATCGAACCCAAAGGACAACGTTTTTAAGAATCTTTGTCAGTTAGATCTAGCTTAAGTAAGACTAATATTTAGAACAATAGGTTGATTTGGGTTTGATTAAACTAATTGCAAGAAAGTAAATGCGGAAAGAAAGATGAGTTTAGATCAATGATATGGAATCGCTGGGATGGTACCGGGTTTGACCACCGCTACACTCACAAACATACTCTTTTGCAAACAAACCAGGCACGATATAACACTCCAAATAGAGCTGCTGCAGAACCCCCCATACGGGCGTTAGGTCCGCGTAAGCATCACCATAGGCAGCCGATTTCTCATCGCCATCCGGATCACATGTCTTACGGCTCTGAAGATACAGAAATCCACGGAGGTTGTGAACCCCCCATACGGGCGTTAGGCGCACAGAAGCATCACCGAAGGCTAGATGGCTCATCCCCTCGCGGATCATACACTTACGACCTCGATGAAATCCCATCCTATTTCTAGTTTGGGAGTCAGCCGCGTTAACCGATAAACAAGCAGGAAGGTGACATGCGAGCAAACATCGACGTTTAGTAAGATGATGCAAAATCCAACTAAGGTTGTGAACCCCCTATACAGGCGTTAGGCGCACAGAAGCATCACCGAAGGCTAGATGGCTCGTCCCCTCACGGATCATACACTTACGACCTCAAGGAACCCATCGGAAGTTATCGTCAAGGGTCAAACATGCTAAACGACGTTCCAACCCATGCCTTGAAGTTATCGCAACATAGGAACCCATGCATTGAAGTTATCGCAACATAGGGAGCACAAAGATGAAAACACGCACATAACCAACCTACAAGCTTAACGATAAACGACAAAATGAAGAGTTATATACATTGCCATGGAAAGTTTAACAAAAGAACATGGTTTGCATGGGCAGCGGGGCTAGTCCCCGCACCCCAGCGAAAGAGGACTACTCGCTCATGATACGAGATACAAGAAGGATAGGAGAGAAAGATAGATCCGCCATGAGCTCGGTGCAGAGGGTGGACGCAGCTCGGTGAAGAAGATGTGCTCCTTGCGCCGTCTTCTTCCTCTTCTTGGCCTCCTTGGACGCAACACCAGCGGTAGATGGAGTGGAACTTGATCGGTGTGGTACTCTGGCAGCCTTTCGGCGTCCGGAACCGATACCTCGAAATGGGGACCCTGGGGGTCTGTTTATAGTTTCAGATCTGATCCCAAACGGTTTGGATAAGTTGCTGGAAATATCTTCTCCAAACGGTTCGGAGACCGTTTGGGTGCCAAACGGTCTTGAGACCGTTTGGGCGCCAAACGGTCTTGCTTTGATCGGTCCTGGCTTTGGCGTGGTCGCGCGGATTTAGTTCTTCAATCGATCCTTGCGCTTGCATCGGACGGTCTTGGGACCGCGCGGGACCAAACTGTCTTGGGACCGCGCGGGACCAAACGGTCTTGGGACCGCGCGGGACCAAACGGTCTTGGGACCGCGCGGGACCAAACGGTCTTGGGACCGCGTGGGACCAAACGGTCTTGAGACCGCATGGGACCAAACGGTCTTGAGACCGCGTGGACTTCTTGGGCAACTGGTTTCGTCTTGTTCTTTGTGTATTCCAGCAAACAGTCTTGAGACCGCTTGGATCCAAACGGTCTTGAGACCGTTTGCATGGAGTTGCCTGCTACACCTGCATAAAATGAAAGATATTTAGTTAAAACCTTGATTATTGAATCACTGAGTAGTTTTGTGCATTATGATTCATATTAGGGTGAAAAGATGTGAAATAGATATTAAATTGTTCCAAAAAGGTAATTGAAAATCATGATGAGTATGCACTCATCAATAGCATACATCGATGCATGTGCTTCCTCAAGAATCTGTTCTTTCAAATCACTGTCTTGAGGTACACGCAACATGTCATGCTGATACAACAATCCGTCATCTGAAAACCTGAACTATGGTCTTTTTCCCTTTGTCATATCATGCATGATCTACTGTAACTCACTATCATTCTGCTGAAGTTCCTTGATTTGATCATAAAAAGTAGGCTTGACTTGCATCTGTGCAATCAAACCACTCTGCTCTTATGATCTGTAAACACTTGGCACGTCTCACCATAAAGATAGTGGTGCCATGTCTTAAGAGCATGAACTACAGCAGCTAACTCCAAATCATGTATCGAGTAATACTCCTCATTCTTTGCTACTTACTTCCTATTATTACTTGTAAGAATCTATTTCATAACGCACTTCACTTATATTATATTTCTCCTTTTATTCAAAAAACACTTATTACATTTCATATTTATATCTCACTCTTTTCTCCAAGTCATTTTCATATTATTTATCTACCTTTCCGATTAGCTACCTTTAAACCCTGGATTTCATTAGTGCTAACTTACCAATCATAGTGCAAATCTCATGATTTTGTTTTATAGAGATGCTAGTATTCAAGGTCAAATCACTAGCGACATCCCTTTAACTACTACAACCCTAAACACTCTAGGGTTTGGTCCTTATCAATAACATAGTGTTATTGTGATGTGACGTTGCTTCCTTAGTTTGAAATTCAAACTTTGGATATCATAAGTTTTACTAAAGCTTCCTTATCTTATCACTGAAATTTTGTTTCTCTTACTTGAACATTCAGATAAATTACATTCTCAATTTACTTTGCTAAGGTTTCATCATCATATTGTGTTTCATTATTTCATTCACTTAGACGTCTCTACCATGGTAGCTATGCATCATATATGTTTCATTTTTTTTTCTTTCTGAATTACATGTTTGTTCCTTATTTTAGGAACTATTTTGTTAGTCTATAGAGACTTAGAATCCAAAGGTAGTATGTATAAATGTATTAAACTTTATAATAAAGGTATACATTCCATGCTCTCAATCATGTCATGTAATCCTCATATCTTAATCAAGATGATCATTTCTAACATTTCTCTTGATTCAACTAAATTTCTTATCATGGTCTTATGATTTACATAAGGCTCTTTATTTCTATGTACTTATTGTATACTTAACTCTTTTCTTCTATTTTACCTTTGCTTTGAAGTACATAAAAGTATTTTACTTTATTACATGATCCATTCCATGGTTGATTCTTACTATCTTAGCCCTTACATACTTTTCTCATATCTTTTCCATATTCTCATATTTAGAGATCATATAATACTAATCATTAAAGTTAATTTATACCTTATATCATGTTCCTTTATTTCCAATTAAGGATTGCCAAAATGAGGCTCCAACGTTAGGTTTCCAATATCAGTTCCAACTGATTCTTAGCTGTTCTAATCTTTCCCTTATATCTCAACATCTTAGTGTATATACATTTTTCACCATGATTCGGGTCTAAATTATCCAGAGTCTACTTTTATTATATTTTTAATAAGAGTCGTTAGATCCCATAACGCATCCTGTCAGTCGGACCAGGCCGAACATGTACTCCTGAAGCCAAGAGCTACTCAGGATTAACCCACTCCTATTAATCTCAAACATGTGGAAAGAATAATCACTTCGGGCAAACTCATTTAAACATAACTTCTGGTCTACTTAATACAAAGAATATAAACAATAAATAAATCACTTCACGACACACAACAATATAAAAGAATCATATTTATTCTACAAACTAAAAATCTAAATTCATACATATAAGAGCATTTCTAGTGATTTCCAATCAAATAAACAATATAAAACAAAAGTTGTATCACATTCTATATTTAATCTCTTACTCTTATATTAATTTCTAATTTCTTAACCCTAAGGTTTCTAGGGTTTCTCTCTAGCCTATCCTTCCTCTGCATACCTGGCCAGGGCATCCAGAGAAGAATAGACAGAGTAGCTTGATACTGGTCAATCTAAGTACTCAGACACCTGGCCAGGGTATCTAAACACTCAGAGGTAGGGCCGCAGGTGACTGCTAGCTGGAAGGGAAAGAGGAAGGTGGTAGGTTTTAGGTGGTCGGACTTGGTGGTGGTGACAGGAGATGTTGCTCCTCGCGCCCAATGCTCCAGGCCGGCGAACTACTGCTGGCCAGCCACTGCTGTAGGGCGGCCTACTGCTGCTCATGCTGGGCGGCGCCCTAGCAGGTGATCATGGCCATGAGTTAGGGCAAGGAAAGAGAAGAAGAGAAGAGGACGGAGGCAGGGTACTGGTCGGAGGTGAAGAGTACAAGAAAAATTGCCCTCAATCACGCCCCCTCCTGCTGCTGTCGCTCGTCTGGATGAGCGAGCTGCTTGGGCGTCGCTTTGCTTAAGCGATTCCTGTTAGATCGATCGGGAGATGAATGAATAAAAGGGGAAAAAGATAGCTGACCCACTAAAGTGATAAAAGACCAATAAAAAATGGGAAATTTATAAATATCAGCCCAAAAACTTGGAAACGTCATATCTAATACCTTGGATGCCCGATTTGGATGATTTCTTTTGTGAAATTTCGAGAAAAAGATCCTCTACAACCCCAAGGCATGAAAGCATGCTAATTAGACCGTTTCTCTGGATCAAAGTGCTAATTGCATCTATGATCACTTAACTTAACTTAATCATCTTAATTATGCCCTAATTGTATCTTATGTACTTAATTCAACTTTATCAACTTGATGATGCATTAACCACCACGAGCACTTAAGTCAGCTCAATTAACTTAATTATACACTAATAATGATACTTTTTACAGATTAACTCTGAAACGGGTCATAACACAAAAGGTATCGCCCAACAACCAAACACATCTAGGCACAACGGCCAAGAGTACAACTCAAACGGGCAGCAAAGGAAAGCCTATCGTCCAACCAAACTAGCCTCATCATATCGGCCAACACACAAGGCAAAGACCAAGGTGTAACGCCCAACACAACCTCATCATATCGACCCAGAACTCTAGTCCAAGAGAGGGTATCGGGCATTACCAACCCAAGGTCATATCGTGCAAGATACAACCCAACAAGATCATCATCAACCTCAAGCACAAGGGCACCAAACCCTAGATTGATCAAGAAGATCGGCTCACCTCTCAACAACCAAGAGAGAGGGGTCTTGCAAAACCTCTATCACAACTCGGGAAACCACAAGGATCAACCTTAACATGGGTCTACATCTACCAAAAAGCTCACCTCTCGAATCCATGGTGAGAGAAGGGTGTTGCTCAAGCAACTAGAACACAAGCTCACCTCTCAACTTAAACGAGAGAGGGGTGTTGCTCATATCACTAGAGCTCAAGCTCACTTCTCTAGACCAAGGAGGAAAAGGAGTGTTGCTCAACAAGGAAACCCTAAGACATGGTTCGGCCAACTAGGGTACAACTAAGCAAGAAACTTAACTAGCAACATACATGATCAATTATGATCATAAGAAAGCACACAAGAACATAGAAGAAGGTAATATGATTAGGGTTAGGAGTTATGTAACCCGCCTTAAGCAAGCTCCAAGCTCCTAGCACCAAGCACACCTTTGGCCACCTCAAGAGGAAGAAGAAGAAGACTCCAAGATAAGGATCAACCACCAAGCTTGCAAAAGAAGAGGTGTCATGCACCAAGGGGAGAGGGGAACTAAGAAACTAAAGGGATCCTTAGCAAGAGAAAGGGAACAGATATATAGGAGAGGATGGAGGAGAAACCAAGGTAAGACAAGGCAAGGTGTCGCCCACCTAGGGACACTTGTCCATGGGAAAAGCCACCTCTCTAACTTGCCTTAAACACGTCCAAGGCCATTGCCACATGCAAGCATCAAGCACCAAGTTTCCACGAGTGGTGACACAAACGAGGTCAAAAGGTCAAAGGGGTCCATGGGTGACACACCTCAGCCCCATGCCCGACACACTCCCTGGCCGACACACCTAAGGCCGATACAAGGAATGGATGGCACACCTTGGCCGACACAAGGTCCAACAAGGTCGAGCAAGGCACAACAAGGCCCAACAAGGCTCATCCAAGCCCAAGGCAACTCAAGCAACGAGCCCAACCCTTCCTCTCAACACTAGAGGAAGCAAGGAGAGAGAGGAACACTTCTCAAGGTGACAAACTTGTTCAACAACCCTAAACTTGGGTTAATTGCAAGTAGCACCTCCAGCTCTCAACAAAGCACAAACAAACCCTAATCACCACTAAAGGTGATTAGCAAGCAACTAAGCACCAGGGTTAAGCAAGACAAACAGGATAAGCCCTAAATGGAGGTCAGGGTCCTTACAGTATGTGTGCTTCACACCATATCGGGTAAAAAGGTGTGTGTGTGCTTCACACCATATCAGGCAAAGAGGTGTGTGTGTGCTCCACACCATATCGGGCAAAGAGGTGTGTGAACACCATATCGGGCAAAGAGGTGTGTGTATGCTTCACACCATATCGGGCAAAGAGGTATATTTGACCTCATATCATGCAAGAGGTGTATACTACATCACCATATCGCGCAAGGAAGTATAAACTCATATCCATATCATTTTAGCGGTATAGGTGCATCACCATATCGGGTGCTTGCTTATGTGCTTGAACCTGATATCACTTTATAAGGTGATACCATCATCTTCAAGCTCTAAACCTTCGTTCTACTTGTTCTAATTCATGGACAATAGTCCTAAGTTACTACTAGAGCTCATAGATTCATCAATTATGCAAGAAAATTTTATTTGAAAGTAAATCATTTAACTAAGGCAAGATTGATGATAAATAATAACATAATTGAGTTCAAGTTATATAACCCGTCTCAAGAGCAACTTCAAAGCTCCAAGCTCCAAAGCTTCACGTTCCCAAGGTTGAAGGTGAGCTTTTCAAAGTTCCAAGACTTGAGCTCCTCAGCCCTATGCACGATACTCACCAATTGTGGCCGATATCCCTCACTTATGGCTGATATCCCTCACTTGGTTGATATCACTTTGCTATGGGTGATACCAAACCTCTATGCATGATACTCCTTCACCCCTGTACAATATCTAGACTCTATGCACGATATCTAAGAGCAAGGGGTGATATTTTTTGAAAACATCCACTTATGGGTGAAAGGAAGGGTATATATACTTGAGGTTCATGCAAAAGTGTGTATATGAGGTGTCATCTTTTTAAGCTACTAGGTGCCACGTGTCCATGCATGGTTGACACCTGTCTTTGCATGCACTCATATTTATCTTGACATGCAAAACACTTGAGGATAATCTAGAGATGATATTTCGGCCATTAGTTATCTTGTTAGATAATATATCTCATTTTTATCTCATAAAATATGCAAACTGATACAACTTTTGCAAGGAACATCTAACTCATCATGGATCACCTCCTTGAGGTGCTTAGCTCGTCATGGACAAAGCCAAAAGCCTACAAACCGATATGGGATCCCCTCTATCGCTCATTGGCCGATAGGCACTCCCATATGGACTCTACAACCCCATACAGGCTCAATTTAGGATTTCACATTCAACACTTTCTTGGTATTTTCATCACCAAGAGTATCATATTTAAATATGATTCAATCATGGTGTCTCCTTCTTTCAACGCGTATCACACTTCACCCTACCAACACTTAAAGCTAGCCGCGTATATAAATATCTAGAGTTAGGAGGTCGCGTTAGGACTGAGACGAAAGCTGTAAAGTAATACCCAGGTTCATAAACCCGGGCCAGTCCGACGCTGGCGCTCACGGATTCACAGTAGATGAAAGCATATGCCGTGTAGTTTGGGATACAATCCTACTTGGAATTAACCACCTGATTTTAGCGTGACAGAATTATGTCTATTGTGCAAGCAGGTAGAGCTCGACAAAAACAAGACATCAGGTAATTTTAGGCAGAAGCATGTGAGTCATGTGTCTCTGATATCAAAGGTGCTTATACTAACGGATCGATTTATATAATGTGTGTGTAGTTCCTGCTAATGATCCAAAACTAATGCTTCACGAAACGGGATATATAGATCATATACAGGACCGACAGTGAACCCCTGTATGTGTATGTGATCCCCGAATCGAATTGCATGCGTGTTACTTCAAATATTCCAAGCTGGAAATGTGGTCTATAACAAAAATTCGAAGTATATGACCGAAAGACACGCCCAATAAGGATGACTCCGTTCAGCGCACATTCGTGAAAATGTATATATTTGCAACATTCGTGAAAATGTATGCGTGCAATATGAAACGGCCGAGATTTCTACACTTATTATTGCCCCCTTTCCTAATTACTTCAGTGTGGTTTTTGTTTTTGCGCACCCAGTGGCTGGAGAAAGTCCGGCCTTTGTTCTGCCACACATGTAGACTGTAGAGGCGCAAAGGCCCACAACTCCACGGTCCGCAGACAACTTGCGATGGTTGCCGCACAGCGTGACAAGCACGGAGTCTTTCGCGGCACAATGTGCAGGGAGGTTAGGCAGCAGGCAAAAAAAACAAAAAAACAATGTGCAGCGCGCGTACCGAAGACGCAGCGGAATCAGTCAAATAAATGTCACGTGTTTTCCTTTTATTATTGCGCCATACAGGTGATTTATTATTGAACACAACGATCATCACATCTAGCAACCAACCTGAAATATACCGCCTAGGTTCCCTCCCATCAGTGCAATGGGCATCTAATTCAAATTCCACAGTCCACGCGGTCTTTGCCCTCAGTTTTTTTACCAGTCATGCATGCCGCACGTGATTTCTGTGGCGCTACAACCGTCAGTTCGGAAGATGCCAACGGGCATTGAACAAGACATTTAGAGATTTCCTCACTTTTTAATGGAAAATGTTAGGCGGACGATATTTCGGAACCGAAAACAAAGCACAAGTTATTCTCCACCATAAAATAAAAGATATAGTAAAATGAAATTATTAAATTTAATTTAATATATTTGAAAGTGATTTGAATTTTGTAAAATGATATGTAAAGGCTTGCAATATATCTTGACGATAAGGATAGTCTTAAATTTTGAAGTTCGAACACAAGAATTACTTTAGAAAAGGAGATAGATGTTTGAAAAACTTGAATTTCGAATATTGCATAACTTAGAGAGATCATCCCACCTTTTGGACGATGATAACAACAAATATTGTAGAGAGTCAAGATTTTAAATCTTCATACCTAATTTTACGTAACCAATAAAACATGATTTGTTGTATGCTTTTATCTTGCATCAGGCTATTCTAAACACTACTTTTCCTTAGAGAGGCAATTCAAACAATTCCATGCGATCTTGGCAAAAAGCAAGAAAGATGGATACATAAAGTTTGGTGAGCTTCATCTACCTAGAATTAGTTATTAGTTTAGTTTTCTTCTCTTGTCATCAACACTTTAGTGGATGAATATTTTCCATACTTTACAATTAACTTTTATGATCCTTCCTTCTTCTTATCTCTATAGTAGTTATCCAAACCAACATAATGTTTATGAGGAATGTAGGTTTTCTGGTCAACTTGATTTTCTTGACAAATTCAAGTCATGTTAGGTTAGATTTAGATCTTAGCTTGGTATATGGCTATAAAGGTGAGTGAATTACTCAACTCCTCCATAATTAAATAGATATTGAGAAAAATGTGAAATCAAAGTAAATTGTGTATTGTTCTTATTGTTCCTGGTTGAAATTCTATGTCCACAAACTAAGGCTTGTGTAAATGACATTTAATATGAACACAAATGTTATCTGTGAATCATATCATTATTATGCATCAATGTGCTCTTAGAATAATCAGATATGATTTTAATGTTTGAAGCAAATTTAGTTGGTTTTGACCTAAATTCATAGGGTATTATTTACTCTATTTTTAATTGATGAATTTACATACTACGACATTGTTTTGCATTCCTCATGTTATTTGTGCATTATCAGTGAATTCAAGGATAGCATTTATGGAAGTTGATCCCAACAATCAACCTAAATTTGTCTACTAACAATTTTCTTGATGTCATAAAGATGAAAATAAACCACACTATGAACCAAATACAAAGGATTTCTAAAGACATTTTACGTCTCGAAAATAAAAACTAGCAATCATAAATTTACAAGCATGAGAATTCAGAGAAATTGTTATTCGGCAACGGTTTCATTAAAACCTAATGCCCTAGTTTGAAATGTATATACAAGATCAGATTAAGTTACTTATATAAACATTATCTGAACAACCCAAAGATCCCCTAAACCCAATAGAACAACATACTCACCTCAGGAGAAGTCACTCAAGCCACATGCTAGTTAGTAAAGAATTAGACTTTTATCTCAAAACATACGATGTTTTTCAATGTATCATCAATGTGGTTTTGTGGTGTTCTGAAACCATGAATGGACATCGATGGATAGGTTGGAAAAAAGGTGTGACCACCATATTTATAAGAGAAAACTAAGATAAATTGTGAAGAAAAATTGAAAATTAGGTGGATAAGATAAGAGTTCAACCACATTGGGTAAGACATCAAGTTACATGTGGAAAAGGCATAAGGCACCCCACGACGCCCTTTCAACATCACAAATTCTGATGAACATAGTTTATCTAATATTTATTACTCCAAATCTTAGTGTTGGTTACAAGATAGGTTTTTAATTGAATTATTGGTATTTATTTTAGGTGCATATCTCACAATGAAATTGTTCATTTTGAACTCATGTCACCTTCACATCAACCTTATGGCACAAGGACACTTGATTTAGCCTTCACTCAGTTAGACATGATGTGCTCACTCCTGAGCATGTCATGTCCTAGTCTAGAATCCAACTAATCCTTCACAAAATCAAACACATTATGCTTCATCTAGAGCATGTTGTTTCCTTGTCCAGGGGTTTGAGCCAGATTTAGTATTGCAAGGCATGTCGTGTCCATCATAGTAGGAATTTGTGATACCTCACTATGTCACGATGAGATCACTCAAAATAACACTAGTGAACATCCTTAACCAAGATATGGAAAATGCACAAGGTAAAATTCTATTTCATATCCATAAAGATGCAAATAAAGGAGTCATCATTTCATTCATTAACAAGTAACTATAGATCGTATCATCTAGCGACCTCTGCCACAACATGTATGTAAAAAATATATATGAAAAAGTGTATAACGTGAGCATATATGTACATGACATGCAAGGAAAAAACCACCATGCCTAGACCCAAGTGTATAGGGATGACTCTAAGACACCATCAAAAGATAAAAATTTAACATTCTTCTACTTTTACCCATTAAAAGGAGGCTCATCATCATTGAAATCATGGGTATGATGCTCACCACCTAAAATTTATGGATAACCATGAGTTTAAGACCCCTGACTTAATTTAATCCTTAATCTTAATTTAGCATCCTTATCACCTGTATAGATTTTTGTTTAAGCATTTGCTTATTAGTAGGTGTTTTGTGGTTGGCTGATGTGCAAATAACCCTTTGGTCAAGGGCTCCCTTGCAATTTGTACACATCATCTTGGTTGTCTTCTCCTTTTCTTGCATGTTGGTTGTCTTTTCTTTTCCTTGCATGGCTAACATTCCAAGTAGGTAAAGTCATGAACGTTACAAAAATTAGACTCATCAGATATTTTGTTTACGATGTTGGGAAGTTCCTTCTATTCTTCTAAATCTGAAGAGAAAAAATACATCAACAGCCTACATGTTTGGCAGTTCCTATTATTTTTGTTGGTATGTATGCCCATAGAGCAAGTCATGTGATGATTGTAATGGGATACTGTAACATTCTAAATTTTGGTGCCAATTTTAAATATTGATCTATGATTCTAATTCTCCAAATTGAAAGTTTCTTTTTCTAAATTTCATATATTTTGCACTTCATTTAGAATACCTTGAAATCCTATCATAGAAATACATACTGCCCTCGTTGGGTCTAGTCATCTCATTTGAAATTTAATTAGTTAATTGAAACCTTATTATATATCTTGGCTTTGAAATTATTATTATTAAGTTTAATGCTTAAATTAATCAAGACATTAATCATGTTGGACCACCTGGGAATCGTGAATAATAGACTTGACCTTGAGGAGGAATAACCATTAGAATATTAAAAATTGGAAAAAGAAACGGACTAGTGGATGGGAGGATATAGAATTATGAGCTACTAAAGCAATAAACATATTAAGGGATTTATTTTCCATGTTAATTAAGGAATGGGCCTTAACTGACCCGATTCCTAACCGCAGGTCTCGCACCTTCTTTTTCTTCACAGACTACAGTCTCCTCTTCCCCGTGTCTAACGCCCAGCTGCTGATTACGATCGCAACATTGAATACGTCGATACCCCCGCCCCACGACGACTAGACGGTCGTTTCTGACTGTCCGAGACACAACCGCGTGGCCCTCCATCACTGACTTCCCCGTGAACATGAGAAACGTCGCGGGCCATTTCCTTCCACGGTTTCCCCTAGTCTTTAATGGTCGATCAACCCAGCCAGTGCAGGGCGCCGCTTCGGGCTAGCGTCGGTGCGGCCTGCTTACTCAGGGACGCAAACCCTAGCTAGAATCATTATAAAATGCATCCCCATCTTCGACACCGCCACAGCAGCTTCAGACCCCACCCTCGAGCTCTCCTCCTGTACTTATCGATCACAGTGTCGCCGCCTCTTTCCTTAACTCGTCAGCAACCTTTGGGCACCAGCAATGCCAACACCTGGGCGCCCTAGCATGGGCGAGCGTCGCTCTAATCTTAGCCGCCCTCAAGTGCAGCGCCACTGGGTTGGGCAGGTTGTAGATTGACGACCTTCACCATGACAACCACCGCTCCTTCTAATCCTCGTGCCCCCCTAATAACCAAACGCCACCACCAGCACCCGTAGCCTCCACCTCCATCTACAATCCCGCCACCCTGCATCTGCGTGGCACAACATCCCGACGCATCGTTGACTGCAACCTACTGCTCGGCAACATCACGACGCCGCTAGAGCACACCGTAGAGATGACGAACTTCGGGAAGTCAGGACGACCACCACCACCACTCAGGGGCTAGGGAAGAGTAGTGATTAGCAGACTGGAGCAGCGATCTTCAGAACAGAATCCGCCATTAGATTCCTCCTAGTTCCCTGAGCAAATTGCCGTTATAGACTACCAATGACGAGAGGTATCTGACTACCCCCTCTTTTCTGTTTAATTCAATGATATGGGTAACGAGGTCAGTACAAAACATGTACACTAATTAGGAAATCTTAAGTCATACCCCTTAATCGTTGGATCTGTTAATGGATTGAATACATATAGGCCTGATGTGATAATCAATGTAATATACACCCTAGTCATGCATGCACATTCTGATCTCCACGTAAATCATCCTTATTAAGTACATATGCCCTAGGTAATATACATGACTATATGTAAATGAAATGAAGTAAAAGATAATGCATGACCCTACTATGGGTACAATACAAATCACAAGTTATATAAACAACTAATGACCTCCACGTACATATTTTTTTACTTAATCTGTATATGTATGTTCCTACAATTGATATAATACAAATTATAGTAAGGTATACATGTGATGACCAAGTATGAGGAAGTATAAAGGATTAATGAAACTTCCACAGATTGCATTATAGAAATTACCCTTATTTCACCATATCATTTTCAATCTAGCATAGAAGAAAAAGTATAATGTTTGGATGGTAAAAAGCATAGGTATGGAGAAACCAAACAAGGAAAACCATAACTCGGATTACCCTAAGTTCATACCAATCATGTAAACTATTTTGTTCTAAAACTATATGTAGGAATGTAGACATAAGTAGTATTCGGTAATGTATATAAATTTGATCTACTATTAATGATGAGTAATGAACCCCATACTACTTGTACCCAAAGAGATAACTATAATAATAAGAAGCAATTCAATGACCTCATGATAATACAATATAATCACGAAAGAGGATGAGGGGTAAAATAGTAATATCACCTAATAAGAATCTAAGAGATAATTTCAAAGCTAAGGATTGCCCAATGACCTGGGTTATTTCCCCTTTTTTCTAGGATTTGAAACCTCAGCGCCTGTTGAACCTTAGTCGTGGAAATTGTTGGATTTTTGGCTTAGATTTGAAGGTACTAGATTCTCTATTTTCTTATCAAGTTATTTGCTCCCTCTTAGATTCTATGCTTTGTTTGGATGGTGAACCATAAACTTGTTATAAGCCTTTCCTGCAATTGAAGTCACCATCCCCTTTAAAATTGTTGGATTTTGGTAAATATTATGATATGCACTTGACTTGATCTAGTTGGAGTTTTGACTCCCCGGACATTGGTCACTTTGGGCTTTGGCCCCTTAGAGCTTTGGCTCACTTGAGGTAGGGTATGTCCCGCCGCCCTGTGTACAGGTGTAATGGATTAGTTGTCCCCTAGTTGACCGGTTAACATAGTAATTAGGCTCAATGTTGTTCCTTCATAGATGATTGAACATGAGGCATTGTTGCCCTTGAAAGAAATGATAGTAAAGTGCTAACATCTTAATATTGAATAGTGACTTTTGCAACACTTTGATGAATTGATATCTTGAAACATTTTGCTTGAACTATTGAGAATTACATCTTGAAAAGAAAGTCTTAGAGTATTGTTTTCCTTACTTGATAAACATAGTCCACCAAATATGACTTGCCTAGTTTGATATTTCTTTGAGTTATATCTTGTACCCATATTTTCAAATACCTTGATAAAAGAATGTTGTACCAGCAATTACTGACCCATTTTTTCTCTTGGTCCATGTCGTGGATTTATTATCCCATTGGGATATTACATGGACAGAAGGACCTACTCATCTAGAGACATCTACTATGGAGTACTGAGGAGAAGCAAGGAGCATGGCAATGTGTCCTTTGTGTGACATAGCACTTATACCTTTATTTAGCATTTTGTTGTAGTCCCTTATGTGGACAATAATGTTATGTTCTTAATTCTTATGTTTTCCGAGGAAACAAACACTATGTTCCTTATTGTTGATGTTATTAAAGACTTTGATTATCATATTATGTTACACATGGTTTGGAACTATGTTGTCACATGAAATGGTATCAGAGCCACTCAACAATCGGCATCTTCCTTGCTCCACCCTAGAATTACACTTAGGACTCTATATTGGCATCTCTCCCTCTTTTTACTACCCTATAGGAAACATCGATTGTTCGCTTCCGAGGATGAATATGAGACCCATAAGAAGAAGGGATCGTCATCCCACATTAAGAAGTACATGACCCCTTCCCCTGAATGCTATGAAGGCCCCCCTACTCCCAAAGATGATCCTGCCAGTCAACTAGCCCAAATGCAATCTATCATGGGGACAGTCATGAAGGGCCTTATTGACAAGAACACTGGCCCCAAGGAACCCTCCATTGTCGACTTCATCAAGTTGAAGCCATTTGAGTTTATGGGTGAGAGTGAAAAGGAAATGGTCGAGAAGGCTGAGAATTGGATCCTAGCCACCCAAGACATTTTGGAGGGCATGAGTTGTCCCAAGCATCTATGGGTGAAGTATGCGACCTTTGTCCTGAAGGGCTCTACAAAGGTATGGTGGCAAAACATGATGCATACCCAACCTGAGAAGGCATCCTCAATATCATGGGAGGAATTTCTAAAGTTGGTCCGTCAATAATACATCCCACAGTCAGTATTGATTAAGAAGGAGTTGGAGTTTAACTCGGTGCGTCAAGGAGGAGACTCGGTAGCTGAATTCCTGCGTCGCTTCACCCTCCTAGATAGATATGCTATGGGTGTTACCGAGCAGAGGAACATACAAGTATTCATGCAAGGTCTTAATAAATATATCAGTGATAGCTTGGCCCCACAATTCCCACTCACATTCGAACAACTGGTGGCCAAGGCTCAATTTACTGAGATGCATCGTCAGGAGGCGGGTTATGTGGTACCCTTGAGAAACAACAATTTGAACCAGGGAGGGCATCAGCTTCATTCCAACAATCAGGGTCAGCACCGCAACAACCACCACCGTGGAAACCACAAAAACAACAATGGCAATTGGAACAAGCCTCCTCATACTACTATTTGTTCCACTCAAGGGGCCCATCTCTTCTGTCGCAACTGTGGCAAGAAACATTCTGGAGAATGTTATCATCCCACCCCTCTCTGCTACAATTGCTTCAAGCCTGGACATCGTCATATGGAGTGAACTGAACCTCGAAGGTCAAACGATGTTCAACCTCGTCAGGGTAACTCTCCTAACAACTCTGTCTCCAGGAACAACTATCAGAACAAGCCAAAGCCAACTAAACAACGTAGTGGGAGATTATTTGCCATGACTACTGAAGAAGCCGTAAAAAACAATGATGTCATTGAAGGTATGGTTTCTATTATGGGCCAACCTGTGAAGGCTCTTTTTTACTTTGGATCCACTGATTCCTTCATCTCTATATCACTAGTGAAAGTTTTAAAATTAGAGACAATTTACATGGACTATATTCTAAATATCAATACCCCTAGTGGATGTGTAAAAACCATGTGTCGTAAAATCCTCCCGATAAACATCTCTATTGTTGGGAAAGATTTTCATGTTAACCTTCTCTTACTCGACATGGTCGATTTTGACATCATTCTGGGAATGGACTAGTTGTCCATTCATCAAGCTCAACTTTTATGTGGGAAGAAGCAAGTTGTTCTTATCCACCCTGACGGCGAATAATTAGTAGTCATAGGACGTCGAAAATACAATAATATCCTTATCTCGACAATGAAGGCCCAGAAACTAATGGACTCTGGATGTAGAGAATTCCTCGCAGTAGTAGTATCTGAGAAGGAACCCTTACGCATTGAAGACATAGATATCATAAGAGAATACCCAGACGTTTTCCCCGATGAACTTCCTGGGATCCCTCCAGAAAGAGAAGTGGAGTTTAGCATTGAACTTCTGCCTGGAACGACCCCCATTTCAAAATCCCCATATCGCATGGCGCCGGTGGAACTGGTAGAACTAAAGAAGCAATTACAAGAACTCTTAGATTTGGGTTTTATTAGACCCAGTGTGTCACCTTGGGGTGCACCTGTTCTATTCGTTAAGAAGAAAGATGGATCCATGCGAATGTGCATCGACTATCGCATGTTGAACCAGGTCACAATCAAAAATCGGTACCCCCTATCAAGGATCGATGACCTTTTCGATCAATTAAAGTTAGCCACCATCTTTTCAAAAATTGATCTCCGTAGCGGCTACCACCAAATGAAGATCAAGGAGACAGACATAACAAAAACTGCATTTTGCACTCGGTATGGGCACTATGAGTATCTTGTTATGCTTTTTGGGCTAACTAATGCCCCTGATGCTTTCATGGACCTTATGAATAGGGTATTCAAACCTCACTTAGATTCTTTTGTTGTGGTTTTCATCGATGATGTCCTCATATACTCCAAGACACCTAAGCAACACCAGGAACATCTGAGGATCGTGGTGAACACACTTAGGGAACATCAACTATATGCAAAATTCTCTAAGTGTGAATTCTACCTCTCTGAAGTAATGTTTTTGGGGCATGTTATTTCTGTGGGTCATATATCTGTGGACCCTACAAAAGTTGAAGCTATTCAAAAATGGCAAGTGCCTTGCAATCCTTCTGAGATTCGGAGCTTCCTAGGTCTGGCGGGCTACTATCGACGATTTATTATGAACTTCTCTACAATTTCCCTCCCTATGACCAAGCTGACTAGAAAGGATGCAAAATTTGTATGGACACAAGAGTGTGAAGCAAGTTTCCAAAAGCTAAAGTAGTGCCTCACCTCCGCTCCAGTCTTGACCTTACCCATTGAAGGTAAGAATTATGAAGTCTTCACCGATGCCTCCCGACATGGTCTCAGTTGTGTACTTATGCAAGATAAACATGTGATAGCATATGGTTCACGTCAACTAAAGCCAAATGAGGCAAACTACCCCACCCACGACCTTATACTCATAGCTATTGTCTATGCTTTAAAATTTTGGAGGCACTATCTCTATGGAGAACAATTTATAATTTTCTCTGATCACAAGAGCCTCAAGTACCTACTCACACAAAAAGATTTAAATCTTCGACAACGTCGATGGGTAGAGTACCTGAACGACTATGATTTCACAATCTCTTATCACCCTGGGAAGGCCAACATAGTCGCAGATGCCTTAAGTAGGAAGAAGGCTGCAACTTGCACGACCATGAGGCTGACTGAGTGGAAAAATATGAACACACTTGTAGAATGGAAACTTGAGAGAATCTCAGAAATACAAGTCAAAATGGATAGTCTCTCAATCACTCCTAGTTGGATGACGAAAATCATAGAAGCCCAAAAGAACAATCCTGAGTTAGAAGAGGTCATGAAACTAGTAGAGAAGCCTCAGACAGAGATGTGGATTGGCTTAGATGGAGCTATTTGTTTCCGTCAATGACTCTGGGTTCCAAATGTTGCTGACTTAAGGGAGAAGGTTCTGAAAGAAGCCCACTGTTCCAAATATACCATTCACCCTGGAATGATAAAGATGTATAAGAACCTCCAACGTTCATTCTGGTGGAATAACATGAAAAATGACATAGATAAATTTGTTTCTAGATGTCTAACGTGCCAACAGGTAAAGATAGAGCATCAAAGACATGGATGTCTTCTACAACCCCTTGAAATTCCTGAATGGAAGTGGGATAAGGTCATGATGGACTTCGTCACTGGATTTCCTAAGACTAGACAAGGCTATGATGCAGTGTGGGTCATCATTGACCGACTCACAAAGTCAGATCATTTATTACCCTTCAAGACTACAATGAATGTATCTTCCATGGATGAGTTATATATTTGAGAAATAGTTCGCTTGCATGGGATTCCAAAGATGATTATTTCTGATCGGGATCCAAAATTCACTTCTAGACTCTGGAAACAAATTCATGATGAATTGGGTACTCGATTGGCCTTTATTACTGCCTATCATCCTTAGACGGATGGACAATCTGAGTGTACAGTCGAAATCCTAGAGGACTTACTCCGTTCTTGTGCCATGGACTAGAGTGTCTCTTGGGATAAGTACCTTCCCTTGGCTGAATTTTCATACAATAATAGCTATCAGGCCAACATTGGGATGCCTCCATATGAAGCTTTATATGGTAGGCCATGTAGATCACCCTTACATTGGGATGAGGTGGGTGAAAGGTCTTTGCTAAAATCCGAGGAACTATAGTTCTATGTGGAGAAAGTTGACTTGATTAAGAAAAGAATGAAGGCATCTCAAGATAGACAGAAAATGTATGCCGA
The DNA here is from genome assembly GCA_963693085.1 of Alisma plantago-aquatica. NCBI lineage: Eukaryota > Viridiplantae > Streptophyta > Magnoliopsida > Alismatales > Alismataceae > Alisma > Alisma plantago-aquatica. The sequence continues at coordinate 1,260,915,997 of OY856412.1, forward strand.
CCAACATAGAATGGATAAAAGTTTTCTTGTGGGAGAATCAGTCTTTCTGAAGGTAAAACCCTTGAAGTCTATTGCTAGATCAAAAATCAAGGGCAAGTTGAGTCCTAGATATGTAGGACCTTTTGAAATCCTTCAACGAGTTGGGGAATGCGCATATCGACTAGCCTTGCCTCCATCTTATGAGAAAATGCACGACGTATTTCATGTCTCTGTTCTAAAGAAATACGTCAAGGACCCATCTCATGTTTTTACCATTGAACCTCTAGAAATTCAGGAAGATTTGACCTATGAAGAATACCCGGTGAAGATCATTGACACAAGGGTCAAGGAACTGAAGAATAAGGATATCCAATTAGTGAAGGTGCTTTGGAAGCACCATGGCCTCGAGGAAGCAACCTGGGAACTGTAATCTGAAATGGTGAAGGCTTACCCTCAACTTTTTGCTTAATCATGGATTTCGAGACGAAATCCCCCTCAACGGGAGGTGAGTTATAACATTCTAAATTTTGGTGCCAATTTTAAATATTGACTATGATTTCTAATTCTCCAAATTTAAAGTTTCTTTTTCTAAATTTCATTTATTTTGCACTCCATTTAGAATACCTTGAAATCCTATCATATAAATGCATACTGCCCTCGTTGGGTCTAGTCATCTCATTTGAAATTTAATTAGTTAATTGAAACCTTATTGTAATTCTTGTCTTTGAAATTATCATTAACAAGTTTAATGCTTAAATTAATCAAGACATTAATCACGTTGGACCACCTGGGAATCACGAATAATAGACTTGACCTTGAGGAGGGATAACCATTAGAATTATATTAAAAATTGGAAAAAGAAATGGACTAGTGGATGGGAGGATATAGAACTATGAGCTACTAAAGCAATAAACATATTAAGGGATTTATTTTCCATGTTAATTAAGGAATGGGCCTTAACTGACCCGACCCTAACCGTAGGTCACACACCTTCTTTTTCTTCGTGGACTACAGTCTCCTCTTCCCCGCGTCTAACGCCCCACTGCCGGTTCCGATCGCAACATTGAATACGGCGATACCCCCGCCCCACGACTACTAGACGGCCATTTCTGACTGTCTGAGACACAACCGCGTGGCCCTCCATCATCGACTTCCCCGCGAACACGAGAAACATCGCTGGCCGTTTCCTTCTGCGGTTTCCCTTAGTCTTTAATGGTCGATCAACCCAGCCAGTGCAGGGCGCCGCTTTGGGCTAGCATCGGTGCGGCCTGCTTACTCAGGGATGCAAACCCTAGCTAGAATCATTATAAAATGCCTCCCCATCTTCGACAACTCCACAACAGCTTCAGACCCCACCCTCGAGCTCTCCTCCTGCACCTATCGATCACAGCACCGCCGCCGCTTTCCTTAACTCGTCAGCAGCCTTTGGGAGCAAGCAATGCCAACACCTGGGCGCCCTAGCCTGGGCTAGCGCCGCTCCAATCTCATCCGCCCGCAAGTGCAGCGCCACTGGGTTAGGCAGGCTGTAGATTGACGACCTTCACCATGACAACCACCGCTCCTTCTAATCCTCGTGCCCCCCCCCCTAATAACCAAATGCCACCACCATCACCCGTAGGCTCCACCTCCATCTGCAATCCCACTGGCCTGCATCTGTGCGGCACAACATCTCGACACATCGTTGACTGCAACCTGCTGCTCGACAGCATCACGCCGCCGCTAGAGCACACCGTAGAGCTGACGAACTTCGGGAAGTCAAGTCGACCACCACCACCACTCAGGGGCTAGGGAAGAGCAATGATTAGCATACTGGAGCAGCGATCTTCAGAACAGAAGCCACCATCAGATTCCTCCTAGTTCCCTGAGCAAACTGCCATTATACACCACCAACGACGAGAGGTACCTAACTCCCCCCTCTTTTCTATTTAATTCAATGATATGGGCAATGAGGTCAGTACAAAACATGTACACTAATTAGGAAATCTTAAGCCATACCCCTTAATTGTTGCATCTGTTAATGGATTGAATACATATAGGCCTGATGTGATAATCAATGTAATATACACCCTAGTCACGCATGCACATGCTGATCTCCATGTAAATCATCCTTATTAAGTACATATGCCCTAGGTAATATACATGACTAGATGTAAATGAAATGAAGTAAAAGATAATGCATGACCCTACTATGGGTACAATACAAATCACAAGTTATATAAACAACTAATGACCTCCATGTACATTTTTTTTACTTAATCTGTATATGTATGTTCCTACAATTGATATAATACAAATTATAGTAAGGTATACATGTGATGACCATGTATGAGGAAGTATAAAGGATTAATGAAACTTCCACGGATTGCATTATAGAAATTACCCTTATTTCACCCTATCATTTTCAATCTAACATAGAAGAAAAAATATAATGTTTGGATGGTAAAAAGCATAGGTATGGAGAAACCAAATGAGGAAAACCATAACTCGGATTACCCTAAGTTCCTACCAATCATGTAAACTATTCTGTTCTAAAACTATATGTAGGAATGTAGACATAAGTAGTATTTGGTAATGTATATAAATCTGATCTACTATTAATGATGAGTAACGAACCCCATAATACTTGTACCCAAAGAGATAACTATAATAATAATAAGCAATTCAATGACCTCATGATAATACAATATAATCACGAAAGAGGATGAGGGGTAAAATAGTAATATCACCTAATAAGAATCTAAGAGATAATTTCAAAGCTAAGGATTGCCCAATGACCTGGGCTATTTCCCCTTTTTCTAGGATTTGAAACCTCAGCGCCTGTTGAACCTTAGTCGTGGAAATTGTTGGATTTTTGGCTTGGATTTGAAGGTACTAGATTCTCTATTTTCTTATCAAGTTATTTGCTCCCTCTTGGATTCTATGCTTTGTTTGGATGGTGAACCATAAACTTGTTATAAGCCTTTCCTGCAATTGAAGTCACCACCCCCTTTAAAATTGTTGGATTTGGGTAAATATTATGATAAGCACTTGACTTGATCTAGTTGGAGTTTTCACTCCCCAGACATTGGTCCCTTTGGGCTTTGGCCCCTTAGAGCTTTGGCTCACTTGAGGTAGGGTACGTCCCGCCGCCCTGTGCACAGGTGTAATGGATTAGTTGTCCCCCAGTTAACTGGTTAACATAGTAATTAGGCTCAATGTTGTTCCTTCATAGATGATTGAACATGAGGCATTGTTGCCCTTGAAAGAAATGATAGTAAAGTGCTAACATCTTAATATTGAATAGTGACTTTTGCAACACTTTGATGAATTGATATCTTGAAACATTTTGATTGAACTATTGAGAATTACATCTTGAAAAGAAAGTCTTAGATTATTGTTTTCCTTACTTGATAAACATAGTCCACCAAATATGACTTGCCTAGTTTGATATTTCTTTGAGTTATATCTTGTACCCATATTTTCAAATACCTTGATAAAAGAATGTAGTACCAGCAATTGCCGACCCATTTTTTCTCTTGGTCCATGTCGTGGATTTATTATCCCATTGGGATATTACATGGATAGAAGGACTTGCTCATCTAGAGACATCTAATGTGGAGTACTGAGGAGAAGCAAGGAGCATGGCAAGGTGTCCTTTGTGTGGAATAGCACTTTTACCTTTATTTAGCATTTTGATGTAGTCCCTTATGTGGACAATAATGTTCTGTTCTTAATTCTTATGTTTGCCGAGGAAACAAACGCTATGTTCCTTATTGTTGATGTTATTAAAGACTTTGATTATCATATTATGTTACACATGGTTTGGAACTATGTCGTCACAGATACTTTGTAAATGATTTGAATAATAATAAAGGCAATTTCCGATCTATATGTTTTAACTGTTTGTGAGATGATAGTGTAACATGATAGATATCTAAAGAATTGTTTACTCGATGATGTATGCTTTTAGGTTAAGGAGCTAAACTATGAGATCATACGGATGTTAAGTGTATACATTCTTATTTTGTCCCTAGTCGGTTGTTATTGTGGAAATAACCATAGACATCAATAACACTAAATACTAGATTGTGTATTGGTTGATGATAGAATCTCATTAGTCATGATATAGTGATATCAAACCAAGCACATAGGTACTTGTTAGAGAACAAGTGTATCGGACAGACCCACCGTGAGAGTGACACACGGAACCATGATTTGGTAGTCACAGTTAGCTCTCACAATGATGGTGGTGAGTGTGATTCTTCGACCTGAAATCACTACACTCAACACATGTCATTGGGTACACTTTGACATCATCAAACGTAGTCCAGAAACATGGGTTGTCATAAAGGTGATGATTGGGTGGCTTTGACACATGGGGCTTTTGAGGGGTGAGTGATAGATATGGGATTTGTCCCTCCTAAGGGAGGTTGTTGTCCATGGCCACTTGATGAGTAGGATTGAGAAAGGCATGTGCATGCATGTATGAATCTATATGTGATATTGATGTCACACACATCTTACCCAGTCAGCTCTGAGATTAAGGAAATGGATGAACGTTGAAAGGATGACTTTACCATGCCTTGGGTTCATTTAGAACATTATTGACAAAGGAATTATACATTCACTGTAACACCATTCATGGATTGTAGGATTGAAAGTTGTTCTCCAACTTTCTATTTCACTTGGGTAGCACTGATGTGTGACTAGGCACCGCTCTTTGCTTGAGAAGTCATAAGTGTTATGGACTTTCACTTCCAACGTGAAATGGACCTGCAGGGTCACACACACTAGGACATATTCTTGGAAGAGGAGTTTCTCCATAAATCTTGTTTGGATTGATTACTAAAGGAGTTAGTAGTTCAATTAAACACCCAATCAATTGATAGCTCAAAATCATAATGTTCAAGGTGTTGGATCATATGATTAGAGTACCGGATTGATTGAAACTGCAATTGACTGATCTACTTCCCCAATCGATTGGCTCATAGAGATGAACCGATCGGCTCAGGATGGTGAGCTGACCGGCTCAGGTCAATGAACCGATCGGTTCACAGTGTTGAACTGTCGGGTGACCAACTGAGTTCGTTTCACTTGTCAAATTTGATTTGGACAAGGATTAATATATGATTAGTTGGAAACGAACATGAAAGTCAATTTGATTTGGACCAGGAGCATGAACGGATCGGCTCAAGCATGAACCGATCGGCTCAGATGCCCCAAACGATCGGTTCAGGTATGAACCGATTGGCTGAGGTCACCAACCGACCTATTCAGGGTTGAAACGATCGGTTCAACTGGCGCAATTTGTCAGATTTTGTGGAAAATCTCGAATCCTTCTACTCCTGCTTTAATCTCGCATTGCCCGGGGTAGAGAACCCTGTCCCATGACCCTCATATATATAGAGGTATTGGGGGCTTCTCTGGTAGTACAACTCAAAACACCAGTTGCTCTGCAAAGTTGTCGTTCTCTTTGGTTGTGGTAACCAAGAGAGCCCGAGCAAGTGCTACCCGATAACAGAGGCACAAAAAGGGAAAGACAACTAAAGAAAAGCGATTGGTGGCAGGAGAGTGTGTCGGTGACTAGTACTCCAACAGGAGGGTGTAACTCCTTCCAGTTCCTTGTGCGACAAGGTGATCGGAGTTCTAGGTGGTTCGTGTGGACTGCTGTAGAGGTGGGAGACTTCTGCCGCTCGGAGGATATCTGTCAATCCCCACAGTCCCGGTGAGACCAGGATCTGCACAGACACCGTCCAAGACTGGAGGTGAAGACCGCACAAGCCACGAGGTAACGTCTCCGAGCAAGCCTCGGGACAAGGTTTGTTTCTACAAACCATCCTTCCTACTGTATAGACGTTGACACAATTCCTTTATTTTGGATTTGGAGAGAAGAAAATTTTTGTTTCCGATGCCTTCTCTGTCTCCCTTAAAACCCTATAGTGGTATCAGAGCCACATCAACTTCTCTATACTTTAGGATTATCAATATGATCGATTTTGGTTTGTCGCCTTTATTTATTGCATACGATGCGAATAAAATTGGCTTTATGCATGTCCAATTCTAAATCCACAAATCCCAATATACATATATGATATGTAATATGAATGCACTCGATACGCGTCACCCTTAAATGAGTTTTGTGGTGGATGTATAGTGTGGTTATGGCCAATAAACCATATGCATGTGTGCTTGGTTGGATGTGGTTACTTGCTTCTCGGTCTGCGCACTGATTCCCTATCTCCTATTCCTGATGTAACTTGAGATAACTCAAGATTTATTTCCTACCTTTGCTCCCCCCGAATGTAACTCAGGGTTTCCTTTTCAAATGTAAAATAGGATAGATATTTTATTTCCTATTATGTCAAAGAACGGCGGACAACCTGACGACGACTGAGACGACCAGTTCAAGGCATGAACCGATCGGTTGGTGTTCTAGATGACTAGTTTGAGGAACGAGACGAGTGAGTGGCGGCCCTGAGGAGATGCACGACGACCAGTGATCCAATCAGCTGGAGGCGCTAGTCGATCGGCTGGTGGCACCCAACCGACTGGCCTGATGGCGAGCCGATCAATCATGGAGATGAGTTGATCAAACTCAGAACGACAAAGCACAGAGTTCATCTTGTACATGTTGCATGTTATGTGGACCTAGATGACTGTGATTCCTCTTGGATCGAGAAATCACATTAGGATGGCCATAATCATCGCTTTTATCATTTTGCATGTTTTCTGTGGGATATAGCATGTATATGATACATACTATGTATTGTGGCGATTGGATATGTATATGTACCTATAAAACCAAATCCCTCATTAAATATTAAAGTTTTAGATGCCTTCCAAATGCGACACACGTGAAAAGCTTGATCAGCCAAGTGTGGGCACGCCCTAGCGTGGTACACCGTCTATCTCGTGGAAGCGTAAAGGATGGATATGTGGGTCTGCCCTAGTAGGGTGCATATTCATTTTGTTGGCTTTGGGTCGGACTTAACAAGGTGACCTAGATAGGATCTAGCACCTTGAGGCATGGAGGTGATCATGGCAAGGAGTTGCATATGACATCTTTCAAGAGTTGCATATGATGAAATTGGCAAGAGTTGCCTACCTGGAAGATCTAAGTTGTGGGTGACAACCCTAGCTAGTCCATGACTGAGAGGATTTTAGGATCTTAACCCACTAGAAGATTGTATGCTATAATCTTCCGAATTGATGGTGAGGGTTGTCAATTTGAATCAAAATAGTGGGAGCGGTAATTAATTAAAGGCCTAATAAACTATCGTCAAATTTTATTCAAATCAAATCAAATCAAAAAGAGTTTTGAAAAATGCAATTTTATCTTGTCGAATGGCAAAAGAATCATCTTTTAAAATGGGAAAATTAATTGAGAATAAATTCCATAACTGGTTGGGGATTGTGAAAAGTGTTCTACACAATCTAGAAATACTGGTAGCCTTTGAATCCACTCCATGTACACTTAATGCGTTGTTTGAGAAGAAGGATAGTTCATTGATGAAGATCAATGGAACAAAGTCCAAGGACAAAGGTGAGGAAGAGAAGGGTTCTCTCGCCAAACCAATGTCAGAGTCTTCTGCATGAAAAGGATGGAAGGAACGATGGAAGAAGAAGCGAGAGATAGAGATCTCTACTTCTGGTGTATACGTGATAGAGATTAACTTTACTACTTATTTGTCATGGGTACTTGATACCGGATGTGGATCTCACATTTGTTCAAATGTGAAGGATCTTAAGAGAAGTAGGCCTTTGGGGAAAGGTGAGGTTGAACTACGTGTTGCCAATGGGGCAAGGGTTAACGCCAGTGCCTTAGGAACCTATGAGTTAACTCTACCTAGTGGGATAATAATAAAGTTGAAGAACTGCTATTATGTACCTGCCATAAATAGGAATATTATTTCCTTTTCTTGTTTAGACAAGGATGATTTTGGATTTCTCATTAAGAATGGAAAATGTTCCATTTCAAAAGATGGGATCTTTTATGGCAGTGCCCCAATGTCTTATGGTATATACTTGATAGATCTAGAGACAAGTGTATACAACGTAAACACCAAAAGGCAAAAACTCAACAACTCAAACAAAACATATCTTTGGCATTTTCGTCTAGGGCACATAAATGAGAAGCACATTTCTAGACTCCATAAAGATGGTTATCTAGACTCTTTTGATTATGAATCAATAGAGATGTGTGAATCTTGTTTGTTGGGCAAGATGACCAAGACTCCCTTTTTAGGTAAAGGAGAGAGAGCTAGTGATCTATTAGGACTCATACATACTGATGTATGTGGACCTTTTAGAACTAATGCCAGAAATTAATGGGTATCAGTACTTCATTACCTTCACTGATGACTTCAGTAGGTATGGCTATGTGTACCTGATGAAACATAAGTCAGAAACCCTTGAAAGGTTCAAGGATTTCATGAATGAAGTATAGAACCAACTTGGTAAAAGTATTAAAGCACTTCGATCTGATTGAGGTGGAGAATACTTAAGCCAGGAGTTTGAGGACCTTCTGCGAGCCTGTGGTATCGTATCACAATGGACTCCACCTGGAACACCACAACATAATGGCGTGTTTGAAAGAAGGAATCACACATTACTGGACATGGTGCGATCAATGATGAGTTTTTTTTATCTTCCGATTTCCTTCTGGGGTCATGCTCTTGAAACTGCCACGTTTACACTTAACCGAGTATCATCTAAATTGGTTCAAAAGACGCCATATGAGATATGGCACGGGAAGCGTCCTGATTTGTCTTTTATTAAGATTTGGGGTTGTGAGCCTTACATCAGGAAAATGTTTCTTGATAAGCTTGGGCCCAAGTATGATAAATGTTATTTTGTTGGATACCCCAAGGAAACAAGGGGATACTATTTATACCACCCTACTGACAACAAAGTGTTTGTTATTAGGACAACTATATTCCTAGAAAAGGAATTTATTTCCAAAGGAAGCAGTGGGAGGAAAATAGAGCTTGAAGAGGTTCAAGCCCAACAAGAAAACATTGAACCAGTAGATGTACAAGAGGAACATAGAGGTTCACAAGGTGTTGTGGAATCTCAATCTCCTCAAGTAACACAAGGACCTCATAGATCTAGTAGTACACGCCTTGAACCTGAGAGGTTTGGATACCTTATGACTCAGGAAGGCGGTGAGTTGATCATAGATGATGATCTAACTACTTATCTAGAGGTTGTGGAGGGACCAAATTCTGAGAAATGGCTTGAGCCCATGAAATCCGAGATGGAATCCATGTACTCCAACAAAGTATGGACTTTGATGGAACCACCTGAAGGGGTAAAACCCATAGGGTGCAAGTGGATCTTCAAGAAGAAGACCGACATGGATGGCAATGTGCAAACTTATAAAGACAGATTGATTGCAAAGGGTTTCTGACAAGTTCAAGGTGTTGACTATCATGAAACTTTTTCTCCAGTTGCCATGATTAAGTCCATCAGGATCATACTTACTATTGCGGCTTACTATGACTATGAGATTTGGCAAATGGATGTTAAAACTGCATTCCTTAATGGGAATACAAATGAGGATGTGTACATGACACAACCTGAAGGTTTTGTAGATCCAAAGAATGTCAATAAAGTCTGTAAGCTACAAAGATCAATCTATGGATTGAAGCAAGCATCTCGAAGTTGGAATCTTCAATTTGATGAGGAAGTCAAAGTGTTTGGCTTTATTCAAAATGAAGATGAACCTTGTGTGTACAAGAAGATTAGTGGGAGCACGACCACATTCCTCGTATTGTATGCGGATGACATACTATTGATGGGAAATGATGTTACAGCCTTAGAGAAGGTAAAGACTTGGCTTGGGAATACTTTCTCAATGAAGGACTTAGGAGAAGAATCCTACATTCTAGGTATTAAGATCTATAGAGATAGATCTAAAAGGATTCTCAGACTAAGTCAAAGCACGTACATTGACAAAGTGTTGAAGCGGTTTAGTATGGAGAACTCAAAGAGAGGCAACATACCCATGCTACATGGAGTCACCATCTCTAGAGCTCAATGTACCCAATCTTGTAAAGAGAGGGAGTGTATGAATGGGATCCCATATGCATCAGCCATCAGATCTATCATGTATGCTATGTTGTGCACACGCCCAGATGTCTCGTATGCCCTCAGCATGACGAGCAGGTACCAGTCAGATCCCAGCGATGCTCACTAGACAGCCGTAAAGAACATCCTCAAGTACTTGTGAAAGACTAAGGATCAGTTCCTTATATACGACGGCGAGGAAGAATTGGTAGTAAGGGGTTACACCGATGCAAGCTTCCAAACCGAAAAAGATGATTACAGATCGCAATCTAGATTTGTATTTTGCCTAAACAATGGAGCTGTGAGCTGGAATAGTTCCAAGCAAGAAACCGTTTCCGATTCTACTATAGAGGCTGAGTATATTGTTGCTTTACATGCAGCAAAGGAAGCTGTGTGGATCAGGAAGTTCATCACTGAACTTGGTGTAGTTCCCAGTAGCTATGATGCAATTGAGCTTTATTGTGACAATAATGGAGCTATTGTTCAAGCTAAGGAGCCCAGATCACATCAGCTGTCCAAGCACATACTGTGGCACTTACATCTCATACGCGAGATCGTATAGCAAGGAGATGTGAAGATTTACAAAGTACCAACTAAAGACAACATAGCTAATCCACTGACTAAGGCCCTTTCTCAATAGAAGCATGATGGTCATGCTAGGTCACAAGGACTGAGGTTCCTAGGTGACTGGCTCTAAGTGCAAGTGGGAGTCTGTTGGTATGTATGCACATAGAGCAATTAATGTGATGATTGTAATGGGATACTTTGTAAATGATTTGAATAATAATAAAGGCAATTTCTGATCTATACGTTTTAATTGTTTATGAGATGATAGTGTAACATGATAGATGTCTAAAGAATTGTTTACTTGATGATGTATTCTTTTAGTTTAAGGACCTAAATGATGAGATCATACGGATGTTAAGAGTATACATTCTTATTTTGTCCCTAGTTGGTTGTTATTGTGGAAATAACCATAGATATCAATAACACTAAAGACTAGATTGTGTATTGGTTGATGAAAAAATCTCATTAGTCATGATATTGTGATATCAAACCAAGCACATAGGTACTTGTTAGAGAACAAGTGTATCAGACAGACCCACTGTGAGAGTGACACATGGAACCATGATTTGGTAGTCACAGTCAGCTCTCACAGTGATGGTGGTGAGTGTGATTCTTTGACCTGAAATCACTACACTCAACACATTTCTTTGGGTACACTTTGACATCATCAAATGCAGTCCTGAAACGTGGGTTGTTATAAAGGTGATGATTGGGTGTCTTTGACACATGGGGCTTTTGAGGGGTGAGTGATAGATATGGGATTTGTCCCTCCTAAAGGAGTTTGATGTCCATGGCCACTTGATGAGTAGGATTGAGAAAGGCATGCGAATGCATGTGTGAATCAATATGTGATATTGATGTCACACACATCTCACCCAGTCTGCTCTAAGATCAAGGAAATGGATGAACATTGAAAGGATGACTGTACCATGCCTTGAGTTCATTCAGGACATTAGTGACAAAGGAAGTATACATTCATTGTAACACCATTCACAGATTGTAGGATTGAAAGTTGTTCTCCAACTTTCTATTTCACTTGGGTAGCACTGATGTGTGACTAGGCACCGCTCTTTCCTTGTGAAGTCATAAGTGTTATGGACTTTCACTTCCAACGTGAAATGGACCTGCAGGGTCACACACACTAGGACATATTCCTGGAAGAGGAGTTTCTCCATAAATCTTGTTTGGATTGATTACTAAAGGATTTTAGTAGTTAAATTAAACACCCAATCGATTGATAGCTCAAAATCATAATGTTCAAGGTGTTGGATCAGATGATTAGAGTATCAGATTGATTGAAACTACAATTGACTTATCTACTGCCCCAACCAATCGGCTCATAGAGATGAACCGATCGGCTCAGGATGGTGTTCCGACCGACTCAGGTCAATGAACCTATCAGTTCACAGTGTTGAACTGGTCAGGTGACTAACTGAGTTCATTTCACTTGTCAAATTTGATTTGGACAAGGATTAATATATGATTAGTTGGAAACAAACATGAAAGTCAATTCGAGTTAGACCAGGAGCATGAACTGATCGGCTCAAGCATGAACCGATTAGCTCAGATGCCCCAAACGATCAGTTCAGGTGTGAACCGATCGGCTGAGGTCACCAACCGACCGTTTCAGGGTTGAAACGATTGGTTCAACTGGCGCAGTTTGTCAGATTTTGCGGAAAATCACGAACCCTTCTACTCTTGCTTTGATCCCACATTGCCCGGGGTAGAGAACCCTGTCCCATGACCCTCCTATATATATAGGGGTATTGGGGGCTTCTCTGGTAGTACAACTTAGAACACCAGTTTCTCTGCAAAGTTGTCGTTCTCTCTGGTTGTGGTAACCAGGAGAGCCCGAGCAAGTGCTACCCGATAAGGGAGGCACAATAAGGGAAAGACAACTGGAGAAAAGTGACTAGTGGCAGGAGAGTGTGTCAGTGACTAGTATGCCGACAGGAGGGTGCAACTCCTTCCGATGCCTTGTACGACAAGATGATCAGAGTTCCAGGTGGTCCATGTGGACTGCTATAGAGGCAGAAGACTTCTGCCGCTCGGAGGATATCTGTCAATCCTGACAGTCCCGGTGAGACCAGGAGCTGCACAGACACCGTCCAAGACCGGAGGTGAAGACCGTGCAAGCCGTGAGGTAACGTCGCCGAGCAAGCCTCTGGACAAGGTATGTTTATACAAACCATCCTTCCTACTATATAGACGTTGACGTGATTCCTTTATTCTGGGTTTGGAGAGAAGAAAATTTTTGTTTCCGCTGCCTTCTCTGTCTTCCCTAAAACCGTACAATTTTTACATCCACTATTTAAGATTTCCAAGCGGTAGATATGGTTCATCAACAATTGAGGTGATTCTTGATAAATGCCGACGAATGATGGTTGCATTCTGTGCAGCGTTACTTGCAACTGGCACCCATGGCTGCAGTTGCAGACCTATTTCTAGGCCACATAAAGCCTTGGCCTCACCTGCATGTTGAGAAAAATAAATTAGACTAATACTTGAGCCTGATATTCTTAATATTATGTGGTCATGGCCTCATGGCTCTCATCTGCATATTGGGATATTAAAATTAGAGTTAGTTTCCCACAATCCTTGCCAACAAAAGTCCAATATCCCCCAATTACTATTTACTGCTGAATAAAAGTTTGACTTCCAAATCGACTGTCTGAGCATAAAAGGACTCATACTGACTTTCACCATGTGAACAATCAGTAGTTATTGTTAAAATGAGAGAACAATTGATAGAGAAAAAATGATGAGTGTATGTGGAAATAATAACATAGAGAAAAATAAATTTCTACCTAATTAATCATTTTAACTTTCTGTCGATAGATATTTTAAATATAATGAATTGCTATAGATACAAACGGTGAATTTGGATTTTGTGGCTTTGTTTAAGAAAAAAGAAAAGGGTTGAACCCCGTTAGATCTAAAATCAACTATTAAGTATGATCTTAATTGAGGTCCAAATCGATTGGCTCAACCAAATACAAGATAAGGTTAGCTCGACTAATAATTTGGTCCTATCATTTTTTTAAGGTAAACACAGTTGCATTATGTTGAGAAAAGCCATACGGAATCTACAAAGATGAGATACAACCACAAAGGAAAAGTAAAAAGGAGAGCAATAACTATGAGCAGATAAGATTGGATACTAATAAGACTCTTCTGTCTAGATTCCTTCTCGTCACACTTAGTGTTGGTATGTATGCCCTAAGAGCCAATCATGGGATTATTGGTGGGATACATTAAGATTGATTTGATAAATATCAAAGGCAAGCTTCCAATTCTTTCTGATTCAGTCATATGAGATAATGATAGAAAAGATAGAATGTCTAGAGAATGACAGTACTCAATGACGTATGCTTTCAGGTTAAGGACTTGAACGATGAGATCATACGGATGCTAAGATTTTGTACATTCTTATTATGTCCCTAATCGGATGTCATTGTGGAAGGTAGATAGACAACAATGACACACAAGACTAGATTGTGGTGTTGGTTGATGACAGAATCTCATTAGTCATGATATGGAGATATCAAACCAAACACATAGGTACTTGTTAAAGAACAAGCGTACCGGACAGACCCACCTTGAGTTTGACACATGGAACCATGACATGGTAGTCACAGTCAGTTCTCACAGTGATGGTGGTGAGTGTGATTCTTTGACTTGAAATCACTACACTCAACACATGTTGTTGGGTACACTTTGACATCATCAAACGCAATCCTAAAACATGGGTTGTTATAAAGGTGATGATTGGGTGGCTTTGACACATGGGGCTTTTGAGGGGTGAGTGATAGATATGGGATTTGTCCCTCCTAAGGGAGTTTGATATCCATGGCCACTTGATGAGTAGGATTGAGATAGGCATGCACGCATGTGTGAATCAGTATGTGATATTGATGTCATACATATCTCCTTCAATCTACTATGAGATCAAGAAAGTGAATGAATGTTGACAGAATGACTGTTCCATGCCTTGAGTTCATTTGGGATATCAGTGACAAAGGAATTATACATTCACCGTAACACTATTCATGGATTGTAGGATTGAAAGTTGTTCTCCAACTTTCTTTTTCACTTGGGTAGCACTGATGTGTGACTAGGCACCGCTCTTTGCTTGTGAAGTCATAAGTGTTATGGACTTTCACTGCCAACGTGAAATGGAGCTGCAAGGTCACACACATAGGATTTAACCTGAAAGAGGAGTTTATACACAAATGATGTTTAGATTGATAACTAAAGGAGTTTAGTAGTTCAATTAAACACTCAATCAATTGATAGCTCAATATCATAGTGTTCAAGGTGTTGGACCGATTGATTAGAGTATCAGATTGATTGAAACTGCGATTGACTGATTTGCACAAGTCTGCTACCCCAACCGATCGGCTCATGAGATGAACCGATCGAATCAGGTTGTTGAACCGGTCGGCTCATTTTGTGAGTCGATCGGATCATGTGTCATGAAACGATTGACTCAATTGTTGAACCGGTCGATTCATGTGACCAACCGAGATCGTTTGGAAAGTCATAAGACTATTTTGCAAATACAATTTGTTTTACTTGTACAAATTCGATTTGGACAAGGATTAATATTTGATTAGTTGGAAACAAATACAAAAGTCAATTTGAGTTGGATCAGGACCACAAACCAATCGGCTCAAAAGTGAACCGATCGGCTCAGGTGCCCCAACTGATCGGTTGAGGTATGAACCGATCGGCTCACCTCCCCAACCGACCGTTTCATGCTTGAGGCGATCGGTTCATGTGGCACAGTTGGTTGTTTTGTGGAAAATCTCGAACCATTCTACTCCTATTTAGTCCCGCATTGCCCGCGGTAGAGAACCCTGTCCCATGACCCTCCTATATATATAGGGGTAGTGGGGGCTTCTTAGAACAACAACTCAGAACACCTCTTGCTCTGTAAAGTTGTCGTTCTCTCTGGTTGTGGTAACCGAAAGAGCCCAAGCAAGTGCTACCCGATAAGGGAGGAACAACAAGGGAAAGACAACTGCAGAAAAGCAACTGGTTGTAGGAGAGTGTGTTGGCAACTAGTACATAGACAGGAGGGTGCGACTCCTTTTGATTCCTTGTGGCACAAGGAGATCAGAGTTCCAGGTGGTCCGTGTGGACTACTTCAGAGGTGGGAGACTTCTACCGCTCGAAGGACAACTGTCAATCCTGATAGTCTTGGTGAGACCAAGAGCTGCACAGACACCGTTCAAGAGTGGAGGTGAAGACAGCGCAAGCCACGAGTTAACGTCATCGAGAAAGCCTCAGGACAAGGTATGTCTCCACAAACCATCCTTCCTACTGTATAGACGTTGACGCGATTCCTTCGTTTTGGGTTATGGGGAGAGAAAAGTTTTGTTTCCGCTGCCTTCTCTGTCTCCCCTAAAACCCAACAGTAGTATCAGAGCCACATCAACTGCTCTATACTTTAGGATTATCGATGTGATCGATTTTGGTTTGTCGCCTTTATTTATTGCATACGATGCGAATAATATTGGCTTTGTGCATGTCCAATCCTAAATCCACAAATCCCAAAATACTTATATGATATGTAATATGAATGCACTCAATATGCATTGTCCTTAAACGAGTTTCGTGGTGGATGTATAGTGCGGTTATGGCCAATAAACCCTATATGTGTGTGCTTGGTTGTATGTGGTTGCTTGCATCTCAGTTTGCGCACCGATTCCCTATCTCCTATTCCTGATGTAACTCGAGATAACTCGAGATTTTTTTCCTACCTTTGCTCCCCCTGAATGTAACCCGGGGTTTCCCTTTTCAAATGTAAAATAGGATAGATCTTTTATTTCCTATTATTTCAAAGAATGGCGGACAACCTGATGACGACTGAGACGGTCAGTTCAATGAGTGAACCTATCGGTTGGCGATCCAGACGACCGGTTTAAGGAGCGAGACGATCGGGTGGAGGCCATGAGGAGATGCACGACGACCAGGCGAACCGATCGGTTAGAGGAGCCAACCGATAGGATGGTGGCACCCAGACGACCGGCCAGGGCGAGAAGGTCATTCATGTGATGAGTTGATCAACTCGGATGGCTATAACTGTTCATCATGGACAGGTTGAATGTGATGCAAACCTAGATGACTGTGATTCCTCTTGGCTCGAGGAATCATATTAGGATGGACATAATCATCGCTTTTACCGTTTCACATATTTTCTGTGGGATATAGCATGTATATGATACATACTATGTATTGTGGTGATTGGATATGTATATGTACCTATAAAAACCAAATCCCTCATTAAATATTAAAGTTTTAGATGCCTTTCAAATATGACACACGTGAAAAGCTTGATTGGCCAAGTGTGGGCACGCCCTAGCATGGTGCACCGTCTATCTCGTGGAAGCGTGAAGGATGAGTATGGGAGTCTTCCCTAGCAGGGTGCATATTCATCGTGTTGGCTTTGGGTTGGACTTAACAAGGTGACCTAGATAGGATCTAGCACCTTGAGGCATGGAGATGATCATGTCAAGGAGTTTCATATGACATCTTTTAAGAGTTGCATATGATGCAATTGGCAAAAGTTGCCTACCTGGAAGATCTAAGTTGTGGGTGACAGCCCTAGCTGGTCCATGACTCAGAGGATTTTAAGATCTTGACCCACTAGAAGATTGTACACTACAATATTCCGAATTGATGGTGAGGGCTATCAATTTGAACAAAATAGTGGGAGCAATAATTAATTAAAGTCCTAATTATATCGTTAACCTTTCAAATCAATAAAAATTGAGTTTTGGACTAAACTGCATATGTTTCCTTTTTGTAGTACAAATGACAACAAACAACAATCACTTTTCATTGCGATCGGTCCTTGAAAAGGACAAGCTGAATGGGACTAACTTCCATGACTGGTTTAGGACATTGAGAATTGTTCTCACTCAAGAGCAAAAGCTCTATGTCCTGGATTCTCCAATTCCAGAGGAACCGACTCCTACCGCACCAAAGGCAGAAAGGGATGCTTATAAGAAGCATTCTGATGATGCCATTGATGCAAAGTGTTTGATGTTGTGCTCCATGAATCACGAGTTGCAGAGACAACATGAGAACATGGGTGTCATTGAGATGATTCAGCATCTCAAGAACATGTATGAAGATCAAGCACGACAAGAGAGATACGATGTCTCCAGGGCACTGTTCAAGTGTGTCATGACAGAAGGAGATCTAGTGGGTCCTCACACGCTCAAAATGATTGGGTATGTGGAGAACCTGACAAGACTGGGATTTCCCCTAAGCCAAGAGTTGGCTACTGACGTGACACTGCAATCGTTGCCAGAATCCTACAGTCACTTTGTGATGAACTACAACATGAACAACTTTGACAAGCCGTTGATAGAGTTGTTGGGCATGTTGAGGACAGCCGAGGCACAGATGAAAAAGGACAAGCCTAAGTCTGTGATGATGATCAGCAGCAAGAAAGGCAAGTCCAAGCGCAAGGGCAAGGGCAAGGCTAAGAAAGGTTCTGATGCTAGCCAGCAGCCCAAGTCGTCTTCAACTCTCAAGGCCAAGGGAGATGTGAACAAGAGAGGCAAATGCCACCATTGTCAAAATCTAGGACATTGGAAATGGAATTGTCCACTCTATCTGGAAGAATTAAAGAAGAAGGAGGCGACATACATCTCCACCTGAAGGTGTCATGAAATAAACTTGTAACATTTTTGAGGTATATGACACCAAGATATAAAATGTAAAGCACTCAATAAATAGGGCAAGTGTTGCCGCCATAGATAGGAGTACTTTAGTTTATTTTCAGCCTTAAAGGCATGTAATAGAGTTGTGAAGTGCTATTTCATATTTGCGAATGAATAGAAACACCTTAATTTTTGCATATTGTATGACAATGATGGCAATTAATAAAGTTGATGTTTCAATTTCAAAGATATGATCTTTATGGTAATGCCTTGCTTATCTTGTGGTACTTGGTATGCATAAGATAAAATGATACCTGAAAGTTATTGATAACTCAAACAATGAAATTAGCATAAATCATGAGAAATTCATTTCTAGTTTCCATATGATGGATAAATCTAGACTCTTTTGGCTAGAGAACCAGTAAGTGACATGAATCTCTTAGACATGATTAATCAATCTTCACTAATGGTAGTGGGAGAATGATTATCCTATTAGGTATAATACATGTGATGTATTTACATACCTATTGGACTTAATGCTAGTACTTCAAATGGTGTTTGGTGAAATATCAATATGAATATCTTGAAGTGTTCAAGAATATCATAGATGAAGTATGAATTTGGTAAAGTATTAAAGTGTTGATGAGATCAATGAATGAAATACTTGAACCAAATGTTTGAGAACCTTGTGAGTGATTGTGATATTGTATCATAGTGAACTCGTGGTTAAGGCATGATGATGTCTAAATCAGCAAGGAGTCATACTCTAAGGAGTTCGAGGATGAATATCAAATAACTAATTTCTTCTTAAATAAAGAATACCTCACACTAATAAAGGACATTAAGAATCACAATGAGTTGTGAGTTCTTATATCCTTGACAGATACACCTCGATTATCTATGTGATGAGTTGGTCATGTGATGAGTCAACTATCTACATGAATATGAGGAACTGGTTTTTGAGTTATGGTTTATGACCATTACATCCTAAATAACTTCCATGTAAACCATAAGGTATGACCTTGATGGTAGCACTCATTGGGATAAAAATCCATAAGTGCGAAGGAGTCTTAAGCATTAAGACACATGAATAACATTTTGAGAAGGATGATGCTTGTTAATTGCAACTTAATGACTAAGAGATTTGCATATGGATACTAAAACTGCATTCCTTTGAGGAAGAAAATAAGGATGTGCATATGACACAACCTATAAGGTTTATGAATCCATTAATGCAAATGAAGTCTATAAGTTACAATGGACTAATCAATATGATTGATTGAGTACAAGCAACTCAGAGCTGGATCTTCACTTTGATGATATAGTCAAAGGGTTTGACTGATATGTCAAAGATAAAGAGATCTGTGATTTAGTGGGAGCGTATTCACATTCCACATGTTGATATGAAATGGGAATATTCTAGAATGGAAATCCAAAGTGGAAATTATCTTTCGGGAAGATAGAGACGTTTCCTATGTGATAGGAATAGAGACCTATAGAGATAGTTCTCGAAAACCTCTTGACCTGAAAAGAGAGAGCATACATTGGCAATCTATACTGAAAGGTTCAGTATACACAGATTCAGTGGGAGAAAATTTGTCCATGTTACATGGAGTTAGTATCCCAAGGCCAAGTGTCCAATTCTTATGAAGAATGGGAACACTAAGAATAGATATGGATCTATCATGTATGTAATCATCCCATTATCTTGCATGTATGAACATGGCAAGAACAAAACACATTTATCATCTTGTATGTAGGGCATGACAATATGATATGATCATCCGGATAACTCGTATGTAGGACATGACGAGTGGATGTCTGTCTAGTTCCAGTAAGAGTTACTGGAATACCATAAGAACTTCATAAGTACTTGAGAAGTACTAGTTCTATGGAAATAAGGAAGGGTTCACTGTAAAGAGTTACACTGATGTGAACTTCCAAAAAGGACAGAAAATTAATCACAAAATATATATGGGATATATAAAAGTGAATGTTTGTTGATAAATGGAAACATTCCAATAAAGTTGTTTTAAAAGGAAACGTTGAGTATCCGTGTGTTAGAGAACAACAGTGGATACTATATGGATCTAGGAGTTCATAGAGATGAACTTATAATTATTCTGGTCATTGATGACAAGTTTGGAATGCTTGGTCATGCAATGCGGCTAAAGGTTAGCAAAGGAATACTAGATTGCATATTACGGCAACTCCATCTCATACGTGTGACGTATAGTGAAGAGATGAGAGACATGCATTTAATACCGACTTTGGCAAGGTGTTTCCATAACTCACTATGTTAGCACTAGAGCACAATAACATGTGGAACATGTTTGAAGATCACTATGAATATGATTCAAGGGTGATTGGCTCGCAGTGAAAGTGGGAGTCTGTTGGTATGTATGCCCTGAGAGCCAATCATGGGATGATTGGTGGGATACATTAAGATTGATTTGATAAATATCAAAGGCAAGCTTCCAATTCTTTATGATTCAGTCATATGAGATAATGATAGAAAAGATAGAATGTCTAGAGAATGACAATACTCAATGACGTATGCTTTCAGGTTAAGGACCTGAATGATGAGATCATACAGATGCTAAGAGTTTGTACATTCTTATTATATCCCTAGTCGGATGTCATTGTGGAAGGTAGATAGACAACAATGACACACAAGACTAGATTGTGGTGTTGGTTGACGATAAAATCTCATTAGTCATGATATGGAGATATCAAACCAAACACATAGGTACTTGTTAAAGAACAAGCATACCGGGCAGACCCACCGTGAGTTTGACACATGGAACCATGACATGGTAGTCACAGTCAATTCTCACAGTGATGGTGGTGAGTGTGATTCTTTGACCTGAAATCACTACACTCAACACATGTCATTAGGCACACTTTGATATCATCAAACGCAGTCCTGAAACATGGGTTGTTATAAAGGTGATGATTGGGTGGCTTTGACACATGGGGCTTTTGAGGGGTGAGTGATAGATATGGGATTTGTACCTCCTAAGGGAGTTTGATATCCATGGCCACTTGATGAGTAGGATTGAGATAGGCGTGCATACATGTGTGAATCAATATGTGATATTGATGTCATACATATCTCCTTCAATCTACTATGAGATCAACAAAGTGAATGAACGTTGACAGGATGATTGTTCCATGCCTTGAGTTCATTCGGGATATCAGTGACAAAGGAATTATACATTCACTGTAACACCATTCACAGATTGTAGGAGTTGTTCTCCAACTTTCTTTTTCACTTGGGTAGCACTGATGTGTGACTAGGCACCGCTCTTTGCTTTCATAAGTGTTATGGACTTTCACTGCCAACGTGAAATGGACCAGCAGGATCACACACATAGGATTTAACCTGGAAGAGAAGTTTATCCACAAATGATGTTTAGATTGATTACTAAAGGAGTTTAGTAGTTCAGTTAAACACTCAATCAATTGATAGCTCAATATCATAGTGTTCAAGGTGTTGGACCGATTGATTAGAGTATCAGATTGATTGAAACTGTGATTGACTGATTTGCACAAGCTGCTACCCCAACCGATCGACTCATGAGATGAACCGATCGGCTCAGGTTGTTGAACTGGTCAACTCATGTTGTGAGTCGATCGGCTCATGTGTCATGAAATGATCGGCTCAATTGTCGTCCCGCTCGATTCATGTGACCAACCGAGATCGTTTGGAAAGTCAGAAGACTATTTTGCAAATACAATTTGTTTCACTTGTACAAATTCGATTTGGACAAGGATTAATATTTGATTAGTTGGAAATAAATACAAAAGTCAATTTGAGTTGGATTACGACCACGAACCGATCGGCTCAGAAGTGAACTGATCGACTCAGGTGCCCCAACTGATCGGTTGAGGTGTGAACCGTTCAGCTCACCTCCCCAACCGATCGTTTCATGCTTGAGGCGATCGGTTCATGTGGCGCAGTTGGTTGTTTTGTGGAAAATCTCAAACCCTTCTACTCCTGTTTAGTCCCGCATTGCCCGAGGTAGAGAACTCTGTCCCATGACCCTCCTATATATAGGGGTAGTGGGGGCTTCTCAGAAAAACAACTCAGAACACCAATTGCTCTGCAAAGTTGTCGTTCTCTCTGGTTGTGGTAACCGAGAGAGCCCAAGCAAGTGCTACCTGATAAGGGAGGCACATCAAGGGAAAGACAACTGTAGAAAGCGACTGGTAGTAGGAGAGTGTGTTGGCGACTAGTACGCCAATAAGAGGGTGTGACTCCTTCCGATTCCTTGTGTCACAAGGAGATCGGAGTTCTAGGTGGTCCGTGTAGACTACTTCAGAGGCGGGAGACTTCTGCCACTCGGAGGACAACTGTCAATCCCGACAGTCCCGGTGAGACCAGGAGCTACACGGACACTGTCCAAGATTGGAGGTGAAGACCACGCAAGCCACAAGGTAACATCGCCGAGCAAGCCTCGGGACAAGGTATGTCTCCACAAACCATCCTTCCTACTGTATAGACGTTGACGCGATTCCTTCGTTTTGGGTTATGGGGAGAGAAAATTTTTGTTTCCGCTGCCTTCTCTATCTCCCCTAAAATCCAACACTTAGCCAATCAGCTTTTTAATGGAGCCAAGCCATAATCTTGGGTAGCATTTACCAAGTAATTACTTCTTCCAGTAGAACCAAAGTAAGTACGATACACGTCACCATAGACACCATGCGCCATTCTGAGATAACTGCAACACAACATATAGACTAGCAATTGAAACCAAGGAATTACACAGATAACACCAAAATACTGGAAAAACTAGACATCCGACCACCTTCATGATGGAAGGACTCATAGACCTAAACTAAGTTAGGACTAACAACGTCAATTAATGACACTGAAAGGCAGAGAAACTGCCCTAATATCAAAAATAACCTAAAGACAAGACTAAACAACAAACTGCCCTAATATCACTTGACTTGCTCTAGGACCAGGTATATCCTCTAATCCATCATTCCTGCATTATAGTTATTGACGTGATCCGCTGGTTATAAGAATATGGTAGATTTTTTTTCACTTCCTGCTCTGTAGACATATTTCCCTACAGGATATGGGTGTTGTGGATGGGATTTTAGGGCTTAAAAGCACAAGGTGTACTGATGGTATAACTCTCTCTCAATCTCACAATGTTGAGAAGATACTAGAGAGGCCTGAGTAGACATCACATAAACCTATTAAGACTCCATATGAATCATCCAAGGCCTTATTCAAGAACAATACTCAGATTCCATTGTCTTAATTACGATACTCTCAGATTACCCAAAGTTTGATGTATATTATGAACTACACATATCCTGACATTGCGTTTGCCATGAGCAAGTTAAGTAGATACACTAGATGTCCTGACAAGACCCATTGGGAAGCTCTTGACAGAGTTTTGAGGTATATCAAGGGAATTTTTCCCCTTGGGTTGCATTATGGCAAATATTCTTCAGTAGTCGAAGGATATAGTGATACAAGATGATTGACATGAACTCTAGGAGTAATGTCATCCCGTGATATGTATTCCTGGTAGGAGGAGATGTTTATTCTTGGAGGTCTAAGAAACAAACCATAATGTCTCAGCCTACTTTTGAGGTTGAGTTATGTGCTTTATATGAAACTGAATTGGAAGTTGAATGGTTGCATGGACTAATGTCCAATTCACCTATGGTGAAGAAGTTGTTTCCTGCTATTTTAGTTCATTGTGATAACAATAAAACCATAGCTAGATAAAGACTTCTAAGTACAATTTTAAACAATGTAGACACATCCAAGTTAGACTTAAGTCTATAAGAGAATTAGAGTCTAAAGGGGTCATGGTTGTGGACTACGTTGGTACTAAAGATAATACAGCTGATCCTTTCACTAATGGCCTTAGGATGGCTTTAGTAGAGAATCTAAGTTGGGGATAGTATTGAAATCCCTTATTATTCACAGGCAGTAGCAACACAACCCGACAGAGTGGAGATCCCACAAACTGGGTTCAATGTGATAATAACAAAATGTCAGGTGAATTAGATGACATTATGTAATTTTTTATGCTTCTTTCATCTGTACATCTATCCCTTGGGAAACATATTAGTGTCATGACTGTAAGTTAGTAAGAGATTAGTTTTTGAATGGTGTCAAGTCTTAGGACATGATGTTAGCAGTACATCCTTAGAGACTCCAACTAAATTATTGATGTTATGTCGGTCGTAACATGGAAATTGAGTTATATCTTGATTATAACCATGATATGTTTCTTGAATGCATGACCTTAATGCATTGTATTTTGTTTCGGCCATGTATTTATTGTGTTGTTTCCAACCTATAGTCTTACACCCAAGGTTCAGGTTCAAGACTTTTGCTCACCTAATTCCTGCGAGGATCAAAGTTGGATAACTCATGTACATTCAATCCTAAAGATATCTATTGAAAGCACAATATGGATGACTGAGTGATAGGACACACTACATAGTAGACTTTGTGGAGTATTGTTAGATATATATAGTTGTTAGCCATTTATTTAGTATAGATTACACCCAATGTAGTGCAACTACTACATAGAGGAAATGTAGTTTTGTGTCTTGTGAAAATAAGAAGAGCCTTAGTCCCACGTTGCTCACTACTAGAACTTTTTTGGCCCTTATATGTAGGATCACATGTGAGGCTAGTGTTCAAAGAGTTGTATGAGAGAGTATGCTCACCTCTTTGGTGGGTATGATGACCATAACACACACACACGTGTGCTCCACATCATGTGTCGCCTTACCTGGCGCGAGCATAAGAGGGCTAGAAATAAGCCTCTGATCATTATGGTTGAATACAAATTACTAATGTCAACGGTCAACGTTCGTTCTTGTACTTTGTGAACTCTAACTAGTGTCTTTTCACGTCAGTCCTGAATTGTTCCGTGGAATTTTCTATTGTGTGAAATGAGTTCATCCTTCTTCTTCTCTACAAACGTGATATGTCAGGGTGGTGGGATCTTCGGTTGTTGGGTTGCACTAATAGTTAGGGCAGGAAAACAAGACTCAACCCGAGCTTGAAATTTTAAGCAGGTTTAGGGTCTAAGGTTTTTTCATTGGACCCAAAATTGACCCAAACCCGATGAACTCGAAATTAATTTAAGGTTGGGTTCAGGTTTAGACTTTAAACCCACATTAACCCGATTGACCCAAAATTCATAATTATATTTTCAAATATGATTACAAATACTATATGTTAAGACACTCGATGGTCTGTTAAATTACTAATCTATCAATCATGAAGTTTATTTTGGCAATTCTACACAGTTTTGCATTGATTGTATGATTTATTATACTAATTATATTATGAATTTGTGTTCAAAACTCTCAAACAAACTACAATAGGCTTTATATATGTTTCTCAATCACTATAAATTTATCACAATAAAATTTGTTAATTACACATAGAAATTATCAATGATTAGACAAATCATAAATTTTAAATTATTCTCTTGGTACCGGATTTACGGGTTAAATCTGATAGACCCAAAATTATTTGTTGATCAAGGGTTTTGACTTGAAAATCCATCTTTTGTAAGTCTAGGGTCTAGCCAAAAAGTGTTGAACCGAAATAAACCTGTTCAACTCGAACCCGATTTCCACCCCTACTGGTAGTGTAATTGTTCGTTGTCAGCGCAAAATTGATATGTCTACTACAGGTTCCTGACTGGGTCAACTAAAAGAACGATGTTTATCTAGTAGGATTGCAAATTGCTGAATTTTTTAAGTAATATGTTCATCTTTTAAGATCTGAGTTCCTAAGCTAATTTTTTTTTTCTGTTCTCCCGTTCTGTTTATTCTTTTACTTTTTATCTGGATTTGGCCCGAATTCATTAATTTGCTGCTGCGTGTAATGACGTATACATTCTTAACCACAATGGTGTGTGTATACCACCATCTCACTTCTAACAACTTGAGTCTACCAGTAATTTCTATAATCCTTTATAACGTTGGCACAGTTACTGCTATTCAGCATAACATAACGGTTCACTAATTAGGAGATCAGTAATAATCTACAATTCGAATTGCGTTTACATATTCCAAGCGGTAAATGTGGTTCTGTGTGGATGACACCATGGTATATACCATCACTGTATTTAAATACTTATGTACTGTAATACCAACTAGCGGCCAAGCAGGTCTAGCAGATGACTCCATTCGGGGCAGCGTTATGCACAGCCGGCGGTGTCTCAACTTTCAAGTAATTACACAAGAGACAATATCCATCCCTCCAAGCGATAAAGTTGGATTGATGACCGAATATTAAAAACACTGCTGGTTGCTCCAGATTTCTCCATCACTTCACCCAAAAGATCCAAATCAATAGTTGGTTACATTCCTTGAACTAGATTATGACTTTTTTCTTCATATGAATAACATTCTCCATTTTTTCTTCCCTCAATCTAGATCAGTAGATGAAGGAATTATATTGCATCTCATTCTCATCAACTAGTCCGAGATTATGTCCAAATCACAACACCAGGTGAGCCCGCATGATGTTCATCATTGCTAATTTCCTCCTCTTCACTCTCTGTCACCCAAGTTATAATTCCAATTTGAATAGTGTCACTTTTACGAATCCTTGTGTTAGGGTTTTTGCCTCCATAACGCTTTTATCACATTAAACTCTCTTAGTTCATAAACCCTAATGTGGTTTAGAAAAATTGAGGTGGAATCCAAGTCTAGCTTTAGAATGTTCTGGATAAATTATAACACTTGGATGTCATGCATTAATTTCAGGATACTTGTTGATTGCTTGTTGCTTGTTCTTTATCATTATTGCTTGGACAGCAAGTTGCTCTGGATCAGGTATGTGGTTACGCTTATGACTACCCGAATTAGTTTTTCGGGATTTTATCGATGTTTCCATCGTGGCTTGAATTAAACTGTTGGATGTATTTAATTCATGCAAAGTATAATGTGAATATGACTATCACATAAGAAATATGCCTACTAGCTCAGATCCTAGTCCCCTCTGTAGCTTTATAGATTGACCTAGTAAATGACTACCAATGAGGGTAGGTCCATCAGGTCATTACATGACTTAGTAAATGGCTACCAATGGGGTAGGTCCATCAAGTCATCATGAGTCAGGGATTGGTCTACCTTTGGGTAGGACCATGCGACTCCATAACCCTAGGTATTGGCTACCTGTGTGGTAGGGTCATGGGGGTAAGGATCTGCCATATGAGAGATGTGGTATCCATGTCCACTGCAGGGACGTTACAGAGAAAGGGGATAGGCAAGGATTGAGTAGTATTGCTTAAAACGTAATCTTGGTTGTTAAATGATATTTGGTTGATTACATTGTTAACATAGTTGCACAATTATTGTTTCCCCCACATGCCAGCTTCGGCTGACCGACGTTTTGTTTGTCGGCGTTTTAGGTACAAATGAAAAGAACAAACAGTAAAGTGGCATATGTGGAATTAAATGAGAAGTAACCTACACCGGAGGAATAGTTAGAGTAACATCTTCATGGATAGAAGTTTAGAAATCCCACTTTTTCCAAGGTAAGAAAAGTTTTATTTTATACTCGTTTTCAGTTTAGTTGGTAAAGTTTATTAATTATTACAAATTATTTGTCGAACCTTTGATCCTGTTAATTGGATAACGGCACTGACCTTTCGATCTCCCTTAATTGGGGGTTATCGGGGGGCGTGGTCGTTACAATTGGTATCAGAGCGTTATGCAGATGACTCCATTCGGGGCAGCGTTATGCACAGCCGGCGGTGTCTCAACTTTCAAGTAATTACACAAGAGACAATATCCATCCCTCCAAGCGATAAAGTTGGATTGATGACCGAATATTAAAAACACTGCTGGTTGCTCCAGATTTCTCCATCACTTCACCCAAAAGATCCAAATCAATAGTTGGTTACATTCCTTGAACTAGATTATGACTTTTTTCTTCATATGAATAACATTCTCCATTTTTTCTTCCCTCAATCTAGATCAGTAGATGAAGGAATTATATTGCATCTCATTCTCATCAACTAGTCCGAGATTATGTCCAAATCACAACACCAGGTGAGCCCGCATGATGTTCATCATTGCTAATTTCCTCCTCTTCACTCTCTGTCACCCAAGTTATAATTCCAATTTGAATAGTGTCGCTTTTACGAATCCTTATGTATCTATACTATATTTGCATTCATTTTTCATAATTACAACCTAAATCATGTCGTGCTAAATAGCCCTTCGTTTAGGGAGATCCCTTGGTGTATATCTACCCAACTTTGATATCCCATTCTACCAAGGTGGGACCTATGGCGAAGTGGCTGGGAGCACATCCCAAAAACTAACTTATAAGGGGGAGAGCCCTTGGTATACATCTACCCAATCTTGGTATCCCATCCTACCAAGTTGGGATTATTCGTATCATTCCGCTCTAGAATCTTCTCGTTTCCGTCCGCTCCCAGTGCGGCCAGAGTCCCCATTCTTCTCTCTCAATGTTCTCCATAATATGATCGTCTTGCGGACATGCTCAAAGACCCCGATTGCTCGTCAGTGGCTCCGCGGCAACCGACCTTGCAGCGTGATTGGGTTTTGCAGGGAGTGGCTCTGGTTGGCGTTGTGCGACGAGGTTCATTGGAAGCAGCGGGGCGATATAATCAATTTGCAGGTACATTCTCTATTGTTAGCCTATCAGCATCTTCGCCGCCGTCATCAGCGTTTTGGATTTCCTTTTCATCGACAGTCTCCTGGAATCCGAACTTCTTCCCCCACCACAAATCGCAATCCACAGCTCACCTCTCCGGCTCGAGCGCAATCACGACTGACGTTGACCTCCACCCACACCAACCACCTACCTTCGAGACGGCGAGCCTACCACCACCTCACAAGCCCTGCTCTGACTTCTTCTGTCACGGTCCCCACACCAGAGCATTGAGCAGT
The DNA here is from genome assembly GCA_963693085.1 of Alisma plantago-aquatica. Taxonomy (NCBI): domain Eukaryota; kingdom Viridiplantae; phylum Streptophyta; class Magnoliopsida; order Alismatales; family Alismataceae; genus Alisma; species Alisma plantago-aquatica. The sequence continues at coordinate 1,260,945,192 of OY856412.1, forward strand.
GAACAAAAGTAAATACTACGACCACCCCTCGAATCGGTGAAGTTGCGAACGGTCAAATACACACGCCACAATACCCCTCTCTTCGTTATTACACTGTCCGCCGTATGATATATTGTGTTAATTACGCTTCTCTAGCAAGCCACTTCGTTTGTCACCTCATCGTTAACTGTTGCTTCCCGTTCACTTCCTCCCACTCTCGTGACCCTCCAATGCGTTTTCTAAAAATGTATACAGTTTATGTTCACTTTTTCAGTTGTACCTTGTTACCCTTTAAACTCTTCGTCTTCTTCTATTGCTTTGCAATGTCTCCCTCTTTTAATTCAACAAGCATGCTCCGCAACAACCCGATCTTAAACCTTTCTTCTTCCATTCATATCCCAATATATAATGATAACATTATGTTTTTCTCGCATTTCACACTCCGCACAACATGACTATAGTAAAAACCACTACCTCCCATCTTTTTCTTTAGCCAACGTTTGTCTTTTTATTCCCTACTATTTTTATTCCTCTTTTCATTTCTATTTGTACTATTTTCGGATTTCCAATTTCTACATTGATCATTGGATACCTTTGGTTGTGGGATCGTCACGATAGATGAGCTCATATTTCTAAATTTATGTCTGTCCATGTTACTCTCTATTCTAACTTCCAGCAACCTCCTTCGTCCTTTTATTTTATTTCAGATTGTAGTTTCCAGCTCAATCTTCTAGCTTCATTGCTCATTTCCATCCTGGACCAAATTGGAACATATCTCTAAAAATTATTTTGCGTTTTTAACGTTCTTTGAGATCCAAGTTGTCACATAGCTATTTGAAATTTTAGTGTTTATGGTTAAGCTTAGAACCATATATCTCTTTTGAAATTATGACCTTATACATATCTCCTCTATATGTATAAGACAATTATATAAATAAAAACTTAGGAAAAAATGTAAAGGAAACTTACTGTTGAGATGAAGCCCCAACTGATATCACATTAATTTCTGGTGATATGTGCATCACTCCCTATAATTTTTATCCCAAATTTGGATTATAATTATTATTGTGTATGATAACTGTTTGGAATATGAGGGGCCGTTTGGTTGCCACAATTGACGGCGTATTGTATTTGGATCAGGTATTCTAACCGCTGTGTTTATATCCTCCCTTTGCTGCCACCACTCCTCCCCATCCTTTCTTCTTCACCATCAGCGCCATGACTCCTTCTGTGTGGTCGATGAATCCGTGATTCGCGACACCGTGGTTGCTTGCGATGCACTGGTGGTTGGAACATTGGGCGTTGTTGATTCCGTCTGACAAGCTTCTGGTTTTATCTGCGAGAGATCCGCTTGTGGCATTGTCGTCCCACCTCCCCTCCTCGCACTCCCCACTGCCCAAACCATCCTCAATCACAAGGGGTTCTATAGACCCGTTCTCCCACCTGGTCAAGTCACTGCAAAGACCGTCCATTGGCAGTGGAAGAAGAGGTCCCAGGATAAGGTGGACACAGACTCTGTTGGCAGCCATGGCATAATGACGACGATGGCACACAAGGGTGAAGTGATTTTTATGAGCAACGAGAATGCCAACGATGGTGCTGACAGACCGACCGACTGCTGATGATTCCCTCCTCGCCTCACATATACAATGAGTATGCCAACATCCACCGCTACTCAATGGGTTCCTATTTTGTCCTCTGTTTCATCACACCGTCACCCAATCAATGTCATTAACAATTGCAGAATTTGTAAATTGGGCAGTCAAAATCCCAGAATTTACTAATACTACAGTAGTTTAAAATGGGTTACCCAAACGGCCCCTTAGCGTTTATGGTTTAGCCTAGAACATTGAATAAAGAAAGACACTTCAAATAAACATCAAATCAAAACCTAATCACTGATTATACAAAATGAGATTTGGAACCATAGTTGTGACCACACGTTGAGGGGTTATTTCTTTCACCCTATTTATTTAGGAAATTATCTCATGTCAATTTCTAATTACAAAGATTGAACTTATTGTCAGTACGGTTATGGTAAAAATAATTGCAGCTAATGTATGTAGTAGATATTCATAGAGCTGAGAACATGAAGCACATATCTTCACGCTATATCTATTTTTTGACGGCCAAGTACCAAGTGTAGAACAGAGAGAAAACTCAAACGAAGTGCATGGTACAGTAAGGAATGTGTTAACATCAGTATTGAAAATAAATGATTTGTTAATTATTTCTTAGGACAATACTAATAGTCTTTTCCTGCTCTAAAGAAGTGGAACATTTGTTAATGTTAAAACGCAAAATGGAGAAAATAGGTGATGCAAGCTATGTTGCTTTGAACTCTTCTTGGACCTCCTTTGCTCCTACGGTCCTACCTAATAAATTATTATATACTAAGATTTGAACCTTACGGAGAATAACATCATTGTATGATGTATTTTTTAGAGAAATATATGTTAAGATGTCAGATTTTGTATTTGTTGTGGTTTTCATACAATTGATAAACACAAAATGCTCTCATGGATAGCTGCATATCATGCATATGATGCCAACAATCCTTTATTTTTGTAATACAATAGAGTATTAGAATGTATGTGCTACAAAATTTTATATACATCATAAGCAACAGTTTGAACCATGTGCCATTTTCATTGGAGCACTCAGCCACAATATCAAGAGCTGATTTTGAGAATCTGACAACAGTGACACGCTTTCCCTTGACCATTTCCACTACATCACAGTTGGGCATATTGGAGTAGTCCATTGAATGAAGGAATTTCCCCTTAGATACTTCAACTCCTTTGTTGGGTGGGAATGTTGGGATGTTTGGGAGTCAACTAAATCGTCCAATGCAAACAATGAGAAAGTGGACATGATGAACCTACATGGAATAGTGCTTGTGCCAGCCTCACGGTAACCATGATTTGTGACCTAATTTTTTTTTATCATAAAACATCTCACCCCATTCATTTACATACATCTAATGTGTTTGCTGGATATATCAACTGTAACATTGGATGGCAACTTTAAACATCATGAGTCCCTTTGTGGTTCTATTGTTGTGATAATGGGTTTAGTCAGGCCAGCTTAATACTACATCGGAAATAGTTACTTAAAATGGGTAAATTTGTATGATTTTTTTTGGAGTTTTGTTGGAAGCCAGGGGGAGGAAATGCCGAAGAAGCGCTCCCTCCCCCTAGCGGCAGCCGCCGGGATTGACTAGAGAGAAGGGGGAGCGGAACCCTAGTGAGAGAAAGGGAGGTCGGAGCCTCTGAGGATCATCATACATTTGATATCTTGTCTTTATGTTGTTTTATTTTTTGCACTACTATCGCATTTACTTTCTTGAACTAAGATTTTAATGTCTTTTGAAATGAACCTTCACAAGGACTAATCTGGCCATTTCAGTGGCAGTATCTTATTGTATTATATAATTGCTTTTACCTATCCAGTAGCATATACATTAGACATTGATATGGTTAGATCATAACACAGTGTATGCCTCCATGCTAATGTGCTGCAAGCTCCTGCTATTAGCTCCTTACATGTGTATCAGAATGGACATGTGATGGATTGTTGGTTCCAATTCCATCCCAAACATGCTACTCCCCATTCTGATCAGTGCCGCATGGTACCTAGACTTAATTAAGTCTACTGATGTTAGTCGAATATATATAACTATAATTACTAATATATGTACCTATCTATGTTGTATATTCTTTTATAGACGTGATGAATTCTCTTGACTTAAATATTCTACAAACACATAAGGTGCAATAGCTACAAACTGACAATATCGTCTACTTCTTCAAATTAGCTGCGAAGACGATGCATTCCAAATGAATATTAGCACTGCCGTTGCATTTCCTTAATGTCATATATTCGTATTGCCATTACAAGTTTATGCACATAAATTTCTCATTATAAATAAAATTTGCAGGATAAAAACAAGCTTATCGCCAAGAGGACAACTGCCACTATCATTACCGAGAAAGATTTATCCTACTAAAGCAAAGCTTCACACCTATTCGACTGTATGTAGACTAACGATGTACAGCTAAAGGAGCTTGTCCACTTTTCTTGATAAAAAAGTTAAGGAGCTTCCAAGAAAGATGTCCATACAGCAAGACACCTAAACATAAAGATACAACATGTGGAGATCTTTTATTAGATAGAAAAGTTGTGATAAAGTGTTGTTCAACTTTGACTGTAAAAAGAGCTCCATTTTTTTTGTAACAAAATAAACATTATTATAATATTATGTATAGCATACATAACATCTTTTTTTATCATTTATTTTCAACTAAATTTGACTCGGATCTGTTGACAACATCAATTCTCCATGCCCAGTTGATTTCGATAGCGACATAAAAATAGAAATGCATGAAAATGTACAACATGAAATCTCTTGGGCGCAATACCACAAAGAGATATTAATATGCTAGCTGATATGATGGTTAAGAAGGTGCTGAAAACAGAAGAAATAAGCATCATGTTTCAAACGTGCCCGGATTGGCTAAGGGCGAAACACAATGCTTTGAGGAGGTTGACAGAGGAGGAACGGAGGAACAAAGAAGGTAGCCGAAAAAGATGGGTGTACCAAAAAAAAAAAATCTCTTGGGATGTGGTTTTTGCCCTTGGTTTACTTTTTTCTTTTATTGAACAAAACAAATTCCATACACACGAAATGATAAGTACGACAATTTGTATCATGCTATATTATCTTGAAAACCATATATTTTTCAAAGCTAGAAGTTGTCGTTGTTCTAAGTGTTAGCGAAAGTTGTGCTGCTGCAACCTCTTTTGTTTAAATTTTTAATTGGTTGTTGGCAGCAACCTTGCCAGATCATGTCAGAAACGATTGGAATAAGTTGCCAGCTTTCTTAAAACGTGTTAAGTCAGATACTAGGACATTCGTTGATTTCTTGTATGTGATACCATTTTGCATCGAAAATGCATTTTGGTTGTGATACACTTTTGTTCCATGATGTGCGTTGCTCATTTTTTACGTTGTATTCTTCAATGTTACATTGAACTGGTATTAGTTGAGTATGAAAATCTACTTATCTCAGGACCGTGCATAGCACATGTTTGTCTAGTACAACTTTATTCTCCGTTATAAGAAAGTACCAGCTCCACGATGGTATTCTTCCGTGGAAGTTAACTAACACACATGCAGTTGTGCCAGTATCCAACAATTAAACAACATGCCGCGCGTCTCTGTTTTTGCAGAGCAGTACCGTTAGGATTCAGTCTGGTGGAATTCCCAGATCAAAACTAAAAATTCACATATAGGCATCAGCGGTTGCCTCGTTAGTTTTGTGGGTGTCAAGCGTCTCCTTCCTCATAGCTAAGGCGGCTGACGTGTAAGAAGTATTTTCTGAAGCATAGGATTGACATATTTGTAGGCCTGGCTGAATTCCAATGATTCTGAGGCAGCGGGTAAATAGACAGGGAAAAGTTGGATGTTGTCATAGTTCAGGTTTCGTTGGGAAGGCTTCAGTGAGAAAGCACAGAGCAGAAGGATCCATTTAGACTCAAATCTTTAGAGTGGAATAAATAAAAAGTGAGAACAAAGTAAAATCCATTTAGACTCAAATCTTTAGAGTGGAATAAATAAAAAGTGAGAACAAAGTAAAACACCCACTGCGCCTAGATGCAACGAAAAGCAACACAAATCAAAGGACTTGGAAAACACGCTAACCCCAAAAATGTACAAAAATGGGACACAAAGCGGTGTGTGAGGCAACAAACAAGTTTTAAAAAAATGCACGAAACAAGAAACAACTCGTTAAACTCAAGCACCGTAGCTCGTGAGCCCACAACAATGAAAAAAAAAAAAGCTGTATGGCTCGCTTCGAAATCCTTGCAATGCTAAGACTCTACAAACTAAGCTTCCAACCAAGACACGGATCCAATTTTACTTCCTTTTCCATGTCAAATCGACATCACCTTTTTTTGTCTTCTTGTCTACTTGGTGGTACTCAGGAATAATAAGCTCGCCGCATATATAGATCGTATCTGCAGTTAGGGAGGTTGCTTGATCCGAAAGTGAGGGACTGGTGAAGTAGCCCCGGCTGTGGGTACGGCGATCGAGATGGCCGTGTGGTGTGTCGCATAGTGGTCGAGGGGAATTCCTTGTACGCCATCCTACCTGGCACTACTTGGGAGTTGAGTCTAACCTGATTTCTACAATCCGTTATATATTGTACTGACATCGGCACTGTTACTGGTATTCAGTCTAACATAATGGTTCACTATTGTGGGAAATCAACAAAATGAGATAATCCTCACCTCCGATTGCGTGTTACTTCTACATACTCCAAGCTGCGAATACGGTTCTCTGTCGATGACACCGTCACTGCATCTAACGATTTATGTAATGCAATATGAACCAACGGCTAAGCAGGTGCGGCGGATGACAACATTCAGGGCAGCATTACAAACAGCGGCGTATCAACTCTCAAGTATTTACGCAAGAATATTAAAAACACTGCTGGTTGCTCCAGATTCCTGCATCACTTCACCCAAAAGATCCAAATCAATAGCCGGTTACACTCCACGTATGTGCTTTTCTTAAATCAAATGAATTGAATTTTCAAGCTGCACATACTTGAGGGTTACAGTATTGACGGACAATTAGTTATGACTATTTTTCAGCCTCTTACATTTGTTCCCTTGAATTAGATTACGGTCTTTTTCTTCATATGAATAACATTCTCCATTTTTCCTTCCCTAGATCAAGATCAGTAGATTAAGGAATTATATCGGATCTCATCCTCATCTAGTACGGGATTATGTCCGAATCAAAGCACCAAGCGGGTCCGCATGATGCTCATCATTGTTATTTTCCTCCTCTTCACTCTCTGTCACCGAGTTTTAATTCCAGCTTGACTAGTGTCAGTTTTGCGAAATCCTTCTGCATACATCATGAAATATTTTACATACTTAGGGTCTTGACCGGCATTTGTTCAACTGGATTCAAAATAAGGTTGGAGTCTTTAGGCATGGTTTAGATAACAACATTTTAAATTACTCTAGACTTTATACAACAGCACGATAGTTCAACCAGCCAAGTACGAGTTGGCCTGGCATAGTAGGTGATTACAAGACGTAAAATGACAGTCTAAAATGCAGTCCAAACTAGACTTAGGGCTCGTCTGGTTGGAGGTAGATTCAACACATATGAGTAGTTGGGAAACATGAAAATAAACTGCGTGAATTGGAACTCAACTTCACTCGTTTGGTTTTAACGTGTTCCAGACCGGTTGTGTTAGTTTGTTTTCATTTGGTAGGATATTTTTTACCCGTGTAGTTTTTTTGTTACTAGTATCAAGGACAGCTGTACCTGTCCCAGGAGGAGAAAAAGCAAAGTAATCCTACAGATACATGAGCTGGCACGGCTGAGAGTTGGAACCGTGCCCAAAACCTGGGCGGTTTCATTTTTCTGGTCTGCCTGTGTAATTGAGAGCTGATTGAGATTTCGTTTTCCTGCTAGTAAAAACAGTGCAGTTGGTTTGTCATGTTTTGGAGTTCCATGCAACCAAATTAGGCCTTAGGCTCAATTTGGTTGGGCTGCGTTCCAGCGTTTGGACTTAGGCTCAATTTGGTTGGGCTGCGTTCCAGCGTTTGCAGTTCCAAGTCATCACGATTTTCAACTCCAACTGTTTGGTTTCTTGCGGTTGCAACACACAGTAGGAAAGAAAGACAACCACACGGCTATGTCCACTTATGCAGCAAAAGTAGGAAAATGAACCGCCCCCTTTTTGGGCGCGGTTGGTTTTCATGCCTGCACAATACTGGGTTGTTGCAATGATGCTATTGATAATTGCTTATTCTGTTACATAATTGTAGTGCGCTTGTCTCTATTGGTAGGTCATTAACATCAAGTTTTCACAGAACTACATACTTAAACAGCTTCCAACCAAACACATTAGATTAAATAAATTGTGTTGAAGTTACCTGCAACCAAACCATTGAAGGTGTGGTTACAATTCCTGTTTTGCATTTTCAGTTTTTAAAATCATGCAATGTGTTGCAACTGCTTGCAACCAGACGAGCCCTTAGGCGTTATCTCAAAAATTTGATCGATTATTATGTTGTTTAAGCTAACTCGACTTGTGCCTGCCCCGGGTCCCAGCAGATGCTGCCATGTTAAAACAAGAACAACGATTCTTATTCTTATCTTACTGGGACAAAGAACAAACCCGTCTTCTCGCATCTCTTTAAGCCGTGTTTGCTCACAAACGTCATTTCAACTCACGAACCGTTCCATATAACGACAATTGTTATCTCCTCGCATCTATACTATATAGGAAAGTGCATGGAGGGGGCTCCATGCAATATTTTTTTAGATTTTTCAAAATTTCAATTTGGTCCTTAGTTGTGCTTACAACTAATGTTCTCCTTAGTAAAGCCCATTCGGGGTTCGTTGTAATATTTGTAGATACTTTGTAATTTGAAAATTGATCCTTGGCTAATAAGCAGTCATGGTTCTGCGTAAAAAAATGAGTTATGCACGGGCACCGGTGACAGCGGAGGGTGGTGATCGCTGGTGCCACCCCAGTCGTCATTGGTGAAGAGGTGCTTGTCGAGGCTGTCGTTGGGCATGTAGTCGTATACGAGCATGAGGTCACCCCGCCTACGACACCACCCACGGAATTGCACGGGGTTCCGATGCCTAAGCCTACTGATGGTGACGATCTCCGCAACGAATTATCGGATCCCTTGCTTGGATTCGTTGGAAACGCGCTTGACAGTCACAAAGGGTTTGGTGGTAAGCACGACACCTTTGTAGACTTTCCAAAACCCTCTGACGCCTAACAAGTGGTCCATGTCTCGGAACCCTTTGGTTGCCTTGCTGAGCTAGGATTAGTTGTATCAGTGCGGGCCGTGTTGGAGCTCCCATGGCTCAACGGCATCGTTGGCGAAATCCAATTTTCGAGCGAAAAAAATTGGCCCTAAAGTGTCACATACAACGTCGGTTTTTTAACTGCTAACCGACGCCTATATTAGATGAAAATTTGCGTGAAAATTTCTAATTTCGGTGTCGGTTATCCTTTGATAACCGACGCTGATAATGGTTCCCGTCAAATAATTTAGGGCAAAGATTGTCTAATTGGACGTCGGTTTTTTACTATCAACCGACACTTAAGAGTAAAGGGTGTCGGTTTTCTAGATAACCGACGATGTTTACAAACTTAATAGACTCGCGATCACCCGACTCTTCCCCTTTCTTCTGTTTCATCGCGAAAATTTTCTCTGCTGCTCGCCGCTCGCCTGAAATCGCCTGACAACCCCCGCTGCTGTTGGTGCGCCTCTGCTCGCCGCCGCCGTCACGTCCTCTTTCTCCTGCTGCCGCCGCTCGCCGCCACTACTACTCGCCGCCACTACTCTGCTCTGCTCTTCACCTGGTGTCGTTCTGCTTGCCGCTCGCCCTGGTGCCATTCTGCTCGCCGCCTCCTTCTCTACTCGTTGCTCTCACACCGCCGCCGCCACTCTTCTCCACGCTAGCTCCAGGTATCCCTAGCCTCTTTTCTTCCTTCTCCCTAGCTCCTTACCAACAGAAAGCACAGCCGTGGCTGTGTTGGCCTACCACGGCCGTGCTGCCCAACACGACCGTCATAGGCCAACACAGCCACGACCGTGTTTGTTGTTGGTAAGGATATGAACAAATCTTTATGTAATGCTTTATGTAAATCCTAGGATACGAACAAATCTTTTTCTTGCATATATTTGTGCTTCTAATCCTAATGCTTGACCTAATTTAGTAAATTTTGATGCGTGTTGAAATAAGATTTAAACTTGTCCATTCTAGCATCCTAATTTGATTTGATTAAACCCTAACATTGATGAAACCCTAACATCAATTGTGATGAAACCCTAACATCAATTGTGATGAAACCCTAACATGTACATATCTATTATTGTGTTTGTTGGCCTAGAAACCCGTCCAAGATTTACTCATTAGGAGTAAATCTTGGATAGTCCCCGGTTTTAGAAATGAGCATCGGGTCGGGTTATACTGGGTTTTTCCTGTCCCAAACCCAAACCCACATTTTCAAGCGGGCCACGGGTCAGGTTCGGGCCCAGATAAAATTGAAAAATGTCAGCCCATACCCGACCCATATAAGAATGTTGGGTTTCGAGCTGGATTCGGGTTTAAAAGAGTAAAAAATCATTTTCTAATACATGTGAATGTATGAGACTTAAAAAGGCAATGGAGTCCACAATGTTGTGCCTTTTTGCTTCCTCATCCTACAATGAAATGGGTTTTGGAAGGATAAAAGATCATTTCACTACTACAGAAAATGCTTTTTACTACAGTTCATTTTTCCATTTTACAACAGGTGTTAACCGTTGTATTAGATCACGTGGTCTTATGGGAGGTGCTTTATACAACATGTGATTGCATGTTGTAATACATGTATTTTAAACAACATTTAAAACATGTTGTCTTTTAATGAATGGTCTGTTGTAATATGGGTATTTTATACAACATGCGGTGCACCCGTTGTAATATATATATAATACAACAGTTGAAGCATGTTGCTTTTCACTAAACACACCCGTTGTAATAGGGATGTTTATTACAACATGCAGTGCATCTGTTGTAATATACATATTTATACAATAGTTGAAACACCTGTTGTATTATGTGTGGATAACACAACATGTGTTGTTTGTTGTAGTATCATATATTTTGCAACATATCATTAACTGTTGTCTTTTATTAGAGTTTGACATGTCATATATATCGAACTAATTTTATTATCAAATTAATCATATTATTAATAAATTATTATAAATATGAAATTATACTTTCTTCATTTCACAAACAAGCACATAATTGAACAAAATTTCCATCAAACCTTGAAAGAAACTCGTATTGAATTTAATTAATATTCAATCATCCATACAAAGATTCAATAATACAAAGTACTGAGTATCCACTTTAGAATTAAATTGAAAACTAGCTAAAAAAGTTTCACACATTGGTCTATGCTAAAGAACAAATGTCTCCCCCTCATGTCACATAATATTATGTGTGATCAAGAACACATGTCGCCCACTCATTTTGGACCTCGTCAATTTCTTCTTAGTTGAAGCAGCGACAAATATACTTCGAATAATACTACAATCATATAACAAATATATCAACATATTATTATTATTTTTTTTAATTTATTTAGAAATTTGAACAAACTAAAAGAATATAATGATAAGTAGCTTACACATTCAGGAATATTTCTAATTCTCGCATCAACAATGTCTCTCATGTACTTCAACACATAATACCCGCAATCTGTATTGTTCGGCTACTTTAGACACTGTATAAAATAAATATGAATATGTTATCCAAATAATTGTGAGAACTTGTTAGCAAATAAGAGGATGGAAAAGTATAAACAACCAAAAAAACAAATAAAAGATGTGATCAAAAACGCGGACCGCGGATCGGACCGAAATAATAATTGATCGGATCGGACCAGACCGTAAACTGTTGGGACTGGACCGCAGACCAGATCGTTAGGACCGAACTGGAAAAAGTTGTTGCTGTTTGAAATTTTAAAAATTTATTGTACATTATATGTAAGTGATATTCTCCTCAATATTTTGAATCACAATGGATGTTCTAATTTTTATATCTGCAACTTCTCACTTGGTTCCAGTGAAGTGTTAATAGATAAGGCACGGTGGAGCTAGTTTCACAGGGGAGTTGAGAGAGGGGTTCGTTGTTCATCGAAAAGAAAGATCTGTATACATCATAGTCAAGGAGTACTGTGTTTCACTTCATCAAAATCTAAAGAATTTTGTAGAACTTGTCCACATTGATTATGTCGTTCTTCATCCAAGAAATTGCAGCTACTTGAAATAGAAGTCATGAAAGCTATAAGAAAATATAATTATTTAAAGAGATTTGTCCTCTATGCTTAAGAATAAGGCACAAAGTTGATTTTGAGAAACACTACTTAACAATACCTTATCCCGCATCCATAAGTGCAATCATTTGCGCATAGATTCCAAAAATACAAAATGGGAGTCACTTTCAACCTGTGCAATAAATAACTATTATGGTTCAGATTCATTTTGTAACTCTGTAACGTGTGCTATAGTAACTGTTGAGTAAATTTTTTTCCAATTCACATATGCAAAACAAAATACTCAAGAACATAACCTACACACTCAAGTCTTGCCTAATACTTTCTCCTTAAGTGATGTAGTTCATGTAGTTCAAAATAAAATGTCTCAACATATTACAGAGCGGCTAAATTAATCAGAAATTTGATTTTCATTGAGTCATATGGAACTGTGGTGTGTATTGACTTCTCTGTTTCCAACAATGTATGTGTTTATAAGCTGGTGAAGAGTATGATACGACATGTAAACATATTTAATTCATATTGTTACTGGTTGACTTCAGTTTACATGCAAATGATGTATGATATCACGTTTACTCTGCTACATATATCAAGTTCACAAACTGACCAATAGGTTATGGTTGCAACAATATTCATTGAGTATGTTAAAAGTTGATAGCACCAATAGCCGTTTGGCTAAGAATTAAATTCCTTTCACCAATATGTTATAGGACCAATAGCCGTTTGGCCAGGAATTATATTCCTTTAACCGGTATGTCATTGTTGAAGCATCTCCCTGGGAAAGGAGTACTTGTCCTAGTGAGTAAAGAATATTCGCGTTTATATAATACATTCCATGAAGATGGAGAAAAAATAGTTAAAGGAATCAATACAGTTGAATTGCAGTAGTTACATTTAACATTACATGAAAAAGGATACAAGAGAATAGCATGTATGTGTAGACGGTGGCCTGAAGGCTTTACCGTCCTGTTGCAATAACAGACGACTGAGGTTTTTGTACCGTCCTGTTGCAATAACAGACGACTGAGGTTTTTTAACAACCTATAGAAAGATTTAACTATCGTGAAATACTAACTCAAAAGATAAGGTAGAATGGTAGGTCACCATCATATGCAAGTTCCAACATCCAAGTCCCAACCATGCTGAATTTAATTCCTTTAGAAAAACTACAGTTATGTACATCCAGTAAGTTGACCTTTGGATCAACCAGGTGCCTCTTGAATACATAGGATGAGACGTCTTAGCTATAAAGGGAGGAAACCACACCCAATTCGAGCCCAAATAGGTAAAACAATTGGATAGGAGAGACAATAGAGGCCGAGGCTTGTTATAATAGTAACCCAAAACAGGGGATCAATAACTAATCCAAATTATTTTAAAATTTGTTGACCGATTTACGAAGTGAACTTAATAGGCCGTTGATGCGGTCCACTGAAGGGGCAAAAGCAAGTCTGAAGCATCCAAAAGTGGTCGCATATCGGTTGAAATCCCCACAGTCTGCTTTGTTTAGAAAAACAAAGGCAGGGGGTTGACTGTTGTGACTGCTTTTAATTCCATGGATGATGCTTTACTTAGTTGCATCATTAGATGAATAAATTTCATTTTCTCACCCATGTAACTTTAACTTCATGTATTTTTCTAATATGTGGAAGACCTCATAATGTACACCTCTTCCCACTTATTTGTCTATTTTCTCAGTGGCATCCTTCCTCCTCAACTTGATGCTTTCATGTTTAGATGGTAGTGTCAGATATGTTAGGTGGCACCGCGGCACCATGAAGTGTGTCACTTGGCATGGAAAGTGACTTCCAGAATGAACATGATTGTGAACTGACACGGAAAGTGGCAACACTTTGTTGTAAGTTAGATTGCCAGTGGTGCTTGAATGGCATGCTCATTCTACATGTTGCTCAACATTATGCACAAGAAATATGACCAGAATGTGACGTTGCAATCCTTGTCGCATATTCTTTACACCAAATTTCTGAGCAATTATGTCTGGTGATAGGTGTTAATGTGTCTGTGGCCAAGTACCAAGTGTAGAACAGAGAGAAAACTCAAACGAAGTGCATGGTACAGTAAGGAATGTGTTAACATCAGTATTGAAAATAAATGATTTGTTAATTATTTCTTAGGACAATACTAATAGTCTTTTCCTGCTCTAAAGAAGTGGAACATTTGTTAATGTTAAAACGCAAAATGGAGAAAATAGGTGATGCAAGCTATGTTGCTTTGAACTCTTCTTGGACCTCCTTTGCTCCTACGGTCCTACCTAATAAATTATTATATACTAAGATTTGAACCTTACGGAGAATAACATCATTGTATGATGTATTTTTTAGAGAAATATATGTTAAGATGTCAGATTTTGTATTTGTTGTGGTTTTCATACAATTGATAAACACAAAATGCTCTCATGGATAGCTGCATATCATGCATATGATGCCAACAATCCTTTATTTTTGTAATACAATAGAGTATTAGAATGTATGTGCTACAAAATTTTATATACATCATAAGCAACAGTTTGAACCATGTGCCATTTTCATTGGAGCACTCAGCCACAATATCAAGAGCTGATTTTGAGAATCTGACAACAGTGACACGCTTTCCCTTGACCATTTCCACTACATCACAGTTGGGCATATTGGAGTAGTCCATTGAATGAAGGAATTTCCCCTTAGATACTTCAACTCCTTTGTTGGGTGGGAATGTTGGGATGTTTGGGAGTCAACTAAATCGTCCAATGCAAACAATGAGAAAGTGGACATGATGAACCTACATGGAATAGTGCTTGTGCCAGCCTCACGGTAACCATGATTTGTGACCTAATTTTTTTTTATCATAAAACATCTCACCCCATTCATTTACATACATCTAATGTGTTTGCTGGATATATCAACTGTAACATTGGATGGCAACTTTAAACATCATGAGTCCCTTTGTGGTTCTATTGTTGTGATAATGGGTTTAGTCAGGCCAGCTTAATACTACATCGGAAATAGTTACTTAAAATGGGTAAATTTGTATGATTTTTTTTGGAGTTTTGTTGGAAGCCAGGGGGAGGAAATGCCGAAGAAGCGCTCCCTCCCCCTAGCGGCAGCCGCCGGGATTGACTAGAGAGAAGGGGGAGCGGAACCCTAGTGAGAGAAAGGGAGGTCGGAGCCTCTGAGGATCATCATACATTTGATATCTTGTCTTTATGTTGTTTTATTTTTTGCACTACTATCGCATTTACTTTCTTGAACTAAGATTTTAATGTCTTTTGAAATGAACCTTCACAAGGACTAATCTGGCCATTTCAGTGGCAGTATCTTATTGTATTATATAATTGCTTTTACCTATCCAGTAGCATATACATTAGACATTGATATGGTTAGATCATAACACAGTGTATGCCTCCATGCTAATGTGCTGCAAGCTCCTGCTATTAGCTCCTTACATGTGTATCAGAATGGACATGTGATGGATTGTTGGTTCCAATTCCATCCCAAACATGCTACTCCCCATTCTGATCAGTGCCGCATGGTACCTAGACTTAATTAAGTCTACTGATGTTAGTCGAATATATATAACTATAATTACTAATATATGTACCTATCTATGTTGTATATTCTTTTATAGACGTGATGAATTCTCTTGACTTAAATATTCTACAAACACATAAGGTGCAATAGCTACAAACTGACAATATCGTCTACTTCTTCAAATTAGCTGCGAAGACGATGCATTCCAAATGAATATTAGCACTGCCGTTGCATTTCCTTAATGTCATATATTCGTATTGCCATTACAAGTTTATGCACATAAATTTCTCATTATAAATAAAATTTGCAGGATAAAAACAAGCTTATCGCCAAGAGGACAACTGCCACTATCATTACCGAGAAAGATTTATCCTACTAAAGCAAAGCTTCACACCTATTCGACTGTATGTAGACTAACGATGTACAGCTAAAGGAGCTTGTCCACTTTTCTTGATAAAAAAGTTAAGGAGCTTCCAAGAAAGATGTCCATACAGCAAGACACCTAAACATAAAGATACAACATGTGGAGATCTTTTATTAGATAGAAAAGTTGTGATAAAGTGTTGTTCAACTTTGACTGTAAAAAGAGCTCCATTTTTTTTGTAACAAAATAAACATTATTATAATATTATGTATAGCATACATAACATCTTTTTTTATCATTTATTTTCAACTAAATTTGACTCGGATCTGTTGACAACATCAATTCTCCATGCCCAGTTGATTTCGATAGCGACATAAAAATAGAAATGCATGAAAATGTACAACATGAAATCTCTTGGGCGCAATACCACAAAGAGATATTAATATGCTAGCTGATATGATGGTTAAGAAGGTGCTGAAAACAGAAGAAATAAGCATCATGTTTCAAACGTGCCCGGATTGGCTAAGGGCGAAACACAATGCTTTGAGGAGGTTGACAGAGGAGGAACGGAGGAACAAAGAAGGTAGCCGAAAAAGATGGGTGTACCAAAAAAAAAAAATCTCTTGGGATGTGGTTTTTGCCCTTGGTTTACTTTTTTCTTTTATTGAACAAAACAAATTCCATACACACGAAATGATAAGTACGACAATTTGTATCATGCTATATTATCTTGAAAACCATATATTTTTCAAAGCTAGAAGTTGTCGTTGTTCTAAGTGTTAGCGAAAGTTGTGCTGCTGCAACCTCTTTTGTTTAAATTTTTAATTGGTTGTTGGCAGCAACCTTGCCAGATCATGTCAGAAACGATTGGAATAAGTTGCCAGCTTTCTTAAAACGTGTTAAGTCAGATACTAGGACATTCGTTGATTTCTTGTATGTGATACCATTTTGCATCGAAAATGCATTTTGGTTGTGATACACTTTTGTTCCATGATGTGCGTTGCTCATTTTTTACGTTGTATTCTTCAATGTTACATTGAACTGGTATTAGTTGAGTATGAAAATCTACTTATCTCAGGACCGTGCATAGCACATGTTTGTCTAGTACAACTTTATTCTCCGTTATAAGAAAGTACCAGCTCCACGATGGTATTCTTCCGTGGAAGTTAACTAACACACATGCAGTTGTGCCAGTATCCAACAATTAAACAACATGCCGCGCGTCTCTGTTTTTGCAGAGCAGTACCGTTAGGATTCAGTCTGGTGGAATTCCCAGATCAAAACTAAAAATTCACATATAGGCATCAGCGGTTGCCTCGTTAGTTTTGTGGGTGTCAAGCGTCTCCTTCCTCATAGCTAAGGCGGCTGACGTGTAAGAAGTATTTTCTGAAGCATAGGATTGACATATTTGTAGGCCTGGCTGAATTCCAATGATTCTGAGGCAGCGGGTAAATAGACAGGGAAAAGTTGGATGTTGTCATAGTTCAGGTTTCGTTGGGAAGGCTTCAGTGAGAAAGCACAGAGCAGAAGGATCCATTTAGACTCAAATCTTTAGAGTGGAATAAATAAAAAGTGAGAACAAAGTAAAATCCATTTAGACTCAAATCTTTAGAGTGGAATAAATAAAAAGTGAGAACAAAGTAAAACACCCACTGCGCCTAGATGCAACGAAAAGCAACACAAATCAAAGGACTTGGAAAACACGCTAACCCCAAAAATGTACAAAAATGGGACACAAAGCGGTGTGTGAGGCAACAAACAAGTTTTAAAAAAATGCACGAAACAAGAAACAACTCGTTAAACTCAAGCACCGTAGCTCGTGAGCCCACAACAATGAAAAAAAAAAAAGCTGTATGGCTCGCTTCGAAATCCTTGCAATGCTAAGACTCTACAAACTAAGCTTCCAACCAAGACACGGATCCAATTTTACTTCCTTTTCCATGTCAAATCGACATCACCTTTTTTTGTCTTCTTGTCTACTTGGTGGTACTCAGGAATAATAAGCTCGCCGCATATATAGATCGTATCTGCAGTTAGGGAGGTTGCTTGATCCGAAAGTGAGGGACTGGTGAAGTAGCCCCGGCTGTGGGTACGGCGATCGAGATGGCCGTGTGGTGTGTCGCATAGTGGTCGAGGGGAATTCCTTGTACGCCATCCTACCTGGCACTACTTGGGAGTTGAGTCTAACCTGATTTCTACAATCCGTTATATATTGTACTGACATCGGCACTGTTACTGGTATTCAGTCTAACATAATGGTTCACTATTGTGGGAAATCAACAAAATGAGATAATCCTCACCTCCGATTGCGTGTTACTTCTACATACTCCAAGCTGCGAATACGGTTCTCTGTCGATGACACCGTCACTGCATCTAACGATTTATGTAATGCAATATGAACCAACGGCTAAGCAGGTGCGGCGGATGACAACATTCAGGGCAGCATTACAAACAGCGGCGTATCAACTCTCAAGTATTTACGCAAGAATATTAAAAACACTGCTGGTTGCTCCAGATTCCTGCATCACTTCACCCAAAAGATCCAAATCAATAGCCGGTTACACTCCACGTATGTGCTTTTCTTAAATCAAATGAATTGAATTTTCAAGCTGCACATACTTGAGGGTTACAGTATTGACGGACAATTAGTTATGACTATTTTTCAGCCTCTTACATTTGTTCCCTTGAATTAGATTACGGTCTTTTTCTTCATATGAATAACATTCTCCATTTTTCCTTCCCTAGATCAAGATCAGTAGATTAAGGAATTATATCGGATCTCATCCTCATCTAGTACGGGATTATGTCCGAATCAAAGCACCAAGCGGGTCCGCATGATGCTCATCATTGTTATTTTCCTCCTCTTCACTCTCTGTCACCGAGTTTTAATTCCAGCTTGACTAGTGTCAGTTTTGCGAAATCCTTCTGCATACATCATGAAATATTTTACATACTTAGGGTCTTGACCGGCATTTGTTCAACTGGATTCAAAATAAGGTTGGAGTCTTTAGGCATGGTTTAGATAACAACATTTTAAATTACTCTAGACTTTATACAACAGCACGATAGTTCAACCAGCCAAGTACGAGTTGGCCTGGCATAGTAGGTGATTACAAGACGTAAAATGACAGTCTAAAATGCAGTCCAAACTAGACTTAGGGCTCGTCTGGTTGGAGGTAGATTCAACACATATGAGTAGTTGGGAAACATGAAAATAAACTGCGTGAATTGGAACTCAACTTCACTCGTTTGGTTTTAACGTGTTCCAGACCGGTTGTGTTAGTTTGTTTTCATTTGGTAGGATGTTTTTTACCCGTGTAGTTTTTTTGTTACTAGTATCAAGGACAGCTGTACCTGTCCCAGGAGGAGAAAAAGCAAAGTAATCCTACAGATACATGAGCTGGCACGGCTGAGAGTTGGAACCGTGCCCAAAACCTGGGCGGTCTCATTTCTCTGGTCTGCCGTGTAATTGAGAGCTGATTGAGATTTCGTTTTCCTGCTAGTAAAAACAGTGCAGTTGGTTTGTCATGTTTTGGAGTTCCATGCAACCAAATTAGGCCTTAGGCTCAATTTGGTTGGGCTGCGTTCCAGCGTTTGGACTTAGGCTCAATTTGGTTGGGCTGCGTTCCAGCGTTTGCAGTTCCAAGTCATCACGATTTTCAACTCCAACTGTTTGGTTTCTTGCTGTTGCAACACACAGTAGGAAAGAAAGACAACCACACGGCTATGTCCACTTATGCAGCAAAAGTAGGAAAATGAACCGCCCCCTTTTTGGGCGCGGTTGGTTTTCATGCCTGCACAACACTGGGTTGTTGCAATGATGCTATTGATAATTGCTTATTCTGTTACATAATTGTAGTGCGCTTGTCTCTATTGGTAGGTCATTAACATCAAGTTTTCACATAACTACATACTTAAACAGCTTCCAACCAAACACATTAGATTAAATAAATTGTGTTGAAGTTACCTGCAACCAAACCATTGAAGGTGTGGTTACAATTCCTGTTTTGCATTTTCAGTTTTTAAAATCATGCAATGTGTTGCAACTGCTTGCAACCAGACGAGCCCTTAGGCGTTATCTCAAAAATTTGATCGATTATTATGTTGTTTAAGCTAACTCGACTTGTGCCTGCCCCGGGTCCCAGCAGATGCTGCCATGTTAAAACAAGAACAACGATTCTTATTCTTATCTTACTGGGACAAAGAACAAACCCGTCTTCTCGCATCTCTTTAAGCCGTGTTTGCTCACAAACGTCATTTCAACTCACGAACCGTTCCATATAACGACAATTGTTATCTCCTCGCATCTATACTATATAGGAAAGTGCATGGAGGGGGCTCCATGCAATATTTTTTTAGATTTTTCAAAATTTCAATTTGGTCCTTAGTTGTGCTTACAACTAATGTTCTCCTTAGTAAAGCCCATTCGGGGTTCGTTGTAATATTTGTAGATACTTTGTAATTTGAAAATTGATCCTTGGCTAATAAGCAGTCATGGTTCTGCGTAAAAAAATGAGTTATGCACGGGCACCGGTGACAGCGGAGGGTGGTGATCGCTGGTGCCACCCCAGTCGTCATTGGTGAAGAGGTGCTTGTCGAGGCTGTCGTTGGGCATGTAGTCGTATACGAGCATGAGGTCACCCCGCCTACGACACCACCCACGGAATTGCACGGGGTTCCGATGCCTAAGCCTACTGATGGTGACGATCTCCGCAACGAATTATCGGATCCCTTGCTTGGATTCGTTGGAAACGCGCTTGACAGTCACAAAGGGTTTGGTGGTAAGCACGACACCTTTGTAGACTTTCCAAAACCCTCTGACGCCTAACAAGTGGTCCATGTCTCGGAACCCTTTGGTTGCCTTGCTGAGCTAGGATTAGTTGTATCAGTGCGGGCCGTGTTGGAGCTCCCATGGCTCAACGGCATCGTTGGCGAAATCCAATTTTCGAGCGAAAAAAATTGGCCCTAAAGTGTCACATACAACGTCGGTTTTTTAACTGCTAACCGACGCCTATATTAGATGAAAATTTGCGTGAAAATTTCTAATTTCGGTGTCGGTTATCCTTTGATAACCGACGCTGATAATGGTTCCCGTCAAATAATTTAGGGCAAAGATTGTCTAATTGGACGTCGGTTTTTTACTATCAACCGACACTTAAGAGTAAAGGGTGTCGGTTTTCTAGATAACCGACGATGTTTACAAACTTAATAGACTCGCGATCACCCGACTCTTCCCCTTTCTTCTGTTTCATCGCGAAAATTTTCTCTGCTGCTCGCCGCTCGCCTGAAATCGCCTGACAACCCCCGCTGCTGTTGGTGCGCCTCTGCTCGCCGCCGCCGTCACGTCCTCTTTCTCCTGCTGCCGCCGCTCGCCGCCACTACTACTCGCCGCCACTACTCTGCTCTGCTCTTCACCTGGTGTCGTTCTGCTTGCCGCTCGCCCTGGTGCCATTCTGCTCGCCGCCTCCTTCTCTACTCGTTGCTCTCACACCGCCGCCGCCACTCTTCTCCACGCTAGCTCCAGGTATCCCTAGCCTCTTTTCTTCCTTCTCCCTAGCTCCTTACCAACAGAAAGCACAGCCGTGGCTGTGTTGGCCTACCACGGCCGTGCTGCCCAACACGACCGTCATAGGCCAACACAGCCACGACCGTGTTTGTTGTTGGTAAGGATATGAACAAATCTTTATGTAATGCTTTATGTAAATCCTAGGATACGAACAAATCTTTTTCTTGCATATATTTGTGCTTCTAATCCTAATGCTTGACCTAATTTAGTAAATTTTGATGCGTGTTGAAATAAGATTTAAACTTGTCCATTCTAGCATCCTAATTTGATTTGATTAAACCCTAACATTGATGAAACCCTAACATCAATTGTGATGAAACCCTAACATCAATTGTGATGAAACCCTAACATGTACATATCTATTATTGTGTTTGTTGGCCTAGAAACCCGTCCAAGATTTACTCATTAGGAGTAAATCTTGGATAGTCCCCGGTTTTAGAAATGAGCATCGGGTCGGGTTATACTGGGTTTTTCCTGTCCCAAACCCAAACCCACATTTTCAAGCGGGCCACGGGTCAGGTTCGGGCCCAGATAAAATTGAAAAATGTCAGCCCATACCCGACCCATATAAGAATGTTGGGTTTCGAGCTGGATTCGGGTTTAAAAGAGTAAAAAATCATTTTCTAATACATGTGAATGTATGAGACTTAAAAAGGCAATGGAGTCCACAATGTTGTGCCTTTTTGCTTCCTCATCCTACAATGAAATGGGTTTTGGAAGGATAAAAGATCATTTCACTACTACAGAAAATGCTTTTTACTACAGTTCATTTTTCCATTTTACAACAGGTGTTAACCGTTGTATTAGATCACGTGGTCTTATGGGAGGTGCTTTATACAACATGTGATTGCATGTTGTAATACATGTATTTTAAACAACATTTAAAACATGTTGTCTTTTAATGAATGGTCTGTTGTAATATGGGTATTTTATACAACATGCGGTGCACCCGTTGTAATATATATATAATACAACAGTTGAAGCATGTTGCTTTTCACTAAACACACCCGTTGTAATAGGGATGTTTATTACAACATGCAGTGCATCTGTTGTAATATACATATTTATACAATAGTTGAAACACCTGTTGTATTATGTGTGGATAACACAACATGTGTTGTTTGTTGTAGTATCATATATTTTGCAACATATCATTAACTGTTGTCTTTTATTAGAGTTTGACATGTCATATATATCGAACTAATTTTATTATCAAATTAATCATATTATTAATAAATTATTATAAATATGAAATTATACTTTCTTCATTTCACAAACAAGCACATAATTGAACAAAATTTCCATCAAACCTTGAAAGAAACTCGTATTGAATTTAATTAATATTCAATCATCCATACAAAGATTCAATAATACAAAGTACTGAGTATCCACTTTAGAATTAAATTGAAAACTAGCTAAAAAAGTTTCACACATTGGTCTATGCTAAAGAACAAATGTCTCCCCCTCATGTCACATAATATTATGTGTGATCAAGAACACATGTCGCCCACTCATTTTGGACCTCGTCAATTTCTTCTTAGTTGAAGCAGCGACAAATATACTTCGAATAATACTACAATCATATAACAAATATATCAACATATTATTATTATTTTTTTTAATTTATTTAGAAATTTGAACAAACTAAAAGAATATAATGATAAGTAGCTTACACATTCAGGAATATTTCTAATTCTCGCATCAACAATGTCTCTCATGTACTTCAACACATAATACCCGCAATCTGTATTGTTCGGCTACTTTAGACACTGTATAAAATAAATATGAATATGTTATCCAAATAATTGTGAGAACTTGTTAGCAAATAAGAGGATGGAAAAGTATAAACAACCAAAAAAACAAATAAAAGATGTGATCAAAAACGCGGACCGCGGATCGGACCGAAATAATAATTGATCGGATCGGACCAGACCGTAAACTGTTGGGACTGGACCGCAGACCAGATCGTTAGGACCGAACTGGAAAAAGTTGTTGCTGTTTGAAATTTTAAAAATTTATTGTACATTATATGTAAGTGATATTCTCCTCAATATTTTGAATCACAATGGATGTTCTAATTTTTATATCTGCAACTTCTCACTTGGTTCCAGTGAAGTGTTAATAGATAAGGCACGGTGGAGCTAGTTTCACAGGGGAGTTGAGAGAGGGGTTCGTTGTTCATCGAAAAGAAAGATCTGTATACATCATAGTCAAGGAGTACTGTGTTTCACTTCATCAAAATCTAAAGAATTTTGTAGAACTTGTCCACATTGATTATGTCGTTCTTCATCCAAGAAATTGCAGCTACTTGAAATAGAAGTCATGAAAGCTATAAGAAAATATAATTATTTAAAGAGATTTGTCCTCTATGCTTAAGAATAAGGCACAAAGTTGATTTTGAGAAACACTACTTAACAATACCTTATCCCGCATCCATAAGTGCAATCATTTGCGCATAGATTCCAAAAATACAAAATGGGAGTCACTTTCAACCTGTGCAATAAATAACTATTATGGTTCAGATTCATTTTGTAACTCTGTAACGTGTGCTATAGTAACTGTTGAGTAAATTTTTTTCCAATTCACATATGCAAAACAAAATACTCAAGAACATAACCTACACACTCAAGTCTTGCCTAATACTTTCTCCTTAAGTGATGTAGTTCATGTAGTTCAAAATAAAATGTCTCAACATATTACAGAGCGGCTAAATTAATCAGAAATTTGATTTTCATTGAGTCATATGGAACTGTGGTGTGTATTGACTTCTCTGTTTCCAACAATGTATGTGTTTATAAGCTGGTGAAGAGTATGATACGACATGTAAACATATTTAATTCATATTGTTACTGGTTGACTTCAGTTTACATGCAAATGATGTATGATATCACGTTTACTCTGCTACATATATCAAGTTCACAAACTGACCAATAGGTTATGGTTGCAACAATATTCATTGAGTATGTTAAAAGTTGATAGCACCAATAGCCGTTTGGCTAAGAATTAAATTCCTTTCACCAATATGTTATAGGACCAATAGCCGTTTGGCCAGGAATTATATTCCTTTAACCGGTATGTCATTGTTGAAGCATCTCCCTGGGAAAGGAGTACTTGTCCTAGTGAGTAAAGAATATTCGCGTTTATATAATACATTCCATGAAGATGGAGAAAAAATAGTTAAAGGAATCAATACAGTTGAATTGCAGTAGTTACATTTAACATTACATGAAAAAGGATACAAGAGAATAGCATGTATGTGTAGACGGTGGCCTGAAGGCTTTACCGTCCTGTTGCAATAACAGACGACTGAGGTTTTTGTACCGTCCTGTTGCAATAACAGACGACTGAGGTTTTTTAACAACCTATAGAAAGATTTAACTATCGTGAAATACTAACTCAAAAGATAAGGTAGAATGGTAGGTCACCATCATATGCAAGTTCCAACATCCAAGTCCCAACCATGCTGAATTTAATTCCTTTAGAAAAACTACAGTTATGTACATCCAGTAAGTTGACCTTTGGATCAACCAGGTGCCTCTTGAATACATAGGATGAGACGTCTTAGCTATAAAGGGAGGAAACCACACCCAATTCGAGCCCAAATAGGTAAAACAATTGGATAGGAGAGACAATAGAGGCCGAGGCTTGTTATAATAGTAACCCAAAACAGGGGATCAATAACTAATCCAAATTATTTTAAAATTTGTTGACCGATTTACGAAGTGAACTTAATAGGCCGTTGATGCGGTCCACTGAAGGGGCAAAAGCAAGTCTGAAGCATCCAAAAGTGGTCGCATATCGGTTGAAATCCCCACAGTCTGCTTTGTTTAGAAAAACAAAGGCAGGGGGTTGACTGTTGTGACTGCTTTTAATTCCATGGATGATGCTTTACTTAGTTGCATCATTAGATGAATAAATTTCATTTTCTCACCCATGTAACTTTAACTTCATGTATTTTTCTAATATGTGGAAGACCTCATAATGTACACCTCTTCCCACTTATTTGTCTATTTTCTCAGTGGCATCCTTCCTCCTCAACTTGATGCTTTCATGTTTAGATGGTAGTGTCAGATATGTTAGGTGGCACCGCGGCACCATGAAGTGTGTCACTTGGCATGGAAAGTGACTTCCAGAATGAACATGATTGTGAACTGACACGGAAAGTGGCAACACTTTGTTGTAAGTTAGATTGCCAGTGGTGCTTGAATGGCATGCTCATTCTACATGTTGCTCAACATTATGCACAAGAAATATGACCAGAATGTGACGTTGCAATCCTTGTCGCATATTCTTTACACCAAATTTCTGAGCAATTATGTCTGGTGATAGGTGTTAATGTGTCTGTGGACCTGCCTTCTTTGGGACCTAGAATGGCTTAGGTTTCATAAATGAAGCTTACCGCTGTCATGGTGGTGGAGATATGAATTTGGGTTGCTACTGAATCCGGAGAAGGTACTACATGACTTCGGTTAGATATCTGGTATGATCCTCAATGATAACAAATCTCATGTCTACTTCTCGAAGTCCTGTAAAAGGAGGGAGGAGTTAGTGAGGGACGTGGGGATCCAGGAGGGGGAACTACCGACTAAGTACTTGGATTTCCCTCTCACAGGGGCAACTTAAGGAAGCACTTTCATGACTGTCTCAACAAACTCAAGGAAGTGGCCTGGAAAGATGGCCATGGCAGGCCATTTGGTACTTCTCAGGAGCGCAACTATTGGACGAATTAGATTTTGGATAACCCATGGGGAAATTCTGAAGTCAGATTTTCACATAATGGAGATCATGCTTTCAGATTTCTTATGGGGCTCGGTTAAGAAATGGAAACTTGATGTTGATTCCAATTGTCTCATATGTGAAGTTGATGAGGACTCTATGAGTCACCTATGCAGTTCCCGTAAGTATTGGAAGTACATCTGGAGTCGAGCTCATCTCAAACTTGACATGAAGAACTATCTAAGCCTTTGAAGAATCCCTATTGGAGTTCTCTACTCATCCTAAGAAGACAAAGACCATTGTCCTGTGGTGTCTCACAAGAAGTGTGCAAATGATATGGCTGGAGAGGAAGTCGAGAAGACTAGGGGGCAAACCTAGGGATAAGCTTAGCATCTTCTAAAAAATTGAGAAGGAGATCCAAATTATGTACGGGGTACATAAAGATAAACAAGGAACAATCCTAAAATTATTCTAAGGGACTGGGGATTATTGTAATTTTCCTTTTGCTTTTCTACTCCTAGTAGTCACATGACTTGTATGTGACTAGTCTTTTGTACCCCACTTCGGGGTTCGGGATATATTTACCAAGATTTTTGACACACACACACATATATATAGTTCTTTCCTACACATAACAGACTCCTCATGGGAATCATTTTGTCCTAGTTCTTCTGCTTTACCTTGATCACACACTTTTTCAACACTTGACCACTCTCTTATTCCTATTTAAACTCCATGTACATTTCCAAATTAACCATCTCCCTATTAGCCCCCCCCCCCAAATATATTTCTTATTGATTCTCCCACTCAATTACTTCATGTTTGATTGTATTCCTTCTCAATTTCTTCCTAATTCTCCCTCTTTTTATTTCTCTCCATTTGAAGCTCTCTCCTTCCTATCAATCTCCATATATGTGTTCCTCATCCTTTTCTTTGTACCCCTTCAGCAGCCCAATTTCTCTTACCAACAAGTTCACCAAGATACTTGCTGATCACAATATATACAAGGAGAAAGTGGGGTCACACCTAGGATCTATTTAAACCAACTGCTCTGTTGGCTGACATTGGTTATCTGAAATTGTATTTAGATGCAAGCTAGAGTACTGCTAATAGAGCAGGTATGGCTATAAGAAATTAAATGGCCTAATTATTGGAGTCCTCTAACTTGATCATGTAATCAAATGAATCCATATAATATAATAAATATCAAATTAAGTTGTAACAAAGCACGCCATTAATTTACCTTATTTATCCAAAACTCGTAGCAATTGGATTGCTACTCCCAACTTTAGCAGAAGTGCTCCATCAAAATGTCACTTGAGCACATGTTCACAAAAAAGGGCATGATCTACTCCATGGAAGCCATCTAGTTACCATAACGAGGAGATATAGGTGACAGGAATTGTCCCTATATTGCACAATATTACACATATAAGTACAAAAATTAATTTGTAAGCATTAGCTAACTTGTATTGTTCATAAGTAGAGATACCTGAGTACCATTGTGACTACTTGAAGTATGTTGTTCATCATTAGAATTAACTGTTCCTCCTTGATTTAACTAACAAATGAAAACAAAACTATCATAATTTGTTTGATCTATAAAACAAATTAAAAATAAGAAAAGCAAATATATTACTTGACATGCTTATTTTAAAAGAGAAACTTCAGCTTCTAACTGACGAATACACCCTTGTCCCATGCGAACCTCCTTGATGATCATCTATAGAAGAAAATAATACAATTCCATAACAAAATAAATTAAAAGTCATCAAATGTTTCTAGCAAATGGAAAAAATAATTTCAAACCATTAGAGCTTCTATCAGGATTGTTTGGAGTGGGACAGAACTCATTATCAAGAAAGTCAATACAATTTTCTCTAGAATTTTTACAACGTCCTGCAAATATAATCATAATGACATAAAACTTTATAAAATTATATCAACAAAATACAATAAGTAATAGATTTATCTTTTCACCAAAGCTATTTTCAACTTCATCGCTTGAGTCACTAGGACAATGGTGTGCATTGTCTAATGCCCTTGTGTCATGTACATGAGTTTGTTGGTCATCTGCGTGAAGAGGTTATATTATACAAGTGAAGTTACATTATACAAAAAAAATCATTTAATAATGATGGCTCCTTAGAGCAGCCTACAAGTACATTCATGCTAGTAAGTACCAACTCCATATTTACTCACAAAATTATACATAAGAAATCATGACAAATATCATTTTTACCAGGTTATATACAACTTCATCATTAGAGTTATTAGGTAACCGGTTAGCAATGAGGGACATGTTTGGATTATGTAATATTGATTGACACTCATCTAAATTAAGAAATCATATTAAATAGGAAAAATCACAATAAACTAAAAGGAACTACAAAAACTATTGATTTTATAACCATACCAGTCATATTTATAACTACTTCTGGGGTCATTGTTTCCCGTATACCCTGAGTTACACGAACAAATTGCTCGAACATCCATTGAAAAAGTGTACCTTGTGATAATTTTTGGTGCTCTTTCTCTATACATTGAATAACTTTTGCAAATTGTTCTCTAGAAGGATCTATTAGAATTGGTAAGAACAAATACAGTATATGGTGTTAATGTTCTCCTTAATATATAAGAGGAACAAGTTAATGGTAGTCCAAATGTATTATCAAAATGAGAAGGAAAATAATCAAGATGGGATGAAAGATGTGAAAACATTAAAAAAAATACATGAACCATATTTAATACCTAAAAGAGGTATAAATTCCTCAAAGCAAATTGCATTGCTTGGCACATGTTCTTCATTGTTTCCCAGCGAATTCAATTGTATATTTTCCTTTTGAGTTGTTGATTTCAATTTCTTTTTAAGAGGAGGCTTAATTCCTTTACATATATATAAAAAATTAGATAGTAGTAAATTACTATATATGGTAGCTTCAAACACATACCAGGAAGGTTACACAAAGGCTCACACATATTGAGAGATGAACTTGACTGAGCACCTAGAGAAACCAAGAAGTTTCCAAATATGTTACTCATGTAGATTTCATATTTTTTACATTCAAAAATTGAAATGTATAATTTTAAAAATATTATAACATACCATGGGAAATAATATTCTCATTCTCATAGTTGTGATTCACTTCATTTCGTGGACCCACCGAGCATGATTGTAGGAGCACACTGAGTGGACCTAAATATCATCCTAGCTCTCCTATTTTTCTGGACCTGAATATCATCCTAGCTCTCCTATTTTTCCAAAAATGCAATCTTTTGATCTTATTAACATATTTAATGCAATGCTATGATGAATTTTGGAACTTTGATGCATATATACCCACCTAAGCATCAAATCACTAACTCTAATGTCTTTTGATAAATGTATATTTATCCCTTTATTTACATCTTTTAGATATCTTTCTAGGATTGTTTTGTTATTTATCTAAAAGATCTACATCTTGGCCATAGTTTCTGGACCTGAATATCATCCTAGCTCTCCTATTTTTCCAAAAATGCAATCTTTTGATCTTATTAACATACTTAATGCAATGCTATGATGAATTTTGGAACTTTGATGCATATATACCCACCTAAGCATCAAATCACTAACTCTAATGTCTTTTGATAAATGTATATTTATCCCTTTATTTACATCTTTTATCTTTTAGATATCTTTCTAGGATTGTTTTGTTATTTATCTTCTTCATTTTGTTATTAATTGCATTAGTTTGGAATTTTCTATTTATTTAGAGTTTTAAATATATTTGTTTGTTTTTTTGTAGGAAAATAGCTCATGAGTAAGTTCCCCTAGAAGATTTTTTGCACAAATTCCCGCAGTGTCTGACTTCAGTATATACCTTTCACCAAAATTGGTATAACTCCCACATCCCAAGACGGATTTTAATGTGCATGTATGTGTTGGAAAGAGAATTCAATTATCTACAGGAAAAGTATATTTTCGGACCGCTTCTAAATTAATGACTAGCCCAAAAATACGCTTGAAATTGTTGTTGCGGGAAACTACTATAAAAAGAATGCAAAACAATCAATTGTTTCCTCTATTGACTAGATCCAGAAAGTTAGCAGCCACCGCCGGCCATTTCTTTTGCCCTAAACCTAATGTATACCCCCCTCCTTCTCCTATAAAAGGATGGACACTTCCTCCTGTTTGGGGCATCTTGGTTTTTCACTTTTGTACTAGCATTCTTAGAGCATCTTATTCTTGTATTCCCATAGTTCAGCAATAAAGCAATTTTATTTCTTGAAGTATTGTTCATTCTCAGATTGTTCCGCGACTCTTTTATTCTGCTTTAGATCTAGAACTCCTTTTCCACTTCCTTTAGTTCTAGAGAAAGGAATTAAGAACCTGGCGATTTCATTGTCTCTAGCATAAGAATTAATTTCCTATTTTGGGCTAGACTATGGCCAAAGTACTTTCTTCCTCCGTCTCCCCCTTCTCCTCGACTATGAGCGAGTAGTTCTATATCGAGGTAAGGGGACTAGCCCCTTAGCCATGGTTTGATCGAATTAGTTTTAATCGATTCCCTTAGATGGCGATTGGTTTATTAAATGGATAATCTAACGAAGTAATTACTCGCTTAGATTCATATGTTATCTCAGATGGAAATGACCATGGAAATCCGGGTTTAGAATGATTAAACCAATTCGCATAGAGATTTTGATGTGACCGTGGGTTTATCTCTTTTCGGAAGATGAACCAGGAAACATGAGCACCAGGACCAATGGGCTCATGTGGAGTTCATCTTTTGTGTTTCTTTTGTTGATTCACATGTCATCGCATATTGTCGATTAAAAGTTAATTCACGTTCTTATCATGGATAAGGTGGTGAAAACCCCTAAAGTCTCGATTCTCTTCCTTTGATTTCAATCACTGACTGTCTCATTTGTCTTCGTTTTTAGTCTTTTCAATTCATAATAGTTTCTCGTGCTAACAACAATCTTTGTTTACCTTTTAGCAGAGAAAATAAAATTCTTGTTTAGTGCTTCTTTAATTTATGCAATTTTCTTTCTTAGTATAATCAATCATCGCCCAAACCGACTTTTACATTCTCATTCAAAATCTAAAAATATCAAGTTTTTCAAACAATTGGCTTAAGAAGAAACAATCTTAAAAAGTTGTCCTTTGGGATTCGACCCTTTCTATACTAACCTTAACCGGAAAGTTAACAGGTTTAAACTCTAGAATTAACAATCTTAGTGATTGGTGTATTCAACGACGCATATCAATTTGGCGTCGTTGTTGGGGACAATGGATTGTTTTCTCGAACCCCCAAAAACTTTTTGAAAAACTTTTATTTTTTTATGCCTTCCGAGTACCACTCCGGAAGTACTACTCCTTCTGCCGAGTTTCCATTCCGGCAGTCTGTTTTTCTGTAAATGCACTAGTTTATGAAAAGTATAATTTTAGTTAGTTTTATAATTTTTGACCTTGTGTCATAATCCCTTAGCTTTTCCTTTTAATTTATGGTCTTGTACAAATCTTTAGTTCTTTTTTGAATTGTAAAATAAATAAAACTTTTCAAATGGAGTGGGCATCTCAATATCCCCCACAATGTTATTATTGTAGTCTTTACCACCATGTATCTCTTGCCTTCCCTACTCTACCCCATGCTTATGATAGCACCCCTTTTAATTGTGAGCCCTTTCATCCTGGTGGGTACAATGTGAATCCATATTTGTCTGAGAACTATTATGGGGAACCTTGCTATCCATATTCTAATGGGGGATATGATCAACAAAAGTTTGTGGGATATAACCAACAAAACCTTGGGGTTATGAATATGTTTATGAAACCCAATATAATCCTCAATAAGAAGAGAGACGTAGGGCCCTAGAGAAGATAGAAGTAGAAGGAGAAAGAAAACTAAAAACCAGCCAAGCCTTCTTAACCGCCCTGTTAGAAGCCCAAACCCAAAATATAGATTGTTCAAATTCGTTTCCTCATGAATTGGTGAAACCTTATAATATTGAATCTTCATACCAAGATGGATGCAATGGAAATTACAATCCACCATCTTCTGGAGATTATTATGAGGAGCAATGCCACCCAAAACAATATGAGGGGTACTATGGCCAAGGACATTATGGGGAGTGTGGCGAGGATGGCCAAAATTTTGAGGTGTATAAATCCTATGGTGAAACACAATTTAATCTTGAACTAGAAGAGAGACTTAAGACCCTAGAAAAGATGGCAGAAGGACAAGAAAAACTTGAATCGAGTCAAGACATGTTAGCTACCTTACTAGAGGTTCAATCATAAACTCCCCCTATAGAGCTTGAGCAACCCAAGATGGTTCTACCTGATGATGACAATAATGACGATCCTATTTTGGTGTCATATATGTCAGATCCTGAAGAAATAGTGCAAACCATAGAGCCATATTTTGCCTGTGATGAGGATGTTGGTATCCCTACCTTTCCTTTTGAGCTCTATTACTTGAATATGAAATGTCGAAGAAGGAGAGTCACTCCGAAGATCTAAAAAATCCTCCCATCCTTGACATCATTACAGATGTTATCCATGACCAATCCCCTTTAATTGAACCTATTCTAGATAAGGAATCACCAATATCCGATTGTGAAATAATTCCTCATATTTTTATCACAGCCAAATCTCATTCCACATACAGCTAATCTAGAAGCGTAGACACCACCCTTCAATGAGCTCCACATGCCCCCTTCTACTGGATGCAAGGAATATGTCCCCATTTTTATCCCTCATGAACCCGTGGGAACTCCTTGCATAGAGGAACTAGAGTTATATGCTATATCAACCATGAATCCCATCTATCCCAAGGTTGATTGCATGAATTTTGAGCAGAGAAAAAAATACTTATGATGTTGATTTAAATGTAGTTGTCTTTTTTATATCACCACAAATTCTCCTATATGCAGTTCAATATGACGGGGGGAAACCTGAGCCAGATCCTCCACCTGACCTTGGACATATGGCACTGCATGTGTTACCAGTCGGGTACCCACCAACCTCCCCCAATCTACATCCATCTTCAACACTTCCTTCTCTATCGATGGAAGAACTATGAATCCTATTGGAGGGACTGTGAGGTGAAAGAAAATATGAACAACCCATTGGGATTTCACAACTACCCTATCATTGGGTACACTATGAAGCTCAACTAGTTAAGGTCCCAGTCCTCATACACATCCCTTTCAACTGGACGTTTTTTGAGCTGCCAGGGCCACCTGGATGACATCTTCTTCCCTCCATCTCAGATTTAAGTTTTTCTCAGGACGAGCAAAATTTTAAGTTCGGGGTGGAGGTGGGTGGTATGTACTCCTTCCACTCACTCTATCGTACGTTTTTGCAAATTCTCATCATGTTATGTAGTTTGGTTTGAATTTTTCAAAAATTTGCTAAAAATTTCAATTTTCTAGTTTGGTCTTTATCTAGTCGGCCAGTTTGAATAGATGTTTATCATTTTATACCCTTGAATTTAGTAAAACTTTTTGTAAAATTTATTATAAATTGCCATGTCTGTAACCACCATGTCACCTAGGACCCCTAAATAACATCACTCCTTGGAATAGTTGGCAAGTCATAAGGAATCAATTAGAACCAAGCATAATATTTTCCCATAATTAAGCAATGGACTATCTTGTTATTAAATTTATATGATGTGATTTATAGGAGTACTCTAACTAGAGCAATGACACTCTCTAACAAAAATATATGAATTTTTTTTGAAAGTTATAAGCACAAGAACATCTCTTCCTTCCCTCTATTTTTCTTTTAAAAAAGAGAAGCAAAGAATCACCACCAGACAAAAATAAAGTCCGGGGTGGCATGCTTCCAAAAATGAAAACTCCATACCCTACAAAGGGGCGTACCATCAAAAGATGCCAAAATTGCACATGAAAAAAATTGTGACCAATGTAGCAACAACTCCATAAATTCATATCCCGAGTCGAATAGAGGAGGGATCAATATATTTTTGTCACTTCTTTCTTTGTTTTCACACCCCCGAATTCGTCATATTCTTGTGTAATAACTAAAAAAAAGAGTAATAAAAATTGAGAGTGTCAAATCGAAAGTAAGACGATGCCTATTTTTCTGCAAATTCTTATTTTAGAAGCTAGATTTGACCATTGTTTTGATAGGGAATATAGAATTTTATGCTATGTGGTTCTAGGGGATTGGGTCACTTGGCCAAAATTTGGAGGTGAGGACTGTAGTGTTGTTATTAAGTTTAGGATGGCATATTGAGAGTATAAATTGGACTTTATTTGTGATTTTATTTGCTTGAGGACAAGCAAAGATTCAAGTCCGGGGTATTTTGATAAATGTATATTTATCCCTTTATTTACATCTTTTAGATATCTTTCTAGGATTGTTTTGTGATTTATCTTATTCATTTTGTTATTAATTGCATTAGTTTTGATTTTTTTTATTTATTTAGAGTTTTAAATATATTTGTTTGTTTTTTGTAGGAAAATAGCTCATGAGTAAATTCCCCTAGAAGATTTGTTGCACAAATTCCCGCAGTGTCTGACTTTAGTATATACCTTTCACCAAAATTGGTATAACTCTCACATCCCAAGGCGGATTTTAATGTGCAAGTATGAGTTGGAAAGAGAATTCAATTAGTTACAGGAAAAATATATTTTCGGACCGCTTCCAAATTTTTGAATGTCCCAAAAATACGCTCGAAATTGCTATTGCGGGAAATTACTGCAAAAAGAATGCAAAGCAATCAATTGTTTCCTCTATTGACTAGATCCAGAAAGTTAGCAGCTGCCACCGGCCATTTCTTTTGCCCTAAACCTAATGTATACCCCTCTCCTTCTCCTATAGAAGGAGGGGCACTTCCTCCTGTTTGGGGCATCTTGGTTTTTCACTTTTGTACTAGCATTCTCGGAGCATCTTATTCTTGTATTCCCGTAGTTCAGCAATAAAGCAATTTTATTTCTTGAAGCATTATTCATTCTTAGATTGTTCCTTGACTCTTTTATTCCGCTTTAGATCTATAACTCTTTTTCCTCTTCCTTTAGTTCTGGAGCAAGGAATTAAGAACCTAGCCATTTCATTGTCTCTAGCATACTGATTTATTTCCTATTTTGGGCTAGACTATGGCCAAAGTACTTTCTTCCTCCGTCTCTCCCTTCTCCTCAACTACGAGCAAGTAGTTATATATCAATGTAAGGGGAATAGCCCCTTAGCCATGGTTTGATCGAATTAGTTTTAATCGATTCCCTTAGACGGCGATCAGTTTATTAAATTGATAATCTAGCGAAGTAATTACTCGCTTAGATTCATATGTTAACCCAGATGGAAATGACCATGGAAATTCGGGTTTAGAATGATTAAACCAATTCACATAGAGATTTTGATGTGAACGTGGATTTATCTCTTTTCAGATGATGAACCAAGAAACATGAGCACTAGGATCAATGGGCTCATGTGGAGTCCATCTTTTGTGTTTCTTTTGTGATTCGCATGCCGTCGCCTATTGTCGATTAATAGTTAATTCATGTTCTTATCATGGCTAAGGTGGTGAAAACCCCTAAAGCCTCGATTCTCTTCCTTTGATTTCAATCACCGACTGTCTCGTTTGTCTTAGTTTTTAGTCTTTTCAATTCACAATAGTTTCTCTTGCTAACAACAATCTTTGTTTACCTTTTTGCAGGGAAAATAAAATTCTTGTTTAGTGCTTCTTTAATTTCTGCAATTTTGTTAGTGTAATTAATCATCACCCAAACCGACTTTTACATTCTCATTCAAAATATGAAAATACCAAAAACAAAGAAATTAGTTTTTCAAACAATTGGCTTAAGAAGAAACAATCTTAAAAAGTTTTCCTTTGGGATTCAACCCTTTCTATACTAACCTTAACCAGAAAGTTAAAAAGTTTAAACTCTAGGATTAACAATCTTAGTAATTGGTGTGTTAAGCGACGCATATCATCTTTGTATAAGTCCTACTCCCCCTATTTCTCATAAATGACTCCTTTCTGTACATATGTGACCATATTAGACTATAATGATGTGCATTTCTCTTTTGAGGCTAACCTTGCTACCTAATGACTCCAGATGCTTAACTAATCACGAGGTCAGTAATTTATGCCAATGGAACCCTTTGGGAAACCTTATAATATTCCTTATACTCGTGATGACATAAGTATGCTAATTTGATAATTGCATGTATGAGTGAATGTTAGTACCCCATGTTGGTGGTTTAATGCCTAGACCCTAGTAGACATCACCTTGCTTTGGATGTGTTTCTATTATTCTTTTCTTGATGATCTAAATCAACTCCTATGCTCGAACCCCTTAAATTGATGATCTTTGATCTTGGTTACTCTATTATAAGTCTTGTGACTTAATTGGAGCATAAGTGTCCTAAATCTTGTAATATCCATATGGAACCTAAGAATGACTTAAAACTTGAACCACACCCCCTTGATGACCTCTAGATTAATAAAAGATCATCAATGTACTAATAAGCAACTTGATATCTATCTTGGCCAAAACTCTAAAATGAAGATAATTAGGGTTAATGATGAGAATCTAATGCATGTATGCAATCTTGTGCTTTATCAGGTTGGCTTATGATCTAGATGGTAATGGACGAGTTAAGTTATGAATCTGCAAATCAGGTATGGACCTTATCTAGTTATATGAATATCACTTTCTTGCTTGAAAAGACATGTATTGTATGCTTGTTTGTTTACTTGCTCAAATATTTCTATGTAGTATTGTTATGTCTTACTCGATGTCTGCCTCATTGATTTTATAACTTGAACACAAATATATAGAACTCCATTATAAAATTGTTGAAAAAGGGTTAGCTCTTGGTGATAGCCTTGAGGTCCCTCTCGTATAAAAGGGTTAACTAATCTTGAGAACCCTTACGGACCCTTCTGACGGGAAGATGGTCAAAGGCCTTATACATACTTGATATTGTTGGTATAGTGGAGTGAAATGACATAAAATATGGTTTCACATTTTGTTAAACAATTAACATGTTTATTCTTATTCATTTAGTCTTGAAATCTTTTCAAATTATACAAAGCTTATATACATATATGTATCTTTCTGTCCCATACTCAACACCTCATGTGTTGACCCATTTCTCATATTTTGTTTTTAGGTTCAGAGATGGCAAGAAGGTTGATGGGCTTGGTGAGCTATGCTAGTGGTACTTGTTGTATGATCAGTAGTGTACATGAGCAAGACTTGTACAATGTGGCACTTCATTATGTAAATGAAATCTTGTAATTAAATGATGTTTCTTAATAATATATTGTTGAATGTTGAGATTATGTTGGTGCATACTTCTTGTTATCTTTTCATGTATGCTAAGTATTTCACGCTTCCGCATGTTGTCTTTGGTATTCGTTTGGTTCATGGGACTGAGTTTCTGGTTCCGTGACAATTACCTACCAGGATAGCAATCGTTGTACACAGATAGGAAAAAGGAGAAGAGTAACACATTTCAAACACATGAGTAAGAGCACACTGATAATAAACAATTACAAATTGGCTTCACTTCAAATACTATTAAGGATGCAATGTAATGAAAGAAAGTTGTAGTTGCTTTTGCATTAAAATCAGTGAAATTTAAGGGCAAGGAATCTCTTTTTTTTTGGGGGGGGGGGTAAGCCAGGAGATAGTTTTATTCATCCCGCTCTCCTCGTGCAGGCTAAATCATGGTTACAACTACTGTTGGTGTTGCACAAATTAAACAGAGCGGTACTACTGCTCTTACATTTGGAACTAAGAGCTCCCCTTTCAGTAGGAGGCTGGTTGTACTCCTTCAAGGAGTGAGGTTGTTTGAGGTGTCTTTTGGCCCAGATCGTCA
The DNA here is from genome assembly GCA_963693085.1 of Alisma plantago-aquatica. Lineage (NCBI taxonomy): Eukaryota > Viridiplantae > Streptophyta > Magnoliopsida > Alismatales > Alismataceae > Alisma > Alisma plantago-aquatica. Next base: position 1,260,983,068 of record OY856412.1, read on the forward strand.
GCAATACAATTGTCGGATCTGTCGATGTGAACAATGGCAGCCTTCGTCATCACCTGCAGGTGCTTCTTGATTTTGGATGTCCACGGCGCCCAAGCAGGGCACCCCTCGTCCCCCTTTGTCGTAGCCTCCCTCACCGCCGTCACACAGTCCGTACGAATTTCGACCTCTGTCCAATTATTCTGCGCTGCCATTTCAATACCCAGCAAAATAGCCTTGAGCTCTCCCTCCACCACTGAATTGACCTTCATCTTCTGCCCTACTCCCATAATCCATTCTCCGCCTACCGTGCTCGCCACCGCAGCAGTCACAACACTCCTCCTCTGTACCGCCGCATCGACATTAATGATGATGGCACTACCCTGACCCTCCTGCTGGGGCTGTTGGCAACTCGAGTGTTGGCTGTGCCCTTTCTCTTTCTTCCTGGCAAAGACCTCCCCAAGATCCGTTTCCATGTTATGGATATAATTAATACTTTGTTCCACCTTTCGTTCAACATGTTGAAAGACCGCATGATTTCTATCATTCCAAATTCTCCAGCAGCCCACAAAGAATCTGATCACCTCCTCCTCGTTGCCTTTAAGGTTGGTGCCCAACCATTCAGCCATGGACCTGTTCTCGAAGAAGCTCCTCGGCATCCCCATTTTGCTCCAGATCTCCTTGGCCTTATCGCAGTCCCTCAGCACGTGTAGCTCTGATTCCTCCTCAGCACCGCATCTGCCGCAACTAGCGTCTGTGGTGAGCTTTCGGCGCCATCTTCTTCTGTTGGTCATGAGGCCGTCGTGTGCAGTAGTCCACATAAACATCTGCAGCTTGGCTGGTACATGGGCTTTCCATATCTGCTTCCAAGGACTAGATCTAGCTCTGCTCTTCCCTCTCCTAAGCAATTGATAAGTTGATGTTGTTGTAAACTGCCCGTCCTCGCGCAGGTCCCATGCCCATTTGTCGGCTCCCAAGGATGCTAACGGAGGGGGCACTTTCTTGATCCCCTTGATTACCTACTCCGGAAGGTACAACCTCATAAAATCCTCATCCCACTCTCCCGCAATGGTCACCATATCCGCAACTCTGAGCTCCCGCAGATTAGCGCCCACTGTATTGGTAACATTGTCCATGAGCTTAGGGTGCCCAGGCACCCAATAATCCTCCCAAACTTTGGTCATAGCTCCGTCCATAATAATTTTCCTACCGTGTTCCTCCATCAGATTCTTCATGTTGTAAATGGCTCTCCAGAATGATGTGGCCCGTTGCCCATTTCTGTTGTTGTAGTTTCTATATTTGTTCTTGACCACGCTGCTCCAGAGGCTCTCCCGACCTCTCTACAGCTCCCAGCCGCTCCTCATCAGTAAGGCCTTGTTCCAGTCCTTGCTGCTGATCAACCCCAGGCCCCCATCCTCTTTGCTTCCCGTGACCTGGTCCCAAGCAACCAGTGAGAGCGGGCGATCCTTGCGTCTACCTCCCCATAAGAAGCTGCGGTTGACTCTGTCCAATCTATTGCAGAGACTGACTGGTAGAATGCTTGTCTGCATAGTGTATGAAGGAATGGATGTCATCAAAACTTTGATTAGGCATCTTCTGCCCGCCATAGTAAGGGTCTTTGCCGCCCACCCCGTCACTCGCCGTTCCACTTTCTGAACGACCTCGCTGTAGGTATTCTTGTCAATCCGTCCATGTACAATAGGAATCCCTAGATATTTCCCCATATCATCAGTGGGTCGGAAGCCGGACCATCTACACACCTGTCTTCTAGTCCGTTTAGGAGACTCTCTTGACAACCTATGAAAGAATGTGGATTGTGCAATGCACTATAGTCTCATATCAGGGGCTACTGTGCATGATTCTGCCATTACCTAACTCATAATTCAAACTTGCACTAAATAGTATGTTTTATAATTATTAGGTAGGAATGGAAGTCAATAGAAATGCCCATGTCTGTAGGATTAACCAATTGATCCATTTATGTGGCATTTAAGCCGTATGAACTAATCTTGAGAATGATTTACATCTTCAAATAGTGTTTTCATATATTTCTTATAAGAATGGTGGATGGATGGATGTCCACTTGTCAAAGAATGAAAAAGTCCAAATCTCTTACAGAAGAAATAGAATAACAGTTGTAGCTGCTTTTGCATTGAAATCACTACATTCTAGCTTTTATAATCCAACTATTTTGAATTGTAACTGGGATAATGTGACGTCCCCATATTTTGGCTTCTCCAAACCCCATAGGGATGAGAGGTCAAAATCCGGGGATGTCACAGTTGGTATCAAAGAGCATGAACAATAGCTACACCTAACAATTTCTCACCATGAAACATTAAACTAATTTTCACCTTTCACCTTAAATCCTAGAAACTTAGTAAGTTGTTAAAAAAAGGACTAGGTTTGACTTAGCCTCTAGGTTAGAAACTAGATGTTCGAGAACTAGGTTTAGACAAGTGTGTGAAACCCTTTCCATATAGAGCTCATATGTATTGGGTTGCTACACTAGTCTACATCTCGTTCTCACCATTTCATTAGGTGGTATGGCACTAGACTATCTATTGTGTCTGGGACACTCGATTTTTCTAATTTGGTTTTGTTTTCCAATCGGCTTGAGCCTCGACAGTTTTCTCTGACGCCTTCTCTGACGACCGTCTCACGAAAATAAGATTAACTAATGCGGAAGCGTTCATCAAGCAGCAGATTAGCGAAAATCACTAAAAATTAAAACTTTTTGCAAAGAGATCCATTCACAGGAAAACCCCTTTCATTCAGAACCAAAGTAAAGCTTTACATCCTGGTTCATATATATACATCTCATGTACTTTTGCTTCTCGAGGAATGCAAACATTAACTACTCTGTCTTAACTATACACAGGTAGTATAAAACCTTCGAAGCATTAAGCCAAAATCTCGAAATCACTAACTACTACCCCGAGGACCTGAGAGTACAGAGACGACACATAGGACTTTATATACATCTGAACATGACATGACATCCAATGTCTCCACCTGAGACTTCACTGCTGTCCCTGCTGCTGTTGTTGTTGTCCTTCACCTCCTGAAGGATTCTTGTCTCTTCGTCCGCTTCCACCTAAAAATGTGGTTCCCACGGGGGTGAGACAATTATAAAAATTGCCCCAGCGAGAGATATAACTCTCCGCCAGAAACATTGTTATTGCAACTTAAGAAGATAAATATGAACAGAGAAATCATATTTATTTGACAGCAGGTAAATGTCTAACAGTTTAGAACATCATTCTATATCAGAAGCATTGCAGTTAAAATAGAATCAACATATCATTTATCCTTTAAGGAATATGAAGAACATGTATAACATCTATTCAAACTACATAATCATTATCACTGCATTAACGTTCTTCAGGCTTAAATCATATAACTAAAGCCTGGCATTATCGTTGTGGAGTCATGGCCAGTAGCCACACTCTTTTCACAAGGTGTTGGGATCTCAATCCCTTATTTCAACACTGGTAATTCTCATCCCTTCATAATTTCAATGCACTAACATGTGATTCTGGGTAGTTAAACCCTTATCTCATCACCTGAGCATTGTTACCACATTCTCCAGCAATTAACACCTTTAGGTCATCTGACCAAGATAAGCATGATACTTGTTATACAAGCATCCATCATGGCACTTGAGGCCCATCAACTCTCTTGCTACCTCTTACCGGGCACAAGGTATATTATGGCACACAAGGCACAATAAACAAATTCAAACTAATAACACATCATAGCTCATACCTGGCTATGCTCATCATCTCATGATACCTGCATGGTTAGCACATATGATAGCAGCACATCAATTATCTATCATCACCATGCAAAAACAATATATTAATAATTCAAGGGTATTACCCTTAATCCTTTACCAGGATTAGGATTTCCATCACACATCTCATGTATCAGTATTACCCTTAATCCTTTACCAGGATTAGGATTTCCATCACACATCTCATGTATCAGTATTACCCTTAATCCTTTACCAGGATTAGGATTTCCATCACAAATCTCATGTATCAGTATTACCCTTAATCCTTTACCAGGATTAGGATTTCCATCACAAATCTCATGTATCAGTATTACCCTTAATCCTTTACTAGGATTAGGATTTCCATCACACATCTCATGTATCATATTCATGTATGAATTCATGCTATCAACTTATTAACTTGATTAGGTAATATCAACTCTTTAGTCGTGTACATACAACTATGATTAACATAGTGTATCAAGTCATTGATCCTATAAGCAATTAGGGATTCATCCCTTAATTGACACTTAATCACTTAGGTACTATTAGGGTTTCAACCTCTGTACTTTCATTGATTGTCATTACTAATCATCATTGGATCAATAGTACATTCATCATCACATTGGACCTCCATTACATAAGGTATCCAAATGAATTAGGGTTTACTATTCATCCTAATTAGTGATTTCACATGTAGGCAACCTCTTAATAGGGTTATACATGAAATCGGCCTCAATTAGGGTTTACATCATGTATTGGATCCATGAATTTGTTATGCATTAATGACTAGTACCATTAAAGGTATCTCCCACCTAATCACATTAGGTTTTCAAAAAGGTTTGATCCATTGGACCTTCAATGACATAAGGTATCCAATTGAATTAGGGTTTTCAATGTTGATTCCTTCAATCATTGAATTCATGGAACCAATCATCAATTGGACCTATACCCATACTTCAATTGAGTTTAAATAGGTCAACCTTCAACTTATTTGACCCTTAATTAACCCTCAATTGGTCATAAATTAGGGTTTGATTCAATTGAATTAGGGTTTGGAATCGATGATTCAACAACACTAATCAATGTAAGACTAGTTGCTTTGAAACCATTGAACCATCATCCAAATTGGGTATGACCTGATCCCAAACGGTCTTGAGGTCGTTTGGATGACCTCCAAACGGTCTTGAGACCGTTTGCCCATCATATCACTCAAATATAAGCAATCCAATTAGGTTTTGGTTCATTGGATTGATCACCAAATCAGCATTACATTGTTTAATAGCTTGGTACCTTTAGACCTTCAAACACCTAACCATACTCAACCCTAGACCTCCAAACGGTCTTGGGTGACCACCAAACGGTCTTGAGGTCGTTTGGATGACCTCCAAACGGTCTTGAGACCGTTTGCCCATCATATCACTCAAATCCAAGCCATCCAATTAAGGTTTGGATCATTGGATTGATCACCAAATCAGCATTGCATTGTATAACAGCTTGGTACCTTTAGACCTTCAAACACCTAACCATACTCAACCCTAGACCTCCTAACGGTCTTGGGTGACCACCAAACGGTCTTTAGACCGTTTGGATGAGCTCCAAATGGTCTTGAGACCGTTTGGCCCATCCAACCTTTGGATTCTATTGAAAAATCATCATGGATTGGTCTATCAAGTTGATCAACAAATCAGCACTACATTGCAATATGATTAGTACCTTTGGACCTTCAATTGGTCAACTATACTTGACCCCAGACCTCCAAACGGTCTTGAGGTGACCCCAAACGGTCTTGAGACCGTTTGGATGATCCCCCAAACGGTCTTGAGACCGTTTGGGCTAATCAACCCAAAATCTCAAATTAGCTCATTGTGATTTCAGCACTGATTTCAATTAGGGATAGCCCAATTGATTAGCCTTCAACTCATGACTCGTTTGGAATTAATCCATCAAATTTGGTGAGTCATTAGATCACATCATAAGGAACAGTAATCCCAAACGGTCAACGCTTGGTCAATGCACTCAAACGGTCTTGAGACCGTTTGCCCAAAAAGTTCAATTAAATCAGATTGAAAATCAGCACTTAATCCAATTAGGTTTCCCTAATTGATTAGGCTTCAACTCACGATTCCGTTGGAGTTAATCCCTCAAATTTGGAGGGTTATTAATAAACATAATTATGAACAGGAATCCCAAACAGTAAACGCTTGTTCAACCATCTGAAACGGTCTTGAAACCGTTTTCTCAACCAGGTCAAGTTAATCAGGTTGAAAATCAGCACATAATGCAATCCGATTGCCTAATTGATTGGCCTTCAACTCTCGATTCATTTGGAGTTAATCCCTCAAATTTGGAGGGTTATCAGCCTACATAATTAGGAACAAAATTCCCAAACTTTCAATGCTTGGTCAACCATCTCAAATGGTCTTGAAACCGTTTTCTCCCAAACGGTTTCAAACCGTTTGCCCTTAAACGGTTTGCTGAAACCGCATAGCCAATCAAATTAAAACGATTTGGAGTAGCTATCAAAACGGTTTTGCTTGGTAATTTTCTTTGGATAAGAATCTACGATGATTTCATCATCCCCTTCCTTCGAACAACCAAGAACAGCAACCGTACTTGATGGAAATTGCAGCAAAGAAACAAGAGTGTATCAAATTGAAGAAATCAATCAACAAAGCATAGAGAATTGATGCAATAGCAATGTTTAAGGGTTTGAGTTATAAAACCCGCCTCCAATTGAGCTCCAAAGCTCCAAGCTCACGCCATTAATGGTGGATGAAGCTCTAGCAACCCCCCATAGGCTCGTCCTCAAGCTTTTGATTGCAAAAGTTGGCTAGGGTTGAAGAGGAGATCGAAATAAGAAGGAATCCATAATTTATTTTCGATTTCCTCCATGAAATCAAGGAGAACGAAGGTCAAGAGCTTACCAACAGGTAAGGAGTCGTCCTCCTTTTCCTCTATAGCTCCTTGGTCGGTTTTGCAAGCAAAGGAAAGAAGAAAATCCGAAATAGCCTTTCATTTGGCTTGAAAAAGGCACTTTTATAAGGAAATTGATGGGAGAGAAAATGCATTATTCAAATGCATTAAATTCCAAAAAATATGGCCGCCTCTTCCCCCTCAAATCCCTTAAGGACGAGGCACCTTACTTTGCCTTTAATTCTCCTTCATTATCCTTAATTTAAAGAAAAGCAAATTAAGCACCTTAATGCTTATTATATTGATATCCATATGTGAGTGGGTTTTCTTTTTCTTATAATAAGGTGAGTGGAATTTCACCTACTTAGGATATTTTCATTCCTTATCTTGGAAAAGGAACGTCCATCCTTATTCAAAATCAACCCAAAACATTTTGGTTGAAAGCCCTTCAATTATTTTTATTCATTTGTTTGCCCTAAATCAAATTAGGGTTTTCAATTAGGCATTAATCTTGATTATTTTAATATCAAGATTCTCTCTCCTCCAACTTAATTCAAAAGAGGCACCCCTCTCACTTTCTTTTCTCTACATGATGCCAAGAAACATTAGGGACCTTATTGAAGTGGTAATTTGCATATTGAACCCTAGGTTTTTGGGTAAATTGCACTTTTCACCAAAACTAGGTTTTAATGTACAACATTGCTTTACAAGCTTAATCTTGGTGCCCAAGCTTGTGAAAACCATACCACTACATCATATTCATTCTTATGATGTCTCAATATCAGAGGAACATTTTATAATGCAACATTTGCAAGTTGACCCCTCAACTTGGGTAATTTGCACTTTAGTCCAAAATAAGCAAACATTGCTTCAACATTGTTCGAACATGACCAAAATTGAAACATAAGTTTCTCATGAGCCCTAATTACTTTTCCCAAGATAAGATTAAGAATCTACTTAACCTTATTAGGCAAAACATCTAGGGTTAAATCATAACCCAGGTCAGGGATGTTACAAATTATAAACCCCTAACAAGGATTTCGTCCTCGAAATCCTAGACAAAAGGAGGAACAGATTATTCATTAATCATGCCCTAAAGTCTCCACATATCATCTTAATATCATGGAGATATCATGAACTCTGTGATTCCACACAAAGCTCCTTTCATTAGCTCAACCTCATCAATGTTTATGCAGAGCATAAACCCCTAACATATGATGTCCATATTATTGAAAGGAAGAAACATAAAAGAACATACTTCAATCATTACTCAAGAATATATACCAAAAGAGAAACATATATATCTAACAAAGATAATTTACTCAGTAATCCTTTATTTATAAAGTTCACTTAGCAAACTCTATGTAATTGGGAATGTTACATAGCATTTTCCTTTTTGTTTAGGGTTGGAATTGCACAAAGCATCTTCCTTTATTGGAATTGCACAAAGCATCTTCCTTTATTGGAATTGCACAAAGCATCTTCCTTCATTGGAATTGCACAAAGCATCTTCCTTTATTGGAATTGCACAAAGCATCTTCCTTTATTGGAATTGCACAAAGCATATTCCTTTATTGGAACTGCACAAAGCATCTTCCTATATTGGAATTGCACAAAGCATCTTCCTATATTGGAATTGCACAAAGCATCTTCCTTTATTGGAATTGCACAAAGCATCTTCCCATATTGGAATTGCACAAAGCATCTTCCCATATTGGAATTGCACAAAGCATCTTCCTTTATTGGAATTACACAAAGCATCTTCCTATATTGGAATTGCACAAAGCATCTTCCTTTATTGGAATTGCATAAAGCATCTTCCGTTATTGGAATTGCACAAAGCATCTTCCCATATTGGAATTGCACAAAGCATCTTCCCATATTGGAATTGCACAAAGCATCTTCCTTTATTGGAATTGCACAAAGCATCTTCCTATATTGGAATTGCACAAAGCATCTTCCTATATTGGAATTGCACAAAGCATCTTCCTTTATTGGAATTGCACAAAGCATCTTCCTTTATTGGAATTGCACAAAGCATCTTCCCATATTGGAATTGCACAAAGCATCTTCCTTTATTGGAATTGCACAAAGCATCTTCCTATATTGGAATTTCACAAAGCATCTTCCTATATTGGAATTGCACAAAGCATCTTCCTTTATTGGAATTGCACAAAGCATCTTCCTTTATTGGAATTGCACAAAGCATCTTCCTATATTGGAATTGCACAAAGCATCTTCCTATATTGGAATTGCACAAAGCATCTTCCTTTATTGGAATTGCACAAAGCATCTTCCTTTATTGGAATTGCACAAAGAATCTTCCTTTATTGGAATTGCACAAAGCATCTTCCTTCATTAGTTCCATATTTCTTATTTCATGATACTCATTAGATTGTATTAGAATGACTGCTTGATCAGGGCAATAAAAAAGATATCAATCTAAGAGTTTCCATACTTACTTTTTCATCAATAGTTGTATACCTGGCCAGGGTTTACAAATACCGAGATCAAGTAGTATGCACTTACATGCTATTATATTCCTTGCTTTTCATATCATTATACACAGAAGATTTCCCATTTTCTAGATTTTCCTCCAGGTATCATTTCTAAATCTCCTCTTTTAACATACAGATAAGAGAGATTATAAAACATTTTAAGGAACATTGAGTAAGATATAAGTTCTCATATCCCTTGTGTCCTTATAGGACTAGTCAAAAGAATTCAAAAAAAACAACTACTTTCATATCTTTAGCACATAGAATCAGAAAATGAAATATCAAAATGACTTTATTTCCTCTGACCTGCCTGGGACGTCTGTCCATGTCCTCTATTGTTACTAGGAAACTGTCTCCTTTGTGATTCTTGTTGACTCTGCCCCTGAGGTTGAGTCATCATTGGATTCCCGTATGGACAATCCCTTGCTGGATGTCCCTGTTGTCTACATTGATAGCAGACCCTGGTCGCAAAATAGGGTCGGTGAGATCCAGTTCTCGATGTTGATGTTATACCGGGGGCTCTTCTTGGATCATTACTATGATCCCTATCTCTACTTGGCATCCATTGTGTCTGGGTATGGAATCTTGATGATGCCGTCGATACAGAAAATCTCGGCTTCTTAAAACTTTCAGACTTTTGTTTTTGAGTCTGACTATACACCTTCTTGTTACTAGTCTGTCGTTTCTCAATTTTAGACCTCTCTATCCTCCTTACTGATTCCACAAAGGTGGCAAACCTCTCCCTGTTCTCTAAAGCAGACACAGAAGTGGTCAGTTCAGCATTCAACCCCTTCTCAAAACGCCGAATTCTTTCCTCATCACTAACTGCCATTTGCGGACAAAACTGCAATAACTCCATGAACTTAGCTTCATATTCGCTAATGTTCATCTGTCCTTGTTCAATCCTATCAAATTGATATATCTTATCATCTAGATACATCTTAGGGAAGTATCTACTGACGAATTCTCGTCGAAATACCTCCCATCCAATTTCTTCACCTGGTCTCTTATCTTCCTCTATCATCCACCAATGACCAACACTTCCTTTTAATAAGTATACAGCATGTCTTACTTTTTCAGCTTCAGGAATATCAAGGATCCTAAAAGCCTTTTCTAGCTCTGTCAGCCACAGATCAGCATCTGCTGGATCAGATGTACCAGCATAATCTATGGCTCCAACCCGGTGAAGTCTCTCAAAAGTCTTTCCGGCTCCATAACCCTCATAATGGGTTGGTACCCTATGTACAGGTGGTGGCATCCTGTCTGCCATATGTGTAATGGCTGTCAGGAATTTCTCAAATAAAGCATGAAGGGCTGGATTTTCTATCACAGTTGGGTCAATCTGAGACTGTTCAGGTGCAGGCCTTTCCCTATCCTGGTCTTTTGCACCTCCTCCTGGTGCAGTAGTGCTTCCCTCAGCAGCATGTTCTTCATGTTGTCCAGACATCTTCAAGTTCTTCTTCTCCTATGTGAGCAGAAGATACTATCAGATAAACTGGAAGACACTTAGAACAGACTCTACAATCTTAGTCCTATGTCTCTGTAGACTCAGCGAACCTAGAGCTCTGATACCACTAAATTGTGACGACCGTCTCGCGAAAACAAGATTAACTAATGCGGAAGCGTTCATCAAGCAGCGGATTAACGAAAATCACTAAAAATTAAAACTTCTTGCAAAGAGATCCATTCACAGGAAAACCCCTTTCATTCAGAACCAAAGTAAAGCTTTACATCCTGGTTCATATATATACATCTCATGTACTTTTGCTTCTCGAGGAATGCAAACATTAACTACTCTGTCTTAACTATACACAGGTAGTATAAAACCTTCGAGGCATTAAGCCAAAATCTCGAAATCACTAACTACTACCCCGAGGACCTGAGAGTACAGAGACGACACATAGGACTTTATATACATCTGAACATGACATGACAGCCAATGTCTCCACCTGAGACTTCACTGCTGTCCCTGCTGCTGCTGTTGTTGTCCTTCACCTCCTGAAGGATTCCTATCTCTTCGTCCGCATCCACCTAAAAGTGTGGTTCCCACGGGGGTGAGACAATTATAAAAATTGCCCCAGCGAGAGATATAACTCTCCGCCAGAAACATTGTTATTGCAACTTAAGAAGATAAATATGAACAGAGAAATCATATTTATTTGACAGCAGGTAAATGTCTAACAGTTTAGAACATCATTCTATATCAGAAGCATTGCAGTTCAAAATAGAATCAACATATCATTTATCCTTTAAGGAATATGAAGAACATGTATAACATCTATTCAAACTACAGAATCATTATCACTGCATTAACGTTCTTCAGGCTTAGATCATATAACTAAAGCCTGGCATTATCGTTGTGGAGTCATGGCCCGTAGCCACACTCTTTTCACAAGGTGTTGGGATCTCAATCCCTTATTTCAACACTGGGAATTCTCATCCCTTCACAATTTCAATGCACTAACATGTGATTCTGGGTAGTTAAACCCTTAGCTCATCACCTGAGCATTGTTACCACATTCTCCAGCAATTAACACCTTTAGGTCATCTGACCAAGATAAGCATGATACTTGTTATACAAGCATCCATCATGGCACTTGAGGCCCATCAACTCTCTTGCTACCTCTTACCGGGCACAAGGTATATTATGGCACACAAGGCCCAATAAACAAATTCAAACTAATAACACATCATAGCTCATACCTGGCTATACTCATCATCTCATGATACCTGCATGGTTAGCACATATGATAGCAGCACATCAATTATCTATCATCACCATGCAAAAACAATATATTAATAATTCAAGGGTATTACCCTTAATCCTTTACCAGGATTAGGATTTCCATCACACATCTCATGTATCAGTATTACCCTTAATCCTTTACCAGGATTAGGATTTCCATCACACATCTCATGTATCAGTATTACCCTTAATACTTTACCAGGATTAGGATTTCCATCACAAATCTCATGTATCAGTATTACCCTTAATCCTTTACCAGGATTAGGATTTCCATCACAAATCTCATGTATCAGTATTACCCTTAATCCTTTACTAGGATTAGGATTTCCATCACACATCTCATGTATCATATTCATGTATGAATTCATGCTATCAACTTATTAACTTTATTAGGTCATATCAACTCTTTAGTCGTGTACATACAACTATGATTAACATAGTGTATCAAGTCATTGATCCTATAAGCAATTAGGGATTCATCCCTTAATTGACACTTTATCATTTAGGTACTATTAGGGTTTCAACCTCTGTACTTTCATTGATTGTCATTACTAATCATCATTGGATCAATAGTACATTCATCATCACATTGGACCTCCATTACATAAGGTATCCAAATGAATTAGGGTTTACTATTCATCCTAATTAGTGATTTCACATGTAGGCAACCTCTTAATAGGGTTATACATGAAATCGGCCTCAATTAGGGTTTACATCATGTATTGGATCCATGAATTTGTTATGCATTAATGACTAGTACCATTAAAGGTATCTCCCACCTAATCACATTAGGTTTTCAAAAAGGTTTGATCCATTGGACCTTCAATGACATAAGGTATCCAATTGAATTAGGGTTTTCAATGTTGATTCCTTCAATCATTGAATTCATGGAACCAATCATCAATTGGACCTATACCCATACTTCAATTGAGTTTAAATAGGTCAACCTTCAACTTATTTGACCCTTAATTAACCCTCAATTGGTCATCAATTAGGGTTTGATTCAATTGAATTAGGGTTTGGAATCGATGATTCAACAACACTAATCAATGTAAGACTAGTTGCTTTGAAACCATTGAACCATCATCCAAATTGGGTATGACCTGACCCCAAATGGTCTTGAGGTCGTTTGGATGACCTCCAAACGGTCTTGAGACCGTTTTCCCATCATATCACTCAAATCTAAGCAATCCGATTAGGGTTTGGTTCATTGGATTGATCACCAAATCAGCATTACATTGTTTAACAGCTTGGTACCTTTAGACCTTCAAACACCTAACCATACTCAACCCTAGACCTACAAACGGTCTTGGGTGACCACCAAACGGTCTTGAGGTCGTTTGGATGACCTCCAAACGGTCTTGAGACCGTTTGACCATCATATCACTCAAATCCAAGCCATCCAATTAAGGTTTGGATCATTAGATTGATCACCAAATCAGCATTGCATTGTATAACAGCTTGGTACCTTTAGACCTTCAAACACCTAACCATACTCAACCCTAGACCTCCAAACGGTCTTGGGTGACCACCAAACGGTCTTGAGACCGTTTGGATGAGCTCCAAATGGTCTTGCGACCGTTTGGCCCATCCAACCTTTGGATTCTAGTGAAAAATCATCATGGATTGGTTTATCAAGTTGATCAACAAATCAGCACTACATTGCAATATGATTAGTACCTTTGGACCTTCAATTGGTCAACTATACTTGACCCCAGACCTCCAAACGGTCTTGAGGTGACCCCAAACGGTCTTGAGACCGTTTGGATGATCCCCCAAACGGTCTTGAGACCGTTTGGGCTAATCAACCCAAAATCTCAAATTAGCTCATTGTGATTTCAGCACTGATTTCAATTAGGGTTAGCCTAATTGATTAGCCTTCAACTCATGACTCATTTGGAATTAATCCATCAAATTTGGTGAGTCATTATATCACATCATAAGGAACAGTAATCCCAAACATTAAACGCTTGGTCAACGCACTCAAACGGTCTTGAGACCGTTTGCCAAAAAAGTTCAATTAAATCAGATTGAAAATCAGCACTTAATCCAATTAGGTTTCCGTAATTGATTAGGCTTCAACTCACGATTCCTTTGGAGTTAATCCCTCAAATTTGGAGGGTTATTAATTAACATAATTATGAACAGGAATCCCAAACGGTCAACGCTTGGTCAACCATCTCAAACGGTCTTGAAACCGTTTTCTCAACCAGGTCAAGTTAATCAGGTTGAAAATCAGCACATAATGCAATCCGATTGCCTAATTGATTGGCCTTCAACTCTCGATTCCTTTCGAGTTAATCCCTCAAATTTGGAGGGTTATCAGCCTACATAATTCGGAACAAAATTCCCAAATGGTCAACGCTTGGTCAACCATCTCAAATGGTCTTGAAACCGTTTTCTCCCAAACAGTTTCAAACCGTTTGCCCTTAAACGGTTTGCTGAAACCGCATAGCCAATCAAATTAAAACGATTTGGAGTAGCTATCAAAACGGTTTTGCTTGGTAATTTTCTTTGGATAAGCATCTAGGATGATGTCATCATCCCCTTCCTTCGAACAACCAAGAACAGAAACCGTTCTTGATGGAAATTGCAGCAAAGAAACAAGAGTGTATCAAATTGAAGAAATCAATCAACAAAGCATAGAGAATTGATGCAATAGCAATGTTTAAGGGTTTGAGTTATAAAACCCGCCTCCAATTGAGCTCCAAAGCTCCAAGCTCACGCCATTAATGGTGGATGAAGCTCTAACAACTCCCCCTAGGCTCGTCCTCAAGCTTTTGATTGCAAAAGTTGGCTAGGGTTGAAGAGGAGATCGAAATAAGAAGGAATCCATAATTTATTTTCGATTTCCTCCATGAAATCAAGGAGAAAGAAGGTCAAGAGCTTACCAACAGGTAGGGAGTCATCCTCCTTTTCCTCTCTAGCTCCTTGGTCGGTTTTGCAAGCAAAGGAAAGAAGAAAATCCGAAATAGCCTTTCATTTGGCTTGAAAAAGGCACTTTTATAAGGAAATTGATGAGAGAGAAAATGCATTATTAAAATGCATTAAATTCCAAAAATATGGCCGCCTCTTCCCCCTAAAATCCCTTAAGGACGAGGCACCTTCCTTTGCCTTTAATTCTCCTTCATTATCCTTAATTTAAAGTGTCGCGCCCCAATCTCACATTAGCCACAAACCCCGAAATTAGGGCACGACAGGTGGGGTTAACACATAACCAACCATCCTTCACTTTTTAAAACAATTCAAGGCATTTAAATGATAACCAAGTTTAAACTGTAAATAGAAAACTGAGCAAACTGCAGGAACTTTTCTATTTAATTGATTAAAGATACAAGCAAGGTCTACATCATAATACATTGATTAACATAAAGAAAGCATAACATTAATTTACATCTTTGTACACATTCTCTCTCTCACTCACACCTTGTCCCGAAGATCGAGGGGAAAGGACTAAGAGACCTCTAACTAGACTAACTACAAACCTTCTATCAACTAAGCGTTAGGATGAAACGATCCTTCTGATCCTTGATGCTGTTGCTGACTTGAAAATGTTTGAGTAGAGGGGTGAGCCTACTCGCTCAGTGAATAACATTTCACTTATCTATCACTAAACAACTCGTCAGGTTTATAAACTGAAAATAAACATATATGCAGTTCAAGCAGGGCAATTCTATTGACATAGCGAATATACAGATAATAATCACATTTCTATGCATCAACAGGTATCTCTGGTAGATAAACAGTTATATAAATTTACTGTGATCCTACATGATTACTTATTCATATTATTATTATTATTATGCCCTAAATATATGCAGTGTACTCTGCATATAAAGATCCGCAACAAGTCCATGCTACGGTCCCACCGTACAAGACTTAGCGACACACCCGGGAAATTGCTAAGTCTGACTGCAGTCCTGGTCTGCTACAGGACTCCCAGGCTCACACAGCCTCACTGCACTCTCAAAAGAGTGTACTCTAGACTCCTCCTTTAACCTGAGCACACAGGCGGAGAGTCTCACAGGGTTACCTTCGTGACACAAGCACGAATGGTGTTAGATAACCGTGTTTTCTTTTCTTTTCCCAGTGCCACCGTGACACACACACAGATTATTGTTGAACACTGCTTTTCTGCCCTCGTGCCACCGTGACACACGCACGGATTATTGTTAAACACGAGTCACCGACCATCTAGACACACGCTAGGTAGGTCGTTTCACCCCAAGGTGCAGACCTCACGAGGGGTTCTACGGTGTTAGGGCACCTAAGTCTATTAACCGATTAACAAGTAAACAATTAAACAGAAATAATACATAGCAACTGTAAGATATATAATTTCCTCTTTTTCATCTTTCATATCATGCATTTCAATGTTCCAATGAACTTATCATACTACAATGTATTTGCTACACTGTTTAAGAGTCTTATCAACTGATACTGAAGCAAATAAGCATTTGAAATGAGTTAAATAATGATTTCTAAATGAACTGCCACTCACCACTTGAAACTCGGCCGATCACTATGGAACTCGGCCGAACACTTCCCAGAATCTGTAACTCGGCCGACCAACCTCGGCCGACCAACTGGCAACTCGACCGATCCTCTGGGGAACTCGGCCGATCAGGACACCGCTTATACACCTATAAGGAAATTCGGCCGATCAGGACCAAACTCGGCCGACAAAAACGCTGTTCGTTTATCTAAATAAGAAACTCGGCCGATCCAAGACCCAAACTCGGCCGACCCAAAAACACCGTTCAATTGCCCTAAAAAGAAACTCGGCCGACTGAATAAGAACTCGGCCGAACCGCGCACAGGCAGAAAACAAAAACGGCCTGCAAGAGTCGATTTCTCTCGAATCGACGGGCAAAACTCAAACAAACACCACAAAACATTCGCAATAGATACACTCCACTAATCCGAACCTGAAGGAGAGGAAGAAACGAGCTAGGGCTGCTCCTTGTGCCCCAATCTCTTGTCCGTTTCCCCTACAAACGCAGCTCCTGCTGCAAATCCGGATCGAATCGACGGAGAAGAAGACCAACGGAGGGAAGAGGACGAGCTGCAGCAGCTGATCGGAGCAGAACAAAGCTCCGACATCTTTCCTTCTCAGCTCCCTCTCTCTCTCTCTCTCTTTCTCTCACGCGGAAGAAGGGGAAGAAGAACGCTTCGTGCGTTCTCTCGTTTCTGAGAAATGAAACGAGATAAGGGAGAAAGAAAGGATAAGGAGGAAAACTTAGGGGCCTAAACGCAAAGTTCAAAACTTTCAAAAACTACAAACAGGTCCCTACAAGCCCAAAAACATGCAACTTTTGACTCGAAGGTCGGATTCGAACGATTCCTCTGGAAACGCTTCCAGCGTAAGATCCTACATGCTTTAGAAGCTAGAAAACACACTGAGCACATGTCATATCCATTTTAAACATTATTAACAAAAACAGGCTTATAACTTAGCATATCAGCTAAACGCATGCTTAACAGCGTACTTACGGGATAAGCTCGACGCGGGTCGTAACAATTCCTCTTTCCCTTATAAGAATTTCGTCCCGAAATTCCTAGAAGAGAAAAGGAAACTTGCCACGCATCTCAGACTCTAGCTCCCATGTAGCTTCTTCAAGATTATGGTTTCTCCACAAAACTTTCACTAAAGGTATCTCCCGGTTCTTAAGCTTTTTGATCCGGTGATCAACTATCTGCACTGGTCCTTCAACATAGGACATATCTGTTCTAAGCTGTGCCGGTTCTGGATCTAGAATCTTTTCTGTACCGGGATGACACTTTTTCAGCATAGACACGTGGAAGACATCATGAAGATTTGCCAACTCAGACGGCAAATCCAACCTGTAAGCTAAAGGTCCAATCCTTTCAACAATAGGATATGGACCCATATACCTAGGGGTCAACTTACCCCTCTTGCCAAACCTCAACACTCCCTTCCACGGTGAAACCTTTAAATAAACCTCGTCACCAACCTCAAACTCAAGAGGTCGATGTCGTCTTTCTGTATAACTTTTCTATCTGTCCTGAGCAGCTTTTAACTGATCCCTGATCACAGATATCTTCTCTGTAGTTACATCAACTAGCTCAGGTCCAAGAATTTCTTTCTCACCCACCTCGTACCAACAAACTGGCGATCTACACTTCCTGCCATAAAGAGCTTCATATGGAGCCATTCCAAGACTAGAATGGTAACTGTTATTATATGCAAACTCCATTAGGCTTAAGTGTTCTTCCCAGTTACCTCTGAACTGTAGCACGCATGCTCTCAGCATGTCTTCAAGGGTCTGAATGGTCCTTTCAGATTGACCATCTGTCTGTGGGTGGAACGCTGTACTGAACTTCAGCCTTGTGCCCAACGCACGATGTAACTGATTCCAGAATCTAGATGTAAACTTTGGATCTCTGTCAGAAATAATGGAAACTGGAATCCCATGCAACCTGATTACTTCATCCACATAAACTTTGGCCAACTTTGAAACGTCAAAGGTTGACTTGACAGGAAGAAAGTGAGCAGACTTAGTTAGTCTATCCACAATCACCCATATCGAGTCTGAACCCTTCAGCGTCTTGGGTAATCCTACCACAAAGTCCATCGTGATGTGTTCCCATTTCCATTCTGGTATAGGAAGTGACTGCAGAGTACCAGCAGGTTTCTGATGCTCAGCCTTAACCTGCTGACATACTCCACATTTAGCCACGTATTCAGCCACATCCTTTTTCATACCTGACCACCAGTACAGCTCTTTGAGGTTCCTGTACATCTTTGTGTTACCTGGATGCATAACATACATAGAAGTATGCGCTTCCTCAAGAATCTGCCCTTTCAACTCACTGTTCCTAGGTACACACAATCTATCATGAAGGTACAACATGCCTTCATCAGAAAACCTGAACTCTGTTCTCTTACCTTCTGACATTTCCTGCATGATTTGCCACAACTCTTCATCACTCTGCTGTAATTCCTTAATCTGATTATAAAAAGTAGGTCTGACTTGCATCTGAGAAATCAACCCACTCTGTCCTGTCACATCCAAGTCCAAGTTCAACCTTCGCATATCTACAAGCAAGTCTCTCTTGAAACATGCCATAGAAAATGCATTGGCTGTTGAACTTGACTTTCTACTCAAGGCATCAGCTACAACATTCGCCTTACCAGGATGGTAATCGATTGTCACATCATAGTCCTTGATCAGCTCAAGCCATCTGCGCTGTCTCAAATTCAAATCCTTCTGAGTGAAGATATATTTCAGGCTCTTATGGTCTGTAAATACCTGACATGTCTCACCATACAGGTAGTGACGCCATGTCTTAAGAGCATGAACTATAGCAGCTAACTCCGGATCATGAACAGGGTAATTCTCTTCATTCTTCTTAAGCTGTCTAGATGCGTAAGCCACAACTTTGCCTTCTTGCATCAGTACACAGCCCAAACCTCTCCTGGAAGCATCAAAGAACACTGTATAACCTTTTTCTTCTTCAGGCAAAACCAACACTGGTGCTGAAGTCAACCTTTTCTTCAAAATCTGAAAACTTCTCTCACAGTTATCAGACCAAACAAACGGTACATCCTTCCTCGTCAAGCGTGTCAAAGGTGATGCTAACACACTGAAGTTCTGTATGAACCTTCTGTAATAACCTGCTAATCCCAAGAAACTTCTGATCTCAGTAGGAGTCCTAGGCTGTTCCCACTGAAGTACAGAATCAACTTTCTTAGGGTCAACACTAACTCCACCTCTCGAGATAACATGTCCAAGGAATGCTACCTCGGCCAACCAGAACTCGCATTTGCTAAATTTAGCAAACAACTGGTGCTGTCTCAACAACTGCAACACTACTCTCAGGTGTTGCTCATGCTGTTCATCGTCTCTGGAATAAATCAGAATATCATCTATAAAGACTACAATAAACTGATCTAGAAATGGTTTGAAAATCCGATTCATCATATCCATAAAGGCTGCTGGGGCATTGGTCAGTCCAAACGACATGACCAAAAACTCATAATGCCCATACCTGGTTCTGAAAGTTGTTTTGGGAATATCAGAAGCCTTTATTCTGAGCTGATGATATCCGGATCTCAAATCAATCTTAGAAAAGATCGTCGCTCCACGCAACTGATCAAACAGATCATCTATTCTCGGCAATGGATACTTGTTCTTTATAGTGATCTTGTTCAGTTGCCTGTAATCTATACAGAGACGCATGGTACCATCCTTTTTCTTAACAAACAGGACTGGAGCACCCCACGGTGAAGAACTGGGTCTAATGAAACCCTTATCTAGTAACTCCTGCAACTGCACCTTGAGTTCTTTCAACTCTGCAGGTGCCATTCTATAGGCTGGCAGTGCTACTGGATGACTACCTGGATATATCTGAATTTCAAAATCAATGTCTCTGACAGGAGGTAAGCCTGGTAATTCTTCTGGAAAAACGTCAGAGAACTCACGAACCACAGGCACATCATAAACACTGGCGTTGCTCTTCTCTGCTCTGGTGTCAACCACATGAGCAAGGAACGCTTCACATCCTTTCTGTAACATCTTATCAGCTATTGCAGCTGATATTATGCACGTAGGCAGAACTTTCCTGTCTCCAGTAAAGATACAAGAAAATTCCCCTAGTTGAAAGGTAGCTTCCTTCTTCCAACAATCGAGTTGCACTCGATATGTCTCAAGACAATCCATACCCAAGATGACTTGAAAAGTGTTTACATCCAAGGGTATGAGATTGGCAGCAAAGGTAAAACCTCCAAAAGATAACAAGCATCCGGGACAAAACTCGGATAAAACTGTTGGCCCACCTAGTGGAACCCTCAACACTAACTCATCTGCCAACTCTCGAGTTAACAGATTAAGTGCACCAACTAAAGAACGTCGTATAAAAGAGTGAGTAGCTCCTGAAACTGGTATGCTATTAAACAAAAACATCTCTCTTGTAACAACTTGTGAAGAGATTATACCTTCCTGAGGGGTCAAAGAAAAGAAATGTGCTGAAGCTCTCCCTCTGCCACGCTGTCCTCTTTGACCACTTCTGCCACTGGATACTCCACCACCTCTAGAACCAGAAGCCACAGAAGAACTCGGTCCTTCAGCTGGAGGTTGTCTCTGAACATCATAAAACTGAGACTGAGAAGCTTGTGATGCTGTTGGTTGAAGCTGAGGACAAAACTTCTTTATATGTCCTATCTGCCCACAATGGTAACATCCTGTATAATCTAAACCCCAACATTGCCCAGAGTGAAATTTTCCACAGGTATTACATACCCGCATCTCCTGTTTCTGTGGACCAGTCACAGAAGTAGATGATCCAGATGGCTGCTCTCTAGATGCACTGCCCCATCTCACTGGGTTGTATCCTCCTCTGCCTCTAGAAGTAGTGACATCCTCAGATCTCTGCCTGCCAAAACAACCAAAGCCACGCCCAAGCTTGGAAAAGAAGCCTCTACCTCCACCTCTGTATCCACTACTGGACTGCCCTCTATTGAAATCTGCAGATCTCTTCTTAGACTTGGGCACCCTGTCAGCATTCACAGATTCTTCAACCTGTCTTGCTGCCTCAACAAACTCACCAAAGTTCTCTCTGTTCCTCCTACTAGTAGCAGAAACTGTATGCCGAATTTCTGGCCTTAGCCCTTCTTGAAACCTTCTGCATCTTTCTATGTTGTCGGGAACAAGCTGCGGACAGAAATTAGCTAACCGTGTGAAAAGTGATTCATACTCTGTAACTGTCATGTTCCCCTGCTTGATATTCTGTAACTGCCTGATTTTCTCATTAAGAAAAGTGGGTGGATAGAATTTGAGATGAAACTCCTCAGAGAAATCCTGCCAGGAAAGCTCTGTACCTCTCCTCTTTTCTTCCACACCACGCCACCACAACTCAGCATCGCCTGTTAAAAGGTAGACCGCATTATTGATCTTCTTATCTTCTGGAAGCTCCATCAGAAGAAAGACCTTTTCTATCTGTCTAAACCACTCATCAGCTTCGGCGGGATCTGTAGTGCCACTAAACTCTGTGCCACCAAGCTTCTTCACAAGCTCATACGATCGCATCAGATCCTTACTGCTGGTAGAAGAAGAATCTCGCCTATCAGCCTTGTACCTTTCTTTGGTCTCCAGGAACATCCTGTACATCCTGGATGCTTCATCCACGTGGTCACCACCACCTGGACCCAAGTACCGAGGGTCAGGGCCAACATGGCTCTCGGCCTGATTATCACGATCAAATCCTCTTCCTACCATCTGCAATGATATAATAGAATATTTCCTATTAGAAAACTACAGATAGAAGAAAGACACTTAAACCTTAATCCTATTGGTCTCTTATCGTCCCCTGACCTTGAGTAACTAAGTACTCAAACCAAAGCTCTGATACCAAAAATTGTCGCGCCCCAATCTCACATTAGCCACAAACCCCGAAATTAGGGCACGACAGGTGGGGTTAACACATAACCAACCATTCGTCACTTTTTAAAACAATTCAAGGCATTTAAATGATAACCAAGTTTAAACTGTAAACAGAAAACTGAGCAAACTGCAGGAACTTTTCTATTTAACTGATTAAAGATACAAGCAAGGTCTACAACATAATACATTGATTAACATAAAGAAAGCATAACATTAATTTACATCTTTGTACACATTCTCTCTCTCACTCACACCTTGTCCCGAAGATCGAGGGGAAAGGACTAAGAGACTTCTAACTAGACTAACTACAAACCTTCTATCAACTAAGCGTTAGGATGAAACGATCCTTCTGATCCTTGATGCTATTGCTGACCTGAAAATGTTTGAATAGAGGGGTGAGCCTACTCGCTCAGTGAATAACATTTCACTTAGCTATCACTAAACAACTCGTCAGGTTTATAAACTGAAAATAAACATATATGCAGTTCAAGCAGGGCATATTGACATAGCGAATATACAAATAATAATCACATTTCTATGCATCAACAGGTATCTCTGGTAGATAAACAGTTATATAAATTTACTGTGATCCTACATGATTACTTATTCATATTATTATTATTATTATGCCCTAAATATATGCAGTGTATTCTGCATATAAAGATCCGCAACAAGTCCATGCTACGGTCCCACCGTACAAGACTTAGCGACACACCCAGGAAATTGCTAAGTCTGACTGCTGTCCTGGTCTGCTACATGACTCCCAGTCTCACACGGCCTCACTGCACTCTCAAAAGAGTGTACTCTAGACTCCTCCTTTAACCTGAGCACACAGGCGGAGAGTCTCACAGGGTTACCTTCGTGACACAAGCACGAATGGTGTTAGATAACCGTGTTTTCTTTTCTTTTCCCAGTGCCACCGTGACACACGCACGGATTATTGTTGAACACTGCTTTTCTGCCCTCGTGCCACCGTGACACACACACGGATTATTGTTAAACACGAGTCACCGACCATCTAGACACACACTAGGTAGGTCGTTTCACCCCAAGGTGCAGACCTCATGAGGGGTTCTACGGTGTGAGGGCACCTAAGTCTATTAACCGATTAACAAGTAAACAATTAAACAGAAATAATACATAGCAACTGTAAGATATAGAATTTCCTCTTTTTCATCTTTCATATCACGCATTTCAATGTTCCAATGAACTTATCATACTACAATGTATTTGCTACACTGTTTAAGAGTCTTATCAACTGATACTGAAGCAAATAAGCATTTGAAATGAGTTAAATAATGATTTCTAAATGAACTGCCACTCACCACTTGAAACTCGGCCGATCACTATGGAACTCGGCCGAACACTTCCCAGAATCTGTAACTCGGCCGACCAACCTCGGCCGACCAACTGGCAACTCGACCGATCCTCTGGGGAACTCGGCCGATCAGGACACCGCTTATACACCTACAAGGAAACTCGGCCGATCAGGACCAAACTCGGCCGACAAAAACGCTGTTCGTTTATCTAAATAAGAAACTCGGCCGATCCAAGACCCAAACTCGGCCGATCCAAAAACACCGTTCAATTGCCCTAAAAAGAAACTCGGCCGACCGAATAAGAACTCGGCCGAACCGCGCACAGGCAGAAAATAAAAACGGCCTGCAAGAGTCGATTTCTCTCGAATCGACGGGCAAAACTCAAACAAACACCACGAAACATTCGCAATAGATACACTCCACTAATCCGAACCTGAAGGAGAGGAAGAAACGAGCTAGGGCTGCTCCTTGCGCCCCAATCTCTTGGCCGTTTCCCCTGCAAACGCAGCTCCTGCTGCAAATCCGGATCGAATCGACGGAGAAGAAGACCAACGGAGGGAAGAGGACGAGATGCAGCAGCTGATCGGAGCAGAACGAAGCTCCGACGTCTTCCCTTCTCAGCTCCCTTTCTCTCTCTCTCTCTCTTTCTCTCACGCGGAAGAAGGGGAAGAAGAACGCTTCGTGCGTTCTCTCGTTTCTGAGAAATGAAACGAGATAAGGGAGAAAGAAAGGATAAGGAGGAAAACTTAGGGGCCTAAACGCAAAGTTCAAAACTTTCAAAAACTACAAACAGGTCCCTACAAGCCCAAAAACATGCAACTTTTGACTCGAAGGTCGGATTCGAACGATTCCTCTGGCAACGCTTCCAGCGTAAGATCCTACATGCTTTAGAAGCTAGAAAACACACTGAGCACATGTCATATCCATTTTAAACATTATTAACAAAAACAGGCTTATAACTTAGCATATCAGCTAAACGCATGCTTAACAGCGTACTTACGTGATAAGCTCGACGCGGGTCGTAACATAAAGAAAAGAAAATTAAGCACCTTAATGCTTATTATATTAATATCCATATGTGAGTGGGTTTTCTTTTTCTTATAATAAGGTGAGTGGAATTTCACCTACTTAGGATATTTTCATTCCTTATCTTGGAAAAGGAACGTCCATCCTTATTCAAAATAAACCCAAAACATTTTGGTTGAAAGCCCTCAAATTATTTTTATTCATTTTTTTGCCCTAAATCAAATTAGGGTTTTCAATTAGGCATTAATCTTGATTATTTTAATATCAAGATTCTCTCTCCTCCAACTTAATTCAAAAGAGGCACCCCTCTCACTTTCTTTGCTCTACATGATGCCAAGAAACATTAGGGACCTTATTGAAGTGGTAATTTGCATATTGAACCCTAGGTTTTTGGGTAAATTGCACTTTTCACCAAAACTAGGTTTTAATGTACAACATTGCTTTACAAGCTTAATCTTGGTGCCCAAGCTTGTGAAAACCATACCACTACATCATATTCATTCTTATGATGTCTCAATATCATAGGAACATTTTATAATGCAACATTTAAAAGTTGACCCCTCAACTTGGGTAATTTGCACTTTAGTCCAAAATAAGCAAACATTGCTTCAACATTGTTCGAACATGACCAAAATTGAAACATAAGTTTCTCATGAGCCCTAATTACTTTTCCCAAGATAAGATTAAGAATCTACTTAACCTTATTAGGCAAAACATCTAGGGTTAAATCATAACCCAGGTCAGGGATGTTACACCTTCTTTCTCGAAGAAAAACTATATAATATTTTATTAGATATATGTAAATATAAAAATGTGTCCCTCACACTGGAGAGTAGTGGGTGTTCATGCAATCTAAGTGAAAGGGAGTGACATCGGTCTAGAAGAGAGAATAGATCTAGATTAGACGTCTGGAGCCTCATAAGGTTATGTGATACATAGATAGGTAAAAGAAAGATGAAGGAAATAAGCATATAGAATCTTATCTAACTTTAATCCATGATGGTATAAGTTTTCTTATTAATATTTGAGTTGTATATGAGATGAATCCACTCATAGAGGATCTATGCTAAGTCGTGATGATGAAAGTACATTCCCTTTTCCTACTTAAGATAAGCTAAGTTAAGATAGAGATGAGTGTGCATGAGCCTCAAGCTCTTATACAAGGAGGATATCTAGTGGTAGGATGATATATGTGGTGAACTCTAGAGAGAGTAAGATCCACAGGGAGAAGGTCATAGGACCTAGCCTCCAATATATGAGATATGTGTTAAAAAATGTCCTACACTAGATTACTCTCGAGTGTTGAGTTGAGTCCTTATGCATGATTCAAATCTATATGTGAGAATTGGGTAAAAGAAAAGGATGGGTAGATGACCCATATGATAAAGTCAATCCTTTGGCTGAGTTAGGTCCTAGCTGGAGTGACATATTTTGTAAATATCATCATTAGTTGCAAGTGAGGTAATATATGGACCCTGGTTATGAGAGTATGATGCTCTGTGGAAAAGATACTCAACATACATGGTCTCCCTTCTTCTTCTCCTTCTTAATATACGATGATAGAAACCTCACTTGAGCTATATAGATGATTTATATAGGAGGAGTCACTCGTATAAGCTAGACCTTTTCTATATTCCCTCCCCCCATATCATACATGTAGTACCTAAGATTGAAATCATGATAAGTTTGACTTAAAATATTCTCTTCCCCTTCATATGAAACATGAAAGATATGATGTTGAGATCATGAGATAAACTTAGTATATTCTCTTTTTTTCCTTCACATAATACATGGAAGACATAAAAAGTTGAACTCGTGAACTTGATATAAAGATATTTTTGTATCATAAGATATATGATCAGAAATATAGTTCGTAACTTTGATCCTTCTCAATGTATGCTTCTAAGTTGTTTATGAATATCACAACATAGGGTGAAACCCTAATGGTCAAGCATGTTACGTAAGGCCTTCTTATGTAGAAAAATCCTAATATCAAGGATGAAGATAAATCTCCTCTAATGTTGAAATCATTGTAAGATGTTGATCATAAAACATATTAGTGATGTTAGATTTGAACGATCTGAATATCAAGGTATATAAACGAATTCCTCCTAAACTTTAAAAGTATGAACAAAACATGTACCCTAAGGGGTGATGTAATCCTACGATATCATAATGTCATGTTATGGCTAAGACTTTAAGTGATGCTTCCACATATATAAGGTGGGCTGGACACACCCAAGAATTTCTAGACCTAAGCTAACAACTTAGAGTGCATGCCATTATGATGGTCTTAGAATCTAAGCAATGATGAAGTATATGAAGTTGAACTCCTAAATAGCCTTTTAAGGATGAGATTAATTGAATTCCGAGGACGAAATTACAAATAAGGTGGGGTGAATGTGATAACCCATAATTTTGTTTTTTTTATACTTAATATAGTATTTGTGGTCCACCGATATTCTTGGGTAGTGAATCCCAAGTTAGGGTGACTTTTATTCAACAATGTATTATCTTGACCCACAACATGACTACAAGGCCATATTTGTATATGGAGATGATTAATACAATTTATTGGTCTATTTTGAGGACATGTAGTTAAATATCAAATGAGGTATATGTGGATTCATATGATTGAGTAATGAAACCTAGATTGCATCATGGTCATGATAAGTTGAATTTATAGTTGATGTTAGAGTTTAATTGATGTATAGCGTAATTTTAGTATACTTATAAATGTACCTCCTTTTGGAATTCCCTAGTTGAAGAATCTGTTTGCATGACTAGATAATGTAGTTTGGTATCAAACTTGTTTGAGAGTTATATAATATGATGAGGAAATAATGTTTAGAATCCTATGGCCGTTCTCTTCCCTTCAACCTACATCTAAAGCAGGGAGAAGAATAGATAGACCGCGTTTTCCTGACCTCTTTTGCCCAGTTATCTGCAGAGCTCCACGTATGTGTTTTGAGTTGGAGGTTTAGATCCTATAAGCTCGGAACTGTGGAACAACCCTTAGGAAAACCTGCATAGTAATATAAACAGAGAGATGTACCTTCCACTCACTTTCCCCTCCTCTACCTACAGATACAATAGACGATAAGATGAAGAATGAAGGAAGCTAGATCTATAATGGAAGCATCTAGGTCCAGAGGAGTGCAGGTAGCAGTAGAGGAGGTGGCCAGACCCTGCGGTTGATGAGAGCAAGGTCAAGGTTGAAGAAGGAGCCGCCATGGTTAGGCAGCATGGAAAGGATCAAGGAGATTGGATCAGCGGCGATCAAAATGAGGAGAGGTTGCTGCACCATGGTACCTTCCTTCTGTGAGCCTAGATTGGCTGGAGAGCCACTAAGTTCCAGCCGTGACAACATGGTGAGTGAAGTTCTATTTTGCATAGCAAATAGAGTACTTCCCAATCTGAGGAGCCAGCCGTGCTACAGATCTGGCACCGTCACCACCTTGATGGGTGACCAATGACCCCTCTACCTCAGATCTGTGATGCGCAACTATATGAGCAAGGTTTGATCTTGACGCCATTGTGATTCCTTGCCATCTACCGCACTCCTGGCGGCGCCCAACCACTACGCTCACATGAGGATTCATGGTGTCGACGAGGTTTTGAAGTGAAGCTGAGGCACCCCATGTCTTCGAGGACGGTACCCAGATCGCCGATTTGATACCCTGGTCCGGGCCACTGCTGGAAACAAAGACGAGGTAGATTGAAGATGATGACAGGAGTCACCCTTGCTCTCCAGGGATCCAGTCATGTGGCGGCATAACATGCAACCAGGCTCAGCACATCAGGGAACGGAGACGCCGACGGAGCCCTAGGTGGTCCGCTGGGTCTTTTGGTGCTGATCGGAGCTCTTGAGGAGGATGGTCGGGAGTATGCCTGCTCGCTAGAACCATCCTGGCGGCGGCGGCTGAGAGCGCATGCTCTAGCGCTGTGTCGAGATCACGAGAACAAAAGGTGGGGGTCGGGTCTCCAGCCTTGAACCTGAGCCAAACTAAGCGTGAACTGGCAGATCTAGAGCAAACCGATCTCACTTGGATCAGACTGACCGGCCCAAGCAAGAAGGTGCACCAACCTAGAGCCACGTGGCGACTTATGATAGGACCAAGAAGGTAATAATCCCAATATATATATGTTAATCTTCAATAATTCATAGTAAATAGCTCATTTATCAAAAAAATACAAGTAAAGTACCAAAATTCTCAGGAAAATGTGTAGAAAAATATGGAATTAGAATATCAGACTTTTGATGCACTAATAATAGTGATATCATGTAAGATGTGTAATGCTTGTTTAATGGATAATAAATAGCAAATGATGACATAAAATCATGGAAAAATATTAGTAAGTCCACAATTATGTATAGAATGTATATGATGTCAGATATAGTCATGTTGATGTACGAAATTATGTAATTTTATTAATATGTCTAATTAGGGCTAATAACACTAAAGATGATGCAACTAATACATGCATGCTCAATAAATGATGAAATTTATAGAGTAAGATCATATCTATATTTGGAAACTCAGATTTAATTATGAGATCATGATGATGTATAGAATGCATGTTATATGAAGAGCACCCTTAATACATGTGATGCAACCCTAATATGGTTAATGAAAGTGACATAATGTTGAATATGTCCACATAATAATGTGACACATGAGTATATTCAGATAATGAATCATAATCTAGAAAATGACATCAGTAAGATAAATATAAGACAATAATGCAGGTAAACGTTGGAATATCCTAATGAGATAATATAAACCCTAATGAACACGACTAGGGTTAAGATGATGAGAATCTGATGATAGTATGTGGTCTTTTCTTAATCAGGTGATGACCAGACTTCTAGATGATCAAGGATAAGTTAGAAATCTCTGAACTCAGGTACGAGGGTTTTTATTTAAGTATATGACTATGGTTTTCTTGCTTGCAATCATGATATGTATGTATGCTCTCTTCTATTTGCAAATATTGGATGTAGTAGCACTATATAGTACTCAATGTTTTATCACTTGTAAACATAAATGATAAGTAGATGCTTTGTAGTTATTTAAGGTGTTCATTATCTCCCTTACAAGGGAATGGATTAATGTTAGCTAGTACACCTCCCTAGAGCACACGATGTACGTGGAGTTTCCTTAGAGTACTTGATACACGGGGATGGGCCCAATATTTATGTTTTGGTACTAGTCCACCTTGATAATACAATTCATCTAGGAAAATGACTTAAATTGGCATATTTCGCTTAATAAAGAGGTGTTTTCTATGATTTTCTTTCCTTCTGCAAATCTTTTTCAAAATTATGAAAGCCATAAATATATGTATCTTTCTACCCATGTACACAACACCTTGTGTGTTGATTTGTTGTTTCACATGTGTTTCAGGTTCAGAGATAGCATGGGAGAAAAGTACAGGATGTGAGCAAGTTGTACAGGTTGTATCTATTGTGTAGATCCTAGTTTAGAATACATGTTCTTAGACTTGTAGAATTTTCATTCAATATGTAAATGTAAATCATTTTGTAATAATTCATATTGTATTAATATACATGTTGAATGTTGAGTATGTTATGGTTGTATGTTCATGTATGTGTATTATGCTTCCGCATTGTTCTCTGATATGATTGGATGATATTTTCAGATTTTGACCTCTCATCCCTATGGGGTTTGGAGAAGCCAAAATCCGGGGACGTCACAGATAAAGTAGGTAAATCTAAGATGTCATAAGGGAAATGCGGGTCAACCAAAATTTAAAGAATGGGGTAGGCGCTCCCTGTGGCGAACAAAATCATGCACACAAAAAATAAAGCAAAATCATAAAGAAAAACACATTTTGTTCGACAAAGAGAAAAGGTAGTAGTGCAAATGGGGGAAATTTTCACCCATGTAGTTTGGGGAGGAATATGATGGTGGTATCATTACGCAAAATGCTATAAGCAGGTGATGATTAGTTAAAAATCAACTCAATATAGCAAAAAGTAGTCCAAGGAAAGATAATCCACACTCACCAGCTTGCTTGGAGACATGATGCGCTTCGATAGCTTCCCATTTCCCGAACTGTTCACCACACTTGTGGAAACTCACACCACCTCCACCACAACCACCATTACACTCAGAATCAAGCAAATATCTAGCTCTAGAAGAAGCCCTATGGATCCCAATTCCACCAAACCCTCCATCACCAAACACGACATTGGAAAGCACTGAAGCACCCAATGGCGAGTGCATCTCTTTCCCCAAGTATTTAAAAGTAAATATCAAGTCTAATTAATGAACCATACAACATTCTGATAAATCAAGAGTCGCCAATTACCCTTGTTTTACCTTTTTGGTGTGTTCAATGTTTGGAAATATTATAGGATGGATGTCCTATGCAAGGAGCAAGGTCTATTGCAATTAGAATGAATAGTTAACTGGCGGTATAATCTCAATGGCCTTTCTGAAGGTCTCTGTTGATAGACCTCCATGACACATGGTAACAAAAAAGAGTCCTATTCAAATCCTTAGGGCATGTTTTCTTTGTGGGATCTGATGGGATTAGGAGGAATCATCAACTTCTTTAATCCCGATTTCAATAATTTGTCGACTTCCAGAAATAGAGAACCAAAGAGCAATATGTTTGGCCAGTTGGACATTGTCAATGCTTGGGACCAGCCATCACATGCAGATGACACGACTGATAGTAGTAGTTGACAAAGTTTATCACGCAAGTTTTTTGGAGTGATGACGTCCCTCCCTTTTAAGATGTACATCTTAATCCTGCACGCTATATATATTTGGCAAATGTTGAATTTCTCTTATTTTACAGCTCCACTTAATTAAGCATAAATTTTCTGCTGAAGGATTTAGAATTGCATTCCAATACAGTGGAACACGTCAAAGCAAATGTGAACTTAGTCCTAAGTCCAATCAATAATTAATGTTGTAAGTAAGGAGTCGTCAGCTTTACTGTTAGATTTAGCTCCTATTAAGATCGTCACTACAGAATATCAACTCCTACTAAGTCCATATCCGATTGGAAATGAGTCGGGACCTTAATGGTGTCCCATTTAGAAAGTTTCTTGGTTATTATAAAAAGTATCAGCTCCACGATGGACATTCTTCCGTGAAAGTTAACTAACACACTTGTAGTTGCACTTGCTAGCTAGCTCAGATAGTCAAACTTATTGCTTATGAAGCATATGTTGCGAGATCGAATCTCAATGCATCCCATTGGGGCACTACATGAAGGGAATAAAAACTTTTGGTGTTAGTTGTTGGTTGTTCTCTCTCTCCTAATACCTTAGACAAGGGTGAAACTAGTGGCGTAGCCAGAAAGTAGAACATAAGGGGGCACATATCAATGTAAGACCATAGGTGCGACCATTGGGTAGGGGCACAACAACATTTTTGATCTTTACCTTGCGCTAATCTTCATAGATGTTAGTACATGGTACAAGAATATGGATAGGGCACATGCCCTACCAACCTTGTATGTGGCTCTGCCACTGGGTGAAACTCCCCATTATCCAAAAGAAACACCTGCAGTTGTACCAGTATCCAACAATTGGACAACGTGCCGCACGTCTCTATTTTTGCAGAGCAATACCGTGTGGATTCAATCTGGCTGGAATCCACAAGCGTCAGTGTTTGGCTTGTTAGTTTTGTGGGTGTCATGGCTCTCCTTCCTCATTGGCTGACGTGCAAAAAGTATTTTATGAGGCATCGAATTGACGTATTTGTATGCCTGGTTGAATTCAAATGATTTTGAGGTCTAGTTTGGCCGCTGATTTTTTAAATATCGGTAGTTAGTACGATAATTGATCAGCGGTCACCTTATAAGCAGAACTCGAAACCGCCGCCCCTTCATCGTCATAACAATAACGACGTGTTGAGAATACCGACATCCTGCCTAATTTTCTGTCCCATTTCATCTTTTTTTCTGCTCAATGGAGGGTGAAGTGAAGTCTACCGGCCGGATAATGCTAATCGCCCCTCGCAGAAGTCGGCTATTGTCAGAATTCAGGTTTTGTTGGGAAGGCTTGAGGGCGCAGAAGGATCCATTCAAGACACAAATCTTTAAGGTGGAGGAAATAAAAAGTGAGAACAAAGTAAAACACCACACTGCGCCTAGATGCAACGAGAAGCAACACCAAGTAAAGGACTTGGAAAACATACTGACCCCAAAGATGTATAAAAGTAGGACACAAAGCGGTGCGTGAGGCAAACAAGAAAGTTGAAAAAAAATGAATGAAAAAAGAAACAACTCGTTAAGCCCGAGAAACGTAGCTCGTGAGCCCACAAGTCCACAGCTGTATGGGTATGGCTAGCTCCAAATCCTCGGCCGTCTAAAATCCTTGGAAGGCTGCAAACTGAGCTCCCAACCAAGACCCGGATTTAAGTTTAGTTCCTTCATATCATTAAAAAAAAATTTAGTACCGTCAAACCAAATTCCCACGGCCCCACCATATTCCTTTTTCATATCAAATTGAAATCAGCTTTTGTATCTTCCGTGAGATTGGCTCGTTTGACCGGTGGGCCATTTCCAGTACCAGTGGCACGACGAGACGGCCATGTGGGTCGCGTAGGGGTAGAGCGGAGGCCTGGGCCTACTTCCGTGTACACCATCTTACCTGCCACTACTTGAGAGTTGAGTCTAATGTAACTTTCATAATCCATTACATTTTATAACGTTGGCAGTGTTACTGGTATTCAGTATAACATAATGGTTAACTATTGTGGGACATCAGCAAAAATTATAATCTTCAAATCCAATTGCGTGTTACTTCTACATATTCCAAGCCGCAAATACGAATCTCTGTCAATGACAGTCACTGCATTTAACGACTTATGTAATGCAATACCAACTAAGGGCCAAGCAGGTGTGGCGGATGACTCCATTCAGGGCAGCATTACGAACAGCTGGCGGCTTATCAACTCTCAAATTATTACACAAGAGACAATATCCTTCGAAGCAATAAAGTTAGAATGTTGAGCGAGTATTAGAAACACTGTTGGTTGCTCCACACTCCTCCATTACTTCACTCAAAAGATCCAAGTCTATAGCTGGTCACACTCCACCTATGAGATTTTTATTTGTCCAAATGAATTGGATTTTCAAGCTGCAGATACTTGAGGGTTACAATAATTGCGGCCAATTATTTATGACTATTTTCACGTTTTTATGTTTGGTTCTTTCTCTTATGAATTAACATTCTTCATTTTGTCTTCCCTAGATCAATATCAGTAGATGAAGGAACATATTGCGTCTCATTCTTATCAACTAGTCCCGGATTATGTCCCAATCAAAGCACAATGCGGCCCCGCTTGCAGCACGCACTAATTGTTGCCACCGTCATCATTTCCATTTCCCTCCTCTTCACTCTCCGTGGATGGAGCTTTAATCCCTGATTGACTAATATCAGTTTCGCGCATAAGGTTCAAGTCATAGAAGTTTAAATATATCTTACATAGTTATGATCTTGACGGGAATCTGTGCAACTGGATTCAAAATAACGCTCGAATCTGTAGGTATGGCTGACGACAACATTTTAAATCACTTTAGGGCTGGTTTGGTATGACGTAGGACATATTTAATAAATTTGAACCCTTGGAATTTGGACTTGACTTTTGTTTGGTTACAACTTTGGAAGATAGTCACATGTTTCAACTCACCGCTCGGTTGCTTTTTGCTCCCAAATTAATGGGTTTGTACCGCGCCCTAAACAACAGCGGAGAAACAACCCCACTATACTTGCTGGAGACGGATTGCAGGAAAAAACAATTCTCTATGGTATCCAACTAAATAATATTAAAGAAAAATAACATATTTGACCTGGACGTAACCAAATGAACTTTTTACTTAATCAAAACAGTCATTTTAAACTTATTTTTTTATAATTCTCAATACTACAACCCATTATACCGTAGCAAACAGGGCCTTGTTATACAATAACATGGCAGTTCAAGCATCCACGGGCAGGAGGATCGGGAGCCCAAAGCTTACTGGGGTCTAGAGACGTATAAACTTGAAGCGTAGAAGGTGACTACAAGGACGTGAAACTGCAGTTTAAAGTGCAGTTTCACCTAATAATTTGAAGGGATTTTAAGGGTATTCATTCAAACTAGACTTAGGCTTTACTGGATTGAAAAGAGATTGTGACTTCTCATCTTTGGGTCGAGGTCGTTAATCACAAGGAACAGAGTTGCTTGTTAAGAAAAAAAACAACCCACCCGTTGGTTGTGTTAAGTTGTATTGATACAAGATGTTGCCGCACCTTGCAAGTGTGTGAGCTACAGATACATTTAGGATTAGTTTACAGATTTGTGATCCACTAAATTCGGATCGCATATTGCGGTGGACTCGGTTCACGTAAAAGTAGCATGAGTAGGCAGAGTGCCACTTCTTGTAACTGCTTGCTGATGGAGCGCATCAGGTGAGCTACGCACTTGTTAAGAAAAAGGAAAAAATACTTAAATGGCACATTTGCCAATTTTAATTACCTAAATGGCACGTTCTTGAACTTATTGCCCAAAATGGCACATTTCTGGAGCAATGCGTCCCCTGCCGGGACGCATTGCTCTCCCGCGAGCCAATGCGTCCCGGTGGGGGACGCATTGATCCCACAGGAGGGCAATGCGTCCCGAGCCGTGACACATTGCTCTGTTGTGGGACCAATGCGTCCCCCGCCGGGACGCATTGCCACGCGGCAGAGCAATGCGTCCCGGCAGGGGACGCATTGGCCCCACGGGAGTGCAATGCGTCCCGAACCGGGACGCATTGCCCTTTGTGTGACCAATGCGTCGCGCCCTTGGACGCGCCCAACGGCTAGAATTTGCCACGCGGGCAATGCGTCCGGGACGGGGACGCATTGCTCCTAGGCCAACGGCTATGTTACCGTTGGGCCGCCGCGCGGCGGTCCACGTGGGCGCAATGCGTCCCCAACCGGGACGCATTGCTCCCCTATATATATTGGCCGAAAACATCCCCCAAACTCACACAATTCTTCATTTCCTTCATCTAGCTCTATACTCCCATTGCTCTGGAGCTTCTTCTCGGATTTCTATTGCTTTGGGTGCTTTCTAGCTTATTTCGGGCGATCTTGGAGCTGATATCTGCTACTGCTCGGAGACTACTTGGAGCTTCTTCTTTCTCTTCTTCTATTCTTCGATTGTCAACAGATAACTCTCCATTTCAGGTATTTGTTCTACCAAAATTTTAATTTTCAAAATATGAACTTAACTTTAGTACGAAATATTACAACTGAAATAAATGTATTGTTACTCTTTAATTGTACATTACTGAAATAATGATGTAGAAAATGACAATTGAAGGCTACTTAATACCTGAAAATGTATTGTTCGAAATTGCAAAATTGTTATTTTGAAATGTTAGTGTTACTAAAAAATTAGCAAAATTGTTGTTATGAAATGTTAGTTAATTTTACTGAAAAAAATAGCAAAATTGTTGTTCTTAATTGTTGTTCACTGTTAATGTTATAGAAAAAGTAGTCCAATAAATTTAATTCCAAATTGATGTCACTGCTCTAAAATATTAATTTATGTTGATATAATGTCATAAAATATGAATTTCTTTCTGATGTTAATATAATATTCTAAAATATAGGAACGTGGCATCTAGTTCAAATTCACGAATTGTGAAGATGTGATATGATGGGCAATTTCTCTCTGATGGGTCTTATTCTAGTCGATCTGTTAGACCCATAAACATTTCACTTATTAATACCCTATCTGAACTAAAATCATATATCTATACAACACTTGACATCAATCCCAACCACTTCTCTATCAAAATATCCTATCTTTTCCCTGGAGAAAATCATATGCTCATACAAGTTGATGATGATGATGCATACAGAACCTTGTTATCACTTTCAGCTGATGCCTATATTGATGTGTTTCTTGAAAAAATATCTATCCACCAACAACCTTATTTAATGAGTCTATTGAATCAATTTCAATCTCAATTCTCTCGGAGTCAACCACCTCAATTATCTAAAAGTCATTTAACTACTGAATGGAGTCAACCACCTCAATTCAGTCTTACACCTCAATTCAGTCTTAGCAATTTAACAGCTGAGTGGAGTGAACCACCTCAATTTTCTCAAAATCTAACTACTGAGAATATTGGTGTTGAGGTTGAGGAGGGAGATAATGATTGTGATCATGAAGGTGATAATGATAGTGATCATGAAGGTGATAACAATAGTGACATTGAAGGTGGTAATAACAGTGAACCACCTGAGGATGAGTCATTGACTGAAACCGATGCTGAGCACACACATCCATTCCCTGACTCTATTGTAGCATTGAGTCATATTCCATCCATATTTGACAACCAATGGCCCCAACATGAACACATTGATTCCAACTATGAAGCTTTTCAAAATGATGACTGGGTGGAAGATTTTTGTCATGAATTTCATCTCGATTACAATCCTTCCAGTGTTGTTATATATGAGGGTGCTTTATTTGCATCTAAAGTTGTACTGGTTGAGACACTCCAAAAATGGTCGGTACAAAAGAATGTCCAGTACCGTACATTACGCTCAAATAATCGTCATCTTAAACTTGCTTGTATCCATGATGAACGATGTCCTTGGAGATTGACCGCTTGCCAGTCCAAAAAAGCAGGTGGCATGTGGAAGATAAAACATTGTAAAGAAGGCCACAATTGTGAATTAACTGTTATGAATCATGATCATCACCAAGTCACATCATCTTATATTTCTCGAATGATAATGCCAATCCTAGTATCACGACTGGATACGTCGACACGAGAAATTCGTGACAAGGTGAATGCTGAACTAAGGCTCAATATATCTTACAAGAAGGCATATCTAGCGAGGAGGAAGGTTGTTTGTAAAATATTTGGAGACTGGGAATCATCATATCATAGTTTGTTGCCGTTCCTAATTTCTCTGACACAATATATTCCAAGAACTATATATGCCCACCTTATTGATGATTATATCCTTCAAACTGAAGGCACTCATAGATTCAAGCGAGTGTTTTGGGCATTTGGTCCAGCTGTGAGGGGTTGGGCCTATTGTAGGCCTGTTCTTACTGTTGATGGCACATTTTTAACAGGAAAATATACTGGCATACTTCTCCTTGCATGTGGCATAGATGCTGATAATGGTCTATTTCCACTTGCTTTTGCTGTTGTCGAGAAAGAAAATAAGGACTCCTGGGAGTGGATCTTTGGTTCTCTACAAACTTGTATTCCAATCATTCCACGACGTACAAACTTGTGTATTATTTCTGATCGAATGAGTGGGATTTTTCCAGCCCTTCAATCAAAATTTCATTGGGCTCAACATCATTATTGTCTTCGACATCTTCGGGAGAACTTCCATAAGCAGTTCAAGTCCAAGGAGTTGAGGGACCTTATGTGGAAGGTGGGATCCACAACTGATACACATGAATTTGATCGTCATGTGACTGTTATAGAAACCATAGAACCAGCAGCGAAGTCATATTTATTGGGCCAAAATCCAGTACATTGGGCTCTCGCATATGACAGAGGTTGCAGGTATGGGTCATTGACTACCAATCATGTTGAAGGCTGTAATGGAGTCTTAAAAGGTGTTAGAGGTTTGCCAATACAAGCGTTAATTGTTGCCACATACTATCGCTCTGTGACCATGTGGCTGTGCAGGCGTAATCTCGCAAATAAACGTGCACAACATGGATTTCATTGGCCCTTTAAGGTTCATGATAAGCTTTATAATGTTCGAGAGGATGCAAAAAAATTGACAATACACATCCGTGTGAACAATGATGAATGGCTTGTTGGTGACATGGATGGATATAAATTTCAAGTAATAGTGCGTCCAAATGGTGGCAGTGAATGCAGCTGTGGTTTTCCACAACAATGGCATTTTCCATGCTCTCATGTTTGGGTAGCTGCAGAATCTGTCAATTGGGATCTTGATGCACTCGTGAGTGCATATTATACAAATGAGGCTTATCTAAATGCGTACAGAACTGAATTTCGTGGCATTCCCGACAAGAGGTATTGGCCTCAATTTGATGAAAGTAGAGGTATTTATCCCTTATTACCCCCTAGGAAACAAAGGCAAGCTGGAAGACCAAAGAAAAAGAGAAGGCATTCAACTATGGATGTTGATCCAAATCAGTATACATATCACTGTCATAAGTGTGGCAGAAAGGGCCATAATAGACACACTTGTCCTAATGTCATATGATGGCTTCTCTAATGTAATGTTTGCAATTTCAATTTACTCAAGTCATGTAATATTTGTAGTTTCAATTTAACTAAAGTCATGTAATGTTTGCAATTTCACTAAAGTCATGTAATGTTTGTAATTTCAATTTCTATAGATGGCTCATCGAAGGACATGGACATTTCACATGTCCGTAGAGTTAATCCAAATAATAGCTACGAAGTGCCTACAGGGGAAAATGGCTCATCAAACTCTATTGGATGATGACTGGAATGATGTACCAGATTTGTTGCACAACAAGTTAGGATTTATAGTGACAAAAGAACAAGCAAAATTTCATTGGCAATTTTTAAAGCAAATGTTTCACATGTATGAAGAACTTCTTGAGCTACCTGGTTGGTATTGGGATCACACAAAACAGAAAGCAATGCCAATCAACGAACAAGTAAAAAACCAGCCAGAGATACATCGAGTGGTACATCAAGTGTGGCCATTTTATGAACCTCTAGATGAGATACTGAATCAAATGCAGTAATTTCATGTAGTTCATGTTGTATTTTTATATTGTTTGTTAATGTAATTCATGTTGTTCATGTTGTAATTTCATCTTATCTAATGAAGAATCTTGACAATCTTAAATGTTGTACACTATTTGCACTTTTCATGTAATGTAGTTTTTGCACTTTTCATTTAATGAAATATTTTCACTTTTCATAGATATGGCTCCTAGACAAGAAACCTACCGACTCTCCCAGCACCACATTATGTTGGCACAATTGCCTATTATTGACCAGGATGTTTTAGACAATATTTCCATAGCTGGTTTTGGGCTTGTTCATAGGCTACCATGTATCCACCTTGACCCTACTTTAATAACTGCATTAGTTAACAAGTGGGACAACTCTAGCAATACTTTTAGGCTTCCCCCTTTTGAGATGAGTGTCACTCTTCAGGATGTTGCAGTTCTTTTAGGCCTGAGGATTGATGGCCCACCGGTTATAGCTTCATATCCTTTAGGTGTAAATGAGGGGCAATTTTCTTCATGGACTCACCTTTGTGAGAATTTCTTAGGAGATGCACCAGATGGGATGTCTAAGGGGCATATCTCCTTGATTTGGTTGCGTGAGACCTTCAAGGATATGGATCTGACCGCGGGTGATGAAGAACAACAAGTAGAAATGAGGACAAGGTATACTAGGGCATATCTCTTATATTTCTTAGGTAGTTACCTTATCCCAGATAGTACAGGGGATAGAGTTCATGTTAGGTATCTCCCTCTTGTGTCCGATTTTGCACGTTGTGGCACTCTATCTTGGGGTGCTGCAACTCTAGCTTTCTTATATAGGGAGTTGTATAAGGCAACCACCCGGTCTGGGAGAACATCCCATCTATCAGGTTGTGTGTGCCTATTACAGCTGTGGTGTTGGGAGAGGTTGGGAATTGGACGCCCAGGTACAATTAGAATGCGCTGGAATGATTGGCCAGAAGATGTTCCCTTGGGCTACAGGTTAAAGATCAACACAATTAACTTTTTTATTTGTCTAAATATTATGTAGTGTTTATCTAAATTTAGTTTCTCAATTTAATAGGTGGCCTACCTTTGTCCAAAGGAGTCAAACTATCAGGGGAACAATTCAATTTTACGATTCAGCATTTGACCAGATTTTGCCCTCACAGGTATAACTTACTTACCTCTGTTGTTTGGTATGTTTATTTATTTACAATTTACTCCTTTTTATATGATACACATTGTTTATATGAATAACAGATAGAGTTGACTCCTTACACTACTGAGGTTCTCGAGAGATTGCCTGCCATTTGTAGAGATGGTAGTGATATTTGGTTGGCACGAGTGCCTCTGTTGTGCTACACAATAGTGGAGTGGCACTTTCCCGACAGAGTACTTGGACAGTTCGGCTTTGTTCAAGTACAACCTACTCTTGAGCTGCCGCAGCTTAGCCGGATAGATGGGAGGGGTCATGCGGCTGAGGATTGGATGCTTCATTATAGGCAGGAGGTGCAGATGTGGAACAACAGACGTGAGAGCTTAGTTCCCGCTCCACCAGCTGATACAGTCTACAGTCCTCAGGTTCACTATGCATGGTATCATCCACAATACATTGTGCCCCCTCCAGATATGCCTCCAAGCATATACTACCCGCATAGTTATCGTCAGCAGGAATTTGTGAGTATCATTATTATTTTCTTTTACAAATTGTTATTATTTATCTTTGTTATTTGTAATATATGTAATTGGTCTTTATTATGTGTACATACTTTATTTTATAGGTACAAACACATGTGGCAATCCGAGCGACAGTAGAGCACGCCCCTGCACAGATCAGAGACAACATCTATACCATCCAGGGGAGTTACTTTGATAGTCTTCCCGACTATGCTCGGCCGTGGGATCCCATACCCACTCATACCACAGCCCCTGAGCCCACTCCTACTCCTACTCCTACTCCTACTCCTACTGTTGAGCCCACTCCCACTCCCACTTCTCAGTTCATGTCATGGGGACCGACAGGGCCATATTTTTCAGGAGCTGCTTCATATTCCTCATTCATCACCCCACCTCAACCACCATCATACCATGGAGCAAGTTCTTCTTCTGCTCCATACACTCCATTCCCACCAGCAATTATTCCCGAGAGCCGACCACCATCTTATGTCACATATTCACCTACTCCGTTTGATTTCTCAGGATGCACCCCACCCGATGCATCCTATCCTGGTTTTCCTAGACCCCTCACCCCACCTCCACCTTTTCATTTCTTCCCTGATGCTCGCCAGCAACCTCCTACACAGTTGTCCCCAGTTCAGCAGTCTCCATATGACATCGGTACAGAGGATCCTGATGTAGAGGGACGTGGGCGAGGACGTCGTGGGCGAGGACGACATACTTAGTTTTTTATATATTGTACAGTTTTGTATGTATGCCTTTGTGAGGACATCTATTGTATGTGGATCTATCATATTATGATATGACATTGGTTCATTTTGGATCATGTTGTTGTGGATCTATCATATTGTTCTATTGTGTTTTATTTTCTCGTCATGTTGGTTCATGTTTTAACCTTGTTTTTAATTGCTATCTCATTTATTTGGATTAAGTTCGTATTATATAATCAATTAGGAACCAACCAATGTTGGTTGCAATATACTTATATATTCCATATGCATGTTACGACCTATTGAAATTGACAAATTTATAATAATTGAGTATATTATAGACATCCAAATACAAGTGAACGAATTATAAATGTATAAATATAATCAATATTGTTAATTTACATATCAATAACATATCAGTGATTGCAAAAAATGATTAAAAAAACCAATGCGTCCTGCATGGGGACGCATTGCTCCAATGCGTCCTGCATGGAGACTCATTGAGCAATACGTCGCATCTGGAGACGCATTGGTCCCACACAAGGGCAATGCGTCCCGAGCCGTGACGCATTGCAGTCCTGTGGGGTCAATGCGTCCCTTTCCGGGACTCATTGCTCTGCCGCGTGGCAATGCGTCCCGGCGGGGGACGCATTGGTCCCACAACAGAGCAATGCGTCACGGCTCGGGACGCATTGCCCTCCTGTGGGACCAATGCGTCCCCCACCGGGACGCATTGCCTCGCGGGAGAGCAATGCGTACCAGCAGGGGACGTATTGCTCCAAAATGTGCCATTTTGGGCAATAAGTTCAAGAACATGCCATTTAGGTAATTAAAATTGGCAAATGTGCCATTTAGATATTTTTTCCTAAGAAAAAAAATAACCCACCCGTTGGTTGTGTTAAGTTGTATTGATACAAGATGTTGCCGCACCTTGCAAGTGTGTGAGCTACAGATACATTTAGGATTAGTTATTTATGATCCACTAAATTCGGATCGCATATTGTGGTGGACTCGGTTTACGTAACAGTAGCATGAGTGGGT
Source organism: Alisma plantago-aquatica (assembly GCA_963693085.1). NCBI lineage: Eukaryota > Viridiplantae > Streptophyta > Magnoliopsida > Alismatales > Alismataceae > Alisma > Alisma plantago-aquatica. Next base: position 1,261,025,875 of record OY856412.1, read on the forward strand.
AGAGTGCCACGTCTTGTAACTGCTTGCTTGGATTTTGTCCCTATTTTGTCTTCCCTCGACCAATATCAGTAGACAAAGGAGCATATTGCCTCTCATTCTTATCAACTAGTACTGGATTATGTCCTAATCAAAGTAAAATGCGGGCCCGCATGCTGCACGCACACTAATTGCTGCCACAGTCATCATTGCCATTTCGTCCTTTTCTTCGCTCTCAGTGGACCGAGTTTTAATCCCACTTTGATAGTGCCAGGTTCGAGTCATAGAACTTGAAATATATCTTACATAGCTCGGATCTTGACGGGAATTTGTGTAACTGGATTCAAAATAACGTCCGAGTCTTTAGGCGTGCAACATTTTAAATCACTTTGCTATACAACAACACGGCAGTTCTAGCATCCACGGGCAGGAGGACCGGGAGTCCAAAGCAGAGCTTACCTGTTTCAATGGGATCCAGAAAGGTCGCCCCATTTTTTGGGACTCATGGCACTTTTGGTAGTGTTGTTGGGTGCAGTACAGAGATTTCAAAAACAGATCAGATAGAAGCATGTCTTTTGCACTGCTCATGTTTTATTTGGTATACCGCAACGTGAGATGGGTGCTTTCCACTCGATAATATTTGGTAGATAAAAGACAACTGAACCGCAACTGGCACCTGGCGGTCCTTGGTTCAGGGATTCAGCATTCGAGAATGAAACAACTATCCAGGAGCATCATCACTGCAAACTCCTGACTCCCCATGTTGATCTCCTCCGAGTAGCATCCACGGGCATGCTCCTGGCAGGCCTTCATCTCTGCAAGGTAGTCGTCCAGGGGCCGGTGGTCCGTGTTCCTGTCGAGAAACTTGTGTAGGTAAAGCCATTTTTACTCTTCCATGACCTTGAATTCTTCCTTGCCCCGATGGTAGGGGCCAAAAGAGACGATCTTCGGCTCGTAAGCATGATGATCGACCTTCCTGAGGTTGGGTGGGACGGTGAAGATGGTGAAGGAATCGCTGTTCCGGCGGCGGTGGCCGTTGGAGCTCTTCAGTCGGTTCTTCATTGACTGCACCCAGGCATCGTCGAGGCCGAATAGGGCAGAGCCGGTATTATTACCTATGGATGTATGCTTGAAGCTCATCTCCTTGGAGCCATATCTCTCTATCAGCATCTGCGTCTTGATGTGCGATAAAACAAGACTTCGCCGCAAACTCTGCTAGGATCTGGCTAATGAGGTATAATTGACTACATCGAGCTCCATTGCTAAACCTCCTGCCCATTACTGAATTAAATTAAAACGCCAATTTTCTGACGATTTCATGTGAAAATGCCAAATCGGCTGGCGCTTTTGGCTGAAAACGTCAAGATCATGACATTTTTTACATGAAAACACCTAATTTTAGACGTTTTCAACTGAAAACGACAAACCAATTGGCGTCTTTAGTCTGCTTTCACGAGAAAGTAGACTATTATGAAAAATAAGATGATTATGGTGCTATTTCAGTACAAATTTTTTATTAAAGTCAAAATAGCACGTTGGCCGGTTCTTCTTCCGTGAGTTCCGTCTCGCACGGAATTGAAATACACGATAGGCTTTTTTCTCATACGCCGCCGGATCACAGCAAGACAAATTGGGCTGTCAGGCCCAATGCACCCTTGACCGATTATTAACGATATTATTCTGAAATTAACGCGTCCTAAAATTGGAACAAAAACAGACTCACATGCCTCTCTAAGAAGAGGGCGTTACACTTAAACCTACATACTATGCATCAGCACCACATGCTATTATACCAGCGTTCAAGCTACCTTTTTTAGGGGTGCGACATTCGTATTAAAATAGCCTAAATATTCCAAGCTCACTCGACTTGAGCCTGCCCCAGGCCCTGGCAAATGCTGCCCTATTTAAACACGTACAACAACTATTATTCTTATGTTATCAACAGAATTAACAAACTCGTTTTCTAGCACCTCTTATTAAATGTCGTATCTGATCATAAATGTCATCTTAACTCAAGAAATCGTAATTTAGCATATCAAAAATTATTGGCAGCGCCCGCCTTAAACCCCAGACCATCACTCCAAACAAACCCCCAACTAACACATGTTTTAACTGTTAGCCCATTTACCTTTGTTCCGTCCGACTCCCGATTTCTCTCTTTTTCCTCCGCTAATGCCTGCCCTGACGTCACCAAGCTCTCGTCTGCCCCCTGCCACTAATTCCTCTGTCATTGTGCCCTTGTTCGTCCTTAATTTATCTTCGTGACAATTTCTCTACTTTCCGGTTCCGTTTGTACCCATGCCAAATTGAAAAGGCAGCCAAGAACTTCACCGGACGGTCAATCAGATTGCATTATCTCCTTCTCACTCATATTCAAAATCCCACATCTTAGAAAAAATAAGAAGAGAGAAACGACACAAGTGCACCACAAAACAATCATATTGGATCCTACCAAGTTTCTATAGGTACACATACATGTATATAACAGTACACAAAGGTCCACATGACAATACACATAGACGTACACAACGGTACACATACATGCACACAACAATACACAACTATACACATAACAATACACATAGGTGTACACAACGCTACACATACATGCACACAACAATAGACAATTGTACACATAACAATACATGTAGGTCTACACAACGGTATACATACATGTACACAACAATACACAACAATACACATAACTGTACACAGATGTACACAAGGGTACACATATATGTGCACAACATTACACATAGATCCACATGATAGTACACATAGGTGTACACAAGGATACACATACATATACATAACAATACACATAAATTCACATGAAAGTACACATAGGTGCATATGATAGATACACATAGTTTCACACAATAGTACACACACGCATACAACAGTAACATAAATGTTACTCAGTAGTACACATATGTGTGCGCAACATTATACATAGATGTATATACCCCCAGTGAACAGCGGCCGTAACTATAACGGTCCTAAGGTAGCAAAATTCCTTGTCGGGTAAGTTTCGACCCGCACGAAAAGCATAATGATATGGGCACTGTCTCAGAGAGAGGCTCGGTGGAATAGAGATGTCTCTGAAGATGCGGACAACCTGCACCTGGACAGAAAGACCATATGAAGCTTCACTGTTCCCTGAGGTTGGCTTTACAACTATATACAAAAATATATGTATTGTTGCACATAACAATATATATAAATATACATAATAATACACTGTGGTTGATCTCCTGTAGGACTGGGGGTGCCCCCTCCCAAAAAAAAGATTTTTAAAAATTAATAAATATGGTTGGGTTGAAAGTTGTTAATTAATCTACTTTATTACATTTAAACATACGATCAAAATTCTCTATTATTTTAACTCTTTTCTATCATTTACTGCTAAATTAATACATTTGTAGATTCTTTTCAGTTTTTGATGCTTTTACAATTATAAAAATCATTTCTTATGTTATTGCCTACTAATTCTATTCCATTTTGATTTTTAAAAATTAATGAATATAGTTTGTTAAAATGTGTTAATTAATGTACTTTATTGTGTTGATAATTTCTTATTTGATAAGCTCCCCCAAGAGTTTTCATTGATGGTCCTTTTATACTTTCCAAGTTAAATAATGCAATAAAAAATCTCTATCAGTTTAACTCCTCTGACAATTACTCAATCATTTAATGTGCTCATAGATTCCTTTTTAGTTTGATTTGCTTTTACAATTGTGAAGAGGATTTCATAGATTCCTTTTTAGTTTGATTGTCTTTTACAAATTCTATTTCATTTTAATTTTTAGTGTAATTTTTCTCTCGCTCCTCTGGTCTTTTGATAATTATCATTATCTAAAACAACAAACATAAATAAAGAAAACAATCGACCTCTATAAATCTATCTATAAACTTCCAACATAGAACGTGTCAAACTCTATGTTTTGTTAAACAAGCGTCAACATGACTTGTTAGATATCGGTAGGCATGTATATTTTTAAATAGAGTTTCACATCAACGCTCAAACTCTTCTTTCAATATTATTTTAAAAATTGGTTCTCTTTGAACACACATATGTGTGCACAACAATATAGATCAAAGAGAAACAAAGTCGATTTTTTTGTCCAATGTCCAATTGTTGGCTGATTTTTTTCATTGTTCACTGTCCACGTATCATTGAATGATAGAAAGACCTTGTAAGTCATCTTGTCGTTGATTTTATTTATTTATCATCTGTGTAGTTTTATATAACTTACTTATTTGCGTCTGTAACTGTTGAAAATTTGTTTATATTAACTTTGCATTGTAGTAGAATAACTTACAAGGCATAACTGTTGAAAGTTTGTCTTTTTTTTTCTAAGTACCACTCATCTGATTTCAATGATCAAGAAACAATTGATTTGGGATATCAACTTTATCATTTCATGCAACATGCTCTTACCAATCCAGATTTCATGAACCTTTTGACTGTTTTAGATTTATGTTGTGCTCTAGCAAAAATTGAAAAGAACAAAATTCACATATTGTTGCATATTGCTTGATAGATTGATCTGTTTAATTTTGACTCTTCTAGTCTCCATAGCACAACAAAACGTACATTATGATTGATGAAACTTATCAAGACAAAATTATGCAACAAAATAGAAGATGAATTTCTCACTGATAATCTCATTGTCCATATTGAAAGAAGGATTGCAAGGTCATTACACACTAATTCTATTATTGTGGACTCCAAGAATATTAAAGAGAGAAATACAATAATTTAAAATGTTAGAATTATATTATGTCATTAATTTTATTATATTTTCTTTTATAATCTAATCTAATATTGCACTTGATGTACACAAATATTTTGACTCTTATTTTTTTAAAATTTTAAGATGGATACACTTGACTACTTTATAGTATTTATAGTATATTATGGCCTCCCAATAATTCACTCCAAGATCCGCCATTGATAATACACATATGTGACAATAAACATATGTGTGCAAAACACGGTCATCGTCTAGTGCATTTCCACGACCTTCCACATCGCGTCGTACTTGCTAACACACTGGAGGTTTACGAGGTGCATGACGCGAGTTGAGAGAAGTAACGATGTTGTCGAGCCTACCGCTGTAGACGCGAACAAAGCAAAAAAACCCATACCAGTGGAGGTTTCGGTCGGCAACAATTACACACGTAAGGAAAAGTTGTTGAGAAACAGGAGAATCTGGATTGGAGCGAGGCCATTGTCTTGCCCAGGAACTAGATGTTCATCAGCTACATTATCAGGGACAAAGATCCTTGCAAGTTGCAAGATTCACGTCGTTCATGTTGAGCACGTGGTGGAGCTTTCTGGGTGCGGCCTTCTTGTGCCGTGGACGGGATGGAAGACCATGGTGTTGGTACTTGCCAAGCTAAGGTGAGGGCATAGTGGGCACTACTGCAGGTGTATCGTGGTGGTCAGTATCGCCGATCGACTGAGCTAGCGGAGGTGGAACTTGTCGGTGACATAAGTAGAGGAGACGAGGAGACGATACAACTCAGACGTAATCCGACGAGAAGGAACCATGCTAGTGTGCTACGGAGAAGGAAAGCGGGGAAGAAATAAAAACACAGCAGGTGGGACGGGATGTGGAATTAAAGATATTGGTTGTTGAAAACAGACCGTTGCAGGGTCCAACTGGGGTTTTACTCGACGTTTTGTGTATCACTGCCCTTTAGCGTACACAAACAAGCACTCATTTGTAGCATGAAGCACTACATGATTCCACAATATGCAACAAGCCTTATGCTCACATTACACTGAAACTGAAAAGACTCAAAAAACCAGCAAACACAACGTTTCAGTCGGAGACGAACTCAAGAACCATCTAGTGTGAAAAAGTATATTTATGAATTCGGAAGAGTTGCTCATGAGACAAATTTTGCGTGCTTGCTTTTCTGTAATGAAAGCAGTGTCATTCCTATCGCCACGTCAAAACCCTTCAGTATTCTCGAGACAGTTGGAAACTCCCACTTCGATGACGACATGCCCTCACTCTACAAGTATTTTGGATGTTTAGAGTTTGTAATAGTCTCTGTATTTAAAACTTTACAAAGTGTTTGACGAAATTCATGCATAGAGCTTTCCCATACGCATTGAGTCTCTATTATTATGATGGGCCTTATTGTAAAAGCCCAATTACAATTTGTAAATGAACTCAGACTATAAATAACAAAGCCAAGCCCTTGAGGAGAGTGTGCGTGATTAGCTCTAATTTCATTTCACACTCCCTTCATCTTCAGAGTTCAAAAATGGTATCAAAGTTATTGCCAGTCGGCTGATCCTTCTCACTGATCCAGGGAAAATAGAAGCAGATCTAGGGTTTTCAAAAGATGTCTTCTTCACATGTGCAAGTGTCTCCTTCGTCATCCTCTATTTCCGATGAGCTTATCTCTCTACTGCTTTAGCAACCAGAACAAAGTCTTCTCCCTCATGCTTCTGATCTTCTCATCTATTGTACATTATCCAATTTTCTATTTGGTCATCAAGTCTTCTCCCCCGTGCTCCTGATCTTTTCATCTCTGACGGATTCTCCAATTTCCTCTTTGGACCTATCATCAGATTTGGGAAGAGCGTCAAAGAAGCAACATCCTCGATGCTCTCAACACCTTCTCACATCTTGTCTGAAGTCTTTGGAAATCTCAAGGCCTTCTCTACAGATTCAAGGTTTGCTCACCTTCGTCTTAGGATCATCTCATCTTATCTAGCAGATTCAAGAAGTATTCTCTCTAATTAACATCATTATTACAAGACAAAGCTATGGCATCAACATCATCTTTTTCTGCTATCTCTTCCTCAAAAACAACAACGGATTCTCCATATCCCTGTTATGTTAGCCAAAATGTGTAGAACTTCTAATCTCTTAAGTTGAATGTAAGACTCCTGACTTTGCTTTTTTGGTTGAACATATTTTCTTATCATAATTAGATGCTTAAAATCTTAATCAAATCCTAATATATAATGTCATATCGTCTAACCAGCTTAAGTTTCAAGTTTGGTCCAGTTTAGACATTGTTTGAGTAAGTTATTTAAATATGTGTTTGTTTTGTGCTTTTATGCAATTTGTCCATATTTAGGTTTTTTCTTGCAATATAATAAATATATAATTCTCTTCTTTCTCGTACTGCACGAATGTAAATTCTGTACAATGCTAATGTTTACTTCTCTTAACTGTACTAAAAAGTATTGTACGAATGCCAATTTTGTACAATGCTAATGTTGACATACTTCAAAAGAAAAGATAATATAAGAGATATATAGTTATCTTCTTTCTAGTACTATACGAAAGTGAATTTTTTACAATGCTAATGTTTACTTCTCTTGTACCATACCAAAAAGTATTATAGGAATGTCAATTTTTCTCATTACTCTCATTAGTATTGTACTAAAAGTATAGTACGAGAGATGATGAAAATATACGTATAGAAGGTGAGAGAAGAGAAGTATTTTTTATATTATTATTTCTCAAAAATATGTTAATGTTAATCTTATTTGAAAGTATTTTGTATAAAGAAATTAAAATTTTTTGTTTCGACAAAAAAATATAAAAATCATATGAGAAATATTTGTTTCTATCCTCTCTCGTACCGCACGAATGGTTTTTAATACACATCCGTATAGTACGAAAGAGGAGAGAAGTATACAACTCTCATATTATTTTTTTCTCCAAAATATATCAATATTAGTCTTGTTAAAAATATTTTTAATTTGAAATCTAATGATTTTTATTTCAATAAAAAAATAATTAGGGAGTGAAAGTTATGAGAAAAGTAATTTTCTCTTTTTTCAAATTTAATAGATTGTGTTCTATTTCCTAAAAAATATAATAGAGATAATGGGAGACACTCCTTCACATTTTCCTTCTTCGATGTAGCGAATCCTGCAAAAAGTTACACCCACCCATTCAAAGATATGCCCCACCGTCATCATCTCTTCACACTAACATGCCTAAGTGAGTCATCCTTCGTGCCTCCTTCTTCAACTTCCTTCTTCTATTTCCAGTCTTCCTCTTCCTCTTCCTCTAACGTCCCAGCCTGATTCGGACGTCACCCCGCTCTCACATCCACCCTGCATCTAGCCAACACTCTGGGCTCCCTTGCTTCCGCTAGAGCTGGCAATCAGGCGGGTCGGGTCCGGTTTCGGTCGAGTCATTTCAGGTCGGGTCATTACGGGTTGAAGATAATTTGGGTTATTTTATTCTTTCGGATCGGATCAGGTTCGGGTCAGGTCAATATCGGGTTTGATCCCTTTGGGTCATTTTGTAATTTTGGGTCAACTCGGGCTCGGGACGGGTCAATTTTGGTATAGATTTTTTCATGTTCCTTTATAAGGTCGGGTCGAGTTCAAGTCAAATCATTTCGAGTCGTCTTAATATTGGGTCGGGCCAATTTGCACTATTTCCTTGGGCTAATTCAGTTTCAGGTTGAGTCCTTTTTTGAGTTAGGTAGTAATCGAGTCGGGTCTTCTTGGGTTGTATATTTGGTTCAAGTTTAGTTGTTTTGGGTTGGGTCTTAATCTATTTAGGTTGGAGAGTTGGCAATCAGACATGTCACTTTGGGTTTATCCAGGGTCATTATGGGTCAAACATATTTGAGGTTATTTATCCTTTCATTTCGAGTCAGGTTAGGGTAGGATTAGTATCGGTTTGGTTCCTTCAGTTCAGTATACATTTTTGGGTCAATTCTGTTGGATAAATTGGATATTATGATAAATCCCTTTGTTTCGATGATGACAAACATTTCATTCTTATTAATCTAACTAGCTACTTAAGTGTGCAGGACTAAGCAGGATGACAAAGTAGCAAGGGAAAATCCAAGAGCTTACTTAGTTATATTTTCATGCAATGTAATCAATGTTGTAAAACTTGTACAAATATATAATGTACAAGTACTTAGAATTGCATGTAAATCAAGCGTTAGATTTTCCCTAGCCAAACACCATAGTTAGACATGTCATCCCATTTATTTTGGATCACCTTTGCACACTCACACATATAATTAATGTTTAAATTGAAACCTTGAAACAGGATCATTCTCGGTCGACAAACTCCTCGACCGAGACACTCTCGGTCGACAAACTCCTCGACCGAGAAAGATCCAAAGTAGCCGTTAGACACAACAGACAAAGTAGTTGGCAGCTGCAAATGAACGTTAATCCAGAGAGCCTGTCGGTCGACAAAACTTCGACCGAGTAGGTGTCTCGGTCGACCATTCCTCGACCGAGATCGTCTCTGACAGGAACTGCAGAATAAATTAATTAGCCGTTGTTAAAGCAACAACTTTGTACCTAACGGCTAGTTAAGCACTTAGAAACCCCTAGAAGTTGTCTAGAACGTTCCTTAAGCATACTTAGGCCATTCCTATAAATAGGACAAGCCATAGGACACTACAACTCACTTCTTACACTTGCTATACTTGAGAAAATACTTAAGCCCTCTTGTGCAATCTGTGTGAACTGAGCTTTGTGATCAATTGGCCATTTTCCCCTTAGCTCAAGCTCGTCCTATAGGCTAGATTTTCCTAACCCTAGCAATCACAAGTCCATCATATTGGCTAGGAAAATCCAAACGCTTGATCTAGGGAAATCAAGCCTTGAGCTACAAGGATAAGTTGTATTTTCTTTTATTCCTTTCTTGTTCCTTGTATTACTTGTACTCTCCTTGCTACTCCAGGTAGGAGGCTGCGGATTGGAGAGGGTGAAGCTCTTTGTGGTGAAGAGGAAGACTTTGGACTACTTCAGAAGGTTGTCTTGACGGGAAGCTACTTCGGGAGGAAGGCTACTTCAAGGGGGAGCTTGAAGTTACTTCAAGGAAGGCTGCTTCGAGGTTGGCAAGACTACTTCAAGGTGAAGGCTGTCCAAAGGGTGTTTAGAAAGTATTGTAAATTTTATGTAACATCCTTGAGAGGTAATAAAATTTAGTACTTTCAAAATCCCGGTTGGGTAAGCAACCGGGTAGTGGACTGACTCCTTAGTATTTGCTAAGGTGGAACCACTCTAAACACCTGTGTTCCTCTTCTTAATCTTTAGTTTGGTTGTTTGAGTTTAAATTACTTTAAAATCTCTATAAAACTCTATTCACCCCCCCCCCCTCTAGAGGTTTTCAATTGGTATCAGAGCAGGCTTCAAGGAGCCCTAACAAGGTCTTGAAGAGATAAAGGGAGGAGGTGACTACAACCACAAGAAAAGGAGCATGGACCAATGTGCGACAAGTTGCAATTGGTGCTTAGGAACAAAGCACTCTACGTCTAGATGTCCATGGAGGTCAAAGAAAGAAGATACACATAAAGAATGTTTCGTTGCTACAATAAGTGAGGAAGAAGAAGAAGAGGTAAGCTTGCTTGATTTACCTAAAGAAGAGTTAGTTACTATTATTGAAGAAACACATAATAAATATGTTGAATGCAAAAAGAAATTAAAGAAATCAAATAAAGAAAATGATGATCTAAATGCTAGACTTCTTGAGCTTACATCCGAAAATGACGATTTATATGCTAAATTGAATACTCTTGGTTTTGAAAAAGATAGCATTATGTCTGACAATCGTACTTTGAAATCATCTCTAAGTAATAGTGAAGTGAAAATTTTCACTCTAGAGACTAACTATGATCTTCTATGTCAAGAAAAGACTGAATTGCTTGCAAAGTTAAATGATATTAAAAAACAACCTATATTGTGCACTTATGACAATATAGTGAAAGAAAGAAATATGTTATCATTCAATCTAGACCAAGCAAAATTAGATATCAAGAAAAGAATGGATGAGATCGTTAAGTTGCAACAAGAAGTTAGTAAGTTAAGCAACAATGGAATCCTTGATAGAATATTAGAAAATTCCTATCGTCAAATAGGGAAAAGAGGACTAGGTTATAAGCCTAAGGAGAAATCCTATCAACAACCTAGTTGGAGAAGGACACAAGCAAGTCAATCCATGAATGTACATAGAGGCAAATATACTTTTGTACCAAAGAACAACCTAGACCAAAATCATAGAAAGAGATATGAGGTTGATTCTATATGTTGCCACTATTGTTCACGTCTTGGACATTACTCCTTCTCATGCCCATACAGGAAAAAGAATGTTGAGATGGTATGGGTTCCAAAATCCCCAAATTGATTCGATTAGACTAAGTTGAGATATGACCAAAGTCTCAAATTTGCACATCTTTTTGTCTATCTCAACTTAACATATAGGGATAACAAATTTATAATAAATTTGATATCACTCTGATATCCATATGTTTTATCTCAAACTGATCTTCGAAATAATTGAATTAGATACAACCTTTATTGCATAGATTTCTGAAACAGTTTCCAGAAACATGGTCGGTCGAGCAGTTGTCGACCGAGAAAATGTCGGTCGAGCAATTGTAGACCGAGCATATCACTGTTTTTTTAGCTGATGTAAATTTTTTTTCTGTATGAAAATTATTCTTGAAAGATTATATGGATCATGCTTAGATTAAAGAAAAATCCTATTTAATCATACTCTTATTGCAAATTTATCTCTTAGAAATACTTGCAATGAATAAAATGTTTCAAATCGACTTTTAAAAATACTCATTGTGCTAAGCATCACTTAATATGCTTCATCATATTTGAATTAGTCTATCCAAATGGATATTATTCTTGAATATGCTTCATCATATTTGATGCCCTTATTAAGCTCTCATAATTTGTACACTTTAATGAGCCTCATATTGATATTCGTAAGCTATCTGCAGAACTTATTCTTCACGTATGAATATTTTTTTTGGAAACCTGCAGAATATGCCTCTTGGTTAAAATAAAATTTGACCAAGGGGCGCCATGGTCGTAATCAAGGGCGACCTAAAATAAACTTTGATAAAAAATTGTTTATTTGGACATTATTTTATTGAACTTAATCTTAGCATATTTTTAAAATCAAAACTTAAATCATTTGTAGTAATTAGAAGCCTTAAATATTATTACTCCCTTGGAATATACATATATATGCTCTACAAAAATGTTCTATGATTTGCATTAAAATACAATCTAAAATTGAACTCAGTAAGTCTGTCGGTCGACGACTTCGTCGACCGAGAACCACTCAGTCAGCCCATCTCACTCGACCGACAAATTCTAAACAGACTCAGTATCGGACGAACTGTCGGTCGACGAGTGCTCGACCGAGACAATGTCGGTCGACAAGCGCTCGACCGAGAAATAGCCGTTGGATATGACCGTTGCAACCCGACCGTTATGACCGTTTTCTTTACCGTTGGAGGACCAAGTGGCGCGTCTGCAACTCGACCGTTGCGGACGCTCGGTCGACGAGTCGTCGACCGACCAGGTCGCTGGAATTCTATAAATAAGTGCAAAAACGAGCCACTTACTCACACTTGCATTTCCTTGCCTCCATAGTCCATCTCTAGTGCAATTTCGTGCAATCCTTCAGCATTCTTACCCTCAAATCTTCCTTGCTTCTTCTCCAAACACAATGGCCTCATCATCAGCTGTCCGTGGGAAGAAGAAAGTTGCTGGAAGAAAAAGAAGAGAAGATCGGGAAGCCACTCCGCCACTGACGATCATCAATGACATCGCCTTCGTCGACGGAGATGCTGGAGATAGATACTTTCGGCTTTCCTCTAAAGCTCCCCTTCCCCGACGCCCGGTCGAAGTGATGGACTTCATCAACATAGTCGACCTGGAGCATCTCTTTGGAGTACAAAAGCTGAAGGACTTCATCAATCCATCCTTTCCTTCCTATTCCATTAAGGTAGTCAACGAATTCTATGCCAATCTCTTATCCCACACCGAAAATGAAACCATATTCTTCTACACCATGGTCAATGGGCGTAGTTTTAAATTTTCTGAAGGGGATATTCTTGACATGCTAGAAATTGATATAGATGAATATCAAGATTTCCTTGACCTTACCACCGGCAATCCAATAAATTTATTTTCCCATGATGACCACTCCACTAGCCTCAGTGATATAAAAAGAGCCATATTTCAAGCCAATACCACTTGTCATGAAGATAGGGGAACCTATTATGCAATAAACCTAAAACCGACATGTAGAATAGTAAACCTCATTGTTTCCACCAACATACATCCACGAGCCAATAAATCTGAGGTTCCTATTTTCCGTATGTGTCTAATTTATGCTATCATAAAAGAAATTCCCATCAACTTCATTCGCATAATACTTAAAAATATGCTTGAGTTTTCTGGCAATCCACCATATGCCGATTTTGTATGCCAGATTACTCAACATTGTCTTAAGTTAAACATTGAAGATATGGGATACATATGGGAGCGTAGACCACCAAAGATAAGTAAGAACACCGTAGAGAAGATGGGGATTGACTTTGGTCATAAAAGGGCTAGAGTAGAAGGAGAATCATCACATCAAGATATACCACCACCCCCTCCTCCTACTAATCTTTCTATTGATCCCATCCAAAATACTCTCACTTATCTTGTTGGCTCCCAATATCATCTCAGTAACCAACTCAACTATACCCATCATGCCATGACATACTTAAATCAAAGAATGCAAAATCTTTCTCCGGCTGAAACCGATGAATATCCGCATTCTTTAAATCCTGGCATGCTCAACCCATTTAACCCTTTATACAACTACTATCAACCTCCACCTCCACCATCAATGGATCTTGCACATACTCAATTTTCCTCCATACAATTGCAAGATATAGCTGCTCACTTCCGATTTGACCGAGTTCCCACATTTCTGGAAGCATATGCATTAGCTATGACAGGTGCTTTAGATTGGCAAACTCTGGTCAAATATTATGGAGCCGAGCCATTCCTTGGGAAAGATCCGGACATCGATGTAATTCTTAAATCTTTCCTGTGAAGTGTTGGAGTTGTACTAGTTGTAATAAAAATGATTAGTCAAATTCTATATGATTGTAATCTTCTTCATGCTGTTGAATGAAATTTGCCATTTTTATTTGATTCACATGGTTATTTTTTTGGCATCTTCAAAATATGGATCATAAGTTCATTATTGTAGAGCATAACAAATGAAGGGAATAATAATTAAAACAGGCAACTATTACAATTGTAATTGAATTTCCAAATGCAAAACAGTTCTCCAGAAACATTCTCGGTCGAGCAACTAGTCGACCGAGAACATTGTCGGTCGAGCAATTGTCGACCGACTGGGTTTCTGTTTTTCCAGATTGACATACAATTGCATACATCTTTGTTAAATCTTGGACATTTTTTTTGCTTAGTATTCAAACTTTCATTTGAGATATCTATCCAAGGGGGAGAAAAGCATAAGAAAAAGGGGGAGATCATTAAAACTTTGACCATTTAATTGAAGAAGCTTACAAAAATATTGTAATCACCATGTGTAGCTGAAAATTTTCAAGAAAATGGTATCTTGTATTTAAAGGAATTCTCTACCCAAAATAGGGCTTTTGGATGGAGACATTTTTATGTACTCTAAGCTTAGCGGATTCTCAGTTAATCTAGGGCTTAACATCCTTTGATACATGAGAAATCAATATACATTCATCATATGCTTAAGGGAATCTCATATCATTTCAAGGCTTAACATCCTTTGCGAATGATTGAGAAACAAATTGTGGATAAATTAGATAAAAATCCATGTTCCTAATAGGATATCTAATTAAGGGGGAGCATTATCTTAAGGGGGAGAAGAAAAATAAAACATTCAACTTGGATATCTTTTTGAAATGACAAAGGGGGAGAAAGAATATAAAAATATAAATGAGTTTCATCACATCTTGGCCAGCACTCACTTGAAAAACATAAATGGCTACAAAAAGAAAATTTTCAGGTATGAAACTCACTTGCTTTATATTTCCTTATTTCATATTTAGGAAATGTTTGTCATCTTCAAAAAGGGGGAGATTGTTGGATAAATTGGATATTATGATAAATCCCTTTGTTTCGATGATGACAAACATTTCATTCTTATTAATCTAACTAGCTACTTAAGTGTGCAGGACTAAGCAGGATGACAAAGTAGCAAGGGAAAATCCAAGAGCTTACTTAGTTATATTTTCATGCAATGTAATCAATGTTGTAAAACTTGTACAAATATATAATGTACAAGTACTTAGAATTGCATGTAAATCAAGCGTTAGATTTTCCCTAGCCAAACACCATAGTTAGACATGTCATCCCATTTATTTTGGATCACCTTTGCACACTCACACATATAATTAATGTTTAAATTGAAACCTTGAAACAGGATCATTCTCAGTCGACAAACTCCTCGACCGAGACACTCTCGGTCGACAAACTCCTCGACCGAGAAAGATCCAAAGTAGCCGTTAGACACAACAGACAAAGTAGTTGGCAGTTGCAAATGAACGTTAATCCAGAGAGCCTGTCGGTCGACAAAACTTCGACCGAGTAGGTGTCTCGGTCGACCATTCCTCGACCGAGATGGTCTCTGACAGGAACTGCAGAATAAATTAATTAGCCGTTGTTAAAGCAACAACTTTGTACCTAACGGCTAGTTAAGCACTTAGAAACCCCTAGAAGTTGTCTAGAACGTCCTTAAGCATACTTAGGCCATTCCTATAAATAGGACAAGCCATAGGACACTACAACTCACTTCTTACACTTGCTATACTTGAGAAAATACTTAAGCCCTCTTGTGCAATCTGTGTGAACTGAGCTTTGTGATCAATTGGCCATTTTCCCCTTAGCTCAAGCTCGTCCTATAGGCTAGATTTTCCTAACCCTAGCCATCACAAGTCCATCATATTGGCTAGGAAAATCCAAACGCTTGATCAAGGGAAATCAAGCCTTGAGCTACAAGGATAAGTTGTATTTTCTTTTATTCCTTTCTTGTTCCTTGTATTACTTGTACTCTCCTTGCTACTCCAGGTAGGAGGCTGCGGATTGGAGAGGGTGAAGCTCTTTGTGGTGAAGAGGAAGACTTTGGACTACTTTAGAAGGCTGTCTTGACGGGAAGCTACTTCGGGAGGAAGGCTACTTCAAGGGGGAGCTTGAAGTTACTTCAAGGAAGGCTGCTTCGAGGTTGGCAAGACTACTTCAAGGTGAAGGCTGTCCAAAGGGTGTTTAGAAAGTATTGTAAATTTTATGTAACATCCTTGAGAGGTAATAAAATTTAGTACTTTCAAAATCCCGGTTGGGTAAGCAACCGGGTAGTGGACTGACTCCTTAGTATTTGCTAAGGTGGAACCACTCTAAACACCTGTGTTCCTCTTCTTAATCTTTAGTTTGGTTGTTTGAGTTTAAATTACTTTAAAATCTCTATAAAACTCTATTCACCCCCCCCCCTCTAGAGGTTTTCAAATTCCTATTCCATTCGGTTCAGTTTTGTTATAAGTTTGTTCAAATTCATTTATTGGGTTGGTTTAGATTCACGTCAAATCACTTTAGGTCGTGTCAATCTACACTATTTCCTCAGGCTAACTCGAGTTCAAATTGACTCATTTTGAATTGTATGGTTATCAGACTTGGGTTGCTTGGGTTGTATATTTGTATAATCAAGTTGTTTTGCGTTGGACCTCATTCAGGACACGTTGTGACTTGTGATAATGAGTAATGACTAATATGTTGTATTAATTAAAAAATAAAGAAAATATCTTTTACTTGTTATTTTCTTCTTTTACTATCCATTATCCTGTATATTTCTCCTTCCTTTTCCTACTATCAAATTATCAAGAAAACTATTTCTTATTGGGGTTTAGGTGGTCATGCACATGGTTCCCTCATGAAAGTACCCATGTTCGATTCACAATTGTCGCCTTATTATTTACCACCATCCGGGCGTCCGGCCTCCACTACGGTTTGGAGGAGGGGGGGGGGAAATCTTCTCTTTTAACCAAAAAATATTTCTTATTGGTCCGGCCAGAGTAACCCGGCTGGTTACGGCTCGGTAAGTCCAGATGAAGGACCCGGGTTCGAATCACGCCGAAGGTGCTCTGTGAAAAATAACACAAATTTGATTGGGTGCCGGAGGGGGGTGATCGGACCACACCCTCTCATGTCTCGAGAATTTATGATGTCTAAGGGGGGTCACTAATGTGGCGCTTCTACGGGGGCGGTTCTCTCATTAAAAAAATTATTTCTTATTACATGACATACCAATAAAGCCATACCAAAAACTATTATAATATTAAAGCGTGAATTCTCGACTTCTGGCTAGTTGCTACTCACTAATACTTAGTCGGATTGATATTGGGTTGGATTGGTGTAGGGTTGTAGTGAATTTGGGTCGGGTTGACAATGGGTCGGTCGGTGTAGGGTTGGTTTGATGTCAAATCAGTTTGATATTAGGTGGTGTTTGTGTTGGATTAGGTTGACATTGGGTTGTGTTTGTGTTGGGTGAGATTGAAGTCGGGTCTCGTCAATGTCAAGTCAGGTTGATATTGAGTCGGGTCAAGTCGATTGTGACTTTTTTAGGTTGATTTAGATCACGCAATATCATCGAGTTAGGTGTTGAGTCAGGTTTGAGTCTGACAATTTTGGGTCATATTGAGTTTAGGGTAAACACCGGGTTGGGTCGGGTTGGGTTGGGTTCATATTTCTATTTTCTTCAGTTTTATTTGGGTAGGGTTTCATGTAAGTCTGGTCAGGTTTCTCGAATCATGTCAGCTTTTTCCAGCTGTAGCTGCCGCCAACTACGTTCGCTCCCACCTCCGAGCCACAAGGCTGGTGATGATCGTGTGTGACTCTACAGGAATGGTTCCCAAACCTTCAACGCAGGGAATGATTAGAGAACAAATAGATGAGTGGTGGTGTGAATGGTAGGACTAAAATAGGTCAAGGGGATGCACATACTTTTAAGCCAAGTGAGGAGATTGGGGAAAGACAGTTCTGTTACTAATTTCACTAATTTTTTGTAGGCTTCATAGTGTACAAATCTATGTCTTTCTAATTTGCTAAATTTTATTTTTACTTTTAATAATTATGTTTTGTCATTGTTCATGGTCGGCGACAGTGAAAGGTCTCTAGCGTCATTAAAAAGACATGGATCTTAAAATTACTGTATGTTTAGACCAAAAAAATTTACGGTCTGAAATCAAATTGAGTACCTTAATGGCTTTGTATGTGGTCTAAGAGAGCACCGAATAATATTTAAACATTTAAACCCCCATGATTTCACGAATGTCAAATTGTGAATATGTAAATAAATCATATTATAGAAATTTAAATATTGTATTTAACTTACAGAAATAAAAACATGTTGATGTATTTTCTTAAAATTTAAACATATTGTTATTTATGTTAAAGAATATATCATGTTATATCTAATTGTTCAAAAAAGGTACAAATGGACAATTAAAAAAGTTATATAAAAATTATAATATATAAATAAAATAAAAAGGATATTTATGTGTATATTCATCTTTGTGTATACACATATTATATTACTAAATAAAATATTTTATTACTAAAGTATAATCAATTTATTTTCTATTTTTTAATTACTAAAATAGTATCTCATTACGGTTTAGAAGAGGGGGGAATCTTCTTTTTAACCAAAAAACTATTTCTTATTGGTCCGGCCAGAGTAGATCGGTTGGTTACGGCTCGGTAAGTCCAGATGAAGGACCCGAGTTTGAATCACGCTGAAGGCGCTCTGCGAAAAGTAACATGAATTTGATTGGGCGCCAGAGGGGGGTGGTCGGACCACACCCTTTCATGTCCCTAGAGTTTACACTGTCTAGGGGGTCATTAATGTGGCGCTTCTACGGGGGCAGTTCTCTCGTAAATAAAAAAAAACTATTTCTTATTACATGACATACCAATAAAGCCATACCAAAAACTATTATAATATTAAAGCATGACTTCTCGACTTCTGGCTAGTTGCTACTCACTAATACTTAGTCGGGTTGATATTGGGTTGGATTGGTGTTGGGTTGTAGTGAACTCAGGTCGGGTTGACAATGGGTCGGTCGGTGTAGGGTTGGTTTGATGTCAAATCAGTTTGATATTGGGTGGTGTTGGTGTTGGATTGGATTTGTGTTGGGTGAGGTTGATGTCGGGTCTCGTCAATGTCAAGTCGGGTTGATATTGAGTGGGGTCAAGTCGATTGTGACTTTTTCAGGTTAATTCAGATCATGCGATATCATCAGGTTAGGTGTCGAGTCAGGTTTGTGTCAGACAATTTTGGGTCATATTGAGTTTCAGGTAAACAAAGGGTCGGGTCGGGTTGGGTTCATATTTCTATTTTCTTCAGTTTTATTCGGGTAGGGTTTCATGTAAGACTGGTCAGGTTTCTCGGATCAGGTCAACTTTTTCCATCTCTAGCTACCGCCAACTACGTTTGCTCCCACCTCCGAGCCACGAGGCTGGTGATGATCGTGTGCGACTCTGCAGGAATGGTTCCCAAACCTTCAACACAGGGAATGATTAGAGAACAAATGGATGAGTGGTGGTGTGAATGGTAGGACTAAAATAGGTCGAGGGGATGCACATACTTTTATGCCAAGTGAGGAGATTGGGGAAAGACATTTCTGTTACTAATATCACTAATTTTTTGTAGGCTTCATAGTGTACATATCTATGTCTTTCTGATTTGCTAAATTTTATTTTTACTTTTAATTATAATTATGTTTTGTCATTGTTCATGGTCGGCGATAGCGAAAGGTCTCTAGCGTCATTAAAACGACATGGATCTTAAAATTAATGTATGTTCAGACCCAAAAAAATTGCGGTCTGAAATCAAATTGAGTACCTTAATAGTTTTGTATGTGGTCTAAGAGAGCACCGACTAATATTTAAACATTTAAACCCCCATGATTTTGCAAATGTCAAATTGTGAATATGTAAAGAAATCATATTATAGAAATTTAAATATTGTATTTAACTTACAGAAATAAAAACATGTTGACGTATTTTTCTTAAAATTTAAACATATTGTTATTTATGTTAAAGAATATATCATGTTATATCTAATTGTTCAAAAAAAGGTACAAATGGACAATTTAAAAAGTTATATAAAAATTATAATATATAAATAAAATAAAAAGGATATTTATGTTAATATTCATCTTTATGTATACATATACGGCATGTTTGGTTCATGGGACACGACAAAGGATGGGACTCATAATCCTATTTCTAACCCAGTCCTATGTTTGGTTACGGAAAAGCTCACGTTTGGATAGTATACAGGCAGTAAACAAATCCTAACGATCTGGGACTCCTCAGTTCTGGTCCCCCCTAGGTATTGGCTTAGGATATATCCGCAACTCCTGATAACAAGCACCCGACTTCCGTGCTATGCGTCTAGGGATGAGCATCGGGTCGGGTTATACCGGATTTTGCCTGTCCCAAATCCAAACCCACATTTTAAATCGGGCCACGGGTCGGGTTCGGGCCCAGATAAAATTGAAAAATGTCAGTCCATACCCGACCCATATAAGAATGATGGATTTCGGGCCGGATTCGGATTTGCCCATATAACATCGAATGAGCATACCAAATTTTGCTAGATCTAACTTGCTAACATGAAAACTGGATTACTGAGATATGTATTTTGTGATAAACCTTCAAAAGAATGTATATACACTATATTGAAAGAGTAACAACTCATTTTCTCGTACATGTGAATGTATGAGAAGTAAAAAATCAATGGAGTCCACAATGTTGTGTCTTTTTGCCTCCTCATCCTATATGTATATACAATGAAATGGGTTTTGGAAGGGCAAAAGATCATTTGTCTCCTACATGTGGGCATATGAGTAAAAAGATGAGCATAATCTACTATGCACTGAGCAAAAGATCATTTGTCTCCTATATGTGGACACAATGAGATCAAAATAAAGAAATCAAGTATGTCTATTCATGTCAATGATGGTTATCTTACTAGTATGAATTCATTAATCATGTTGATTGATTACATAGTATCTATGTTTCCATTGGTAAGGTACATACTACATATTGCATCAAGAAATTTGTATGTTTTCCTTTCAGGACAAAGATAGATGTATAGGTATATAATGTACATAAAATATAATCTGGGCATTCGGGTTTTTGGGCCTGGGTTTACCTCCGCCCATACCCGGCCCAAATAAAATATGAGTTTAAATTTTAGGCCCGGCCCACCCATATTGTAAATCGAGTTCGGGTCTGGATCGGGTTATGCGGGCTGGGTCGCGGGTCGGATCGGGCCGGCCCAACCCGATGCTCATCCCTATATGTGTCCACTCCAACTGCCAACTTCTGCCTCCGTGGTGTCCTGTCTTCCTCATCCACGGCACCCTCTTTTCTCTTCAAGCACAGTGTCTGCAGGCATCTAACTCTTATGACATCTTCAGGCAAAAGCTTCTTCTATACACCTTTGCGGCATCTTTGTCTCTCATTTTTCTTTTGCTGCTAGTTCTGTCATGGGGATGAAGGCAGTAAATGCTATCGTTGCTGCTTCCTAGATACCGAAACAAGGCTACCCTTCTTCATCGTCTTCTACCCTTCTTTTCCCTTTTATTTGATGTGTCTACAATTCCCTTTTTTCCTTTTCCGGCAACGTACTTCCTCCGTCATCTCCGATGGACAAATTTAGGCATAATTAATTTACTGGATGGCAACCGCTCAATCCAATCCCATCGAATGTTCCTATGGCATCCAAACGTGAGATGTGAATCTTTGTGTCATATCTGCCATCTATACCTGCCTATGCTTTCCTTCTCTTCGTCCCCCCGGAGTCCTTTCCCACGAACCAAACGTGCCGATATTATATTACTAAATAAAATATTTTATACAAAAACATTAATGTTGTATAAATTTACTATAATATTAAGTTTTACAATTTAATAGTTAATTTAAGAATAGATGTCGAAATGCTATGGTAAAATATCTATAATTTTCTTTTTTATATTTTTTAATTATTAAAATACTATTTGAGTAGAGATCTTTTGCTTGTATACTATGTTATTATAAACATTTTGTGCAAATGATTACATATTATAGAAATCTAAATATTATATCAAACTGCCATATAAAATATGAAATTTCAACTTATATTTAGAAAACTAATTATATGAATGTAGTTTTTATTTTTAAAACTATTAGAATTGATATAATGGTGACTAATTAGAGATTGTCTACTTCAAATATTAAAAAACAAAATATGATAAATCATCTTCTTTAAATAAAAATTTAAAGTGTTAAACGAAAATGGACGTTGAAACCTCTTTCAATTTATTCACAATTTGTATACTATTTTACATCATCCATGACACAAAATTAAATCAATAAGCTATTATTTTGCTTGATTATTATTTTAACCAAATAATAAGTATTATATAAGATGGGATATTATATTAGATTTTATAATAAAATATTAATTAATGTTTTTATGCACTAAACATATGTTAGTTTTGAATGAACAATAGTATCTTATTGGCAATTTTCTACTCACATGTAACGTTACTAATAATTTATTTTATGCAGAGAAATATATGTTATATAAAATGAAATATTATATTAAACTTTCACAATAAAATTATTTCTTTTGATTTACATGTATAAAATATTTGGTGATAGAAAGTATAATTTCTTTTCTATTTTTTAAAATTACTAAAATAGTATCTCATTAGAGATCTTATTTATATATATGTACCCGATCAATCATTTGACCTGAACCTAATTTACTCAAATTTGGATAAATGTTTTAGTTGAACAAATAGATATATTTACAATATATTCGTACACTTATATTTACATGAAAAGATATGTCCAGTTTAATTTATGTAAGAAACAAATACATATTCCACTATATATACATATGTTGTATTGTTAATAAAATATTTTACATGTATATATAACATAATATCAAGTCTTACTTTTGACATATTTTTATGAGTTTGTTTAACTCAGCCCCCTATTACAACTCATATTAAGTTCATCAGATTAAGTCCCCCATTTATAATTTTCTGGCTCCTCTACTATCTCATGTCAACATATTTATACTTGACAAGTTTACATAGTATTATTGGTCTTTTTAGTTTAAGATCAATGATATCATTGTATAAATATTTTTATATGATTTTTTATGATGACTTCTATAAAATTTTCGGTTAAGCTTTTTATGTTATATGATTTATTATGTTGGATTATTCTATAAATTTGTGTTCATAACTTCTTACAAACTATATTGATTATCATATTTTTATAACTTTGTTTTCAAATTGAGCTCTTAGTTTTTAGTTGTACAGGTAGCCCCCACAAACTAGCTGATATATTTTGTGGCACCATGCTAATATATTTGTAATATTCTTCATTACAACTCAGGCAGATTATGATCCTTTTTTTAAACCACGCACCACTTGCAAGCAATAGCATCCATATAAGTTCTTTGTCATTATAGTATGTTAACTAAAATATGGCTCGCGTGTATCTTCGAGCGCTATTGCTCGTTAGCCCACAACAACCCGACCTGCATCTCCTAAAATCAATGAAGAAAGAAAGAAGATTATGGCTCACTCTGAAATTCAAGACGAGACTCAGAATCAAGTTTATTTCCGAAATCAATTCCTGTCCTGTACTTTTTCCATATGACATCAGCTTTTTTTTTTCCTACTTGTTACAGATGGTATTAGTAACCAAGAACTTAGACTTGGCAATAAAAATCAATTCCCACAAACGGAACCGTACCACACCGATCCTGTCCGAAATATTGGGCGTTCGTTCTTCGGAATGATCGGTGGGTCCGGTGGAATGAAGCACCAGACGTCCAGTGTTGTGGCTTTTGGGAACCCGACAAACATTCAGGGGAACGGATTTGTTGTCCCAGATTAAGTGGGAGCAGGCTATTCCTCGTCCAATCTGCATACAATTGGAGGGCTAGTTGTAATCACCAGGGCCCAGATTATGTTTGCTAGACATACGGTATACAGAGCAGCGTGTTCCGTGAAAAAGAAAGAACAGCAAATCTCCACTTATATTATCAAAGCTGGAAAGTTGCTCATGAGTCAAGTTCTTCAGCCACGACAACAGTTCATTGCTTTTGCCACGCTGAAAGGCTTTCTCCAGACAGCTGGCTTCTTCCGCTTTGATGGCGACATGCCCTGATGCTTCTTCCGCAATGGAACCAGTGTCATTCCCTTCAGTTTTGTCCAGAAAGCTGGCTTCTTCGGCTTTGATGATGACATGCCCTCGCTTTGAAATTGTTCTGAAAAAGTAGCCTTCTCAATCGGGGCGCATGTGTCGTCGGGCAAATAGGATACGGTTGGTCTTTAACATAACAGACAATAATAAACTAGTTAGTTAAACCGATAAAAACGGCATGAGAAATTGGGTGGTGAGTGGATGTCCAGAGAAATTAGTAGTACTACCTGATATTCCTAGGCAGGAGTAGGTCATCCGGAACCGCAGTCCATTCCCAATAGTCGATACGAATTACTACGGTTGCGCTGTCCGTGCTATTCCTCTGAAAATGATGCTTCCTCAAATTGGGGCTACCAGCGATAACCACTTCACTAATAGAAGGGAGTGACAATGAACCGCTGTATATGATCTCTAAATTCTCATTTCCAATTAATTGAAAATATTCAAGCTGCGACCATGGCTCTATCTCGTGGGCACTGCCATTGTGTACAACCAGTTCTCTAATACCGTTGCACTCCGCGACAGTTAAAAATCTCAGCGACGGGGCTAGCTGAACCCATGAAATGTCGCGGACTTCAGGGCAATAAATGATCTCAAGATGCAAAAGGGCGTGAAACGGAGCCATAGAAGGTGGTTCCCTCGAGCAAGTGGCATCTCCCACATCAATTTTAGAGAAAGAATAACAGTTCCACAGAATAAGCTTTTCCAAACTCACTCGCTTCCCAGCACTTAAATGGATCATGTGTACTCTTGAATTAAATACGAAAAACTCCTTCATCTTAGACAGGGTTTCGAGCGCCTGCGAAACCAGGTCACCATCGTCTTTTATACATTTCAATTCTAACGACACGGTCGCCTCACGTAACCGACTAGATGTCAATAGTCCTCGTAAGAATGATTCGTCAGCAATAGTGGCACTGAACTCCTCCAAATGATGCATGTTTTCCAAATCTGTCAATTCCAATTGGGACAAATACTCTTCACTCTTTTTAAAGTTAAAACGACTACCGAAGAAATGCAGCGACTGGAGCTTTGCAAGTCCACTGAAAGCGTCTCTAGGTACGTTTACAAGAGAACTAGTGAGTTTCAGGTAGAGCTGCCTCAGATTTTTGAGATTTCCCAAATCTTCGGGTAGCGACTTGATACTTGTAGATGATAAATTTAGGTACTGCAACTCCAACAAGTATTTTACACTATTCGGAAGAATGTCAATATCAGTGCAAGATAAATCAAGGACTCTAAGAACGGGCATCTGAGTGAAGAAGCTGCTAGGTATGCCAACTGGTACTCCCACAGTAAAACCAGACCCTATAAACAGTGAATGTAGCTTGGAACATATTGGGGAAACATCCGGTAGTTCAGTACCTGGTTCAATATTGTACGGCAGGGAGATCCTTACACATCTGGCTCGTTCCCAACTTTCGAACTGACATTCAGTAGCAGATGTAACTGTCACATGGTCAGGATGACATCCCATCATAATGGTTTGTTTTATGAAATTATGCATTTTATTATTTTCTTCTTGTACAAGCCTACGTGGCCTTCGCAATAAACGCATGCTTTCTAGTTTTTTCATTCTGCTATTCATCTCTTCTTTTGCAGTTGATAAACTTGAGGACAGAGCAGGGTTAATCTCTTTGCCAACCAAAGCACTTATGCAAATTTCATGCTCCATATCATTTACGAGAGGGTAATAAATCAAACACGAAATGTCCTCATCTGTTAATCTGCCATGAGTAGGTTTGAAAATGGCTGTCAATGCGCCATTCAATGCGTCCCGGTTGACACGATACATCTCTGTTAAGCTTAGGTCACTATCACATGAGATGTTTGTTGAGCTTTTCTCAGCTTCTCTTGCCAAAAGTTGTACAGCCAGCGGTAAGCCATGACATTCTTCCTGGAGTTTGTCTTTAAACTCATATGAACCGTCCACGCTCACGCTGAGATGTCTCTTGAAAAGCTCATATGATTCATTCATATCCAAAAGCGGAACCTCAAATATTTGGGCATTCATATCAAAACATACTTGTGAATATCTCGTTGTGAAGATGAAAATTCTTTTCTTCTCATGCCAATCCTCGTTGCGGGTTGGGATTCCAACCCCTTCAAAGTCTAAAGCATCCGCAACATCATCTAGGAGTAATATGCATCTCTTTTTAGTACCAAGTGCACGAAAAATACAAGACGCACGTGCACGTACGTCATTGTTGTTCTGGAGATCAAGGTTCAACGCTTTGGCCATTTGATCCTGGATATGAATCACACTGGGATTCCCGGATACCTGAATCCACGTGACCAGGGATTCAGATATATCATATGTTAGTGTCATCTCCTTGTAAAGTTGTCTCATCAACGCAGTTTTGCCTACACCCACCATTCCGAGGATTCCAATTATCTGCTCCATGTTGTTGCTCTCGTCTCCAACGAGTTTCTTAAGTTTAGACAGTCTGTCTTTGTGGTCTACCCAAACACCAGATGTTTCCAGCGGAGTCCCGATGTCCTCATAATCTGGTGACTCCAACCACCTCAGCCTAAACCTCTTCCCTTCGTTATCAGTTGACTCCATCCCGAACCTTATTCCTTCGTCATCTCTTGATGGAGATGTACATGGTTTAGTCATGTCAAAACCAGATTTACCGATATCGTTATCTATTGATTTAGATGTACCATGTTCTATCAGTTGAGAGGTACCAGCTGGTTCTGCCAGATCAAAACCAGATTTACCGATATCGCTGTCTATTGATTTAGATGTACCAGGTTCTGTCAGTTGACAGGTACCGGCTGGTTCTGTCATGTCAAAACCAGATTTACCGATATCGTTATCTATTGATTTAGATGTACCAGGTTCTGTCAGTTGAGAGGTACCAGCTACGTCCGATGCTTTTTCTGGCCGTGGTGTTGGCGACTCATTGAGCAAATGGTAGATGCTAGGGCTGAATAACGTAGAACAAAAAAAAAAAGTTGTGAGTTAAACCGAAAATGCCCCTAGAATTTGAAATGGGGTGGTGGAATTTGAGAAAAGTTAAACTCACTACCTGATATTTTTCAGTAACAGGTCATCCGCATTCGCAGTCCAGTGGTGTGGAAATTCACCAGTTATTGTCTTGGGGTCATCCGTGCTTTTTTCTCGAAAAAGATGCTCTTTGAAATGAGGGCATTGGTCGATATCCAATTCTCTGAGGGAAGGAAGTGACAGTGAACCCTTGTATATGACCTCTAAACTCGGATTTTGTGCTAATTTGAGGAATTCAATCTTCGAGAATTGCTCTTTGCCCTGATCATTATCGTGGTGTTTTACCAACTCTTTAATGCCAAGGCATCCAGACACTCGTAAGCATTTCAATGAAGGGGCAAACCTGATCCAAGAAACATCCTGAAGTTCGGAACACCCAGAAATTGTCAGATGCCAAAGGGCTTGGAAGGGGGCCATGGAAGATTCCTTCATGCAATTGGCGTCGCAGACAATCATAGAGATATTACATGATGTAAAGCTAAGCTTTTCCAAACTAACAAGCTGACCAGCACATATGTTAATTGTAGGTGGATGTGACAGTGTCATAGTTAAATTTTTTATCTTAGAGAGGGCTTTAAATGCTTGTAAAAATAGGTCCCCATCATTTATGTTTTTCAACGCTAATGACATGGTCGCTTGACATAACTGATCCATTGTTAATAGCCTACCAAAGGAGGCTACTTCTGTGATAGTGACACTAAACTCCTCCAGGAAATCCATGGTTTGCAAGTTTATCAGATCCAACGATGAAGAATATAGTTTGCTCTTGTTAAAACTGAAGGCACTACTGAAGAAATCTAACACTTGGAGCCTTGCAAGCCCAACGATAGCATCTTTATGTACGCTTTCAAGAGATAAAGTAGATCTAAGGTAGAGCTGCCTTAATTTCTTGAGTTTTACCAATTCCAGCGGTAGCAATTCAATTTTTGTATTTGATAAGTTTAGGTACTGCAACTCCTTCAAACTTGTGACTGATTCTGGAAGAAATATGATATCGCTATGTGATAAATCAAGGACTCTAAGAAATTGCATGCCCCCAAAGAAGCAGTCAGGTACCACATCATCAACGCGCATCAATAGTGAATGCAGGTTTTTCGTTGGTGTCACATTCGGTAGTTCCTCTCCATTATGTAAGGATATCTTTACTCTAGTTGCTGATACCCAGTTACCGAATAGAGATTCATCAGGAGAGTTAACTATGACGTGGTTCGAATGATTGTTCATCAAGATGACTTCTTTGATGAAATTGTGGATTTGCATATGTTCTATACTCCAACTTAGTAGATACCTTTGCAATAAATTCAAATTTTCTAATTTTTTAATTGTAGCCATCTTCTTTTCCTTGGCAACTGTAAAAGTTGATGGAAGATCTGGGATACTCCCTTCTTCGCCAACCAACATATTTAAACATTTTTCAACCTCTACATCACCGAGGAGGGAGCAATAATGTATGCATGATATCTCCTCATCCGTTAATCTACAAAAATCACGTTTAACAGCTGCTACTGCATCTTTCATTGCATCAGGACTGTCATCATACAACTCTCTGAAGCTTAAAAAGGATGGCTTATCTGCATGTAATATGTCTGTCGACCTTATCTTTACTTCTTCTGCGAAAAGCACAACAGCCAGCGGTAAGCCGTCACATTCTTGGTTGAGTTTTTCTCGTTGTTGAGGTTTCAACTGTAATTCCTCTTTTGTGCCAAGATGCTTTTCGAAAAGCTCACATGATTCTTTCTCATCTAGAAAGGGAACCTTATACACTTGAGCTTCCATAGCAATACATACTTGTGAATATCTCGTTGTGAATATCAAAACAGTACTTCCTGTCTGATGCTTGTCGTCATTGCGGTATGGAATTCCAACCCCTTCAATGTCTAAAGCATTTGTGACATCGTCTAGAAATAATATGCGCTTGTTTTTCAAACTCAGTGCAGAAAATATAAAAGAGGCCCGTGATTGTACATCATCATTGCCCCCGAAATCAAGTTTCAGTAATTTCGCTATTTGATCCTGGATATGGATCACGTGAGGATATGTGGATACCTGAATCCATAATGTCACCGTGTTAGAGGAAACATAATTTTGTGTCTTCTCCACATCCTTGACAAGATTATGATAAAGTTGTCCCATCAATGCAGTTTTGCCCACACCCACCATTCCCAGGATTCCGATTGTCTGGTCCCTTTTAATAGTCTCGTCATTCACAAGTCTCGACAGTTTAGACAATCTCCCTTTTTGGTCTACCCAAACATTGTTTCTCTGATCCTTGATGGACTGTAGCAGAAAGCCTTTATCCTGTGATTTTGATTTACTTGCTTCTGACTTGTCCTGATTTACGGGGTCTTGGATAAACTCAACTGATTTTACGAAACTGTGATTCTTGGCTGCTCCTTTCATACCACTCAACTCTGTGTATTCTGCTTTAGATAGTGATAAAATCTCAATTTCTGACCTAACTGAGTAATCCAAATCTTTTGACTTCAACGGACAGATATTCTCAATTTTAGGCTTTTCCTCTACTGCCATTACTTCCTGGTTAGGTGTGCAACCAGCATTTGCTGAAAGAGATATCCTGCGGAACAGTAAAATCAGAAAACCGAAACAAAAAAATAGTTAAATATAAAATGCTACAACGTAAAACTATAGGAACACATTCACCTGATATTTCTAGGAAGAATCATGCTTGCTCTCCATTTGTAGTCCCCTTTAATGATTAATGTTTCGTCGCTGTCCTGTTGAAGTCCATGCTCCTTGAGATGATGACAGCCCTTTATTGTGAGTTCTCTCAGGGAAGGTAATGACAAAGAGCCGCTGCATATGATCTTTAAATTTCTCATGCACGACAGTTTCAAAAATTGTAGATTGGAAAAACATTCTATCATTCCGGCTTGGTCGCCAAAACAAAGTAATTTCTCCATCCCGTTACAGGAATTGACATACACATATTTCAAGCCTGGGGCAAACCGCAACCAAGAAATATCACAGAGTTCGTGACAGTTGGTGATGCTCAAGTGCTGAAGGTTGTGAAATGGAGTCAGAGAAGATTCTACCGTGCATTGATCATCGTGTTTGATTGCAAAGAAATCACATTCACTTATACTGAGTTCTTTCAGAGTTGCCAGTTGCCCTTCACTTACAAGAATCTCACCTCGCCCAGGTGACGTTCTAAAACTAAGCTTCTTGACCTCTCGCATCTCGTTTAACACTTTCCCAACTATATCCATAATTTCGATATTTCCAAGAACTATACCTCTAGTTACCTGACACAGTTTATCCTGTTTTGTTAGTATGTCCAAGGAAGTCCGACTATTGATGGTGATATCGAATTCCTCAAGATAATGCATGCATTTTAGGTCCTCAAACTTCAACTGAGGAGAATCATCATGTTCCCCGGTCTCCCAAAACGCACTGTCTGTGAAATCCAAGGCCTGAAGCCTGAGAAGTCCACTGAATGATTCTCTGGGTATCTTGACAAGAGAAGAAGTACCTGTCAGGTAGAGCTGCCTCAATTTTCTGAGATTTCCCAATTCCGAAGGTAATGATGTGAGTGTAGTGAATGATAAATTCAGATACTGCAATTCTGTCAAACATTTTATGCTCTCAGGAAGACATTCAATTTTGTTGTGGGACAAATCAAGAACAAGAAGAGCTGGCGTACAAGTGAAGATATTTCTAAGCAAATTAGTTGTGCAGTGCTTCTGAATCAAGAGAGAGTGCAGATTAAGACATAGGGGTGATGTGTCCAGTAGCTTCTCTGCATCTTGCAAGCTCATCTTAATCCTCCTTGCTGTTTCCCAATTAGGAGACGGACTTGAATTGACTATTTTGATGGACAAATGCTCTCTGTGGTTTTCCAATGAAAGGACTGCCCTGATAAAATTATGCATTTTTAGATGTTCCCCATCTTCACTGTGATATCTTTGTAATAGACTTATAATCTCCATTTTCTTGATGATAGCATGTAATTTTTTTTTGACAGTACATATATTTGTTGACAACTGTGATAAGTCTTCTTCCCCTACTAGTTGATTTACAATATCCACTAGTTTTACATTTTGAAGGTCAACGAAGGAGCAATAAAGTAAGAAGGACATCTCCTCATCTTTTAGACTGCCAAATCTATATCTGAATTCACCTAATATATCTCTTACTTCAGCTTCATCAGAAGGCAATCCCGAACTCAGTAATATGTTGTCACCAGAATTCAGGTCTTCGAATAGGACACTAAGTGAATTCGATTCATTTCTGATTGCATGTCGTGCTAATGCCACTACTGCTAGCGGCAAGCCATCGCAGAGATCGTCAAGGATTGCAAGTCTAGCTGCTGGTACAGTATAATACGCGGGAAGATAATGTTGCAAAAGCTCATGTGATTCTTCTCGGTCTAAATAAGGGACCTCAAATATTTGAGCTTTCATTTCTGCGCATAATTCTGCATCTCTTGTTGTGAAGATCAAAACTCTCTTCTTTTGATTCTCATCATCATTGGAGAATGGAATCCCTATATATTCGAGGTCTAGAGAGTCCCAAACATCATCCAGAAACAAAGTAAAACTCTTCTTATTAAGTGCGTTAGAAATACACAATGCGCGTGCCTGTACACTGCCATGATTTGGTAGTTTGAGGTTTAATGCAGCAGCAATTTTATTTTGAACATGTTTTACATTGCAGTCGATAGATATATCAATCCATTCTATGATATTGTCGGGAGATTCATGAGATGATGTTACCGTCCCTTTTTTGCTGGTCTCGATATAAAGTTTTCTCATCAGGGCAGTCTTACCCACTCCTCCCATTCCATGGATACCTATGATCTGCACCTTGTTAAAAGGTGCATTTTGGACCTGTTCCTCTAACTTGGATAATCTGTTTTTCTTGTCAACCCAAATATCAAATCTTTGAGCAACGGACGAATGCTGTAAATTCTTGGTGCCCTTCGAATAAATTGACTCAAGCTCTTTATTGAGAGACTTGATTTTTGTGAGTGCAGTCTTGACCTTATAGATGCTATGAGTAGCTCTGATGACATCACTGAAAATAGAGGTACTTCTATGCTGTAGAGGAGGCAGTTTTCGAATACGCTCTTCCAGTTCTTTGACTTTTTCAAACCACGCCTTCACATGATCGCCTCTCAGCTGTCCTCGCATGATTTCCTCTTTTCGTATCTTGGTTTCCAATATCCTTCCTTGGGCTGTTAGGTCGTTCCAGTCACGGGCCAGGTTTTCTAGCCACCGTCTATATTGTATAGCAAATGCCTTGAAAGAGCCCATTAGGTTGCTCGGAAGCTAGTACGCCTTTCTCCTGGTGAAGTTTAGAGGAGCAGTAAGACAAATGCATCAGAAGAAAAAGAAACTATGGTATGATCAATGCCACTTAAAATATATAGAGCTTCTTTTCCGCCTCACGGATGATATAATCATCGCTACTAATTCACAACTACTCATACTTGAGGAAGCTCCAGGCTAACCTAGCGGCCCAGACACGGGAGGGGTTCTGCTCGCTAATCCATTGTTTCAAAGGCGACGCCCCGTCTACTGACGGTTTTCTGTAATCCCAGACCCGAGCCAGTGAACTCGACATGAGTTTTCTTGATTAAGTTTCTACTCAAAACCGCCCTCATGTTTCCTGAAATTTCATACAAACCTTCCTCTTGTCAAATCCTAAATAAAGCCTCGCACTTTACCTTCCCCCTCTTCCATCACATGATAATTATGGCGAATGGTTTTGTTTTTTCCTCATTCTCTCTTATTCCTCACTCCAATATTAATTATAAAACTTATTATATTGCGATCTATAATAATTTTTTAAAGAATTGTACTAATAGATTCTCGATCCGGTCAATCGTATCTGACGCCACCAATTTAAATTTTTTTGGCCATTCATGTCTATTTGGGGTTCAGGTCGAGTCAAATTTAGTCCAGTCCGATCTGGATCATGTCAGATCTAGTTTGCATCGGGCCTAATGTCAGTTTAATAACATTTATATTTTATTTTAATTAGTATTTATAATAAAATAAATTTATAATGTTTGGGTTATGACAAGTGAGGTCAACTATATATGCATTTGGGTTTGTTTGAGTCAGAATTTGACAACATTTGTCTGGTCGGGTTTTATTTAACCACGTCCTGGTCTGATTGGGTTCAACAAAGTCCAATTGATTGCCATATCTAATATTAAATATATATATCAATGTTTATGTTATATGTATAATATTTTAATAAAATATGCATATATGTTTATGCAATAATATATTCTAGTATTTGGAGACTAGATACACATATACCCAATATTCCAAATGATTTTTTTGCTTGTGTCCAGATCATGTCGACTTGGTTTCAATTTTTTTATTTTGTTTGTTTGCCACACCCAATCTGACTTAACTCAAACATCATAAAAGTATATTATTGATGATATTAGTGGTCTTAGATAACTTGGCCCAAATATTATTAAAATATTTTATCATTGATATATGAAGAACATAATAAATTATATGACAAATCCAACCAGACTTGTTCTAGACATAAATTGAAAAAATGATTTCAGAAATCCAATTTCTTTTATATTGACGAGAGAACCCACCTTAAATAGGGTTACTATTGGATGCATCCTGGAAAGTGGTAGACTCGCAGGGCCTGAGAGGGTGTAGTTCAGTCTCCCCCCTCTCGCACCTAATCAACATGAAATGTCGTTCACAAAGCTTTTTAGTGTGGTTCAAACTTAGGTCCTTCATTGAGACTTACCAAATTTTTATCATTCATGCTACTCTGGTCGGACTCAGATATCAAATATCACTATATTTGATATGTAAATTCTAGAACTATGTTGCATATCACTGTATGCATTCAACAATTATGCACATATTTTACAAAATACTTTAATACTATATATATAACATAAATATTTATATATATGTAATTAACATTAGGCATGGCAGTGGTTTTGTTGAACGTGATTTGACCCAAATATGTCCAAACCGAACCAAATCTAACCCAAAAATGTTCAACCAAACCCATATCCAGACAAGAGTTGTAAGAAATTTGTCTCGTATTAACTTGGGGTGGGCATAGTTCGATTTATTTCTGCTTACTAGTAAAATTACAAAGTGGGGGCTATACATGCCCATTTTTAGAAATTTTAAACCAAACCAAACTACTAACAAGTCTAAAGCCAAATTAACCTAAACTATATTGTATTGATTTAATTGGTAGATTCTCCAAACACAAACTTTTAGTTGCACTTACTCTACCCTTTTTCTGTATGTCACATAGTCTTAGTTAACATGATGTTCTCACATATAACAATGGATGACCGACTTATCCATATCTATTCCATGCAATGTTAAGCTAACACTTAAAGAATAAAAGAACTGTATTAATTCAGAAGAACATCCATATCCTATCTTAGTCAACCATTTGAAAACATAAGCTAGAAGGTCTTGTTATTTACTTTCTTCACAATAGAAAATACCCCACTTGGTCTTGGATGAAGGTTCCTTCTTACAAATGCCCTGATTTTTTTTGGAAAAATATAGCAAAACGTGCCAAATGTTGAAAATCTTAGTGTCCCTTTCTCCTAATGACTACTCAAGTTGCATTTCAACGACGGATGGCCACTTCTGGCCTATGCCCACGGTGCTCGGCAGCTGAGGAATCCATAGTACATGCCTTGAGGGACTGTAGGTTCGCCAGAGAAGTCTGGGACACCATTCGAGCAGGCAGCAACAACATGAACTTCTATAACATTGATGATGAGACTTCGTGGATTCATGAACAACTAAAACTCGAGGAAGGTCAGGCAGGTGAGTTCTTCATCACATGCTGGCACATTTGGAACACCAGGAACATGCATGTCTTCGAGAACTCTACTACCCACTACCTCCAAATTGTGAGAACCATAAGGCGAGATACCGAGCTGCACAACGAGATGAGAAACAACATTTCTGGAGCCAAGAGACAACCTATGGAGGCAACAACTACACTATGGAGGAAGCCAGAACCTGACACTGTGAAATTTAATGTCGATGTTGCAGTCAAAAAGGAAGGGGCATGTTGTGTTGTTGTTGCTAGGGACGATTTGGGGAGATGGAAAGGTGGAGCGGCCAAAAGAATTAGAACCACCGATGTTGTAGAAGCTGAGCTCGAAGCAATTACATTGGCTCTGGATATTGCGGTGGAAAATAACATTCCGTAAGTCATGGTTGAATCTGACTCTCAACTTGCCGTAGACATGATATACAGACCCCCCTCTGCTAATCCCAAATACGTGAAGAACACCCAAAGAGTCCAAAGGTTGTTGAAGCCCGGTTGGGAGGTGGTTTACAAGGGATGAGGCTCAAATGTTGTGGCTGACATGATGGCGAAATGTAACCTTAAAAACAACTGTGCGTACTCTGAGTACGCCCAACCCCCGGAAGAGGTTCTTAACCTCTTAGTTAGGGACATTTGTAATGGTAGTAGTACTACCATGTTTACCATTCCAAGTTTAATTAGTGATTGTACTTTGCCTTACTTAGCTCGCAAGGGGAGGGAGGGATGAATAAGATTGCCTCCCGACTTTTTTTTTAAAAAAAAAGTTGCATTTCAGGCATGATATATGGTTTTATGAATCATCTCTGAAACACACATATCCTATCACTCAAAATGGATGCCAAACATATCAAAAGTGGACAAACAAATAGTTTTAGCAACCACTTCGCATCAATAAATTTTCCACCCACTTTATATCTCATAAAAATATTCTATTTAGTTTTCTACAACTCCTCCAATTTCTCTCTTGTGTTACATGAGATTCCTTCTAAATTTAGAAAGGTTATGAGTTTTTGTCTCTTAATTACTAAACTTCACCCTTATGTTCCCCCTTTTAATTTAGGATTTTTGTCGCCCCATTTGAGGCAATAAAATCCTTATTTTTTAAAACTTCAATATCAATAATTTCATTGGTTGATCCCATGTAGGGTATGTTAGAATGACACCTAAACAATTGACTACATATCCTTTAATTGTCCATTTCTAAGAGAAAAATGGCCCTTCTTCACTAATTAGTCTTCATTCTTCATTGGACTTCTCATGCTACATGATTTTGTTCCTCCTAAAAAACTTGTCAATAGAATACAATCAAACTAAATGTTCTTAAAGAGATGATAAAGGCCACTTTACTTCATCAAGAAGCATGTAATGGCCTCTTAATGACCCCACAAATAACAAGTTGACAATTGCATTTCAAATGAGTTGGAACTCCTTCCAAGACAACATCTGTAATGTTGGAACTACTTACATGGAATTATCACCCCAACACCTTGTCATTATACTCTATGAAATTAATTTGATATGTTACCGTGCTTGCATAATATTACATTGTGTACTAGTTTGCTAAGAATTGCAGTTACATGATTAGTGAATGTACTTCCAACCAATATAATAAAAATACATCTACATCATCCTTTGTAGTTGGAATTACCTCACACTCAGACAGTACGTCACATAATGATTGTTGAACATACTTAGGTATAGCATTCTTCATTAAGAGGATCCAGAAGGTAGGCATTAGTATGACAAAGATAATTGAGGTGTATAGAGGAAGATCATATTATAAATTCAGTTAATAGATTTGTTTTTCCTCTAATCCTAGCTGTGAAAGTAAGAGAGACAATTTTTATAAGAATGTGTGTGATGTAAATTAATTGCAAGCACTAAGATTTTGATGATCTAATAGTTGGTTAAAGTTTAGTTACAAGTTCAATTCTAAGAACCATATTTTAAATGTTGAATCCATTTTTTTAGTTAAAATAATTTTTGTTAGTTTAGTTTTACCTTTTATCTCTGTTAATGATTGAGAAAACAAAAAGTAACCAAAAACTATGGTTGAATTTAGGTAGTTGTAACATACTTAATCTCAGGTTCATTTGCAATTCAACCCATTTTCAAGTTTTTTATTTATTTCTTATCCTTATATCCTTTTCCCTAATTTTTCCTATATTTTCTATCCTCTTTATCCTCAACGTTGTAATTGAGGAATACTTAATGGTTTGAACTATATTAACCCATATTCATTACCATGAATGGGTTTTTTCACAAAAATCTCAAATAATGTGTTAATTAGAGTTTAATAATGCAAGATGTCCAATTATGAGAGATAATTAGTAGATTTTATTAATTTAGAGTTTTATGGCTTTGTGGGAGAATAAATGAGAAATAAGAAATTTTATATCTAAATTTATTAAGATAGGTACTAATATATTTATTAGGCACTTAGCATACAATTAAATACAAAAATGCATTCAAGAGGAGAAGTTAATGTAAAGTTATACCCTCACATTTAAGTAGCAAACCCATGAATTTTCATGTCAATTGGTATTTCTCAACCCTCTTAATTAATTAAATGAATATCCAACTCTAATATATATAAATGCCTATTGCATGGAAAAAGGAAACCCCCTTGACTCCTATTTAGTCTGCCCTTTAATTTGTTTGACCATTGAATAGCAATTACTTTCCCAATTGAATTGGTATTTAAAAATCCTAATTACCATTGGCTTTAATAGTGGTATTTGATCAGGCAATTAACTATTTCCTAAACCACATTCCCCCCCACATCATAACACTATCTAGTGCATTACTCTCTTCTCCCTATCTAAGGTGATGTCATGTTTCCTCCCTTCCAAGACGGGTGACGCCCTGTTGCCCCTCGAACGGGTGACGCCCCGTCGTCCCCTTCCTTTACTCTTCGACTCCTATATCGTCTCCGCCATTCCTTCCTTTTTATTCAAATCACAAAAACTCTAGTCGCCCTCCTCCTTCTCTTCTCCTCCAACCACAATGCCTAGACCCACTCGCAATCAGCCCGCAACGCTACCTGCCAGCAACACCCACTGACGTGCAGCAGAACCTGCAATAGGGTGTCGCCCATTTGACCCTCGACGCACAGCAGCCCCCGAAGCTGCGTCGGCATCACTAACACCTACCCAACCGATGCCCAGATGCTGCGTCGGCATCACTAACACCTGTCCAACCGACGACCTGATCTCCTGCTACTGTCGATGTCCATTTCTAGCCTGCAATACAACCTGCAATTCCCAACAACGCCTCTTGACCCCCCACCTGCAACAACATGCTATAACTCCTCCACCATCTATGGTTGATCACTGTGCCACCATCATCACCAAGCCATTTTCTTACTTTACCTTCTCTATGGGTCAGCATCTCAGGGGCCAATGTGGAAGGATTTCAACCTCACCTTAGATCTAATACAATAGAGCAATCACAGACCAATAGTCATCTAAGACTATAGACCACTCGTCATTGATCATCGTGCAGGTTAGCCCTTAACTTTCTCAAGTTCTAACTTGCAATATCCAGTAAATTTGATCATGGATAATAACATGCTAGATAGTAACCTGAAATCAGAATCATAATTATATTAAGTATTCAATCCACTTAGGCCTAACTCCATAAAGATAGGACATATGCATAATTTTGTGATTATACAATAAACATGTAGCACCTTGATGAATAATCATTTCGTAGTTAAGATGCATATAAATAATTAGTAAGTGATATAAATCATGATTAGGATGTAACCATACTGATTGATCTCTTAACTTAGTATCTTGTGTATGTGTATGTGTTACATATATGTATATGAACCAATAAACTCTAAGTTGTAGCACGCAATTTCAATGGTTGCTAATAATAGAACATAATATGATCTCATTCCTTTATGCATTCCCTAGATACACACATCAACATTTATATGTGTGAGTTGGGAATTAGAAATACATATGAATCTAGGGAACACTCTCATCTAAATTGATCCAAGGGAACTTGAAATCTGTATAAGAATGCATCTAGCTATATTGTCTTCTTATGAATTACATCGTGAAAAAGATAATAATGTGTAAAGTAATATACTTTTATAAACACATATCTAGACGACATGTTAGTTGGATCAAAGCATGAGTATATTACTCAACCTACTAGATTTTTCATGTTGAATATACTTACACCAATATGCATGGTAAGCATGATGTTAGGAATAACATGGATTCACATTATAGAGAGGAAAATGACATCATTAAACCTAAATTGGAAGAAAATATATTATTATTATCCACATATATATGAATTACTTATGTGACTAAAGATGGGTAATCAGAACTAAGATAGATATATAAAGCATCACATATTTTCTCAATAAAGATTAAAATCATAAACCTTAACATGACATTAGATGATCGGGAATTGGGTAAGAATAATATAAAAATATAATAGGAATGAATATGTTCACTTTGACTTGGCTAATATTCATAATGTGTTTCTAGGATAAAAAGTTTACTTTGTGGACCAAAGTATACTATTCAAGTTAACCTTTATGTGTGAAAAGAGGTATGTGCATTCTAAACCCTAAGTTGGGAATATTTTATCCATCCTAATATTTCCAATGAGGCATTGCTTAGCCTTTATTCTCTTTATTGCCTTCTTGTGGCACTTTTTACTTCAATCATTCTAGGGTCTTCGACCCCACTTGCAAAGTTATTTCTAATTCTTAAATCTTCCATTGGATTATTCTAGCATGATGATATAATTAACTAATTAGCTATTGTAGCGTACATATGTAAAACCACCCACAATTTTGGGCATGAGCCCAGGGGAACGTGATAACTCTCCCCAAGGGAATGGGGCAATTCTCCATACTTAATTTATATTCGGGTGTTTGGGAATGTGTTACTCTCCCTCACCCAAAGTTTGAGGTCCGGTAGGTTCCTCATCCCTATATTAGTTTAATGTAGTCACATTTAATTATGCATGCAACTTATTATTGTTTAACTTGGCAGGAATCCTTAATTTTTTACATGCCTCATATTCTTGACCCTCTTAGCATAGTGAATCTTTTTATTCCCTTCTTTAGTTTATAATTGTCCATATTATTTATTTTACACATACATTTTCTCTCCTCTAACTGGGTGATCCCAACCACCCAGGTTAGGATCAGAGTGCACAACAGGAGCATGGTGAACCAGCCTATGACTAGTAGAAGGAGTCCATCCTTCCCTCATGAAATTATTTATTATGTTATTTTATTGGAGACATATTGTTGTAGTCTAGTTTCCCTCTACTTAGATCCTCTTTTTGTATAAAGCATGTACACCCTTTTGGAAAAATTTGCGTACTCTTTATTTAATTAAATATAGTCAAAATTTTAATCTTCCACTGCTATTCATTGGAATTTTTGCATACCATGGTTATTAGTAAAGAGGTGGTGATTTTTTTCTCTTTATAGTAGTATTATATGGATCCTTAGTCATCCCCTGATGTTGTTTTGTTGGTTATATCCCCCAAGCACCATCACATCATAATTTTAAAAGGGATATTTTGTATTCGGTTTGATTATTGATAAAAACCAAATCTATTTATTATGTTTGTTTCAGTATTGAGATAATGAATAAACCTAATTATGTCCTATGAATGTTTTAACTCGATGATATACGATTTGGATTGAGGACATGAACATGAGATCATATGTATAATAAGAGTATTCATTCTTGCTATGCCCCTAGTCATTTATTGTTGTGGATAGTATAAGACAACAATAACACACAAGATAGCATGTAAGGTAACTTATTAATATGTCTCTTTAGTCGTGATATCAACTCAAATACATGAGTACTTGTTAGAGAACAAGTTGTATTGGACAAATCCACTTTGAGATTGACCTGTGGAAGTTATGTAATGACATGTCAGAGTCATATGTCAATATGAAAACAATAATTGTGAAACTTACACTTGAAGTCATACAATAAACAAATGACATTTTGTGTACTTTGACCATTAACCCACACATGATGTGAGAGTTGCCTAAAAGGTAGTGATTGGGTGCACTGTGAAAAATGGGGAAGTTTTTGAGTGATGTTATGGAATTTTCCCTCCTTTGGAATGATACCTGACCACTTTATAGGTAAGAATTTTAATTGGATGACCATAATCATGTGAGTCAGTATATAATATTGATCTCACAATATCTGGAATAGTCTCCTCCAGTTCAAAGAACATAGATTAAATGATAAGAGGAAGACATTTATGATAACCTAGATTTTTATCTCTATTCATGTATGTTCTATGAACTTCACCTTTTCACTAATGTATTACTCTTTCCATGAATTTCATGATTCGAGTTGTTGTGATACTTTTTGAGTGTATCTTGTGTTCATATGGTGAGTTGTGACATTCAATTTTCTCCAAAACCAAGTTTGCAACTAAATTATTCATCATCCTCTCTCATCCCCTTTTGATCTCATCTATTTATCTCTCTTTACCATAACCTATTGCTCAATGTGTAGAGGGCACCCTAACATTTCCAATGCACAAAATTTCACTTAATTTCGAGTTAATATGGAAAGTGTATGCTTGTTTGAAAATCCAATATGCAAACCTTAATTTATAGCATTTAATCTCTTGTTTGAGATTGGGATTGGCCTTAATGGGCCCAACTTGGGTGTGCATGTGCAACCCATGAAGTTCCCTCACATTTTCTTTTGAAATCCACTCTTGCCTTGTTCACCCAATCACAAGCCCCGATTTCATGTACTTTCTCATTATACCGTTTGATCCCTTAGCCTTGGATCAGAACCCCTTTTGATTACCTTGATTAGTTCTTATTCCTATATACAGGGGTCGGTGTTCATGGATCTAGGCTCTACCTACCGCCATCGTTGTATCCACCCTAGCACCAATCGACCCCCTCTTCACCTTTGATACCCCATCGCCCTATTCATTCCCTCCTTTTCTTCATCTTTTTGCAACCATAGCAGCTTGATCTCATCCCCCTTCTCTTTCCCTCGCTCAGTAATGCCGCCTTGGTGAAAGTTTTGGGTGTTTCACCCCCAATGGCTCGGGCGAATCCAGAGGTAGCCGCAGGACCGCGTGGTCAATCCGCATACAAGCGGCATTATGGCACGACGCCTAGAGACCCGACAACCCCACACCACATGGTTCTGATGAGGAGATTTCCCTCATGGCCAACTTGCCTCATGTGAGGAAGACAACAGGAAACCATTGATTCGGTCTGAGACCTCTTTGATCCAATATATCTAATGACAACCACAACAAGCCCCCCTCACCACCCTATCGAGCAACACACTTTGACCGTAGGCAGCCAACAATGAATGGGAGCAACCACATGTGTTGGTTCACAATGGTCATGGGTCATGGACCTCAAACATCCGCTGCTTGTTGACCCACAATGGTTGGTGACTTCCAAGACCAAGCCTATACTTTGCAAGCTAGCCCATGTGGGGGTAGGCCCACTATTGTGGGCCAACAAGCGCCAAATCTTGGCCGCTTTTAGGGTGAAAATACTCCCTATTCTCGATCCAAATTCCATGATGCATTATATGGATTCGATCAGTAAAATACCATATTTGAAATGCCAATATCATCTACTGCTAACTGTGCTCGAATATGTCACGTATGATCTAAAATGCTTCCTTTAGGACCTTTAGGATGATATTAATACTCAAGCATGCTTTCCCTTGTATCTTTATGACCCCTAGTTACTTTGTCTCACTAAATTAGTAACTTTTAGTTCCCTTTTTCTATGATAGATGTCTTGGACCATCTAAACATACCCCAATGATCATCTTAACCTTCTACAGCTACCCTTGATCTAAAAATGGTTCTTATGTGTCATGTTGTTGGCATGTATGCCCATAGAAGAGGGCATTATGTACAGTATTTGATAATAATTTAGGTAATTCAATCTGTTATGTTTTTCTCGATCATGAGATGATGACACAAACATGATATATGTTTAAAGAATGATGTTACTC
This sequence comes from Alisma plantago-aquatica, assembly GCA_963693085.1. NCBI lineage: Eukaryota > Viridiplantae > Streptophyta > Magnoliopsida > Alismatales > Alismataceae > Alisma > Alisma plantago-aquatica. The sequence goes on from OY856412.1 coordinate 1,261,068,770, forward strand.
GATGACATATGTCTTTAGGTCTAAGACCTGAACAATGAGATCATATGTATGATGAGAGTACATACATTCTTTGTATGTCCCTAGTCGGATGTTATAGTGGAAGCAAAATGGACAGAAGTAACAAATAAGACTTGAATGTGTGTTGATTAATGATAGAGTATCATTAGTCATGATATCGAATATCTAATCAAACATATAGGTACTTGTTAGAGAATAGTGTACCGGACCACCCACCTTGAGAGTGATACATGGAAACCATGAAAAGGTAGTTAGAATTGGCTCTCAAAGTGACAATGGTGATTTTGGTTCATAAAACCTAAAGTCACTAAACTCATCACATGTTGTTTGATGAACTTTGGCACGATCCAATTTGACCTTGAATAAGAATTTCCATAAAGGTGGTGCCCAGGAAGGTGGTGACATTGAGGATTGACTATGAGTGATGTAGATGGGATATGTCCCTCCTACCATAGTTACTATCCTAGACACTGATAACACCCTTTTTGGGGTTATTTATGGCCTATATTTTGTTTTCAAAACTGCCCTCTAAACTATTTTTCCTATCAATTTTGTTATGTTTTGAACAAAACTAAACTGCGCTACACTCTGACCAATTTTTGCAGAGTTTTTCCTTGTCTTTCCACCAAAAAGGCCCGTCCTGGCCCATGAACGGCGTTTACCTACATCGGCCCTCCAACCAGTCACCCGACACACTCATTACCCATCACGTAGCATCCCAATACAGCTGCCGCGCGACACAGGCGTGTCACACAAGAAGACCCCGCCGGGCGATACACTGCTTACCCGAAAGGGAACTGTACCCGCAACGACTACTCTCCCGATGTAGTGTGTTGCGCGATACGAGCCACCCACCGACAGGCGCCCACCCATCACGACTGCCCGAGATGCTTGCAACCCGACACCCGCTGTGCCGGGAGACACGCATGTCGATCATCCCCAAAGCCGCGCTAATGGAGCCGATGGAGGACACGTGGCACCCGGAGAACCACAACTTCTTCCAACTGTTGCCTATAAATAGCAGCTACAAGACTCCGATGGGACGGGTCGGAACCCTAGAGAAAGCTAACTTTAAAAAGCTTCAGGAGCTAGTGTGACACGTTCCCAGGGCGTGTCGGGTGATACTAGATGAGCACACCCCCAACCCGAGAGGGGTGGGAGTGGTTCACTTAGAACCCATCCCGGTAGCCGCAGTAGCCCGATATGACCATGACGGCCACCTGACATGCTGGGTTCCTAGATAGGCTCCTGCCCGAGACGACTCGCCCACTACACCCGATACATGGATCCCGAGAACCTAAGTAACCCCAACCCGACACGATACCGAACCTGATATGTCCGCCTGTCACGGCATGTCACCCAAGAGGGTTGACTGTCCGACACGACCATATCGGGTAGGTGGCCTTGACCGATATGCCTACCCGTCACGGCATGTCGCCCGCGAGGGTTGACTTCCCGACACGGGCATATCGGGCAGAGCTCCCGCCCGGCATCGGGTTGGAGACACCTTAGGGGTCTGCTGCTGTATATCACCCTCCTATATCAAGGAGGCGATACCTATCTTCCCTTTTTACAGTCATTTACTTTCATTTATTATGCAATGTAACTAGAACCTTTTATACAATACTCATGCTAATGGAATTAGTGGAGTTTTAATATCTATTGCTCTGTGTTTGGTCCTCTTTTGTTGGATGATTTCTTTTTAGCATCTGAACTCTAGCTTGTATGCTTGGATCATGTTTTGACTAGCTATCGAATCGTGCTTCCTGTTTCAGCTCCCTCGAGACAGGTGTTGTGACTCTAGTGTTTGGTCCGATCAAGGAGTACGAGAGTACCCAGGGTCAGAGTTGCTTCAGTTATCTTTCCACTCCAACCCAAGTCCACTACCTTTGAGAGAGGGTGTCGGTGCTTGGTTGGAGGTACCCTCTTTGAGAGAAGGGGTACTGCATGTTTTCTGTTGTCGCTTATTATGCCTGAGTTTTCTTTCTTCGTTCCTTACCTAGGCAATAGTGTTGTCTCCTCATGTTCTGTTACACAAAACTCCTAAAAATTGATGAAATGCCAAAACCTTAATCTTCCTTGTAACTCCAGTTGGAGATAGCTTTTCTTTATAACACTTTCTTGTGGCATTTCGTTTCATTTTTATTCTTTTGTTTTACCTATCTTGATCTACTGTTCCCTTGGGAACATTTTTCTTACCCTTCTTTTACCGGAGTGTAGAGTGTTGATTCCGTGTTCTTAGCACGACCACCCTTGTCCCTGTGGTTCGATCCCGATCGCTACTTTGGACCCCGTCATCATTGCGGGGGCCTAAGAGTCTGGTTATTTAAAAGTCTGACTACTTCAAATCCGCTCCTTTTGGGCGTGCGATTTAGGCCGGTCAACTTTTTGGCGCTGTTGCCGGGTACAATGCAAAACGGTACTGTTAACGAACCTGAATCCACTAACTACACTTCCGTGCCTCAAGCTTAGTAATAAGCTTAACAACATAGTTTCTTTTAGTTTTTTTAACCTGAAGTGTACAGAATAGTTCGTTTCATTAACACATGTTTTCTAACTTAATCATACGTTCTATTCAGGTACTCAGGGAAGAAGCACTCTGTTCGGTTGAACACCGTTTATAATGCCACCTCGCGTGGAACCACCCCTTTCCGCTGATGAGTGGAATGCGAGAGTTGGACCACACCACCCACCTCCACCTGGAACAGAAGAAGACATAGATGACCGTTACAATGACGACCACATTTACGAAGTGCCTGAAGATCCTGAACCAAAACAACCTGGGGATGATCATCATCATGAGGGACGTCGTCATCGCCGTAGGCACAGAAGGAATCATCATAATCAAGAGCGGAATCGCAGAGACAGCGGCAGTGAAGATTCCGAAGAAGAAGAAAAGACCCTCCGAGAGTTGGCTGCCACGAAAGCCAACAATTCACGATGCCCAGTGATTATTCTGAGGTTCGATGCTGTAATTTTGAGCTAAAACCCGCTGTGATTTCCACGATTCAGAATAAGAGATTTCGAGGGAGTTCTAAGAATGACAATCCCTATCATCACCTCGATGCTTTCAAAAATATATGTGACACCATCAAAATGAGGGGGGTTCCACAAGAAGTAATCTACTACAAGGGTTTCATCTTCTCCTTGGAGGACAAGGCACTATCATGGTACCTTGGACTGCCTCATCAATCCTTAAATGGATGGAATTCTTTAGCGGATGCTTTCGTAAACAAGTTCTACCCTACCGAGAAGACCGTCAGGAACAGGTAGAAGATCACATCTTTCACCCAGAAGCCAGGAGAAAACCTACATGAAGCCTGGGAGAGATACCAGGAGTATTAGAGGGACTGCCCTCACCACAACTACAAAAGGGTTTCTTGATAACAACGTTTACAATGGTATAACCCCTGAAGAGAGAGTCTCGCTGAATGCAGCAGCTGGAAGCAACTTTCTTGGGAAGAAGCCCACAAGATCTAAAAAGATCATCGAGAACATGTCTGAATTACAAGTCGGATCTGAGTACGACAGGACCGATAGAGGACATGTTAAGAAAGCCACAAATGAAGGCCCGTCAATTGAGTCAAAAGCTCTGGAGGCGATAACGTCTCAGATTCAAAAGATAGCTACGGACGTCCGACAGATGAAGGAGTCTAGAGGAAAAGGAAAGAAACATATTGGGAAGGTTATGAAGTGCGTAACCCGTGGCAAAGCAGGCCACGGAGTAGATAGATGTGTATACACTTGACCAGAAGAGTCTAGTGAAAGTGATTCAGAAGAGGAGGAAGCTGCGAACGTATCCTACGTCACGTTCAAGAGGCTGGACCATCCTGGTTTCAATTATGGCAACAAGGACGCCGCAGAGAATTCACATCAGCTGAACAACCCTCCCAAGCAGCAACCTGTCTTCGATAAAAGAAGCGGACAAGAACAGTACGTCAAGACGAGCTCTTTTCAGTCAAATAAAACCAACTACCAAGGTCAGGGAAAGTTTCAACCCCGTCAAGTCACTAACACGAGTCAAGGGCAAGTGCAAGCTCAAGGGCCGAGCCAGACAAATAGCAACAATCAGCCAGACTTAGTGGGTCAGCTTTTTGACTTTGTTAAAAGGTAGGATACCATTAATAATCAGCTTGCGCAAAGTGCACTATCCAACTCAGGAGTTTTGAATTCTATGCAAGTCATGATAGGGGATATGCAAACTCATCAGCGTCAGATAGATCAACAACTAGCTCAGTTGGCTGAGCTTGTGAAGAACCCGACAGGGAAGATTCCTTCTAGTACAGAGTCTGCCAAGATGGCGACCCTCAGATCGGGACGTATGATAGATCACTCTGAGGAGCTGAGAGCAGAAGAGACAGAGCAAGAAAAGACTGCAGAAAATCCTGACAAGGGAGAGAGCCAGCACCCTCCTGTTAGGGAGCAAGGACCTAGCGAGGAATTTTTCGCTAAGAGATACTCGCCAAGGTTACTGTTTCCATACAAGATGGTAAAGGCTCACCTCAAGAAAATATATGAAAGGTTTATGGATTCAGTGAAAAAGATTCACCTGGAGGTACCATTTCTCGACGCTTTGGAAGAAATGCCGACCTACGCCAAGTTTTTCAAGGATCTAATAATAAAGAAAAGACGGGGTGGAAGGATGGAAACAGTGCATCTAGCCGCTATGTCATCTGCCTTCGTGAAAGAAGATTTACCAACCAAGAGAAAGGACCCTGGGGCCTTTACTATACCGTTTGCGGTAGGAGACAACGTTGAAAGAAAAGGTCTCGCTGATTTAGGGGCTAGTATCAGCCTCATGCCTCTAAGTCTCGCGCAGCGCTTAGGACTGACTGATATGGTCATGACTAATATGAGGATAGAGTTGGCAGACCACACTTTTAAAAGGTCGGTAGGGATAGTCAAAGATGTCCCGATAAGAGTGGGAAATTTCTTCATTCCTTGTGATATCGTTATCATCGATACTGTTGAGGACCCTAAGTGTCCCATCATCTTCGATCGTCCTTTCTTGGCAACCAGAATGGAACTTATTGACGTCGCTGAGGGCGTGATGACCCTAAAGATCGGGGATGATAATATTGATTTCAAGGTAAAGGATTCTATGAAAGGACCATCACTGCTGGAATCAGCTTACTTCATGGATAGCTATAATCAATACTGTGAAGAAATAGCATAAGACACAGCAGTGGTAGATCCTCTTATGAGGGCTTTAAATGAAGAAAGCTCAGAGGTTAACAACCCCGATATAGTTGAGATACTCGACTACCTGAACCAAGATGAAGGATATCTGAGCGATGAAGAAGAAGTGGTCGAGACAGTGATGTATGCTTCTCTAGAATCAACCGAGGAAGAAGATGAAGTACCAAAACCTTTACCAGAGCTGAATCAGCTACCGAAAGGTTTGAAGTATGAGTTCTTAGATAAAGAAGAAAGACATCCTGTCATTGTCAATGCCAATTTGACCAAGGAACAACTGGAACGAATCCTTGTAGAGCTGAGGCTCCACAGACAAGCTATCGGGTATTCAGTGGATGACATTAAGGGGCTAATGCCTGCCCTGTGTATGCATCGAATAAATCTTGAAGAATCTGCAAAACCCCTTGTTCAACCCCTAAGGAAGTTGAACCAGACGTTGAAGGAAGTTGTAAAGAAGGAAGTCATCAAGCTCAGAGATGTGGGTATTATATACCCAATCAGCGACAACAACTGGGTGAGCCCGATTCATGTGGTGCCTAAGAAAGGGGGTATGACCGTCATTAAGGGCGATAAAGGTGATGAGGTAGCCATCCAGACTGTTACCGAATGGAGGATGTGCATTGATTATCGAAAGCTAAATCAAGTCACTAAGAAAGACCACTACCCTCTCCCTTTTATCGATCAAGTGCTCAAAAGGCTTGCTCATCATGAGTACTTTTATTTCTTGAACGAATATTTCAGGTTTTACCAAGTTCCTATCTTGCCTGATGATCAAGAGAAAACCACGTTCACCTATTTGTATAGTACGTATGCTTTTCAGTGGATGCCATTCGTGCTATGCAATGCCCCTGCAACGTTTCAGCACTGCATGATCGCATTGTTCTCAGATTTCCTGGAGGACATTGTAGAGGTCTTTATGGACGATTTATCTGTTTATGGAAAGGATTTTGATGCATGTTTGAAGAACATGTCTTTAGTTCTGCAACACTGCGAGGAGAAGAACCTGGTGCTTAACTGGGAAAAGTGCCATTTTATGGTACAAGAAGGCATAGTCCTTGGTCATAAAGTTTCCAAGAGAGGAATTGAAGTTGATGTAAGCAAGGTCGAGTCTATTTCTAGACTACCTCTGCCAAAGTCCGTAACAGGAGTGCGAAGTTTCCTCAGTCATGCAGGCTATTATAAGAGGTTCATCAAGGATTTCTCAAAGATATCCAAACCTTTTTCGAACCTGTTAATGAAAGATGCAGAGTTCATTTCCAATGATGATTGTTTGAAAGCTTTTCAGACCTTGAAGGAGGCCTTAGTGAATCCCCCGATTCTTCAAGCTCCAGTTTGGGAGCTTCCCTTTGAGTTGATGTGCGATGCTAGCGACTACGCTATGGGGGTTGTCTTAGAACAGACTAAGGATAAGAAACATCATGTAATTTTCTACGCCAGCCGAACTCTAGACGAGACGCAGGTAAACTACACAACCATAGAGAAGGAGATGTTAGCGATCGTCTTCGCGTTTGACAAGTTCAGATCCTATCTCATTGGAGCAAAAGTAAAAGTCTATACTGATCATGGAGCTATTTGCTACTTGATGCAAAAGAAGGATACAAAGCCCAGATTGCTGAGATGGGTCCTGCTACTTCAAGAGTTTAATCATGAGATAATTGATAAGAAAGGCAAGGAAAATGTAGTCGCATATCATCTTTCAAGAATAACCTCTGAGGAAGGAAGTAAGTTGCCTATAAATGACAACTATGTTGATGAAGCTTTGTTGATGGTTTAGTCTGATGAGCCAACCTTTCCTTGGTTCACTGACATTTGCAATTACCTAGCTTGAGGACAGCTACCACCGGACATCACCTACCACCAGAAAAAGAAGCTCTTATCTGATGTCAAGAACTACTATTGGGACGACCCCTTGCTTTTCAAGAAGTGTTCTGACAGCCTGTACAGAAGATGTATACCAAAAGAGGAGGTCCCACAAATTTTAAAAGAATGCCACTCTTCACCCTATGGAGGGCACCATGGCAGAGACAGAACAGCCGCTAAAGTGCTTCAATATGGGTTTTTCTGGCCTACGCTATTCAAGGACGTTGCTGCCTACGTAAAAGTCTGTAAGGAGTGCCAATCTACTGGGAATATCGGAAAAAGAAATGAAATGCCTTTATCAAATTGGATAGAAGTTAAGATCTTTGACGTCTGGGGAATAGACTACATGGGTCCATTCCCCCCGTCAAAAGGTTATCAATACATCCTAGTAGCAGTGGACTACGTATCGAAGTGGGTTGAGGCAGTGGCCACTCAAACTTGTGACTCCAAGTCTGTGATTAAGCTGTTTGAGAAAAAAATCTTTCCTCGCTACGGAGTACCCCGATCTGTGATAAGTGATGGCGGATCACACTTTGGAGAGAGGCAGTTTGAAGCATTGTTGAAGAAGTATGAGGTCACGCACAAGGTTTCTACACCATACCTCCCCCAAACATCTGGGCAGGTGGAGGTGTCAAATAGACAGATCAAGTAGATCTTAGAAAAGACTGTCAGCCGCACGCGGAAGGATTGGGCGTTGAAGTTAGACGATGCTCTCTGGGCCTATAGAACTGCATACAAGACACCCTTAGGAACAATGCCTTACAGGTTAATCTATGGAAAATCTTGCCACTTACCTTTGAAGCTTGAACACAAGGCCCTCTGGGCAATCAAGTTTCTGAATATGGACTTAGAAAAGGCCGGGCAAAAGAGGTTCCTACAGCTGTAGGAGCTAGAGGAGCTGAGGTTACAAGCTTACGAAAATGCAAGGATTTACAAGCAGAGGACCAAGATGCGGCATGATGCCCACCTGAAGAAAAAGGACATCAGCGAAGGTGATAAGGTTCTATTATTTAAATCATCTATCCGTCTTTTCCCAGGTAAGCTGCAAACAAGGTCGTCCGGGCCCTTCACAGTGGTGAAGATCTATCCTTCAGGGATGATGGAACTGCACGATAAAGACGATCCAGTAAAAGTCTTTCTGGTGAACGGACACAGAGTCAAGAGGTACTATGAAGATGAGGAGTTCATAAGAATATCAGAGATAGACCTGCAGGATACTGAAACAACAACCAAAGGAGCAGAGTGAAGGGCTTTGAAGCTGTCAAGCTGACGACGGAAACCACAACGCTCCTCAGGAGGCAGCCCGAGTCTTTACTTTCCTTAGAATAGGATGTTATCTCCTTTCCTGTAAGAAAAACATTACGAACGCTATCAATGTAATAAGGCCCGAGTCAGTACGTGCGCCACGTGCACAGACTCTTCTTGTTTTGTGGGCCACCGACTTAGTTTTTATGCGTTGATGAGTAATACTATCTGAGGCTGGAAATCGTTTTTTCCTTTAGGCCAATGATGTTTTGCCCATCAATGTTATCCTTTCTTTAGTTTTAGTTTTTCCTCTCTTATGTTTTTTTTGTTTTCCTTTTTGAAGCTTGTATCGGGCACGCAAAGTTGCCATGCCCGATACCTTGCTCTCTGGCCCTGTCGAGCAATGCATGCGTGCCAGCATGACACGGATGTATCAGGCAATGCCTCATATCGGGCAGGAAGCCCCGTGTCGCGCAAATGGCGCTCGTATCAGGCAGGCATTCTTGTGCCGAGCAACGTATCGCATGACACGCGAGCCACCAGGCGCGAAGCATGTTTAAGAAGCCATATCGACTCTTGAAGTGACTGATTAGACTGTGCATCAGGAATGATTTGACTCTCTACACGACACGTGCTCCATTTTTACCTGATTTACCCCTGCTAGCAGTCTCTATAAATAGTGACTGCAGTAAACCGTGTCGGGCACTTCCATTTACTTTTCACCTACTCCCGTATCGCGCATTTAACTCTCGCTTCAGCTCTTGTGTTGGCCAACATTCCATCTGCTCCCGTGTCACCCGTCACGACCTTCGGACGATAAGGTATAACCCAATACATGTATCGCGCAAGTTGCCCGACACGCCTATCGTGTCGCGTAATTCGTGTCGGGCATAGCATATCCCGTAGTTTTGCAAGACCCGTGTCGGGCACAAGACTTGAGTTCTTTTTCGTATCGCGTGACGCAATTTGTCACGCAACACACATCTATCGTGCACCCGACCGATACCTGGTATCGGGCGGGACCCTTGTCGCCCAGTTTTGTTTTAATAAAGTTTTAGCGTGTATCGCCTTTCAGTTCATCCGTATCGGGCGACACCTTTTCTCATGAGATCGTATCGGGTAAATCTTTGTTTTTACCATACCACCCCTATCGCGCGATAAGTTTTGAGTTCTGACGCATGTAGCCATATCAGCCTCCGATCTTGTATGGTGCGACACATGTATCGCGCAAGGGCCATATCGTGCAACCGTATCGGGCAGTAGACGTTTTGTAAACGATGCACGATATCAGGCGCCATATCGGCCAGACCCCTATTAGGCGACTAGTTTACCTCTACCCGATATCCACTTGCTTATGACGGGCTTGTTGCAGTCTTAAACTATTTTCAATTTTTCAAGATATCACCTTCCTTGTATTGGGCGACACAACCCTACCGCCTGATATCAGACAAGGTGACCCATTCAACAATAAGATTACTTAACATACTTTTTTTTATATTTATAGAAATGGCCCACACAAAGCAGACAGTCATCCAAGTAGACGAGCACGGCCAGAGGATCAACCCTGAGGCCACAGCAGAAGCCACTGCAACCAGGTAGAAGCGCCTGAACCCTGACTTAGCGGGGATGTCTGGGGCCGAGAAGAGGCCAAGGACAGAAGCGGCGGCAGCCTCTTTAATGGCAGCAGAACCTCTAGCTCACTCTCCAGGACAGTTCCTGCCCAGGGACGAAGAGCATCAATAGAGATACACGAAGTTGGCGGTCAAGATCTACCGGCCAACCTGATTCACACACCAACCATCCTTCCACCACCTCGACCTCTTCAAAAGACTGGAAAACATCTTCGGGGCTGCAGGGCTGAAGACAATATGCTTCAGCCTATCTGGATCATATATTGAGCTCACAAAGGAGTTCATGTCCTCCCTCCGTCGAGTCTACAACAGGCCGGAGGAAGTGGAGAGATTTGGAGGAGCAGACCGGCTGTAGGGCCGGTTATACAACGCTGAGCACGAGATCTCAGAAAAACTGCTCAACAAGATATTCTCCTCCTCAGAAGCTGAGATGGAGATACTGAACAACGGTGCCAGGTTTGGCGAGGGAGATGGCTTTGACCCGGTCAGCGTCTGGAAGAAACTGACCGGCGAATCAAACTACAAGCCGGGAAGCAAAGTGGCGGCCATCCACTCCTGCTTCTGGAGGATCATCCACAAGATAGTGGCTTGTATCCTCTTCAGCAAGTATGAGACGAGCAACATCTACACCGAAGAACTCCATCTCATGTGGTACATGATGGAGGGCAAGGTGGTCAATTTGGGATGCTTCTTGCTGAACAGGATTTACCCCATAAAGGACGCCACCATGGAGTATTCCATGGGTGGCATCGTCAATCTTCTCGCGGCAGGGTTGGGGTACCCAAGGGAGCCGCACATCCTGTCAAGAACCAGAGGTGATGATAGGATTGACATGAAGTTCTTGCAATGAGCAAACATTATCAAGAAGGAGGGCAGCCACTACTTCTACAAGTTCGCAAGAACTTCCAAGCTTGTTCCCCTCCCGATCTACATCAACTATGATGTAGAAAAGCTGGTCTTCACCAAAGCAGAGGTCGAATCATTAGAGGTTGAAGCCGCTTATGCTGCCACCACCAGAATACAAGAAAGGGTGGCTGCAATGGGAGGGCCAATCCCTCTCGATGCCCAACAGGACAAGTCCTCCGCAATTCCTGTCGAGTTGTCTATCACCTCCGTGCAACCGATGGCTACCATATTTGAAGTCGCCATTGCTATTCCTGAACTAGCCGCGACTGCCGAAAAGACAATAGCCACAGCTACTGAGGAGGTTCTAGCGATAGTTGAAGTCGCCAAAATGATCGGGGCAGAAGCAATGACAACAGCCCCGGCGGGAGCTGCCATAGAAGAAGCAATCGCCGCTCTCGAACCTTCTGTTGAGCCTTCAATGGCGGAAGGGATGATACAGCCCGACGCCGACAACGGTGCATTTGCAGAGAGCTTAGAAGCAGAGCTCAGGGCTATGCGACACACACAAATGCCACCACCAACGACGTCAGTGGAAGCCGCGGAGGAGGTCGCTAACAACCCAGTGGTGGAGCAACAGTCCCCCACGCTGCACCCTTCTCCACCACCACAAACAAGTGAGGCAGTGGCAGCCTCAAGGATACCAACGCCTCAACTAGAGGTGATGCCCTTGTGTACTGTACAGATGGACTCGGACCCGCATGAAGCCGAATAATCATTGGGTCGATCTTCACATGAAAGGAGCATCATGAGGACGAGAGGGCGGTCAGACGCACCCCCTCTATCAATGGGGCAGATCTTGGGCCTGGAGCTCGACAACTTGCGGGAGGTAACAGACAACAACTCAGTAACTTTAGATTCACTTACCCACAAGTTCACTGTCTTCCAGGAGAAGCTTAATGATCAAGAGCGGCAGCTGCTAACCCTAGTTGGTCTCCCTAGTCAACTAGAGGCGATGAACAATACGATGCAGGTGGTGCTCCAACGCCTTGATGCCGTCGAGGAAAGGCTAAACAGGAGGGATGACCATCCGCGTTCAAGACAGCCAAGGAGGTCTCCATCACCTCCTGTCTCAGGCTCCCAGCCCTCCTCGTCAGCATCCTCGCCCAGGACATCGTCCACTTCCTCCTCTAGTGGGCCATCCACAACGCCCGAGGAAGGGACGACGCACAAGACAATTGACGGGGCTCCAGCAAGACAGGAGAGCTCACACAGCATGGAAGAAGCAACTCCCTCAGCCTCCCTGGACAAAGCTAAAGACAACAACAAATCGATCAGCGTCGGGGAGGACTCTTCTAATGAATCAGAGGGAGAAAGGGGGGACATATACTGTGTTAATGACAAACACCCCCTAGAGGAAGGAGTTTGGCGGTAGATGCATTTTCTGTGCCGTCGGAGATCCCTTCCTTCGAGATGGCAGATTTTGAAAGGAAAGCCATCAGATACTTGACGATCAGAGATCAAAAACTGCTAAACAAGGTCCTGAGGTCGCAAGTTGATGAAGAAGATGTCATCTGGAGCGACGGGTACTTCTCCACACGACGAGGGGAGATGAGGAGCATATTCCGCTCGCCAGCCATCGTCTCCAAGAAGTTGTTCAGGGTCCTGGAAGGCGCTATACTCGAGAATCTCAGCACCAGGACAGGTCGACAACCGGTCTACACTGCCACCCCAGCCTTGGCAAGAAGACTGATGATGGGGTCGTACGATTCTATGCTGGTGGCCAACATGCTAAAGCATATTGAAGACCACAATGCAAACCTAGTGTTGGCCCCTTACAAGCACAGAAAGAACTGGTTCTTGTGCGTGGCGGACCTCCGACATCATGACGTCCAGCTTCTCAGCTGTTGCAACGAGGAGGTTCCATGCTCAGGATACATGTTCGTACGCCCCGAAGATAAGATCTTGAGGCTCCTTCCGCTGCGTCGTCTCTGAGTGATCAAATATGGAATCCAATGCCACTCCGGCGTTTGGAATTTCTTCAGCATCAGAGACTTCCCCATCCAAGAAGAAGCGGGAAGCGGAAACAACGCATTTATAGTCCTCCATGCCATAGAGTTGCTTCATGTCTTTGGATTCATAAGGCAACTCAGCAAACAAAATTTCTATCAGCTCAGGAGCATCTACGCACTGATGTTGATCAAGGACAAGCGCTATTTCTGAGACACAAGCATCCCAGAAGAGTTGTTAGACAGTGATTATGAAGCTGAATCCTCCCAACCCAGCAGCCCTCCAAAGGAAGCCGCCGAGATCGCCACAGACGTCTACGGGGCAGGCAAGCAGTTGGATATTCTGCGTGAGATCCTTACAACTGAAGACTCTACTTCGCCTGATGTTTTAGAAGAAAGGATCAGCAACTTCGACCGCTCCTCGTGTTCTACCCTAATCGAGGAATAGGTCAACAAAATTCTGAATAAGCTGGCTGATTCTACCCCCGCAGACGTCATATATGAGGCTGAAGACGTCATAGTCCCAGTCAATGATCTTCGCGATGTGATAAAGGCAGGAGGATGTTTGGCAATGTCGGTAGTGGAAGCATACATCCAGATACTATAGAAGAAGTTTGAACACACATACATTGCCCATCCAATGTAGTTCAACGACATTTGCCTAGCTGATGATCCAGGAGCGAAGCAATCTTTTCTGGCAGAGATAGAGAGCAGAATGCCATGTATAATCTTCTTCCCTATCCTGCACTACAACCACTGGACGCTCCTGACGATGTACACTCACCCACGACCAGCAATCTTCTACAACAACTCAGACAGCAACAAAGATCATCCGGTGCAGTGTACATCAACCACGTTGACATCCCTCGAGCGCCTAGCAAGAAAATACTACATTGAGTTGGCAACGCTGATCCATCCATTCCTGAAGGACACAGTGAACAAATGGCATGAGCTTCAATTCTACTACAGCAGTCCACAACAAGCTCCACAATCCAACGACTGTGACATCTATGTGCTGGAATGGATCTATAGCTCGGTAGTGTTGCAACAAACAACTGACAAGCTCCACCACATCGACTACCACAAAAAACGCGGAGAATATGTGTGGGAGCTTATATCAGAAGGAGGCGTGCTCACCAGCTAAACCCTCACTGATTTATTACTATGCTCCTTTATTTATCTCACAACTCTGGGACAGAGTGTGGGGTAAGTTTGGGGGGGGGGGGTACTATACATCAGTGAGGGAGGTACTCATTTTGTCTTTCCTTTTTCTCGTAAACATACTCTGTATATATATACATATACAAGTCTGATACAATATAGTGCATATACAACCCCTTGCCTCTATACAATTGTACAAAGACACTCTATAGTAAAAATCAGATACAGCTTCTCCATCTAAGGTGGTGTAGGTTTTTGTTATATTTTTTCTGAAATTGCAGTCTCAAACGACAAAGGCTATAGCTTTTCTACGCCAATTTTGAAAAATAATCTCACAATAGCTAAGAGATGTGTATGTGAAGGAAAAAGTTTCCCAAACAACAACTTGCTTTTGTTTCCCTACCCATCAAAAATCCCAAAAAGAGAGAAAAGCCTTATGAGTGTGAATAAAAGCATGAGAGTTGTGCCAATATATATATATATATATATATATATATATACACACACTTGTTTTCCAAAAGTACCCATCTTTAGGCATGGTAGATCCGGGGCAGTGGTACGTAGGATGTGAAATCACTGCTCCAAAGCCAACTGGCTTGGACTATAGGGACCACTCACCCGTTAACGGACCCGTACCTGGATGGACTGATGGGAAACAAGAAAAATCCAAAAAGCCTTGAGCCTACCCAAAAACCCAACTTTCTATTCCCAAAAGTTGTTTGGTGTGAAAGCTAACTTCGGAATCATGCACATAAGGCTTGACAAAGTTGAAGAGAGAATTTTTGCTTAAATAAGGCAGAAAAAAATAAAGTCAGTTGTTCATAGTCAGACAAAAATTTTCATTAAAACATCTCAATACTCGCTCAAACCCCTTGTCCGAAGACTATGTCGGGTTCTGAAGAAGTATCACAAAACAAAGCCTTAAAATATGTATAGATTGATTAGGGACAATCAAAATGCTAAGTTTGGGGAGTTGATAACACCATTTTTGGGTTTATTTATGGCCTATATTTTGTTGTCAAAACTGCCCTCTAAACTATTTTTCCTATCAATTTTGTTATGTTTTGAACAAAACTAAACTGCGCTACGTTCTGACCAATTTTTGCATCTTTTTGCAGAGTTTTTCCTTGTCTTTCCACCAAAAAGGGCCGTCCCGGCCCATGAACGGTGTTTACCTGCATCGGCCCTCCTACCAGTCACCCGACACACTCAGTACTCGCCACGCAGCAGCTCGATACAGCTGCCGCGCGACACAGGTGTGTCGCGCAAGAAGACCCCGCCGGGCGATACGCCGCTTACCCGACAGGGAGCTGTACCTACCATGACTACTCTCCCGATGTAGCGTGTCGCGCGATACAAGCCACCCACCGGCAGACGCCCACCCGTCACGACTGCCCGACACGCTTGCAACCCGACACCCGCTGTGCCGGGCGATACGTGTGTCAATCATCCCTGAAGCCGCGCTAATGGAGCCGATGGAGGACACATGGAACCTGAAGAACCGCAACTTCTTCCAACTGCTGCCTATAAATAGCAGCTACAGGACTCCGATGGGACGGGTCGGAACCCTAGCGAAAGCTAACTTTGGAAAGCTTCAGGAGCTAGCATGACACGTTCCCAGGGCGTGTCGGGCGATACTAGGTGAGCACACCCCCAACCCGAGAGGGGCGGGAGTGGTTTACTTAGAACCCGTCCCGGTAGCCGCAAAACCCGATATGACCATGACGGCCACCTGACGTGCCTGGTTCCTAGATAGGCTCCTGCCCGAGACGGCTCGCCCACTACACCCGATACATGGATCCCGAGAACCTAAGTAACCCCAACCCGACATGATACCAAACCCGATATGTCCGCCTGCCACAGCATGTCGCCCGAGAGGGCTGACTTCCCGACACGGCCATATTGGGTAGGTGGCCTTGACCGATATGCCTACCTGTCACGGCATGTCGTCCGAGAGGGCTGACTTCCCGACACGGGCATATCGGGCAGAGCTCCCGCCCGACATCGGGTTGGAGACACCTTAGGGGTCTGCTGCTGTATATCGCCCTCCTATATCAAGGAGGTGATACCTATCTTCCCTTTTTACAGTCATTTACTTTCATTTATTACGCAATGTAACTAGAACCTTTTATACAATACTCATGCTAATGGAATTAGTGGAGTTTTAATATCTATTACTCTGTGTTTGGTCCTCTTTTGTTGGATGATTTCTTTTTAGCATCTAAATTCTAGCTTATATGCTTGGATCATGTTTTGACTAGCTATCGAATCATGTTTCCCGTTTCAGCTCCCTCGAGAGAGGTGTTGTGACTCTAGTGTTTGATTCGATTAGGGAGTACGAGAGTACCCAGGGTCGGAGTTGCTTCATTTATCTTTCCACTCCAACCCAAGTCCACTACCTTTGAGAGAGGGTGTCAGTTCTTGGTTGGAGGTACCCTCTTTGAGAGAAGGGGTACTAGATGTTTTCTGCTGCCGCTTGTTATGCCTAAGTTTTCTTCCTTCGTTCCTTACCTAGCCAATAGTGTTGTCTCCTCATGTTCTGTTACACAAAATTCCTAAAAATTGATGAAATGCCAAAACCTTAATCTTCCTTGTAACTCCAGTTGGAGATAGCTTTTCTTTATAACACTTTCTTGTGGCATTTTGTTTCATTTTTATTCTTTTGTTTTACCTATCTTGATCTACCGTTCCCTTGGGAACATTTTCTTACCCTTCTTTTACCGGAGTGTAGAGTGTTGATTCCGCGTTCTTAGCACGACCACCCTTGTCCCTGTGGTTCGACCCCGATCGCTACTTCGGACCCCGTCATCGTTGTGGGAGCCTAAGAGTCGGGTTATTTAAAAGTCCGACTACTTCAAATCCGCTCCTTTTGGACGCACGATTTAGGCCGGTCAGCCACTTGATAAGCGAGACCAGAAATGTATGGCCATACTCATATGACTCAATATGTGATATGTGAGTTTGCATCCATTTCAGTCTGCTCTAGTTCAATTAATATAGATTGAATATTATGAGGAAGATGATTCCATGCCTTGTGTTCAATCTGGATATTAGAGATGAAAGAATAATACGATCAATATAACATCGATCATGGATTTAGATTGAATTTGTTCTCCAACTTTCCAACTATTTTGGTGGCCATAAAGTATTACTGGATATTGCTCATTGCTTGTGATTTCATAGTTCGATTATGGACATTTATGACTAACATAATTTGGAACCTATAGGCTTACACACATAGGATGCACCGGGAATAGGAGATTACTTATGGATAAGGTTCAACTTGGTTACTAACAATTTTGGTGAATGAGTCGATTGACTGGATTGTCTACTCAAAGAGTTGGCTTTAGTTAAAATGAAAATGAACCTTGTGTGTACAAGAAGGTTTGTGGGAGCATAGTCACATTACTCATATTGTATGGAGATGACATATTTTTGATGGGGAATGACATTTCTTCTTTGTAGACGGTAAAGAACTAGATGGGAAGTACATTCTCTATGAAGGACTTGGGCGAAGCATATATTAGGAACCATGATCTATAGAGATAGATCTGAAGGCTTCCTAGACTAATTTAGAGTACATACATTGATAAAGTGATGAAAAGTTTCAACATGGAGAACTCAAATAGAGGAAACCTACCCATGTGTCATGGTGTCAGTATCTCTAGAGCTTAGTGTCCAAGCTCTTGTGAAGAAAGGGAGCTCATGAGTAATATTTGATATGCATCTACAATTGGATCTATCATGTGTGCAATGTTATGTACTCATCCATACGTCTCATATGCCTCGAGCATGATGAGTAGATATTAGTTAGATCCAGGTGATGCTCACTGGAAAGTCGTGGAGAACATCCTTAAGTATTTGAGAAGAACTAAGGATCAGTTCCTTGTCTATGGTAGAGAGGAAGAGTTGGTGATAAAGGGTTACACCAATGCAAGCTTCAAGACTGACAAAGATGATTATAGATCTCAATTAGGATTTGTGTTTTCCCTAAACAATAGAGTTGTGAGTTGGAAGAGTTCTCAGAAAGTGACTATTTTCTATTCGACAATAAAGGTCGAGTATATTGTTGCATCGAACGCGGAAAAGGAAGTTGTATGGATCAAGAAGTTTGTTTCAGATCTTGGGGTTGTTCCAAGCATCTATGACACAATTGAGCTATATTGTGACAACAATGGACCTATTGCACAAGCTAAGGAACCTAGATCACATCAGTGTTCCAAGCACATATAAAGGCATTTTCATCTCATATGAAAGATTGTACATTGAGGAGATGTGAATATTTGAAGAGTACCAACCAAGAACAATGTTGTTGACCCCTTGACAAAAGCACTTCGTGGTCATGTTAGATCACTTGGGATAAGATTCATGAGTGATCGGATCTAAGTGTAAATGGGAGTTTGTTGGCATGTATGCCTAGAGAGCCAATCATGTAGTGATTGTAATGGCATAACTTGTTATTGATTTGATTAATAATAAAGGAAAACTTCCAATTTATTATGTTCTATTCAGTTATGAGATAATGATGCAACATAAAAAATCTCTAAAGGATGATATTACTCAATGATGTTTTTTTAAGGTTGAGGACCTGAACAATGAGATCATATGGATATCAAGACTATACATTTTTATTATGTCCCTAGACAGTTAGTACTGTGGAAGCAATCTAGACAATATTAATACATAAGACTAGAGTGTGTGTTGGTTGATGACAAAATCTCACCAGTCATGATATGTGATATCAAACCAAACACATATATACTTGTTAGAGAATAGTGTATCAGACAGACCCACCATAAGAGTGATACATGGAAACCATATTAGGTAGTAAGAATCATCTCTTATAGTGTTGGTGGTGATTGTGGTTCTTAAACCTAAAGTCACTACACTCATCACATGTTGTTCAGTGTACTTTGACATCATCCATTGTGATCCTGAATAAGAGTTGTCGTAAAGGTGATGATTGGGTGCACTGTGACACATGGGGATGACTATGAGTGATGTAGATGTGATTTGACCCTCCTACTAGAGTGTGATAACCTGGCCACTTGATTAGAGAGACTAAGAAATTCATGTCCATGCACATGCGAGTCAATATTTGATATTGAGCTTGCATATATGTCAGATAGTCTGTTGGTTCAAGGAACATGGATTGAATGTTGAAGAGGATGACTACTCCATGCCTCAAGTTGCATTTGGATATTCGTGACAAAAGAACTATACAAACACTATAACACCAGTCCCATATTGTAGGTTGATGTAATTCTTCAACTTCCCATTTACTTGGGTAGTAATGATGTGTGACTAGGCACCAGTCTTTGCTTGTGATGTCGTAATCGGTTATGTACATTCACTGCCAACGTAATATCGGACCTATAGGGTCACACACATATGATACATATAAAAGAGGAATTTAATCATGAAACATAATTGAATTGATTACTAAAGTGTTTAGATATTCAATTCAAGCAAAAAATTGACTGATTATAAACCCAACTGATCGGTTCATATAGTGAAATGACCGGTTGGAGTGTCAGGTTAATTAGACATTGAATTGGCTGAATTCTGGATGAGTTGGGGAGCAAAACGACCAGTTCACTTAGTGAACCGATCGGTTCGTGGTTGCAAGATGACCGACTCGCATGCCAACTGATCAATTTTCCCCTTGAACCGGCCGTTTCTCCATTCATAGGTTGTGAAAATTTATGAAATTATGGTCCCTTCCATTCCCACACACAGACTGGAAACCCTAATCCTAACCCTCCTATAAATAGAGGTGTGCTAGGGTCTTCTCAACCACATCAATTTCCTCTGACAATTGTTTATCTTCTCTGATTGTGGTAAACGAAAGAACTCGAGCAAGTCCTACCCGATAAAGGGAGGGATATCAAGGGAGAACAATTATGGGAGAGAAAGTTGGTGTTTAGTACATCAACATGAGGGACCACTTCTTCCTGTCTGTTCTAGTAGAATGATAGAGTTCTAGGCGGTCCATGTGGACTTCCATAGAGGCATGAAGGCCATTGCTTGCCTCTAGGAGGATGACGTTAGCATGTTGTCTGTTGTGAAGACCAGGAGCTGCTACAGATGCCATCCCAGTGCAAATAGAAGAGTTGCACAACTACAACGATGAGGAGATTGTCACTAGACTTGCTCCAAGGCCAAGTATATCCTCAAAAACATCCTTTCCATTATATAGTTGTTGATGTGATCGACTGGTTTAATGGGGAATATGGTAGTAAATGTTTTTTGTTTCCACTGGCTACCTGATGCCATATTTCCCAATAGATATATGTCTAAATAATGATGTTACTTGATGACATATGTCTTCAAGTATAAGACTTAAACAATGAGATCGTATGTATGATAAGTGTACATACATTCGTATTATGTCCCTAGTCGAATGTTATTGTGGAAGCAAAATAGACAAAGGTAATACATAAAACCAGAATGTGTGTTGATTGATGATAGAGTCTCATAGTCACGATCTTAGATATCTAGTCAAACACATAGGTACTTATTAGAGAACATTGTACCGGATGACCCACCTTGAGAGTGAGACATGGAAACCATGGAATGGTAGTCGAAATCAGCTCTCAAAGTTATAGTGGTGATTATGGTTCTTAAAACCTGAAGTCCCTACACTCATCACATATTGTTTGATGAACTTGGGAACCATCCAATTTGACCTTGAATAAGGTTTTCCATTAAGGTATTTCCCGGGAAGGTGGTGATACATGAGGATTGACTATGAGTGATGTAGACGGGATGTATCCCTCCTTCTAGAGTTAATATTCTGGACACTTGATAAGAAATACTGAGAAATGTACTACCATACTCATGTGACTCAATATGTGATATGTGAGCTCGCATGCATCACATGCATTGTTGCTCTAGTTCAAAGAACATAGATTGAATATTATGAGCATGACGATTCCATGGCCCATGTTGAATCTAGATATCATAGATGAAGGAACTATACGATCAATGTAACATTGATCACAAATGTAGGTTGAAGTCGTTCTCCAACTCTCCAACTATTCTGGTAGCCATAAAGTGTTGTTAGATATCCCTCATTGCTTTTGATGTCATAATCTAGTTATGAATATTCACTACTAACATAATTTGGGACCTATAGCATCACACACATAGGATGCACTTTGAATAGGTGATTATTCATAGATAAGGTTCAACTTGGTTACTAAAGTGTTTACACAATCAACTTAAACAATTTTGGTGAACGATTCGACCGACTAGATTGTCTACTCAAAGAATTTGTCTTCAGTCAAAATAAAGATGAACCTTGTGCGTACAAGAAGGTTAGTGGGAGCATAGTAACATTCCTTGTATTGTATGTAGATGACATACTATTGATGGGGAATGATATTCCTTCTTTACAGATGGTAAAGAACTGACTGGGAAGTACATTCTCTATAAAGGACTTGGGGGGAAGCATCCTATATCTTAGGAATCAAGATCTATAGAGATATATGTAGAAGGCTTCTTAGACTAACTAAGAGCACATATATTAACAAAGTGTTGAAGGGGTTCAGCATGGAGAACTCAATGAGAGGAAACTTGCTCTTGTGTTGTGGTGTCAGAAACTCTATAGCTTAGTGTGCCAATTCTTGTTTAGAAAGGGAGCGTATGAGTAAGATTCCACATGCATCTGCAATTGGATCTATCATGTACGCAATGTTATGTACTTGTCCAGACGTCTCATATGCCTTGAGCATGATGAGAACATATCAGACAGATCTAGGTGATGCTCACTAGATAGCCATGAAGAACATTCTTAAGAACTTGAGAAGAACTAAGGTTCAGTGCCTTATCTACGGCGGAGAGGAAGAGTTGGTGGTAAAGGGTTACAATGATGCAAGCTTCCAGACTGAAAAGATCATAATAGATCACAATTAGGATTTGTTGTTTGCCTAAACAAAGGAGCTATGAGTTGGAAGAGTTCTATGAAAGATACAATTTTAGATTCTACAACAAAGGCTGAGTATATTGCTACATCAAATGCAATAAAGGAGGATGTATGGGTCAATAAGTTTGTTTCAGAACTTGGGGTTGTTCTAAGCATTAACGACACAATTAAGCTATATTGTGACAACAATGGAGCTATTTCAGAAGCTAAGGAATCCAGATCACATCAATGTTCCAAGTACATACAAAGGTGTTTCCATCTCATATGAGAGATCCTACATAGAGGAGATGTGAAGATTTATAGAGTATCAACTGAGAACAATGTTGCTGACCCTTGACAAAATCACTTTCACACCAGAAGCATGATAGCCATGTTAGATAACTTGGTATAATATTCGTGAGTGATTTCCTATAAGTGAAAGTGGAAGTCTGTTGGTATGTATGTCCAGAGAGCCAATCATGTGATGATCTTAATGACATAACTTGTAGTCGATTTCATTAATATTAAAGGTAAACTTCCAATTTATTATGTTCTATTTACTTATGAGATATTGATGTAACATAATAAATGTCTAAAGGATGAATATTACTCAATGACTTATGTCTTTAGGTTGAGGACCTGAACAATGAGATCATACGGATGCCAAGAGTGTACATTCTTGTTATGTCCCTAGTAAGTTATTATTATGGAAGCAATGTAGACAATGGTCATACATGAGAATAGAGTGTGTGTTGGTTGATGTCATAATATCATCAGTCATGATATGTGATATCAAATAAAATACATAGATACTTTTAGAAAAATAGTGTAATGAACAAACCCACCATAAGAGTGATACATGGAAACCATAATTGGTAGTCAGAATCATCTCTTATAGTGTTATTGGTAAGTGTGGTTCTTAGAACGGAAGTCAATACACTCATAACATGTTGTTCGGTGTACTTTGACATCATCCACCATGATCGTGAATAAGGGTTACCATAAAGGTGATGATTGGGTGCACTGTGACACATGGGGATGACTGTGGGTGATGTAGATGGGATTTTTCCCTCCTATTGAAGTGTGATATCCTGGCCACTTGATTAGTGAGACTTAGAAATGCATGCCCATTCACATGTGAGTTAATATGTGATATTGAGCTTACATACATCTCAGACAGTCTACTCCGGTTCAAGGACCATGGATTGAATGTTGAATAGGATGACTACTCCATGCCTCGAGTTCAATCTGGATGTCAGTGACAAAGGAACTATACAAACACTGTAACACCAAAGGCATCTTACTTGTGAAAGGGAGAGATAGCCAAGGGGAGGAAGTTCATCTCTAACACATTGACAAAATGAAGGGACAAATCCCTCCCATTGGCTCTAGAAGCACGACATAGAGTTCTTGGTGGTCTGCTTGGACTACGTAGTGGTGCGTGGGATTTTTTTGTCACAATAAGAGGACATCATCAACCATCTTCAATGGGTGCGACACCAGGAGGTCGTCGTTGATTACTGTCCATGTGCTTCTTGAGAAGAAAGTACAACGTCATGCAAGGATAGTTTCTAGAATTGCTCCAGGACCAGTTATACCTTGCAATTCTCTTTCCTAGATACATTGTTGTTGATGTGATCTACTACTTAAGAATATGGACAAAAATTCTTTTTGTTTCTACTACTTTCTCTACTGCCATATTTCCCTATAGTGGTATCAGAGGTAGGTCAATTTATGGTGTATCGAGATTTAAATCGTTGCAGTCAAATTTAGTTTTATCATTTGTAGTATTCCATACAATTCAAATATTAAAATGATTAATGTACACATCCAATTAAATACCACATATGTTATGGAATGTCTCATAGATCCTATATGTATTTGATATGATATATATGCAATTCATACACGTCGTCCTAAATAAATGTTTTGATTATGGGTGTATGTGTGGTTATGACCAATACCCTTTGGATGTTGTGCATGGTTGAATGGTTTAATTTCCTTCCTTTTTATTTGGTTTGCATACTCAACCTCTCTCTTTTTTTCATATGTAAATTAATTCTATCCTCCCTATACAACTAAAGGGTTAACTTTTAACAATGTAATAAATAAATAAGATTAGATTTAATTTCTATCTCTGAACCAACTGAGTCGACTAACTGGGAAGTCGAGATGATCGACCGAAGGACTGAAGAGGAAACTAGATGGAGGAGCCAATCGATTGACTGGAGGCCCAACTGACTGAAGGATTCCAGACAACCTCTTATGCCAAGACTAGTCGAATGACTAAAGAAGACCAGTTGACCTACATGGAGACAAATTGATCGACTAGAATAGTCCACTCGACCGACTGACTTGTTTCTAGTACAACACTTTTCCTTTAAATGTTATAACACATGATGTTTGACCTTAGGTGGATAGAAATTTCTTATGTCTCGAAAGAATTGCATTACTATGTCCATAACATTTGCTCATATGTTTTTGATTGCTTGTTTTTGGATATAGTATGTAGAAACATATTATAAGTACGTGGTGATTGCATATGTATATGTATTTATATATAAAATCCCTCAATAAATATTAATTTTAAAATGATTTCCATAAGAAACACACATGAAAAGCTTGATTGAGTAAGTGTGGGCACGCCCTAGTGTGGTGCGTCATCTATCTTGTGGAAGTATGATGGTATATATGTGAGTCTGCGAAAGCATGGTGCACTTCTATAGTGTTGGTATTTGGGTTAGGCTTAACTAGGTGACCTTAATGGTATTAAGTTCCTAGAAGCATGAACATAGAATATGACAAGGAATTGTGCATACTGTCTATCCAAGAATTGCATTGTATGCAATTGGTAAATGTTTCCTACCTTAATAATTAGTTATGGACTCTGACGTTGGTTGGATAATAGCTCAATTTATTTTGGATCTTGGCCCACTATAAAATTGTACACTACAATTTTTGTGAATAAATATTGAGGACTATTGATTAGATCAAAATAGTGGAAGTGATAGTTAATCAAACATCTAATTAATTTTATCAAACTTTTTAAAAGCAAATATAATAAAAAGTGTTTTGACAAAATGCAAATTTTCTTTTGCACAAAAAAATGGCAAACAACAACACAATTTTGTTATGATCGGTCCTTGAGAAGGAAAAATTAAATGGAAATAACTTCCATGACTAGTTTAGGAATTTGAGAATTGTTCTCACTCATGAGTGCATGCTCTATGTCTAGGAGACACCAGATCCAAATGATCCCGCTCCCACTATGCTTAAGGTAGAAACATATGCTTACAAGAAACACTCTGATGATATGGTGGATGTCAAGTGCCTAATGCTATGCTCTATGAACTATGAGTTGCAAAGACATCATGAAAACATTGAGATGGTAACACATATCAAGAACATGTTTCAAGATCATGTAAGACAAGAGAAAAATGATATCTCAAATGTGATGTTTGAGTGCAATATGACAGAGGAAGATCTAGTACGCCCCCATGTTCTCAAGTTGATTGGGTACGTGGAAAACCTAGGGAGATTGGGATTTCCTTTAGGCCAAGAGTTGGCCACAAATTTGACTCTACAATGGTTCCCTGAATCATATAGACAATTTTCATCATGAACTACAACACGAACAACTTTTGTAAGCCACTATATGAATTGCTTGGTATGTTTGAAACTACCAAGACACAAATGAAGAAGGACAACCCTAGACTTGTGATTATTATCAACATAGGAAAGGGAAGTCTAAGGGAAAGGGAGAGGGAAGTACCAATAAGAGTTCTAAGGCCATCCAAAAACCCAAATCTTCAGTACTTAAAGCAAAAGGAGTGACTAAAGAAGGGAATTTCCACCATTGTCATCAACCTGGACACTGTAAAAGGAATTTCCTCTTTACATAGAGGAACTCAGGAAGAAGAAGTAAGAATGGAAACTTCCACTTCAGGCATATACATTATTGAGACAAATATGCCTACTTCATCATCTTAGGTATTCATATTGGATGAGGAATATAATGTACAAGATCCAAGAAGAAGTAAGAAAGTTGAGGTGGAACTATATGGAGTAAGAGTTGTTGACACTATAGTTGGAATTTTTCATCCATGTCAACCAACGAGCTAGTAATAGAATTAATGAATTGTTATTATGTACCTACCATTTATAGAAACATCATTTATCTTATTTGGATAAGACTGGATTAATATTTCATATGATGAATGATGAATGTTTTATTTTAAATATAACATCTTTTATGGAAGTGCCCAAATGTCTCATGAGTATATTGATTAGTTCTAGAGACAAGTGAATATAATGTAAATTATGAAAGACTAAAACTTGATAACTCAAATGAAACATGCCCCCGACATTGTCGTCTAGGATGCACAATAAGTAATGCATTTCTAGATTCCATAAAGATGATTATTTAAACTCTTGTGAGTTTGAATCAATAGAGATATGTGAATCTTATTTATTGCGAAAGATGGAAAAATATCCTCTCATTGGAAATAGTGGGAAAGCGAGTGATATATTTGGAATCGTACGTATTGATGTATGTGGAAATTTATAATGAATGCTATAGTTGCTTACTAGTATTAAAGCACTTCAATTCGATCAATTTGAAGAATATTTGGAGTTTGAGGACCTTCTATGAGACCATAGTATTGTACCATAATGAATTCCAGAAAGAAGGTATCATACCTTGTTGGATATGGTATGATTAATGATGAGTCTAGTTGATCTTTCGACTTCCTTATGGGGATAATGCCTTACAAACCATCATGTTTACAATAGACTATGTACCATAGACACCATATGAGATTTGTCATGGTAGGTGTCTTTTATGAAGATATGGGAATATGAAGCTTATGTATGAAAACAATTTCTTGAAAAGTTTGATTCTAGATAAGATAAATGTTATTTTGTTGGATATTATTTTCATATGCTCCATCTGACAACAAAAATTGTTTGTTGACAGGGCTATTTTATTCCTTAATAGTGAATTTGAAGCAAAAGGAAACGGTGATAGAAAAGTAAAACTCAAAGTTCTTTGAGGCTAACAAGAAAACATTGAACCTATAGACATATAGAAGGAACAAGGAGAATCACAAACTATTGTGGAAATCTCAAGTTCCTCATGTAACAAATGAAACTAGATCTAGTAGAACATGCCTTGAGCCTAAAAGATTTTAATGTCTTGTTACTCAAAGGTGAAAAATTGGTCATAGACGATGATCTAACATCCTACCTAGAAGCTATTGAGGGACCAAAATCTGAGAAATGTCTTGAGTCATTGAGATCTAACATGGACTCTATGTACACCAACAAGGTATGACCTTAGTGGATCCACTTGAATGGGTAAAACCCATGGGGTGTATGTGGGTCTATTAGAAAAAGACCCACATGTATTTTAATGCACAAACCTATAAAGGTAGATTGGTCGCAAATGGTTTCAAACAAGTTCAAGATGTTGGACATGATAGAATCTTTTCACCAATTTTCATGGTTAAATCCATCAGAATCATGTTTGTCATTGTAGTTTGACTATAAAGGTCAATATATGGATTGAAGTAAGCATCTCAGATCTGTATTCTTTGAAATGGGTAAAACCCATGGGGTGTATGTGGGTCTATTATAAGAATACCAACATGGATTTTATTGCACAAACCTATAAAGGTAGATTGTATGCAAAGGGTTTCAAACAAGTTCAAGATGTTGGGCATGATAGAATCTTTTCACCAGTTGCCATGGCTAAATCCATCAGAATATTCCTGTTTTTCATTGCAGTTTGACTGCAAAGGTTAATATATGGATTGAATCAAACATCTCAGATCTGTAATCTTTTATTTGACTAGGTAGTCAAAGAGTTTGTTAGTCAAAATGAAGATGACACTTGCATTTACAAGAAGGTGCGTGGGAGCATAATTGTATTGCACATATTGATGGGAATCGGCATCCTTGCTCTACAAATGATAAAGACCTGGATGGGGTGTAGCTTCTATATGAAGGATTTAGGTGAATCATCCTATGGAATAGGAATCAAGATCTATAGAGATAGAAAGTTTCTTGGCCTAATTAAGAGTACATGCATTGGCAAAGTGCTGAAGGGGTTCAACATGTAGGATTCAAAGAGAGGAAATATGTCCATGGCCCATGCAATTAGTCTCTCTAGAGCCCAAAGTGCCAGTTCTTGTAAAGAATGGGAACACATGAGTAATATGTCATATGTTTCCTCAATTAGATCTATTAAGTATGCAAAGTTATTCACTCATTCTTTGTCTCATATATTTTAGACATGTCGAGAGTCATTGAAGGACACCATATTGCCATAAAGAACATCCTTAAGTACTTGAGTAGCACTAATGATCAGTTCATTATTTTTGGTGATAATGAAGAGTTTGGTGTAAAGGGTTACACCAATGCAAGCGTACAAACTGACATAGATGATTAACAATTGCAGTTCAAATTTGTGTTTTTCTTAAAATAGAACATTAAGCTGGAAAAGTTCCAATAAGAAACAACTGTTGATTCCACAACAGAAGTCTAGTACCTCACTATTTTGAACACAACAGAGGATACCGTATGGATCAATAAGTTCATTGGATGAATTTAGGGTGGTTCCAACTATTAATGACGCAGTAGCAATATTGTGACAACAATGAAGATATTGGATAGGCTAAGGAACCCACTTAGTGTGAGGCCCCTAATCTTGCTTACTCTTTAAACCTAAATTATTTTGCATAATTCGATTAACTTGAGGTTTAATCTTAAAAGTTAACTGTATTTTTTGATGTCACACAAAATGTTGAAGTTATAATTAAACTATGGTCAAATCAGATATTGTTTGCTCAGTTACTGATTCATGAAACTTATGGAATTTTTATACAATTCACCCTTTTTTGATAGTGTGAACAAGGAAAGGATGTGTCACTTCCTTGAGTTGCTTCATGATGTTCCTAAGATTTTATGATCTTATTTCTTCCTTAGTTTCTTTTAAACCTTGCTTTATCATGATGAGTGGTGGTGCATGCCTTCATCAGTCAACTATTTTAGTTTTCCCCATACCTGACAGGTTTTCCGGTGGTCAACGGTTTGTGGTGATCGATGAAATCTTGGTACCCAAAAAAAATCCTAAGCTTGGTGGGGCTTAGAGTTTTGATTGATAGAATTCATGTCATGTTGATCGATGAAGCCTTGATCGATGCATTTTTGGTGACTTATGAGATTTACATGTATGTTTGCATGAGGATGGCCAATGGGTTTTGCAGTCTTGACATTTGGTGGTTGATGAGTTTTTTAAGTTAAGGATAAGCGTCATTGGTCAATGGTTTTCCTGACTAGTGAGGTCTTGGTGCTCGACAGGACCTGGTCGACAGGTTTTCTGGGATAGTCCTATAAATAGCGCCTCTCTTCCTCACATGTCTCACTTTATTGGGGGAGTCTTTGAGTATCTTGATGAAATTTCTAGGATAGTGGTGATCGACAAAAGTTCTTTGAGGATGAAAAACTCCAAATTTTCTTGGATGTGTGTGCTTAGATCAAGGCTCTAGGGACTTATCTCAAGTGTTGATCATGTTTCTCGCTTTCCTCGAGTAAGTTCCATGTTCGTTGGCTCGTTTTCTCATTGTTCTTCATCCCCTAGCCTCCTATATCCAAGTTCCTTGGTTCTTCTTGAGTTTTCATGGTGTTTTCTTACTTGAACCTTTGAGCATTCTCATTTTGTTCTTACTTATTCTAGTTTCAACTAGCTCGTAAAGAAACATGAAAATTTTGGGTGATTTGGAGGGTCGAGTCGGAGCTTTTGTGGCTGATTCTAGAGATCTTCTTCTTCTATCTTTAGTTTCTTCCTCTCACATGTGTGTTATATAACTTTAAAATGTTTCTCTCCTACTATGTCCGTTCATGCATTTAATAATCCTTAGGAACTCGTAACCATGTTATAAATGATCCTTACAAGTGTTATTTTGGTGTAATAAAAGGAAAAAAAGTGTTGTTTGCAATAATAAATTGATAAATCAGGTTTTTATTTGCACTTCCAAACTTCTTGAGTATCGTTTACTATATAGTAAACTATGTTCTTTCATCCTACAAGATCTAAAATTAGTATTATCAGTGCAAAATCCCTTAAAAATGACGTGTAAATGTTGTATTAGTACCCACACCTTAAATTTTGTCCCATATGGGATAACTGGTGATGGCTATAATGTTCTTATCTACTGTTGTGATGTTGTAATGGTGGTTGTATGAAACCCTAATATTGGTAGTAGTCAATCCATGCTATGACATTGAATGTTGAAGATACTCTAAAATGTTGTGCGGCTTTGAATGAAGTGTTATCGATAAGTCCCATGTGTTATATATATTATAAGGTTGTAGGGACATCTATGTTTTCATAAGATCTTTTTAGGAAATGTATGAAACTTGTTTGATGCAATACAAAAATACTTAACTGACTTAATTAACTAAGAGAAACCCTAATCAAGTTGTGCCCTAAGACCATAGAACAATCTTAGTGTCAAGATTTGCTGGATAGTTCAACAAGTGTTCTGAAAGGAACTCATAATCATATAGTGTTGAGTATAAGTAGGTTTAGGAAGAGTATATCCTTGTCATCCTGATCCTAAAGTTTTGGAGAGAAGTTGAGGTTGTCTCAAATGTGAATGAGTTGAGAATGACTGATTTCGTAACTTAGATTTGCAGGTTGTATACCTTGGTTTCTACTATTGTGGTATGTGTACCCAGGGTGGACTAGGTTGTCTAGTAGTCGAGTCGATGTACCACTGTAGTTGTTACTTGTATTGTCTGAAGGGAAGAGATCTTAGGGTTACGATTATCCTAGATTTTATATGAAGCTGATTTTGACTTAGTAGTGGTCAATTAGTGGTTTGAGTGGTATGACTCAAACTACCCAGAGCATAATAAGATGTAATTCAACTATGTTGCATAATTAATAGGGAGATTTGATGGATGACATTGTATGTTGACTTATCCCATGTTTCCCTTAAATCATTGGTGGTTTATAATACACTACGAGAAATCAAATGTGCTAATGCCTCTAGCTACATCTGATTATGATGCACGTTATTAAATCTTACAACTATGTAATACTATCTGCCTTAACTACTTAATATACATATAGCTAGTAAGAAGTAAATAATTTTGAAGTTATATCTCTCACTGGGATATGTGTCTCACCTTGTGGACCATCACATATTTTTAGGTGAACGACAACACCCACAGTCTCAAAATGAAAAGGAGGCACAATTCAAATACATGTAGAGATAGAAGATTGGTGGGGTTCTGGTAGAGTTCTAGAGTTGTCCTTATACTCACAAGTCTGGGAAAAGAAAGTTTTACATATCTTGTGTATTGTCTCAAAATTTTCTAAGTATGCCTTTTGTAATGTTTAGGATGTAGTTGTGTGGATGACACCTTTTATAAACAGGTTATGGACAAGGCCATGAAACTCATGTAAAGATACCCTATATGAATATATGTGAAAGTTGGACCTTTGTGAAATGTTCCTTTGAAATGTTTGGAAATTTTATTCAATTTTAATTCTGTAAATCTTCTGTGATATGACTAATTAGTGTTTGATCAGTGTTTTGGTTTTGAATAATCTCGTTTAGCATGGAAGGTTGCCACATTTTGTGGTATCAGAGCTTTAGGTTTGCTGAGTATACAGGGACATAAGACTTAGGTTGTTGTGTATGTTCTTACATAATCCAACATATATGACCATAATTTATGGTTATGTAGATATGTCTGAGAATGGGAAGAGCATGCTGAGAGTATATTTTTGGCACTAGGAGGTGGTGGTAGGCGACCGATACCGGCAGGAGAGTACCTGAGATGGGGCCAGAACAGCCTGTCCTGCCACCATTTCATCCCTCGATAATGGCTGATCTAGCTTTCCAGTCCATGTTTGGACAACTTATGGAGATGATTATGCATCTGGTGGATAGGGCGTGTGCATCCCAACCGAGGGAACCTACTGCCAATGCTGAGCCTCAGGGTCTGGGAAAGACCTATGAGAGGATGAAGCGTGTGAGAGCCACAAAATATGGGGGTACAATGGATTTGGACAAAGTTGACATGTGGCTGACAGAGCTGGAGAAGGCATTTAGGATTTTGAACATCTCAGAAGAGGAGAAGGTGAAGCATGCGGTCTCCCTTCTGAAGGGTAGTGTTGGCTATTAGTGGGCCATTGAGGAGGAAAAGAGACTGGGAAAGACAATCAATTGGGAGGAGTTCTGGAGGGATTTTGTGAGTCGTTACTTCTTAGAGACGTGCCTGGAGGAGAAGATGGCTCAGTTTGAGTGGATACTCCATGGATCATGGTTTGTTAATGACTATGAGGTAAAGTTCACAGAGTTGTTGAGGTTATGTACTCATACGGAAACCACATAGAAGAAGATGATCTAGAGGTTTGAGAAAGGTTTGAACACTGAGTTGGCAGGAACGACATAAACCTTGGAGGTTTTTGAGAAGTTTTCCACCTTAGTGGAATCTGTATGAAGGATAGAGAGTATGGGTGTAGAGCGATGAGAAGCTAGTGCTAGAAAGAGGTCTTCCAGTTCTAGGGATTGTCGTGTAGTGGTTTCAAGAAACCAAGGTTTTCCTCATTAGAGTACTAGTAGTCTCAGCCAAGGGTGACATTTTCTAAGTCAAGGACACATATATAGTTGAAGTGGTCTCCTAGAAAAGGGAGGGGACATAGTTTTCCACCAGAATGAGCGAAAAGTTTAGGATTGATGTCAGGTATAGGGGTGTCTAGGCTGCCGTATGATAGTGGGACATGTTACAAATGTGTTCAGGTAGGGCATGTGAGGTGGTCTTGCTCTGTGAAAGATCAGGAGGTCACACAATATCCAAGGTAGAACTAGTAGGGTTCACATTAGCAACAATTCAATGGTAGTGATAGTAGAGGTCGTGGACATGCATCATAGGTATGGTCTTTAGGACCAACTAACAGAGGCCAAGGACGACAACATGTGACAACTAGGTTCTATTCTATGAGCCACCCAGAAGGAGTGGTCAACCCACAGGTCATGATAGGTTAGATGGAACTTTTTCATTATAACTTATATGCGTCTACATATGTTTCTATTTTAGTTGGACCTAGTGCGTGTTTATCATTAGAGAGGTGATAAATAGTTGTAACTTTACTATTTGTTGTAGAGATAATAGTATTTTGTTAGAAACCCCTTTGGTTGGCTCTACTGTGTTGCTGGAGGTGTGTCTATCTTGTGTTCTTTCTTTCTCAAGACACATCATTCAAGTGGATCTCAGGCTACTTTATATGCATGGTTTCATATGATCCTAGGGATGGATACATGGGAGAAGCATGGGATTGTTTTGTACCATGGTTCCAAAGTATTTGTGTTCAGTGAAGGTGATGTCTCTTGGACCTTCATAGGGGATAGGAAGATACTTCCTACTTGTTTGGTGTCGGCCATGTCAGTGGAGAAACAATGAGACAAGGATGTGAAGCCTTTCTAGCTCATGTGGTGGATACCAATGTGAGAACTCCTAGCATACAAGATGTACTGATAGTAAGGGAATTTGAGGACGTTTTCACAATGAGTTTTAGGTGTTCCACCCCATAGGTATATTGATTTTGAAATTAATCTAGTTCCTGGTATGCAACCCATAGCACAATAACCCTATAGGATGGAACCAAGTGAGATGAAGGAGTTGAAGAAGTAGTTGCAGGTGTTGTTGGAGAAGGGTTTTATATGATCGAGCACTTACCGTTGAGGTGCTCTTGTGTTGTTTGTGGAGAACAAGGATGGTTCCATGAGGCTTTATATAGACTATCGAAAGTTGTACAAGGTTAAAGTGAAGAATAAGTATCTGTTGCCAATGATAGATAATCTGTTTGACCAGTTCATAGGTGATACCATGTTTTCCATGGTAGATATGAGGTCAAGATATCACTAGTTGAGGATCAAGGAAAATGACATACCTAAGACTGCTTTCTAGCTTAGGTATGGACATTACGCATTTGTGGTAATGTCGTTTGGACTAACCAATGCACCAACAACATTCATGGACCTAATGAATAGAGTGTTCAGACCGTATGCTGACCAATTTGTGGTGATGTTTATAGATGACATCCTAATATACTCTAGAGACAGTCAACAATATGAGAAAGATCTTTGTCGGGCAATGGAGTTACTAAGACAACATAGGTATTATGCCAAATTTAGTAAGTGTGAGTTTTAGCTGACAGAGGTGTCCTTTCTGGGATATATCATCTCTATAAAAGGAGTCTGTATAGACCCAAATAAGGTGGAGTAAGTGTTGGCGTGGGAGAAACCCAAGACACCGATTGAGGTTCGAATCTTTTTTTTGGTCCGCAAAATTGCTTTTCCTTTTTTTTGTATTTTTTTTGTGAAAAGTTTTTGTACAAAACAAGAAATGAAAAAGAGAAATAGATGGAAAACAAGCCATAAAAGATGAACAAAAGGGCATAAACAGAAAATCCAAACAGCCCAATTACCAACTAAATAGGATGGAGACAATGAATCTTGAGAACAGACCGTCACCACTCATGGCAGAGAAGCCAACAGAAAAAGATAAATTTGTAGGAGCATTGTATGCAATCTGGCTCATCAGAAAAAGACACTATATCTTTTTCTCAATTTGGTTACTATAGGAGGTATATTAGGAACTTTAGTGCATTAGCTTTACCCTTAACCAAGATAACTTGGAAAGGTCATCCTTTTTTTTGGGATGATAAGAGTTACGGTTCTTTCCAAATTTTGAAGGAGAAATTGACTAGTGCTCCCGTATTGGTCTTTCCAGAGCCTAGGAAGGGCTACATAGTTTTTTTGATGCCTCAAAGAATGGATTGGAATGCGTGTTGATGTAGTACACAAATGTGTTTTCTTTTGCTTCTTGATATCTTAAGAAACATGAGGGGAACTACCCAACTCATGATCTAGAATTATAGGTCATGGTTCTTGCCTTGAAGATTTGGAGGCATACCTCTATGGTGAGAAGTAACAAATTTTCATGGATCACAAGAACCTCAATATATATTTTCTAAGCAAGTGTTGAACATGAGGTAGAGGAGATGGACAGAGCTAATCAAGGACTACGACTTTACAATAGATTACCATCTTGGAAAGTCAAATCTAGTGGTGGATGCATTGAGACGAAAGTCATCATCATCATCACATACAGATGAAGTGTGGTTGCATTCTATGGTGTGCCATAAGCGGGACATGACAGTGTTGCTTTAGTAGATGAATGTAAAGTTGGAAGTATCTCTGTTGGTAGGATTGTTTGCACAACTATAGGTCAATCTAACATGGAATGCATAGATCAAGGATGCACACATGGATGATATTGTGATACATAACACCAGATTTGAGTTTGGAAGCAGAAAGCATGATAGGTTTCACGAGACAAATGATGGGATAGTGTGCTTTCACATCCTCACAGTGGTTCCTGATGCTGGTGGTCTGAGGGAAATGGTACTTGAGGAAACTCATTCCTCAATGTATGTGATATATCCTAGAAGTACCAAGATGTATCATAGCCTCAAGGACTTGTACTGGTGGTCAGGTCTGAAATGTGATGTGGTAGAGGTTGTGGCTAGATGCCCTACTCTGTCAGTAAGTCAAAGTAGAGCATCAAAATCCTGCGGGGACATTACAACCTTTGCGAATCCCACAATGGAAATGGGATCATATAACCATGGACTTTGTGGTTGGTCTTCCTAGTACAACCAAAGGTCATGATTCCATTTGGCAAAGTCAGAGCACTTTTTTTCCAATCAAGATTAGCTACAGAATAGAGAAGCTAGCTTAGATTTATGTGGATGAGATAGTTTTTCAACGTGGAATACCAATTAATATAATATCGGAGCGAGGTCATCAGTTTACAATTAGGTTCTGGGAGCATCTACATATGGCTTTGGGGAGCACTGGAGGTTCAGTACAATGTTTGGTCCATAGATAGATGGAGAGTCAGAGAGTGTCGGT
Source organism: Alisma plantago-aquatica (assembly GCA_963693085.1). NCBI lineage: Eukaryota > Viridiplantae > Streptophyta > Magnoliopsida > Alismatales > Alismataceae > Alisma > Alisma plantago-aquatica. The sequence continues at coordinate 1,261,104,630 of OY856412.1, forward strand.
ATGTATGCTCAGAAAGCCCATCATCTGATGATTGCAATGACATAACTTTTAATGATTTGATTACTAATAAAGGAAATCTTCCCATTTATTCTATTTTATTTATTTATGAGATAATCATGAAACATAATAAATGTCTAAAGAATTATATTACTCAATGGCATATGTCTTTGGGTTGACGACCTAAACAATGAGATCATATGAATGTCAAGAGTATATACATTCTTGTTATGTCCCTAGTCAGATGTTATTGTGGAAGGATGATAAATAGAAATAACACATAAGACTAGAGTGTGTGTTAGTTGATAACGAAATCTCATTAATTTATGATATATGATATTAGACCAAACACATAGACACTTGTTGAACAATAGTGCCATGTGTAGAAGTATTATTCTCTCCTTCCTATGCTCCCCTTGAATAATTCAAGGTTTCTCTATGGCAATGAAATATGTTAAATAGGATATTTTTAATTCTTGTTACAAAGAAGAAGAGGTTCAACACTGAACGATTCTCCTATTTCAGATGATGAGCCATCAGCTGGAGAACCGAGGAGGACATACAACAAGAGGAGGCAAAACAATTGGCTAGTGGCCCAATCGATCATTTGAGACATTATTTGAATCAGAGGTCAGACGATTGATCTGACGACCAACCAACCAACCAGGATGCAAGCCGATCGGTTGAAGTGTTGAAGTGATCAACCCAAAATGGTTCAAGTACATATCTTCAACAACAACAGGTTGCTACATGTGATGTAGACCTTAGCTAGTAGTAATTCCTTATGGCTCCAAGGAATTACAATAAGATGGCCATAACCACCGCTTATGTTTTAATCCCATGTTTTTGTTTGTGGGATATAGCATGCATATGATACATACTATAATATGTGGTGATTGGATATGTATATATATTTATAAATATAAAATTCCTTGATCAAACATATTAAGTCTTAGATGATGTAACGACCCCGCCTCCCGGTAACCCCCAATTAAGGGGGACCAAAAGGTCAGAACTATTATCCCAATTTTTCGGATCAATGGTTCGACAAATAATCAATAATAATTACTAAATTCTACCAAAACTATACTGAAAATCTAGAATAAAATAAAACTTTGCATACCTTTTTAAAATCTTGGATTTCTAGACTTCTATCCACAACTGGAGTCTATTCTAACTAATCCTTCTTGTACTTTAATTCATATATTCACAATGTATCACTTTACTGTTTTTCCTTTTTATATTGTACCAAAAACGTCGACAAACAAAACGCCGGTCAGCATAAATGAATATGCCAATATGTGGGGACAACCAAAATTTCATAGCTATTGCTAACAACCTAAATATCACAATTAAGTTATTTAACAATCCAAATTACATTTTCAATGTGACATCTCCACCACTTTTTCCCTAACCCTGGAATACCCTCTCTAGGGTTTTTCCTTTGCAAAATACATAAGGCCACCTTCTCCATCCTGAGCTTGGTGCCTGGGGTCACCTCTCATGGTGCCCAATAGTCATGCAAGAAACATAAGGCCACCTTCTCCATCCTGATCTTGGTGCCTGGGGTCACCTCTCATAGTGCTCAATGGTCTTCCCTCTTGGGCTTGACCTAATTGACCTTCCCTCTAGGGATTGGTCACACATCATACATCAGGGTGGCATGTAGGTGAGAGAATGTACATTTATAATTAATTGTCATAATCATAGTGACTTTAAAGATTTGCATAAATGAACATCTAATAGTTAGGTTGCATCCAATTTGATCAACCATTCGAGAAAACTCTATGAAACTAAATTGGTTACTCATAAATAACCACATACCTATACTGCTGATTTGAGATAGAATCAACCAAGTAGAAATCGAATCAAGCAAGCAAGTTCACAACAAGAATCCTAAAATAAACATACAATTTCCTTTTATCAAGACTATCCAAACCAACTTGCTCCTTAGGATTTCTAGTCCTTTTTAGGATTTCTACCCCTTTTTAGGGTTTCACTTGCAATTAGGGTTTTGCCTTCACTTTTAGTACCACAAACCCTAATTAGACAAAACTACTTATAAACCCTAAGTTTCACATCCTATCTCTCCTAGTAGGCTTAGGAACAACATTTACCAACCTTTTCCATATATTTTGAATTCTACATAGTTTTCTCTTCTTTTACCCTAAATTAGGGTTTCTAAATCCATTATCTTGCATTCTTGGTTTATAACCCTAAGTCATGCAATTTCACATCAAAATCAGATTAGAATCTACCATTATCATTCAACAAGTTAATACTACTCGAATTAACTTATTATGCCTCATAGATTCATTATTAACCTCAATTAGGGTTTCTAACCAAACATTTCCCATCAACTTAACATAATTTTGCAAATAGAAATGAAATTAGGGTCTCAAACCATTTTTATTGTGTTCCTCGTATTTTTTGATCAACTTTCATATATTACATTTTGTCATTAGAGCTTCCTAGTAATTTCTACGAATTTTACAAGGAAAAGCACTTTTCTGGAATATTCGAGCAGAGAGGGCTATTTACCAAAATTCCTTGGCCGTTTGATTGATGATCCGCTGGTCCACCCTTTGAATCTGATGCCCCATGTCGCTCGCCTCCACTCGCGAGGTAAAATAGTCGGTCGGGCCTGGGACCGTTGGATCTCTTCGCGAGACCACGGTGGACCTCGATCGGACGTCGTCTGCTCCTCGTCTTCTTCCTTTCCTGATGCTCGAGCCACGACAGTGTCGAGGCGGAGCTCTCACTGGAGAGAACTCTATCTAGAGGTAGAGAGAGAGCTGGAACTCGAGAGGTAGCCGTCTGGGTTCACGAGGATGTGAGGAATCGAGAGGGGGGGTCTATTTATAGTGTATGAGGGCTCCTTTAGGGTTCCCCAACTCCCGCCGCCACATGTTCCTTAACCCTATTGAGCGTTTCCTCTATACTCTTCGAAACACCCTAAGAATAGGGTTGGTTGTGCGCGGAATCGCCTCCCAGAGACCCTCGTGGTCTTGGATTCGTGGCAGGTGGGAAGAAATGCGAGGAAACCACATTGGGAAATCTCAGTTTCCCTCTCCCTTTCCTACTCTGACTTGTGGTGGGCGATGGACATCCACCATTGGATTTGTGATCCTCTGGACCACGCGGGGCATCCAACGGTTGTCATCGCTCCCTTATTTCTACTTTCTTAAAAACAAAGGAAAAAGGGGACTAAACCATGGAATCTTCTGAAAATCATATCTCTCTCCTCGTTTATTATTTTTCACTAAAATTTTAGAGGAAACTCTATCTTAGCATTATCTACTTGTGTATTAAATTTGAAACCCAAATTCCAAAGGAAAAGGGTGTTTCCTACACATGAAAATTATTCATTAATAAAACCAAATTAATTCATATTTCCTCTTTCTTTTTCCATTATCTTATCATCTTGGATTCCTTCAACCTAAATGAACTGTAAGGGCATGAAATTCCATCTTGGGAAATATTCCTTTGCCCTTTTCTCTTATCCTTTATCCCTTTTCTTATTTATCCCTTTATCCAAATAAATTCCTTTTCCTTTTATTTCTCTTTTCCTTGTAATTGGGCTCAATAGCCAATAAAGCCCATTAAGCAACCAAACAAGGCTATTGTAAACGAAATCCATCCAATACAAACAAATAAATCAACCATTGATTTCACTTATCATTAAAAGGAGATTTACAAATCTCATTACATAGTTTAGGAAAAATGAGGTTATAACATCCTCCCCTCCTTATAGGAATTTTGCCCTCAAAATTCAACAATCAAACAAACAAGTCAGGATAGGCTTTTTCCATGTCCGTCTTCAGCTCCCATGTGGCCTCATACTCTCCATGGTGCTTCCAAAGAACCTTTACCATCTCTATATTCTTACATCTGAGTTCTTTCACCTTGGTATCTAGAATTTGCAAAGGTTACTCAAGATAGGTCAGCTTCCCTTGAAGCTCAATAGGCTCAATGCTCGCACATGGCTCAGATCTTGCACATATCGCTTCAGATTGGATATGTGAAATACATCATGCATCATACTGTACTGAGGGGGTAATGCCAAACGATATGCAGCTTCACCAATCCGTTCTAATACCTCAAGCGGACCCACGTATCGGGGACTCAACTTTCCTCTATTCTTGGCTATAGCTCTGAGTGGTCGGATTTTCAGAAATACATGCTCTCCCACAGTAAACTACATGTCAGTCTGCTTCACAATAGCATATGACTTCTATCGATCTTGGGCTCTCTTCAGCCTCTGCTTGATTAAAGTAACTTTATCAACATACACTTGGAGTTCATCTGACCTCAACAAGGTCCTTTCACTAACACCATCCCAGTGAAGCGGTGACCGACACAGTCTCCCATAAAGAGCTTCATACGGAGGCATCTCGATACTAGCTTGGTAGTTGTTGTTGTAGGCAAACTCGGCTGAAGGTAAGTATTGTTCCCACGATCCACCCCAATCGAGCACACAAGCTCTCAACAGATCCTCTAATGTCTGGATCGTCCTCTCTGACTGACCATCCGTCTGGGGGTGATAAGCGGTACTAAACTTCAACCTTGTACTAAGTTCCTCTTGAACTTGCTTCCACAACTTGAAAGTAAACTTTGGGTCTCTATCAGAGATGATGGAATCGGGTACGCCATGAAAACATAATATCTCTCTGATATATAGCTCAGCTAGATCTGACACCTTGGCAGTGGTCTTTAGGGAAAAGAAGTGTGCTGATTTGGTAAGGCGATCTACCACAACCCATATCGCATCATGACCTTTCTTGGTCTGGGGTAGACCCATCACAAAACCCATGGTGATCTGTTCCCATTTCCACTTTGGAATCTCTATCGAATGTAAAATTCCACCAGGTCATTGGCGTTCGGCCTTCACCATCTGGCACGTAAGACAGCTGGCCACATATGTCGCAATGACTCTCTTCATTCCTGACCACCAGAAATACCTCTACAGGTCCTTAAACATCTTGGTAGTTCCCGGGTGCACCAGGTACTTAGAACCATGAGCCTCTTGCAGGATACATTCCCTTAGCGGTGAATCCTCAGGAACCCACATACGATTCTCAAATCTAATCCCTCCGTCTACTCCCACTGAGAGATGGGTTTGTGGCTTCTTCATCAAGCCCTTCATCTTGTCGAGTTCCCCACTGACCAACTGTACTGTCACGATCTTTCCTAACAACTCTGAATGAATCTAGATGTTGGCCAGTCAGACTCGATCCTCTAGAAGTTGTGGAGTCCATTCCACCGCTCCTCAAAGCTCTTCCATTGACTGGACAAAACAGTTGCACACCTGATCTGTTTCTGACTCAAAGCATCACCTATGACATTCGCCTTACCAGGATGATAGGCGATGGTGAAGTCGTAATCCTTCATGTACTCCATCCATCATCACTATCGTAGGTTCAAGTCTCTCTGTGTCACGAGGTACTTCAAACTCTTATGGTCGGTGAGGATCTCGAAGGTAGCACTGTATAGGTAATGCCGCCATATCTTCAATGCATGGATGATAGCAGCCAGTTCTAAGTCATGCATCGGGTAATTCACCTCGTTGGGCTTGAGTTGTCGGGAAGCATATGCAACTACATGTCGGTCTTGTTCCAACACACAACCAAGTCCCATCTTTGAAGCGTGGATGAATATCACAAAACCCTTATTGCCAGAAGGTAGGGTACACACAGGGGTAGTGGTCAGCTTCTCCTTTAGCTCCTGGAAACATGCCTCACATACATCAGACCACACAAACTTCACATCCTTTTGAGTCAACATGGTCGACAAGGCGGTCTTCGAGAAATCCTTGATGAAGTGCTGATATTATTCGGCCAACCCCAAGAAGCTGTGAATCTCAGAGGGGTTCTTCGATGTAGGCCAGTCTCGAACTGCCGACACTTTGGATGGATCTACGAAGATCATTCCTCCTGAGATGATTTGTCCGAGAAACATGACTTGGTCTATCCAAAACTCACATTTCGAGAACTTTCCGTAAAAATTCTGCTTTCTCAGGATATCAAGGACTCTACCCAGATGGTCACGGTGTTGGGCTAGGTCATCAGAGTACACCAAGATGTTGTCTATGAACACTATTACAAAGGAATCAAGGAAAGGTTGGAACACACTGTTCATAAGGTTCATAAAGACATTGGGTGCATTGGACAACCCAAACGACATGACCACAAACTCATAATGGCCATATCGGGTTCAGAAAGACGTCTTAGGTATATACTCACTTCTCACTCTCACTTGATGGTATCTTGACCTCAAATCAATTTTGGAAAAGACTCGAGCTGATTTGAGTTGGTCAAACAAGTCATCTATCCTGGGTAAAGGGTACTTATTCTTAATGGTTTCCTGGTTGATCATCCGGTAATCAATACACATCTGGAGTGATCCGTCCTTCTTCTTCACAAAAAGGACTGGCTCTCCCCATGGTGATGCACTGGGTCAGATAAAACCTTTATCTAACAACTCCTGTAGCTGGGTTTTCAGCTCGAGCAACTTGGCTGGGGCCATTCTATAGGGTTCCTTAGATATAGGGTTAGTCCCGAGAGCTAACTCAATGGAGAAATCTACCTCTCTCTCAGGGGAATCCCTAGTAGATCATCTGGAAACACATCAGCATACTTCTGAACCACCTCTATCTCCTCTAAGGGCTGCACCCTAGTCTCAGGTTCTGTAACTATGGCTAGGTATGCTCGACGACCTTTGGATATCATCTTCTCAGCCTTCAAGGCTAACACATAAAGGTTGGTAGTTGCATCTCTCCTTCCTCGAATGGTGAAGTGTGGATGACCAGGCTTCCTAATAATAATATTCTTCTCCCTATAGTCAATCTGGGCTCTATAGGTGTAAAGCCAATCCATACCAATGATTACATCAAAATCATTCATATCGAGGAGGATGAAGTTAGTGGGAAGTTCATGGTTCAGATACTTAACTGGAAAGACATGGGTTTTTAAAAGAGATGTATATATGCGACCACTCGGGGTTGTGACATCCAAAACATAACCTAAATCCTTGATGTCCAAACAAAGCATAGTTGCCAAATTTCTCAAAATAAAAGTATTAGTAGAACCAGAATCAAAAAGAGCTTTTACATTTTGTCCCAGGACTTCAAGCATGCCTACATAGTTCATACCATATCAGATAACTATTACGTGATCTACTAAACTGAAAGGAAAACTCTATGGGTTATTACCCTCGATCAACCTATTAGCATTTGCCTGGTCTTCTTCATTGTCAATGGCGAATACTATGGCTTGCCTTCTCTCTCCAACAGGGGGACCTCCAACTGGTACTCCTCCTCCTACTGGGGGTGCTGCTGCCACTGGCTGTGCTGCCACCGGACCTCTCAGATCAAGCTGAGGACAGTTGGCGATGAAGTGTCCCTCTTGCTGGCAACGATAGCACACCCTCTTCTCGAAGCGGCACTTCCCATGATGTGACCGTCCACAGGTATGACACTTCATAAAGCAATTCTCACCACGTGGCCTTCCTTTGTATCCATGCTTTCTCTTATTGTGATTACGCCCTTGTCCTTTATTATGGTCATTCTTTTGTCCCTGAGTTCCTTCAGTGAAACCCAGATATCCTTTGGAGGGGTTCTGAGCAGGCATCACAGTCCTCTCCATGTCCAAGGTGGTGTTGTAGGCTTCGGTGAAGGTTTTTGGTTTACTTGCCATCACATGGGGCTTGATGGCAGGATGAAGATGCTCTATGAAATGGTCCACCCTTCTTTCCTCATCCATCATGTGTCCAAAGCGTTCCAGGATGCGGAACTTGCGACCAAAGTCTGCAACAGATGAGTTACCATGGGTCATGTTGGTATACTCTCTTTCGTTCTCCTTCTTAGCTGAGATGGGGAGGAATCTAGTAGTGAAGATAGTCTTGAAGTTGGTCCACGCCATTAGTTCTTCACTTAAATATCGTCCCATGATATGGTTTTCCCACCATATCTTGGCTACTCCTTCCAAGAGGTGAGCAGCAAAAAGAACCTTCTTGTTTGTCTGTACCTCAAGCATGCGGAACCCATTCTCGACCGCCAGCAGCCAAGCCTCCACTTCGTCGACCATCTCTGTCTTATCCTCTCCCCAGAATCTCTCGATGTTCAACTTGACGAAGTCTAGAATGGTGACTCTAAGTCGGGGATGAACGGGAAGCGGTTCACCATTCTCATCTCTAGCTATGTCCCTGAGGGCCAGAGCACTGATGGCCTCAGTCAGCCTCTTCTGCCGCTCCATCCATATGGCATCAGGGGTGTGAACCACCATTGTTGGTTCTAGACCACCATATTGGTCCCCCTCCACTTTGTCCTCATCCTCGAACATAGGTTCCTCTTCCTATTCCATCTCGAGGTTGTCAAAGGGTATCAGTTCAGGATTGGGGACTTCACCTGCAGCTCCTTCAGGTCTCTTCCTCTTCTTTGAGGATTCACCACCATGGTTCCTCTTCCTCTTCTCAAAATACCCCTTTCCCTTATGGGAAGGCCCACCACCATTAGTGGCCTCAGGGATAGCAACGGTCTTCACTCGAGCCATCTACATAAGCATACAAACATACCTTTAGTCTATGTTTAAACTAATTATACTTATGTTGATGAAATCTTATTTACGTATCTTTTATTCATTTGATAGAGGATTCCTTAAACATTATCATACTTACCCATACCTCAGGAGGGAGGGGAAGAGAGAGAAAACCCTAAATCTTAGAATCCTTAATTGAATTAGGGTTGAGAAGGGACGAAAAAGATGAGAGAGTCCTAAAGGTATCTTATTTCGAGTCAGAACCTAAGACATTGGCCAGACAGTCACACTACATTTGGGAGTCCTCGTGACCGACTAGCAGGGTGGAGGAAAATATTGCCAGCCCCCAGACCGTGATCCTTTTCTAGACACCTCTGTATTTTGAAAAATCCTCTAATAACTCCCTTGGTTCTACAGAGTTTGTAAAATTTAATAATTACTAAGGATTAAATGAGGAACCAAGGCTCTGATACCAAATGTAATGACCCCGCCTCCCGGTAACCCCCAATTAAGGGAGACCAAAAGGTCAGAGCCATTATCCCAATTTTTCTGATCAATGGTTCAAAAAATAATCAATAATAATTACTAAATTCTACCAAAACTATACTGAAAAGCTGGAATAAAATAAAACTTTGCACACCTTTTCAAAATCTTGTATTTCTAGACTTCTATCCACAACTAGAGTCTATTCTAACTAATCCTCCTTGTACTTTAATTCATATATTCACAATGTTTCACTTTACTATTTGTCCTTTTCATATTATACCTAAAATGATGAGAAACAAAACGTCGGTCAGCATAAATGAATATATCGGTATGTGGGGACAGCCAAAATTTCATAACTATTGCTAACAACCTAAATATCACAATTAAGTTATTTAACAATCCAAATTACGTTTTCAATGTGACATTATCCACCGCTTTTTCCTTAACCCTGGAATACCCTCTCTAGGGTTTTTCCTTCGCAAAAGACATAAGGCCACCTTCTCCATCCTAAGCTTGGTGCCCAATAGTCATGCAAGAAACATAAGGCCACCTTCTTCATCCTGAGCTTGGTGCCTGGGGTCACCTCTCATAGTGCCCAATGGTCTTCCCTATTAGGCTTGACCTAATTGACCTTCCCTCTAGGGCTTGGTCATGCATCATATATCAGAGTGGCATGTAGGTACGAGAATGCACATTTATAATTAATTGTGATAATCCTAGTGACTTTAAAGATTTGCATAAATGAACATCCAATAGTTAGGTTGCATCCAATTCGATCAACCATTTGAGAAAACTCTGTGAAACTAAATTGGTTACTCATAAATAACCACATACATGTACTGCTAATTTGAGATAGAATCAACCAAGTAGAAATCCAATCAAGCAAGCAAGTACACAACAAGAATCCTGAAATAAACATACAATTTCCTTTTATCAAGACTATTCAAACCAACTTGCTCCTTAGGATTTCTAGTCCTTTTTAGGATTGCTACCCCTTTTTAGGGTTTCACTTGCAATTAGGGTTTTGCCTTCACTTTTAGTACCACAAACCCTAATTAGACAAAACTATTTATAAACCCTAAGTTTGACATCCTATCTCTCCTAATAGGCTTAGGAACAACATTTATAAACCTTTTCCATATATTCGAGCAGAGAGGGCTATTTACCTAAATTCCTCAGCCGTTTGATTGATGATCCATTGGTCCGCCCTTTGGATCCGACGCTCCACGTCGCACGCCTCCATTCGCAAGGTAAAATATCCGGTCGGGCCTGAGACCGTTGGATCTCTTCGCCAAACCACGGTGGACCTCGATCGGACGTCGTCTGCTCCTCATCTTCTTCCTTTCCTAACGCTCGAGCCGCGATGGCGCCGAGGCGGAGCTCTTGTTGGAGAGAACTCGATCTAGAGGTAGAGAGAGAGCTGGAACTCGAGAGGCAGTCGTTTGGGTTCGCGAGGATGTGAGGAATCGAGAGGGGGTCTATTTATAGTGTATGAGGGCTCCTTTAGGGTTCCCCAACTCCCGCCGCCGCCTGTCCCTTATCCCTATTGGGCGTTTCCTCTAGACTCTTCGAAACACCCTAAGAATAGGGTTGGTTGTGTGCGGAATCGCCTCCCAGAGACCCTCGTGGTCTTGGATTCATGTCAGGTGGGAAGAAATGCGATGAAATCGCATTGGGAAATCTCACTTTCCCTCTCACTTTCCTACTCTAACTCGAGGTGGGTGATGGACAACCACCGTTGGATCAGTGATCCTCTGGACCACGTGGGGCATCCAGCGGTTATCATCACTCCCTCATTTCTATTTTCTTAAAAACGAAGGAAAAAGGGGATTAAACCATGGAATCTTCTAAAAATCATATCTCTCTCCTCGTTTATTATTTTTCACTCAAATTTTAGAGGAAACTCTGTCTTGGCATTATCTACTCGTGTATTAAATTTGAAACCAAATTTTAGAGGAAACTCTGTCTTGGCATTATCACTCAAATTCCAAAGGAAAAGGGTGTTTCCTTCACATGCAAGTTATTCATTAATAAAACCAAATTAATTCATATTTCCTCTTTCTTTTGCCATTATCTTATCATCTTGGATTCCTTGAACCTCAATGAACCCTAAAGGCATGAAATTCCATCTTAGGAAATATTCCTTTGCCCTTTTCGCTTATCCTTTATCCCTTTTCTTATTTATCCCTTTATCCAAATAAATTCCTTTTCCTTTTATTTCTCTTTTCCTTGTAATTGGGCTCAATAGCCAATAAATCCCATTAAACAACCAAACAAGGCTATTGTAAACGAAATCCATCCAATACAAACAAATAAATCAACCATTGATTTCATTTATTATTAAAAGGAGATTTACAAATCTCATTACATAGTTTAGGAAAAATGAGGTCATAACAAATGCTTTCCATTAGCAACACACATTAAAAGCTTGATTGACTATGCGTGAGCATGCCAAGCTTGGTGCTCTATCCATCTTGTGGAAGTGTGATGGTAGTTATGTGGTCCTGCCAAGTAGGGTACATTACTATTATGTTGGCTTTTGGGTCATATGTAAATAAGTGATCTTAATCAGATTAAGGACTTAGAAGCATGCATATGACTGTGGCAAAGAGTTGCACATACCATCTATCCAAGAATTGCATAATATGCAATTGGAAAATGTTGACTACCTTAATGATTGATTATGGACGCCTTCGTTGGCCAGGTAATAACTCAATTGTTTTGGATCTTAGATCACTAAAAGGTTGTATATTGCAATCTTACAAATTGTAATGTGAGGGCCATAAATTTGAATAAAATAATGAGAGTGATAATCAATTAAAGGCCTAATTAAACATCATCAAATTTTATTCCAATCAAATCAGATCAAAATATTTTGACAAATTGCAAAATTTTCTTGTAGAATCAAATGGCAAAAAAGAACATGTTTTCTTTGTGAATTTCCTCGAGAAGGACAAGTTAAATGGGAATAATTTCCATGATTAGTTTAAGATGCTGAGAATTGTTCTCACACAGGAGTGCAAGTTCTATGTCCAGGAGACACTAGAGCCAGATGAACCTGCTCCCACTGCACCTAAGGCTGATAGGAATGCTTACAAGAAGCATACTGAAGATGTCGTTGATGTCAAATGCCTAATGTTGTTCTTCATGAACTATGAGTTGTAGAGACAACATGACAACATGGATGTTATTGAAATGGTAACACATCTTAAGAACATGTTTCAAGTCCAGGCATGATAGGAGAGATATGATGTCTCCAAGGCATTGTTCAAATGTAACATGGCACAAGGAGACCCAGTAGGTCCTCATGTTCTCAAGCTTATTGGGTATGTGGGGAACCTTGCTAGATTGGGATTTTCCTTGGGTCAAGAGTTGGCCACTGATTTGATTATGCAGTCAATGCCAGAGTCATACAATCAGTTTGTCATGAACTACAACATGAATGACTTGAACAAGCTATTTATAGAGTTACTTGGCATGTTGAGAACAACTAAGGCACAAATGAAGAAAGACAAGCCCAAGTTTGTGATGATGATCAACATATGAAGGGGGAAGTTTAAAGGAAAAGGCAAAGCTAAGAAGAGTTCTAAAGCAGGCCAGAAGCCCAAGTCCTCAATGCTCAAGGCAAAGGGAGGGGTGAACAAGGGAGGTAATTGTCACCACTGTCACCAGCATGGACATTGGAAGAGGAATTGACCTCTCTACCTAGAGGAACTAAAGAAGAAGAAGGAAGGGATAGAGATCTCCACTTCAGGTATATACACTATGAGATAAATTTGACTACTTCATCTTGGGTACATGGTACCAAATGTAGATCTCACATATGTTTGGATATGCATGATCTGAAAAGAAGTACGCCTTTACGAATGGGTGAGGTCAGACTATTCATTGCAAATGGATCAAGAGTTTCTACCACTACAATCAAAGATTATAATTTATCTCTGCCCAGAGAGCATGTCATAGAGTTAATGAACTATTATTTCATATCTTCCAATAGAAAAATTTTACTTTCTACATCTTGTATGGAAGAGGATGAATATGAAAATCATATAAAGAATGGGCAATGTTCTATTTCAAAAAGGATGAGATTTTATATGGTTGTACCCCAAATATCTTATGATCTTTATTAGTTGGATCCAAAGATAAATGTTTATTACATAAATACCAAAAGATTAAACTTGATAACTCAAACGTTGAATACCTATAACATTGTCATCTAGAGCACATAAATGAGAAATGCATTTGTAGAATCTATGATGATGTTTGTCTATACTCTTTTGGTTATTGAACCATTAAGGACATGCAAGTCTTATTTATTGGGCAACATGACAAAAAGCACATTTCACTAGATGTAGTGGAAGAGCGAGTATTCTATTAGGGCTTATACATATTGATGTATGTAGACTCTTTAGAATAAATGCTAAAGGTAGTTATTTATACCTCATTATATATACTAATGATCTTAGTAGATATGGTAATTTTTATTTAGTGAAATACAAGTATGAATCTCTTGAAGTGTTCAGGAAGATCATGAACGAAGTATGTGACAAACTTGATGAAAGTGTTAAGACACTTTGACATGATCAATATTGAAATATTTTACAACAAGAGTTTTATGAATTTCTTGAGAGTTCATGATAGTGTATCACAACAAAATCTATCTGAAACATTATGATGCATTAGAAAGAAGGATTCACACCCTGATGAGCCATGGTGTGATTATCAATAAATCTAACTTATCTTGTAATTTCCCTTGGGTACATGCCTTACACTAAAATAATGTACCGTCTAAAATGGTTTGAAAGACACCATATGAGATGTCTTGGGAAGTGTCCTGATATGTATTTTATAAAGATTAGGACTAGAAACCTATACAATAAAATAGTTTCTTTAAAAGATTTATCCACAAATGAAATAAATATTAGTTTGCTGAAGGCTACTTTTGTCCCAATCCAATGACAACAGTTTTTGTTACTAGGATGGCTGCATTCCTTAAGAGGAATTTAGATTCCAAAAGAATTAGTTGGAGAATAGTAGAACTCAAAAAGTTTGAGACAAACAAGAAAATATTGAACATAAAAGAGGTATAATAGGAACAATGTGAATCACAAATTGTTGTGGAATCTCAATTTCCTTATGTAATACAAGACTCATAGTTCTAGTAGAACACGTCATGAGCTTGAAAGATTATGATATTTTATAACTCACAAAGGCGGTGATTTGGTTATAAGATGATGATCCAATAACCTATCTAGAAGTTATTGAGGGACCAGAGTAGGAGAAATGGCTTGAGGTCATTGTATCCAAAATGGACTCCATGTACACCAAAAAGATATGACCTTAGTGGTACCACCTAAAGGGGTAAAACCCATAGGGTGCAAGTGGGTTTACTAGAAGAAGAACAACATGGATAACTTGTAAGACATGATTGGTTGAAAAGGGTTTCTAACAAGTTCAAGGTGTTAAACATGATGAAATCTCTTTACCACTTGCCATGGTTAAGTCCATTAGGATCATGCTTTTTATTGCAGCTTATCAAGACTATGAGATTTGGCATATGGATATTAAAACCACATTCCTCAATAGGAATAATGTAAAGGATGTGTATGTGAAATAGATTGAAGGTTTTATACTCAATTAATGCAAATAAAGTCTAGAAGGTGCCAAGGTCAATCAAGGTGGTTTAAGCAAGCATCTCAGATCTGAAATCATCAATTTGATAGGATAGTCAAAGAGTTTGACTTGAATCAAAATGAAGATGAAATCTATTATTACAAAAGATTTAGTAGGAGCATATTGAAATTCTACATAATGATGGGGAATAAGATAATTATAATATGAACATTAAAACCTGGCAAGGAAAACACCTCCTCTAAAGGGTTTACCTCAAGCCTCCTACGTAATAGGAATTGAGATCTATACAGATAATTCAAGAAAGCATCTTACACTACATAAGAGCACATATATTGGCAAAATTCTAAGGAGTTCAACATTTGAGATTCAATGAGAGAAATTTGTCCATGTTAGATGGGATTAGTCTCTCAAGAACCCTATATTCCAATTCTTATGAAGAATGAGAAAGCATGAGTAAGATTCCATATGCATTTTCAATTGGATCTATCATGTATTCAATATAATATACTCATCCACTTATCTTGTATGTATTGGACATGACGAGATAATATCAGTCAGATTCCAATAGAAGTTATTAGAATTCCATAAGAACATCCTTAAGTACTTGAGAAGCACTAAAATGGATTAGTTCCTCGATTATGTAAATAAGGAAGAGTTAAGTGTAAAGCGTTACACCAATGCAAGCTTCTAATATTACAAAGAATATTAATGATTGTAATCTAAAATTTGTGTTTAACTATAATACAAAGAACTATAAGTTGGAAAATTTATGAACTACAAACATATTTAATTCTACAATAGAAATTGAGTATCCTGGTGTTATGAACACAACAAAGGATATTGTATGGATCTAGAAGTTCATTTAGATAAACTTACGGGATGTTCCAACCATTGATGACATAGTAGAATTATATGACAACAATGGAGCTACCATATAAGCAAGGAATATCAAATAGCATGCTATGAAAATTCCATCTCATACAAGAGGTCGTACATCAAAGAGGTGAAAACATACAAAGCACTGACTTCAGGCAAAAAGTTGCTAACCCTCTTGAAAAGCACTTGTGTAGTAGAAACATGAAGGCCATGTTTAAAGAATCACTTAGAATATGATGTGTAGGTGATTGGCTCTAAGTGCAAATGGGAGTTTGTTGGTATGTATGCCCAGAGGGCTAATCATATGATGAATGTAATGACATATCTTGTGAATGATTTGGTTAATAATAAATGCAATCTTCCAGATTATTCTATTTTATTTAGTTATGAGATAATGATGAAACATAACAAATGTCTAAAGAATTATATTACTCAATGACACATGTATATGGGTTGATGACCTGAATGATCATACATATTTCAAGAGTATATACATTCTTTTTATATCCCTAGTCAGATGTTATTCTCAAAGGATGATAGACATCAATAACATATAAGACTAGAGTGTGTGTTTTTTGATGACAAAACCTCATTAAGTCATGATATATGATATCGAACCAAACACATAGATACTTGTAGGAGAACTGTAAGGACCCTGACCTCCGTTTAGGGCTTATCTTGTTTGCTTTGCCTAACCCTGATGCTTAGTTGCTTGCTAATCACCTTTGGTGGTGATTAGGGTTTGTTGGTGCTTTGTTGAGAGATGGAGGTGCTACTTGCAATTAACCCAAGTCTAGGGTTTGTGGACAAGTTTGTCACCTTGTGAGGTGTTCCTTCCTCTCCTTGCTTCCTCTAGTGTTGAGAGGAAGGGTTGGGCTCGTTGCTTGAGTTCCTTTGGGCTTGGTTGAGCTTGTTGGGCCTTGTGGTGTGTTGCTTTTGCTTTTTTGGACCTTGTGTCGGGAAAGAGCATGCTTGTGTCAGCCTAGGAGTGTCGCCCAGGATGTGTGTCGCCCTGGTGGTGTGTCGCCCAGGGTTGTGTCGGCCATGGTGTGGGGGTGTGTCGCCCATGGACCCCTTTGACTGTCTTTGACCTCGTTTGTGTCACCACTAGTGGACACTTGGTGCTTGATGCTTGCATGTGGCAATGGCCTTGGACATGTGTTTAGTACATGTTAGAGTGGTGGCTTTGCACATGGACAAGTGTCTCTAGGTGGGCGACACCTTGCCTTGTTATACCTTGGTTTCTCCTCCATCCTCTAGTATATATGTGTTTCCTTTCCCTTGCTAAGGATCCCTTTAGTTCCTAGTCTTCTTCTCCCTTGGTGCACGACACCCTCTTGTTTTGCAAGCTTGGTGGCCGATCCTTTCCTTAGAGTCTCCTTCTTCCTCTAGTGGTGGCCGAACCCTAGAGTGCTTTCCTCTTCTTCCTTGGTGGTGCTTGGAGCTTGGATCTAGGAGCTTGGAGCTTGCTTAAGGCGAGTTACATAACTCCTAACCCTAACTATACTACCTTCTCTTATGTTCTTATATGTTGCTTATGATCATGTTGGCTATGCATGTTACTAGTTTAAGTTTCTTGCTTAGTTACCTCTTGTTGGCCGAACCTATGTTCTAGGGTTTCTTGGTGAGCAACACTCCTTTCTCTCCTTGGTCTAGAGGAGTGAGATTGCGTTCTAGTAATATGGGAAATACCCCTCTCTTGTTTAAGTTAAGAGGTGAGCTTGTGTTCTAGTTGCTGGAGAAACACCCTCCTCTCACCATGGACTTGAAAGGTGAGCTTTGTGGTGGTTGTAAACCTTGTTAGGGTTGTTCCTTGTGTTTCCCGATTGGTGATAAGAGATGTGCAAGACCCCTCTCTCTTAGTTGTTGAGAGGTGAGCCATCTTCTTGATCCATTAGGGTTTGGTGCCCTTGTGCTTGAGGTTGATGATGACCTTGTGGAGTTGCATCTTGATCGTTATGATCTTGGGAGAGGTGCTTCCCGATATCCCTCTTGACCTTGAGCTTTGGACGACACATGTTGTGGTTGTGTCGGGCGTCACCCATGGTCCCTGCTTTGTCTGTGTCGGGCATCACACCTTGATGAGTAACCTGCCTGATACACTTAGCCTATGTGATGGTTTGAGGTCATCGTGCGTTGAGGTGTGGAGCTTGTTAGCTAGTTTGTGGGGCTGTGTCGGGCGTTAGGCTCCTGGTTGTTGACCTTTATGTGTCGGGCGTCACACAACAGGTCCTTGCTGCTCGATATACCTGACCTGTGGTGGTAGCCTAGTGGTTGTCATACCTTGGACGTTATGGAGTTGTGGCTAGCTAAGTGCCGGACGCCATGGCATTGTGGTGATGCCCAACAGAGCGTCACCTAGTATCCCCAAGCCGTTGCACCTGGTGAGCGACACGCCCATAGGCTCAGTTGCCCGATAGGCTTCATGGCCGCTGTACCCTTGTTACCTGACGCAGTGTTGCCCGTCTTGAGGTGCATGATATGCATGGCTGCACGACATGCTTGGTTCCCTGATGCATAACACGCCGTGCACAACACAGCGTTGCACACTACACACTAGATGCTAACCGTCATGCGTTCTAGTATTGGGCGATAGGGGAGAGTACCCTGCCCGATACCACCTCTAGTGAGGGTGCCCTACCCGTCACGTTTCTTGTGAGGGTAGTGGGCACTTCTAGTAAGGGTCTTGATCCTTCTGTAAAACATCTACACTGCATCTTGTTTATGTAGTCACATTTGGGTTTACATTGATCTTTGATACGCTTGCTGATAACTAAGATGGTAGCTCACATCTATGTAATTTGACATGATGCTACATCTGCTTATGATCATCTTGAATCATTTGTATAATGTTGAGTAAATGGTAAACATATAAGATGCTTTGCTTGATGATATGACCTATGTCTATGGTCACAGGTTGAGACATGATTTATAAAGTATATAATCATCAATGTTGCTCTATGTTGATAATGTGAATCTTATGTCAAACCATGATGATTGTATATGCTAACCATGCAGGTGTTCCATACCGATGCATAGACAGTTAAAGGGCTATGAGGTAGATATGTGTGAGTAACACTGCTTTGATAATTACTCTTATTGATGAGGTAATATACATGATGTTTCGGTCTGAGGACCTGAGTTTGTCCAAGGGCCTAAGTTGATGAGAATGCCTTGAGAGGCAGTGGCACTATGTGATAAGGGATTGAGATCCCATGGCAATGTGACGATCCTTGGGATGGATCTGGATGATTGGCAAGAGGCCAAGTGATAACATGTAATGTTGGATTCTTGTGATGGATCAGGATGATGTTGATTACAATTAAAGCATAATATTGAGTTTCATGTTGTTTATTCTTGTTATAGTTTGCATGTTATACAACTTGGCTGA
Source organism: Alisma plantago-aquatica (assembly GCA_963693085.1). Taxonomy (NCBI): domain Eukaryota; kingdom Viridiplantae; phylum Streptophyta; class Magnoliopsida; order Alismatales; family Alismataceae; genus Alisma; species Alisma plantago-aquatica. The sequence continues at coordinate 1,261,123,548 of OY856412.1, forward strand.
ATCTTGCAATTCACTTAAAATATACTAACTAATCATAGTGGAATATATCATGTAGTTGCCCTGGCCATAGATCCATCATCGTCAGGAGCTGGTGATGGTGAAACAGGTTCTCCTGCGGGTAGCGCATATTATTGAATATGTGTGGTTTCTCCTAGCCGAAAATGAGGAGGTATGAGTGCAATTTCAGTTGTAGACTCTAGAGTGCGGATTCAGGCCCGTAGCTCAGTATGTGAAGAGCATGGTGAATAGGCCCATGGCTCAGGATATGTGATATGGGAGCATGAATGCGTTCATGTCTCAGAGCACGGTGAACAGGCTCGTGGCTCAGTTTCACTAGCGTCGATACCTGTACCAAGGCGGGCTAGGCAGAGGGTTGTCTGACCCTGTGGCTGAGGCCACTTAAGCATGAGACTGCGGTCCTGCTTGTGTTGTACTCGTGCACTGACCACGAGGTGGGAGGTCGTGGAGTCCGTCTCTTCCATTGACCTTGTATGGCACTGGCTTGGGTTTCACAACCGAAGGTTGGATTTGAGCGGTACGGCTCACTTCCTCAGGGAATAATAATATGTAATCCAGCCGTGTAGTATTTAATGCTTAAGGCAAAACACGGAATATTGGTTGAGGCCTTGTTTGTGTAATTGCTCTTGCTATACTTTGCAGTTACTTATATGTTCCTTGTGTTATCTAGTAAGACCTTATAAATCTTATCTTGTTAATCATGTTCCATAAAAGAGATATTTGGTGATATGCCTTCTGTACATTTTGGTAAGCTTGACGGTATGAATGGCTTTACTTTATAAACTGCTCTTGTTATACCTCTTATCAGTTAACTGTTGTTGTTGCTTTATCTTCTGAGGTTTTGTAGTTTCGGCAGGGAGTTATGTTTCTCGCTGGGACTGTGTGTCTCACCCCGCTGGTTTGCACCCTTTTTATGTGTTTGAGCTAGAAGTGGTGGTGGTCGCGGAGTTGCGTCCGAGTAGCAAGAACAGCAGTAGAAGGAAAGAGATGGACATGCTACTGTTTTGGTTGTTTTGTAGTAGAGTCTTAGAGTCATCCCTATACTCTCAGGTCCTTGGAAGCGTTTTGACGTTGTTTCACGATGTATAGACGTTGATGTTTTGTATATCCTGCTGCTGGCCGGATGTGGGCCGTTATGTATGTATAAACAGGTGATGAACTCATGTGATGACAAGACAGTTGATCTCCTAAGCTGTGGACACGTATCAAGATCTTATAAATGCTTATATAACTTGTTTCCTTGCAGGATGAGGACCTAAAACGTAATAGTTCCTTGGTTTATCCGCTTTCTGCAATCGGTTTTAATTAACCCGTGTTTTTGGTAATCCGTGTTTTATGGTGATTTCCGCACGTTTTTGTGTAACACCTCATTGTCTGTGTGATAGTGGGACGTGTTGCCACAAGTTTGGTATCAGAGCTCTAGGTTCGCTGAGTCTACAGGGATTTAGGACTAGGTTGTGTCTGTTCTTGTGAGTTTTCCAGATTTTCTTACAATCATCTTCTGCCCTCAGCGGAAGAAAAGCCAAGATGTCTGGAAACCATGAAGAACATGCTGCTGAGCACAGCGGTGCTGCATCAGTTGATGGATCTATAGGGCAGGCACATGAAGATCGGGTGCTTGAGGTCCCCCAACCTGACCCAGCCATTCTTGAACATCCTGCCTATCAACAGCTTATGGGGCAGATGATGGCTACGATGAATCTCATGGTAGAAAGATTGCCAGTGCCTCCGCCGAGAGCACATGCTCCCCATGGTGAAACATCGGGTATTGGGAAGACCTTTGAGCGGCTTCGCTGAGTCGGAGCTTCGGATTATGCTAGAACGACTGATCCAGCGGATGTAGATCTGTGGCTGACAAGTCTTGAGAAGGCTTTCTGAATCCTCGACATCCCCGAATCTGACAAAGTAAAGCACGATGTCTACCTTTTGAAGGGTAGTGTTGGTCACTGGTGGACCATCGAGGAGGAGAAGCGACCTGGTGAGGTGATCGGTTGGGAGGTTTTCCAGCACGAGTTTGTCAGCAGATACTTTCCGAAGACGTATCTGGATGAGAAGATCATCCAGTTTGAGCGTTTGCGCCAAGGAACGATGAATGTCACCGAGTATGAAGCCAAGTTCATGGATCTGTTGAGGTTTTATCCTCACATGGCAGCAACAGATGAAGAGCGGATCAGACGCTTTGAGAAAGGTCTGAGTGCCGAGCTGACAACACCTGCTTCTGCGTTGGAGAACAGAGAGCGTTTTGCTATGTTTGTGGAATCCGTCCGGAGGATCAAATGGTCAGTCAGGGAGAAAAAGGAATCCATGTCTAAGAAGAGGCCTGCTCAGTTCCAAGGACAGAGGTTTTGTGGCTTCAAGAAGCCCAGGTTTTCAGCACCTTCTATGATGAGAGGTTCTAGTGTACCGTCGCAGTGGTCTCCAAGTAAGGGAAGAGGATATGTTTCTTCGCCGTCTAAGGCACATAGTACAGCTTCTGTGGCAGTGACAGGGACGTCTAGGCCACAACAGCAAGACCAGTCATGCCATCTGTGTGGTCAGATTGGGCATTGGAGGTCAAATTGCCCAAACAGAGATGTTGAAGTGACGCAGCAGCCGAGGCAGAATCATCAAGGGTTAGATAGATAGCAACCCAGTAGTAGTAGAGGGCGAGGACGTGGACAAGCGTCGCAAGCGGGATCGTCTGCTCAAGGAAGCAGAGGACGTGGACAACAAGCAACAACTCAATTCTATGCTATGAGTCAGTCGGAGGCGATAGTCAACCCGCGAGTGGTGATAGGTCAGATGGAGTTATTTCATTTTGATATGTCTTCTTCTTGCTTTATATCTATTCTGGTTGACCCGGGTGCTACACACTCTTTTATTGCCTATAGTATGCTTGAGAATTGTCGTTTACCTGTTAGCTGTAAGAAAGATAGCTTGTTGTTAGAAACCCCTCTTGATGGTTCCTCGATGCTTTGAGAAGAGTGTCCATCTTGTATCTTATCTTTTTCAAGACATAGTATACAAGTGGATCTTATACCACTTGATATGCATGGGTTTGATGTGATCCTTGGGATGGATACGTTAGAGAAGTATAAGGTTGTTTTGGACTGTGGTTCCAAGCAAGCTGTGTTTGATGATGGTGGAGAGAAGTGGATCTTCCAAGGAGATAGGAAGATTCTTCCGACATGTTTGGTATCAGCTATGGTGGCAGAGAAGTTGCTATGACAAGGATGTGAGGCGTTCTTAGCTCATGTTGTGGATACCGTTGTGGCTACCAAGGCGAAGGGTCCTAGCCTTGAAGAGGTGTCAGTTGTCTAAGAGTTTTCCGATGTGTTTCCTGATGAGTTCCCTGGTGTTCCTCCACTCCGAGAGATTGATTTTGAGATCAATCTGGTTCCAGGAATGCAACCAGTTGCACAAACACCATATAGGATGGCTCCAGTAGAGATGGCAGAACTTAAGAAGCAGCTGCAAGAGTTGTTGGAGAAAGGTTTCATCTGACCGAGTACGTCGCCTTGGGGTGCTCCAGTGTTGTTCGTCAAGAAGAAGGATGGATCGATGCGGCTGTGTATAGATTACCGACAGTTGAGCAAGGTCACGATCAAGAACAAGTACCCGTTACCGAGGATAGATGATCTGTTCGATTAGTTGCGTGGTGCTACAGTGTTTTCGAATATCGATCTACGGTCCGGATATCATCAGTTAAGGATTAAGGCGGATGACATACCAAAGTCAGCTTTTAGGACGAGGTATGGTCACTTCGAGTTTGTGGTTATGCTGTTTGGGCTAACCAATGCACCTGCTGCTTTCATGGATTTGATGAACAGAGTGTTTCGTCCGTTCCTAGATCAGTTTGTTGTAGTCTTTATAGATGACACCTTGATCTATAGTCGGGACAGGCAAGAGCATGAGCAACATCTTCGAATAGCATTGACTCTTCTTCGTCAACATCAGTTGTATGCCAAGTTTGGCAAGTATGAGTTCTGGTTGGAAGAAGTGACTTTCTTGGGTCATGTGATATCTGCAGAAGGAGTCAAAGTGGACCCGAAGAAGGTGGAGTCCGTTGCAGAGTGGGAACAACCGAAGACGCCGACAGAAGTTCGTAGTTTCCTGTGTTTGGCAGGATACTACCGGAGGTTTATCAAGGACTTCAGCACGATTGCGTTGCCAATGACGAAGTTGACTAGGAACGATGTACCTTTTGTCTGGGATGATCGTTGTCAGTGAGCTTTCCAAAGTTTGAAGGAGAAGCTGACCAGTGTTCCAATGTTAATCCTACCAGAGCTTGGAAAGGGCTATGTTGTTTTCTATGATGCTTCCAAGAAAGGTTTAGGTTGTGTGCTGATGCAGGAAGATCATGTGGTTTCTTTTGCTTCGCGACAACTTAAGAAACACGAGGAGAACTATCCGACTCATGATTTGGAGTTGGCAGCAGTGGTTCATGCGTTAAAGATTTGGAGACACTATCTTTACGGGGAAGTGTGTCAGATCTTTACGAATCATAAGAATCTAAAGTACATCTTTTCACAGCATGAGTTAAACATACGACAGCGTCGATGGATGGAGTTAATCAATGATTACGACTGCACCATCGAGTATCATCCTAGTAAGGAGAATGTGGTAGCTGATGCGCTTAGTCGAAAGTCTTCTTCTTTTCCTTCAAAGAAGGCACAATTGAGTTCCCTGGTATGCCATAGGCGGGATATGTTTGTTTCCTTGCGGCAGATGGAAGTTTTCTTGTTAGCATGACTTTTAGCACAGATGCAAGTCAAGCCTACGTTGAGACAACAGATCAAAGATGCACAACAAACAGATGATACAGTATAGTTAATCAGATCAGAGTTCATCAACGGAAAGCGTGATGGATTCCATGAGTCCGAGGATGGACTACTTTTCTATCGTGATAGGATGGTGGTCCCCGATGTTGATGATCTGAGGAAGTTAGTGCTCGAGGAATCACACACGTCGATGTATGCTATGCATCCAGGAGTCACCAAGATGTATCATAGTCTGAAGGACTTGTATTGGTGGCCCAGCTTGAAGAAAGATGTAGCCGAGTTCGTGGCTAGGTGTGCGGTTTGTCAACAAGTCAAGGCTGAGCATCAAAAGCCGGCAGGTGCGTTGCAACCCTTGCCGATACCGTAGTGGAAATGGGATCACATGACCATGGATTTTGTAGTTGGTCTACCCAGGACAACTAGGAATCATGATTCCATTTGGGTAATAGTGGACAGATTGACGAAGTCTGCCCATTTCATACCAGTAAAGACAACATATATAGCCGAGAAGCTCGCTCGAGTATATGTGGACGAGATAGTACGTTTGCACGGTGTGCCAGCGACGATAGTTTCTGACAGAGGTCCTCAGTTCACGAGTCATTTCTGGGAATAGTTGCACAAGGCGTTGGGAACACAGTTGAGGTTCAGTACCGCCTTCCACCCATAGATAGATGGGCAGTCTTAGAGGACTATTCAGACTTTGGAGGATCTCCTTCGAGCTTGTGTTTTGCAGTTCCTAGGCAGTTGGGACATACATCTCAGTTTGATAGAGTTTGCTTACAACAATAGTTATCAGCGGAGCATTGACATGGCTCCTTATGAGGCCTTATATGGAAGGAAGTGCAGATCTCCTTTGTGTTGGTATGAGTCTGGTGAATATCAGCTTTTAGGTCCTGAGTTAGTACAACAGACGACTGCAAAGATCAAAGTGATACAGCAACAGTTGAAAGCGGCACAGGACAGGCATAAGTCTTATGCAGATAATCGCCGACGACCTTTGGAGTTTCAGGTAGGAGACAAAGTGTATCTTAAAGTATCATCGTGGAAAGGTGTGCTAAGGTTTGGTCGGAAGGGTAAGCTAGCACCCAGGTATATGGGGCCATACCTGGTCATAGCACGTATTGGCAAGGTAGCTTACGAGTTAGAGATGTTGCCAGAGTTGCCCAAGTTACACCCAGTGTTCCATGTCAGTATGCTAAAGAAAAGTCATCCGGATACAGGGACTGTGATACAACCAGTCGAAGTTGAGCTTGATGAAGATGTGACCTACGAGGAAGGTCTTGTGATGATCCTTGACAAGAGAGTTAAGAAGCTGAAGAGGAAGGACCTGGTTCTTGTGAAGGTTCTTTGGCATCATCGTGGCATTCAGGAAGCCACGTGGGAGCTTGAGGAAGAGATGAGGAGGAGGTATCCCTCGCTTTTCTCTTCGGATTTCGGGGACAAAATCCCTTTGTAGGGGGTTAGCTTGTAAGGACCCTGACCTCCGTTTAGGGCTTATCCTGTTTGGTTTGCCTAACCCTGATGCTTAGTTGCTTGCTAATCACCTTTGGTGGTGATTAGGGTTTGTTGGTTCTTTGTTGAGAGCTGGAGGTGCTACTTGCAATTAACCCAAGTCTAGGGTTTGTGGACAAGTTTGTCACCTTGTGAGGTGTTCCTTCCTCTCCTTGCTTCCTCTAGTGTTGAGAGGAAGGGTTGGGCTCGTTGCTTAAGTTCCTTTGGGCTTGGTTGAGCTTGTTGGGCCTTGTGGTGTGTTGCTTTTGCTTTTTTGGACCTTGTGTCGGGAAAGAGCATGCTTGTGTCGGCCTAGGAGTGTCGCCCAGGATGTGTGTCACCCTGGTGGTGTGTCGGCCATGGTGTGGGGGTGTGTCGCCCATGGACCCCTTTGATTCTCTTTGACCTCGTTTGTGTCACCACTAGTGGACACTTGGTGCTTGATGCTTGCATGTGGCAATGGCCTTGGACATGTGTTTAGGACATGTTAGAGTGGTGGCTTTGCACATGGACAAGTGTCCCTAGGTGGGCGACACCTTGCCTTGTTCTACCTTGGTTTCTCCTCCATCCTCTCCTATATATGCGTTTCCTTTCCCTTGCTAAGGATCCCTTTAGTTCCTTAGTCTTCTTATCCCTTGGTGCATGACACCCTCTTCTTTTGCAAGCTTGGTGGCCGATCCTTTCCTTGGAGTCTCCTTCTTCCTCTAGTGGTGGTCGAACCCTAGAGTGCTTTGCTCTTCTTCCTTGGTGGTGCTTGGAGCTTGGAGCTTGCTTAAGGCGGGTTACATAACTCCTAACCCTAACTATACTACCTTCTCTTATGTTCTTATATGTTGCTTATGATCAGGTCAGCTATGCATGTTACTACTTTAAGTTTCTTGCTTAGTTACCTCTTATTGGCCGAGCCTATGTTCTAGGGTTTCTTGGTGAGCAACACTCCTTTCTCTCCTTGGTCTAGAGGAGTGAGCTTGAGTTCTAGTAATATGGGCAATACCCCTCTCTCGTTTAAGTTGAGAGGTGAGCTTGTATTCTAGTTGCTTGAGCAACACCCTCCTCTCACCATGGACTTGAAAGGTGAGCTTTGTGGTGATTGTAAACCTTGTTAGGGTTGTTCCTTGTGTTGCCCGATTGGTGATAAGAGATGTGCAAGACCCCTCTCTCTTAGTTGTTGAGAGGTGAGCCATCTTCTTGATCCATTAGGGTTTGGTGCCCTTGTGCTTGAGGTTGATTATGACCTTGTGGAGTTGCATCTTGATCGTTATGATCTTGGGGGAGGTGCTGCCCGATATCCCTCTTGACCTTGAGCTTTGGACGACACATGTTGTGGTTGTGTCGGGCGTCACCCATGGTCCCTGCTTTGTGTGTGTCAGGCATCACACCTTGATGAGTAACCTGCCCGATACACTTAGCCTATGTGATGGTTTGAGGTCGTTGTGCGTTGAGGTGTGGAGCTTGTTAGCTAGTTTGTGGGGCTATGTCAGACGTCAGGCTCCTGGTTGTTGACCTTTGTGTGTCGGGCGTCACACAACAGGTCCTTGCTGCCCGATATACCTGACCTGTGGTGGTAGCCTAGTGGTTGTCATACCTTGGATGTTATGGAGTTGTGGCTAGCTAAGTGTCGGACGCCATGGCGTTGTGGTGATGCCCAACAGAGCGTCACCTAGTATCCCCAAGCCGTTGCACCTGGTGAGCGACACGCCCATAGGCTTAGTTGTCCGATAGGCTTCATGGACGTTGTACCCTTGTTACCTGACGCATCGTTTCCCGTCTTGAGGTGCACAATATGCATGGTTGCACGGCATGCTTGGTTCCCTGATGCATAACGCGTCGTGCACAACACAGCATTGTACGCTACACACTAGATGCTAACCATCATGCGTTCTAGTGTTGGGCGATAGGGGAGAGTACCCTGCCCGATACCACCTCTAGTGAGGGTGCCCTACCCGTCACGTTTCTTGTGAGGGTGGTGGGTACTTCTAGTAAGGGTCTTGATCCTTCTGTAAAACATTTACGCTGGATCTTGTTTATGTAGTCACGTTTGGGTTTACATTGATCTTTGATACGCTTGCTGATAACTAAGATGGTAGCTCACATCTATGTAATTTGACATGATGCTACATTTGCTTGTGATCATCTTGAATCATTTGTATAAGGTTGAGTAAATGGTAAACATATAAGATGCTTTGCTTGATGATATGACCTATGTCTATGGTCACAGGTTGAGACATGATTTATAAAGTATATAATCATCAATGTTGCTCTATGTTGATAATGTGAATCTTATGTCAAACCACGATGATTGTATATGCTAACCATGCAGGTGTTCCATACCGGTGCATAGCCAATTAAAGGGCTATGTGGTAGACATGTTTGAGTAACACTGCTTTGATAATTACTCTTATTGATGAGGTAATATACATGATGTTTCAGTCTGAGGACCTGAGTTTGGCCAAGGGCCTAAGTTGATGAGAATGCCTTGAGAGGCAGTGGCACTATGTGATAAGGGATTGAGATCCCATGGCAATGTGACGATCCTTGGGATGGATATGGATGATTGGCAAGAGGCCAAGTGATAACATGTAATGTTGGATCCGTGTGATGGATCAGGATGATGTTGATTACAATTAAAGCATAATATTGACTTTCATGTTGTTTATTCTTATTATAGTTTGCATGTTATACAACTTGGCTGAATCTTGCAATTAACTTAAAATATACTAACTAATCATAGTGGAATATATCATGTAGTTGCCCTGGCCATAGATCCATCATCGTCACGAGTTGGTGATGGTGAAATAGGTTCTCTTACGGGTTAACCTGGAAGCGCATATTATTGAATATGTGTGGTTTATCCTAGCCGAAAATGAGGAGGTATGAGTGCAACTTCGGTTGTAGACTCCAGAGTGCGGATTTAGGCCTGTAGCTCAGTATGTGAAGAGCATGGTGAATAGGCCCATGCCTCAGGATATGTGATATGGGAGCATGAATGCGTTCATGGCTCCGAGCACGGTGAACAGGCCCGTGGCTCAGTTTCACTAGCGCCGATACCTGTACTGAGGTGGGCTAGGCAGAGGGTTGTCTGACCCTGTGGCTGAGGCCACTTAAGCATGAGACTACGGTCCTGCTTGTGTTGTACTCGTACACTGACCACGAGGTGGGAGGTCGTGGAGTCCGGCTCTTCCATTGACCTTGTATGGCACCGGCTTGGGTTTCGCAACTGAAGGTTGGATTCGAGCGGTACGGCTCACTTCCTTAGGGCATAATAATACGTAATCCAACCGTGTAGTATTTAATGCTTAAGGCAAAACACGAAACATTGGTTGAGGCCTTGTTTGTGTAATTTCTCTTGCTATACTTTGCGGTTACTTATACGTTCCTTGTGTTATCTAGTAAGACCTTATAAATCTTATCTTGTTAATCATGTTCCATAAAAGAGATATTTGGTGATATGCCTTCCGTACATTTTGGTAAGCTTGACGGTATGAATGGCTTTACTTTATAAACTGCTCTTGTTATACCTCTTATCAGTTAACTGTTGTTGTTGCTTTATATTCTGAGGTTTTGTAGTTTCGGCGGAGAGTTATGTTTCTCGTTGGGACTGTGTGTCTCACCCCGCTGGTTTACACCCTTTTTAGGTGTTCGAGCTTGACGTGGTGGTGGTCGCGGAGTTGCGGCCGAGCAGCAAGAAGAGTAGTATAAGGCAAGAGATGGGCATGTTGTTGTTTTGGTTGTTTTGTAGTAGAGTCTTAGAGTCATCCCTATACTCTCAGGTCCTTGGAAGCGTTTTGACGTTGTTTCACGATGTATAGACGTTGATGTTTTGTATATCCTACTGCTGGCCGGATGTGGGCCATTATGTATGTATAAACAGGTGATGAACTCATGTAATGACAAGACAGCTGATCTCCTAAGCTGTGGACACGTATCAAGATCTTATAAATGTTTATATAACTTTTTTCCTTGCAGGATGGGGACCTAAAATGTAATAGTTCCTTGGTTTATCCGCTTTCTGCAATCGGTTTTAATTAACCCGTATTTTTGGTAATCCGTGTTTTATGGTGATTTCCGCACGTTTTCGCGTAACACCTCGCTGTCTGTGTGATAGTGGGATGTGTTGCCACAAGAACAGTGAATCAGATTGAACCACCATGAGAGTGACACATGGAAACCATAATTGGTAGTCATAACAATCTCTCATAGTGATGGTGGTGGTTGTGGTTCTTAGACCTAAAATTACTACACTCATTACATGTCGTTCGATGTACTTATACATCATCCACCATGACTTTGAATAAGAATTACCATAAAGGTGGTGCTCGAGTGCATTATGACACATGGTGATGATTGTGAGTAATGTAGATGGGATTTGTCCCTCCTATAGGAGTTTGATATCTAGGCCACTTGATAAATGAGACTGAGGAAAGTAGGTACATGCACATGTGAACTGATATATGATATTGAGTTCATATATATCTCAAGTAGTTAGCTCTAGTTCAAGGAACATGGATTAAACATTGAAAAGATGACGATTCTATTCCTTGATTTCAATGTAAATATCAGTGAAAAAGGAATTATACAATCATTGTAACACCAATCATAGATTGTAGGTTAAAGTTGTTCTCCAACTTTCCAAATTACTTGGGTAGTAATGATGTGTTGCTAGATACCGCTCATTGCTTGTGATGTCATAAATTAGTTATCGACATTCACTACCATTGTAATTTGGAACCTATAGGATCACACACATGGCATACAATTGGATAGGAGTTCATTCATGAATGTAGTTTACACTTGATTACTAAAGAGTTAGGTATTAAATTTAAACTACATTGTTGAATATTTACTGATTGGGATGTGAACCGAGTTCAAGTGTTTAACTGATCATTTCAAAGTCTCAGGTCAATTGAACCAACATTGGCAATCTAGTCCATAAACTGACCAGTTCAGGAAGTGAACCAATCACCTCAGGTCCATGAACCAACCGGTCAAGGTTGTCAACTGACCATTTGGTTGATCAATTCGATTACTAGATCAAGGATTAGTGATGACGACATGTTGTGCACTAATCAAATATTCATTTCCAATACAATTGTGATTGGGAAACATAGTGAAATGACCAGTTCAATGGTTAAACCAATTGGCTCATATGCCAACCGATTGGTTCACCATTGAACCAACTGTTTTGCTGCTCGTAGGTTGTGAAAATTCATGAAATTTTATACCCTTCAACTCCTGCTCAGACTGGAAACCCTGACCCTAACCCTCCTATAAATAGAGGGGTCTTGGGGTTTCTCGGGCACATCAATAGATCTGGAAATTGTTGTCTTCTCTGGTTGTGGTAATCGAGAGAACCCGAGCAGGCCCCAACCCATCAAAGGGAGGGATAACAAGGGAGAACAATTGTGGGAGAGTAAGTTTGTGCTCATACAACAACTACAAGGGACAAATCCTTCTTGTCCATTATTCTAAAATGACAGGAGTTTTTGGTGGTCTTTGTGGACTAATATAGAGGCAAGGAGACTGTTTCCTATCACTAGGAGGACGAGGTCAACTGTTGTCTGTGGCCATCAATCAGGAGGCTTCTCCTGACATTGTCATGGCGCTACTTGAAGAAAGGAACACACTGCTGTGAGAAAATTGTTGTTGGAGTTACTCCAGGACCAGGCATAACCTCACAAAACATACTTCCCATTACATAGTTATTGACTCGATCGATTGTCCAAGGGGAATATGGCATATAAATTTTTATTCCCGCTTCTTATTCTGTAGCCATATTTCCCTAAGAGAGGAATATACAGACGTTAGAGGATCTATTGATAGTATACATGCTTTAGTTCCCTAGGAGTTGGGATATTCACCTGAGCTTAATCAAGTTTGCCAACAATAATAGTTACTAGAGTAGTATAGACATGACACCATATGAGGCATTGTGTGGAAGACGTATGCATGTCACCTTTTTTTACTGGTACGTAGTAGGTGAGTGTCAATTATTGGGTCCTTAGCTAGTTAAACACACTACAAAGAATATCAAGGTGATCTAGAAACAATTGATGGCATCCTATGATAGAAAGAAGTTGTATACTAATAAACATCGTATACATTTGGATTTCCAGGTTATAAACTGTGCACCTTAAGGTTTCCCCTTGGAAGGGCATGCCAAGGTCTGGTAAGAGGGGTAAGTTGGCTCCTAGATTTATTGCACCATACCCTATCATATCTCGAGTTAGGAGGGTGGCTTACCGGTTGGAGTTGCCACCAGAGTTGCATCGACTGCACAATGTGTTCCACATTTTAATGTTGAAGAAGTGCCATCCTGGCACAAAGCATATGTTGCAGATGGTGGATGTGTGTTTGGAGGAGGAAGTTACCTATGTTGAGGGTCCTGTGTTGTTCCTAAATAGGTGTGTTCTTAAGCTTTAAAAGAAGGACAACCTTAGTTAAGGTGTTGTGGCATCATAGTGGTGTAGAGGTAGACACATGGGAGTTAGAAGATGAGATGTGTAGGAAGTACCCTTCCTTGTTTTCTTTGGATTTTGGAGGTAAAATCCTTGTTAGGGGTTTATGGTTGTCAGGACCCTAATCCTTCTTAATATTTAAACCTAAATTATTTTGCATAGTTGGATTAATTTGAGGTTTAATCTTGAAAGCTAACTCTATTTTGTGATGTCACACTAAACAATGAAGTTATGTTTAAACTATAGTCAAATAAGATATCATTTGCTCAGTTATTTATTTTTAAAACTTACAGAATTTATAAAACTCACCCTTTTCTGTTAGTTTGAACAAGGATGTGTCACTTGCTTGAGTTTCTTTATGATGTGACTAAGATTCTATAATCTCAATTCTCCTCTAGATGCTTTTCAACCTTGCTTTAGCAAAAAAACAAGTTTTGGTGAGTGGTGGTGCATGCCTTTGTCAGTAAATGATTTTTGTTTTCCTTATGCAATATGGGTTTTTCGATGGTTGATGGTTCTTGGTGATCGATGGGATCTTGGTGCCCGAAGGAAATCCTGAGCTCAGTGAGTCTTAGTGTAAGACCTTTGACCTTGCTTCTTAGTTAGATCTGCTTGTTTATCATAAAACGATGCTTAAAACCTTAACCAAACCTTGTGATTTGATATCATGTAACAATCTTATGTTTTAGGTTTGGTCCAGTTGGATGTTGGTTGAGCTAGTTATTCTTATATGTTCTTGTTTAGGTTTGGTCCAGTTTGGATGTTGCTTGAGCTAGTTATGCTTATATGTTCTTGTTTTGGACCTAATTGCAAATTACCCATATATAATTTTTTTCTTGAAATTTGTCACATGCTTGTTGTACCTCACTTGTTTCTTCGTCATCTTTGATATGGTGGTGCTTTGGGGTGCCTTATTTCATCTTGGTTTGATGAGGTGATATCTCATGTTGAGATTAGGGTTCTCATGGATGCCCTAAGTGGATGGTTGACCTTGATGGGTGTTTGACTGATGGGATTTTGTTTTTGGCGAATGCCAAGATCCTTGTGATCCATTTTTTGGCAATCGAGTACGTTTGGTGTGTCCCCTAGTCTTGGCGGTCGATGAGGCTCATGACCCCTCTAGGTCGCTAAGAATCCCTAGAGTTGGTTTAAGCAACCGATTGCTTTTCTCCAAATTTCTTTGGTTGCCAACATCATGCATTAGTAGTCGATGAGTTTTTCTGGACCTCCTTGGTCATTTTTTTTCTTGGTGGGGTCTCCCTAGTTTCTTAGTGGAGGTGCATGCCTGGTTGAGTGTGTTTGCTTTGGACACATGGCATGTTTAGCATGACACCTAACCCCCTTTCCCTCTCCCCAACCCTAAGCTATATAACCCTCTCTCTTCACTTGCATGTAACCCCTTTACACATCTAGTTTCATCTCTCTTCTTCCTTGGTAAATCTTGGAGCTCGTCCCCTTGGTGTTGGTCAAGAAGGAGGTGCCAAAGAAGGAGAAGGTGGTCAAACCACCTTGCATGTTGAACTAGGGTTTGGAGCTACCCTCCTTGGAGTCATTTGGTGCTGCCTTGCTCTTCTCCTTGGTCTTGGTAAGAGCAATTTTCCTCTTTACCAATGTTTTCCTTTCTATCCTTCCCTTCTTCTTTCTTTTCTTGGCTGAACTCATGGAGTTTCCATAGTAGAGCTTGTGTTAGAGCTTTGAAGAACTTCTCTTGTTTGCCTTTATACCTAGGGTTTTTCTCTCTTTCTTGCTTCCTTGACCTAGGGGTTCTTTCTTTCTTGAAGGTGGAGCTAGATTGGCTAAAATAGTGATAACACCAAATTTTGTGATGTTTTTGGCCCTTATTTCGTTATCAAAACTGCCCTTTTTAACTGTTTTCCTCTCTTTTTATATGTGTTTTTGCAATAACAGGCCACGCTACGCTTTTAACTCGATTTTTCCACCTTTTGTAGAGTTTTCCTCCATTTTTAACTCTTTTAGCGGCAAAAAGGCCCGTCCCGGCCCATAAACGTGCTCCACCTACATCGGCCTTCTTCCCCAGGAAGTCGGCCGATACGCTCACAGCCAACAGGGCAGCGTGGTACGCTGACGCGCGACATAAGGGCGTCGAGCAAGAGGAAGCAGACGAGCGATACGCCATTTACCCGACAGGGAGCCGGACTCACGTATCGCACGATACAGGCCACCCACCGACAGGCGCCACTTGTCACGATGACCGACAGCCCGACGTCCTTGTACCGCACGATACGCGTATCGGGCATGCCGCACCCGCAATACTGGAGTTGAAGGAGGACACGTGGCGTCCGGAGCACCATAACTTCCTCCAACCGCTGCCTATAAATAGCAGTTACAGGACTCTGATGGGACGGGTCGGAACCCTGCGAGAGCTACCAGAGAAAAGAGCTTGGAGCTAGCATATCGTGCCTCAGAGGTGTGCCGGGCGATTCTAGGTGAGCACTTCCCCATCTCGAGAGGGAGGGAATGGTTCACTTAGGGTCGTCCCGGGCACCACTGCAGGCCGATATCGGCCAACAAGGATACCCGATACATGTGACTGATACTTAAAGCGACACTCTAAGCCCGACACGATACCGAACACCAATACGTATCGCCTATCACGACGTGTCGCCCGAGAGGGTGCTGCCTGACATGATCGTATCGGGCAAGAGTGCCCCGCACGATACGTCTACCCGTCATGAGCGTGTCGCCCGAGAGGGTGCCGCCCGACATGGGCGTATCGGGCGAGGCTCCTACCCGGGTATCGGGCTGGAGAGTCTGTTGCAGTCTGTTGTCCTTCTAAATCAAGAAGGCAACATTTATCTTTATTATTTCAGTCATTTACTTCATTTACTTATGCAATGTAATCAGACCCTTATATGTTAATGGAATTAGAAGAGTTTAATTATCTGCTGCTTTATGTTTGGTACCTTTGTTGGATGATTGCTATGTTTAACATCTGAACTCTAGCTTGTACGCTTGGATCGCATTTTGTTTAGCTACCGAATCGTGTTTTCCCATTGCAACAGCCTCGAGAGAGGTGTTGTGGCTCTAGTGTTTGGTCCGATTCTGGAGTACGAGAGTGCCCGGAATCGGAGTTGCTTTAGTAACCTTTCCACTCTAACTTAAGTCCAGCAACCTCGAGAGGGGTGTTGATGCTTGGTTAGAGGTACCCGCTTCAAGAGGAGGGGTACAGGATGTTTCTACTGCCGCTTGTTTTACTGAAGTTTCCTCCTTCGTTCCTTGCTAAATAATTAGTGTTATCTCTCTGTTTCCGTTGCACGAAAACCCCTAAAAAACTAATAAATGCTTAAAACCTTAATTTTTTCTCGTAGCTCCAGTTGGAGATAGTTTTCTTTTGTTTTATCGACCTTAATTTGTTGTTCCCTTGAGGAATTTTATCATCTCTTTACCTCTTGCCGGAGTGTAACGTGTCGATTCAGCGTTCTCAATACTACCACCCTTATCCCTGTGTTCGACCCCGTATATCTACTTCGACCCCGTAAACAAAGTTGTGGGGGCCTAGAAGGTTTCGGGTTATAAATGTAAAAATCTGACTACTTCAAATTCGCTCCACTTTTGGACGCGCGATATAGGCCGGTCAACTTTTTGGCGCCGTTGCCGGGGACAAGGCAAAACGGTACTGTTGACAAACCCGAATCCACTGACTATACTCCAGTGCCTCAAGCTTAGAAATAAGTTTTACAGCACTCTCTTCTTCCTTTCATCATTAATATTATTCTTTACCTGAAATGAATAACTCGTATTATTATTAACAGATTTTGTAACTTGATTTTTTGTGCTATTTCAGCTACTCAGAAGAAGGGCATTTTGTTCAACTGAGCACCGACACCATCCAACATGCCACCTCGCGTTGAACCACCCCATTCAGAAGGTGAACGCCAAGGGAGGGCTAGGCCTCATTCGCCTCCACTTGAAGTCAACGACCGCTACGACGACAATGATCAACCTGAAGATCCAAAAATGGAGCAGTTCGAGGAAGACCATCGCCGTGATAGACGTCGTCACCACCAGAGGCACATAAGAAATCACAATAATCAAGAACAGCGCCAGGAAGGCAGCGACAGTGATGATTCAGAGGAAGAAGAAAAGACTCTGAGGGAGTTAGCTTCCACAAAGGCTAACAATTCTCGATGCCCTATCATCATCCCGCGATTCAAAGCCACCAATTTTGAACTCAAGCCATCAGTCATCTCAATGATACAAAAAAAAAGCTTTAGAGGGAGTTCTTAGAATGACAACCCCTATCACCACTTGGATGCCTTCAAAAATATATGCGACACCATCAAGATGCGGGGGGTTCCCCAGGAGGTAATCTACTGCAAGGGCTTCATCTTCTCTTTGGAAGATAAGGCTCTATCATGGTATCTGGGGCTACCCCACCAAGCTCTGAATGGATGGGGAGCACTGGCGGATGCCTTCGTGAACAAGTTCTATCCAACTGAGAAGACCGTGCGGAACAGACAAAGGATAACTTCCTTTATGCAAAAGCCAAACGAGAACCTCCACGACGCCTGGGAGCGATACCAGGAATATCTGAGGGACTGCCCTCACCACAACTACAAGAAAGGTTTCTTAATCACTACCTTCTATAATGGTCAAACTCCCGATGAAAGGGTTTCACTGAATGCAGCAGTAGGAAGTGACTTCCTGGGAAAGAAGCTGAGCCGGTCCGAGAAGATCATCAAGAACATGGCCGAGCTGCAAGACGGAACTGACTATGATAGATCCGACAGGGGGCAAGCTAAGAAGGTTAGTGAAGGATCTTCTCTTGAATCCAAGGCTATGGAGACTATTACTTAAATCTCCATAGGATAGAAACGAATGTAAAGCAGCTGAAGGAATCTGGCGGAAAGGGGAAGAAGCAGGTTGAAAAGGTAATGAAGTGTGTAACATGTGGGGAGGGCGGACACGGGGTAGATAATTGCATCTACACCCGACCAGACGCATCAAGCGATACTGAATCTGAGGCTGAAGAGACTGAGAATGTCTCTTTTGTAAATTTCAAAAGGCCGGACCACCCTGGTTTCAGTTATGGAAACAAAGATGCAGCTGAAAACTCACATCAGCTGCATAATTCCACTAAGCCGCCTCAAGCTTTCGAGAAGAGGGGAGGACCAAGTCAATACACCAAAAGCACCTCCTTCCAGTCAAACAAAGGAAACTTCTAGGGGAAAGTTAAGTACCAAGGATCAGGCAAAGAGCAGGGACAGGATAAGGTTTCAAACCAGTCAGATGTGGTTGGACAATTGTTTGATTTTGTGAAAAGACAGGATACAATTAATAACCAGCTAGCGCAGAGTGCGCTTTCAAATTCGGGTGTTTTGAACTCATTGCAGGTCCAGATGGCAGATATGCAGACGCATCAACGCCAGATTGATCAGCAATTAGCTCAGATGGCTAAATTGATCAAGAATCCTTCGGGCAAAATCCCTTCCAACACCGAAACGGCCAAGAAGGCAGGGCTGTGATCAGGAAAGAACCAGATCGGGTTGCAAGACAAGGAGGATGTTGAGAGCTGAAAGTGAAGAGCTTAAACCATTCGAGCTGGCGACGAAAACTACAACGCTCCTCGGGAGGCAGCCCGAGCTTTTATTTTTCTTTCTTGGAGTAGGATGTTATTTACATTCATGCAAGACAAACATTATGGACATTTGGACTGTAATAAGGCCCGAGTCAGTGCATGCGCCACATGCACTGACTCTTCTGTTTTATGGGCCACCGCTCTATTTTATTGACTGGGATGGGTAATACTATCTGAGGCCGGGATCTTAACCTTAGGACAATGATGTTTTACTCATCGACCGCCTTTTCCCGCTTTGTTTTTTGTTTCTCCATCTTGATTTTGTTCTGAAGGTTTCGTATCGGGCAGCAACTCAACCGGTGCGTAGAACACGCTCATATCGGGCAAAAGGGTCTATCGGGCATCGCATAAGTCGCGTCGGACGACACGCCCAGGCGACAAGCTCTCGTGTCGGGCAAGATGAGTAATTACCCTTGATTAGACGGATGGGACCGTTCGTCTCGGGAATAACTTGTCTCAGCGACCGACACACGCCCAGGATTTACCCGTTTTACCCCCGGTTGAGATTGCTATATATAGTACAGAGGTTTTATCGTGTCGAGCTACTACTTTTACTCTCCTAGTTACCCGTATCATGCAGTATTTTCTCCCTTTGCTCGTATGTCGGCCAGCTAGCTTTTGTTCTCGTGTCGGGCGAGAGCTTCAGAGAGTAAAGGTATAGCCCGACAACCTCTTTGCCAGACACGGGCTTCATATCGCGCGTGGTGTATCGGGTTGACGAATTTAGTTGATTTTTCTTGTGTCGCCCGACACGTATGGAGAGCGACGCATCTTCCGTTCATTCTTGTTTGATACGCCATATCGGGCGACATGTTTTTCCGTCAAGAAGACCTATCGGGCTGTTGTTTCATGCGACCATATCGCCCGACACACCCATGTCGGGCAACGTGTTTTGATGCGCAACCTCTCTCTTTATCGTCCAGTTTTGTATCGCCTGGGATATTCTTTTGATGGACGATACCTGGACTTTGCAACGAGATGCGTTTTATCGTGATATCAGTTTTTCTTACCTACCTAACATTTAAATGATCAATGAACTTGATAACAGGTATGGCCTGTACAAAGCAAACCTCTGGTCGAATTGACAAAAACGGCAGAAGAATCGACACTGCGGCCGCAACTAAAGCAACAACAGTCGGACAGAAACGCCAGAATCCCGAGGCAGCTGGGCCATCAACCTCCGAAAAGAGAGCAAAGACGGAATTTATCGATTTGGTAGCCCCAAGAGAGGTCCATTTTCTTATCATAGTCTGTCTTCTGTGGTGGTTTAGGACCATCTCCAAAAGAGAAAATCAGTGGAAGTCTTTCTCCAGTGGCCTCTGGATTGAATGTGGGTATTTTGGGTTCATCAGTCATGAAGATACTTTCATCATGGGGGGGGGGTATCTTCTTTGGATATAGTATCCACAAGTGTTTTCAAGAGCTCTCTGCCTACCATAAGCCAATTATCATCGTCATAATCTACACGAGCCTTGCGCCTCCTTCTTGAGAGCTTTGCACTTGTTCTGGATGCATCCTCCTGGGAAAGAAAATGGACTCAAGTGGACTTCTCTGACTAGTCCAATAGATGATGAAAGTTTAAAGAAACTGAGATTGATGATCAGTCCTTTTGTCCATGTTCACAATGGAAGTATCTTAAAAAGTCTACTTGGTTTAAGGGAATGCCTAATAGTTTTGAAACCTCTATCAAATAAAGAGAGGCCTAACCAACTCCCCCACATCGACCCCGACAGCAAATAAGGAGAATGTATGGGAGCTTCTATATGGCATAGGCGCGATCACCAACTAACCCTCACTGGGTTAACATTACCTTACCCTATCTACTTCACTACTCTGGGACAGAGTGTGGAGTAAGTTTGGGGGGGTACCCATGTACTAGTGAAGGAGGTATAAAATTTTCTTCTTCAACTCCACCCTTTGTGTTCTTTCGTTCTTCTCTTATATCATGTGTACGTATACATGCTCATATAAAATTTTTGAAAAATTTTGCTTATTTTGCCTTCATACATTATGTACAAAGACACTATATAGTAAAAAAAAATCTGATACGACTTCTTGCCAGTTTGTTTTCTACGTTCCCTTGGAGATGCAAGTTTTGTTATGTCTTGCTAATAATGCAGCCTCAAACAACAAAAGACTACGACTTTCCACGCCAAAAATTTCAAAAAAAAATAATCTCGCTACAGTTAAGAGACGTGTATGCAGAAGGAAAAAGCTGCCCAAACAAATTTTTTTTCCCTCTTGTTTTCCCTTACCCAACAAAATCCCAAAAAGAGAGAGTAGCCTTATGAGGGTGAATAAAAGCATGAGAGTTGTGCCCAATAAAAAGAAAGAGAAAAGAAAAAATATATATATACACACTTGTTTTCCAAAAGTACCCATCTTTAGGCATGGTAGATCCGGGGCAGTGGTACGTAGGATGTGAAATCACTGCTCTAAAGCCAACTGGCTTGGACTGCAGGGACCACTTGCCCGCTAACGGACCTGTACCTGGATGGACTAATGGGAAACAAGAAAAACCCAAAAAGCCTTAGCCTACCCAACACACAACTTTCTGCTCCCAAAAAGCTGTTTGGTGTGAAAGCTAACTTTGAAATCATGCACCCAAGTCTCGCCGAAGCTGTGGAGAAAATTTTTGCTTAAATAAGGCAGGAGAAATAAAGTCTGTTGTTTGTGGTGAGGTCGTATTCTCAGTAAGACATCTCAACGCTCGCTCAAACCCTTAGCCTGAAAACTATACTGGTCAAGAAGAAGCATCACAAAACAAAGTTTAAAGATTGATTGAGGACAATCAAAATGCTAAGTTTGGGGGAGTTGATAACACCAAATTTTGTGATGTTTTTGGCCCTTATTTCGTTATCAAAACTGCCCTTTTTAACTGTTTTCCTCTCTTTTTATATGTGTTTTTGCAATAACAGGCCATGCTACGCTTTTAACTCAATATTTCCACCTTTTGCAGAGTTTTCCTCCATTTTTAACTCTTTTAGCAGCAAAAAGGCCCGTCCCGGCCCATAAACGTGCTCTACCTACATCGGCCTTTTTCCCCAGGAAGTAAGCCGATACGCTCACATCCAACAGGGCAGCGCGGTACGCTGACGCGCGACACAAGGGCGCCACGCAAGAGGAAGCAGACGAGTGATACGCCATTTACCCGATAGGGAGCTGGACTCGCGTATCGTGCGATACAGGCCACCCACCGGCAGGCGCCACTTGTCACGATGACTGACAGCCCGACGTCCTTGTACCGCTCGATACGCGTATCGGGCATGCCGCACCCGCAATACTGGAGCTAAAGGAGGACATGTGGCGTCCGGAGCACCATAACTTCCTCCAACTACTGCCTATAAATAGCAGCTACAGGACTCCGATGGGATGGGTCGGAACCCTGCGAGAGCTACCAGAGAAAAGAGCTTGGAGCTAGCGTATCGTGCCTCAGAGGTGTGCCGGGCGATTCTAGGTGAGCACTTCCCCATCCCGAGAGGGAGGGAATGGTTCACTTAGGGTCGTCACGGGCACCACTACAGGCCGATATCGGCCAACAAGGATACCCGATATAAGTGACCGATACTTAAAGCGACACTCTAAGCCCGACACGATACCGAACACCGATACGTATCGCCTGTCATGACGTGTCGCCCGAGAGGGTGCTGCCCGACATGATCGTATCGGGCAAGGGTGCCCTGCGCGATACGTCTACCCGTCATGAGCGTGTCGCCCGACATGGGCGTATCGGGCGAGGCTCCTGCCCGGGTATCGGGTTGGAGAGTCTGCTGTAGTCTATCGTACTTCTAAATTAAGAAGGCGACATTTATCTTTATTATTTCAGTCATTTACTTCATTTACTTATGCAATGTAATCAGACCCTTATATGTTAATGGAATTAGAAGAGTTTAATTATCTAATGCTTTATGTTTGGTACCTTTGTTGGATGATTGATATGTTTAACATCTGAACTCTAGCTTGTACGCTTGGATCGCGTTTCGTTTAGCTACCGAATCGTGTTTTCCCGTTGCAACAGCCTCGAGAGAGGTGTTGTGGCTCTAGTGTTTGGTCCGATTCTGGAGTACGAGAGTGCCCGGAATCGGAGTTGCTTTAGTAACCTTTCCACTCTAACTTAAGTCCAGCAACCTCGAGAGGGGTGTTGATGCTTGGTTAGAGGTACCCGCTTCGAGAGGAGGGGTACAAGATGTTTCTACTTCCGCTTGTTTTACTGAAGTTTCCTCCTTCGTTCCTAGCTAAAGCATTAGTGTTATCTCTCTGTTTCCGTTGCACGAAAACCCCTAAAAAACTGATAAATGCTTAAAACCTTAATTTTTCCTCGTAGCTCCAGTTGGAGATAGTTTTCTTTTGTTTTATCGACCTTAATCTGCTGTTCCCTTGAGGAATTTTATCATCTCTTTACCTCTTGCCGGAGTGTAACGTGTCGATTCAGCGTTCTCAACAGTACCACCCTTGTCCCTGTGTTCGACCCCGTATATCTACTTCGACCCCGTAAACAAAGTTGCGGGGGCCTAGAAGGTTTTGGGTTATAAATGTAAAAGTCCGACTACTTCAAATCCGCTCCACTTTTGGACGTGCGATTTAGGCCGGTCAGATAGTTCTAAAGATAGGGTTTTCTCTCCTTTTCCTTCAAGCTTCTTTACTGTTTGGAGTTTCTACATCAACTATAAGGAGAGTTATATAACTTTCACCTCAAATATTACTTACTCTTTTTGAATGCACATAATCTTGCTCTAAAATGTGTTACAAGTAGAATGATAATATCTTGTATCTAGGGCTTACGTTTACATGGTGATTTGGAGTATATAAATCTCCTTGTATGATCCTAATCTTTGTACACAAATCCCTTCTTTAGTGATGGAAGTTTTGATGCATGCATGTTTGTGGAAATGTTGGTTTTCTATCTCATACAAATCATGGTTTTGTTTTCTGTCATGGTGATGGTTGATATTAGGGTTTTTGAGTTGACATTCTTCTTATAATTTAAACCTTTATGACTCTTCAGATTCTTGATGATTCTCAAACTATTTTGGTCTTTTTGGTTGATGAGGTTTTGTATCTTGGGTGGTCGCTAAGCTTTATGTCATCATCGATCACCAAGCTTTGTTCTATGTGGTCATTGTTATTGATGGGTTTTAGTAGCCATCAATATGAACTATTTTCTCTTCGGTTTCCAAGCACCATGTTCCCTTCGATCGATGATATTGCTTTGCCATAGTGGTAGAAGAGGTTTTATTATCTTGGGTGGTTGCTAAACACCTTGGTTTTCAGCGGTCGAAGACTTTTCTGGTCAACTTTAGCGATCAATGAAAAGGGTGAACCCCATTCTTCTTCAATCGCCAATGCGTCCGACCTAAGTGGTCGCTAAGGTGGTTGATCTCTTTGGTCAGCAAAGTGTGACCTAGTTATCAATGGTCGATGATACAATTAACCCTAAGTGGTCGATGAAGTTTCTTGGTTCATATGGTCATTATGTTTAGTTGACTTTATGATGAAGATACTTGACCTAATTGCTTCCAAGATTGTTGGCGATGATAAGACTTAGGGTTTACTTTTAAGGAATGATTAATAACCCTAATTCATTGATTCTTGGTTACCCATAATCCTATAGTCTTACCTTTTCCCTTGAATGAATACTAACATAAGGACTTTGTAAAGTGTTGTTTTGTAATGCTAATTAAACTTATCATGCTTAACATAAACCTAATGCAAGTAAGTGATGATGGTACATAACCTCTTGTGTGATTAGTACGATGATGGAATACCTTCTATCTTCATGTTGTTGTAACCCTAATTTGTTGTTATATGATCAACATGACTCTTATATGTAATGTTGTACCGATTTACGTGCATGTATGGTAATGGTATAATGAGCCTTAATGAGGCATGGAAAGATAGTGATCTTCTTGTAGGGAACAATGTGATTGGTCTTATGACCTTAGACATGGCTTTGCACCCTAATTGAGGTGTTAACCTCCGTATGATGTGACAAGGATTTGTATCCTATGATAGAATGATGAGGATGAGTTTGGCTACATGAATGGCAGTGAAACAATACCATGTGATGATGTGATAAGCTTATGTTTTATATGTTCTATATCTTCTAAAGTTGCAACCTGCCCATGTTTTCTAGAACTCTAGTAGGGTTTGTATGCAACATGATTGATACAGTTAAAACATACCCAATTGCCATTAACTAATCAAGTGAAACCCTAATCATGTAGTGCCTCGTACCATAGATCCATTCCAGTGTATAGATTTGTTGGATGGTGAAATGATTATTCCTAAGGGAAACTCAGAGCGCATACTATTATGTATGCGCAGTGCTTGAGATTATGTGTCCTTCTCATCTTGATCCCAAGATTTTAAGGACGATTGTGGTCATACCTCAGCAGGAGAATAACTACGGTCGTATATCAGGTTTTGTATATATGATGAGATGGAGGACAATTGCAGTTGTACCTCAGATGTTTGGGTTTTGTATACTCTAGCTCACTAGTTTCATGACCTTATACCAGGATAGACTAGGATGTTCTATAGGTGGACTTATGTTGCTGCGGCAGACTCATACTGATTGAGGGCAGATGAGATCATAGGAGTTCGACTCTCCTAGATCTTGTATGGCACTGCATTTGACTTAGTAGTGGTCAGTTGAAGTTGAATGGTATATCTCAACTCCACAGGACTTAATAAAAGATGTAATACAAGTGCGTAGTATATCTTTTTAGGGTTAAACACATTTCACATTGGTTGTTTACCCTTGCCTTGTTTCTTATACTATTTAGTTGGTATATAATGCAGTAAGAGAAATCAACTATATAGGAAGTGATAGCTTTGCCTGTCTAGTAGCTTAACCTATTTTAGTTACTTAGCTTTCTTAACGTGATCAATCATTTAAAACTGCTTAATCCACTCATCCTATTTAATAATTATACATGTTATAATTAATAATCATTGGTTGAGAGTTATATCTATTGTTGGGACATGGATCTCACCCTTGTGGTTCACCACATATTCTTAGGTGGTCGTTAGTGGTGTGGTCAAGATCGTGGTGCTAAGGAGAAGCATCTTGGAGAGCAATAGATACAGGAGGTTGGGTAGTATTAGTTTTTGTAGTTTCGTAGAGTTGTCTCTATACTCCATGGTATGGGCAGGGGATGTTTTGTAGACGATATGCATATCATGTGGTTTTGATAGTGTGCCCACGTCGTATATCGCATGTATATGTGGAACAACATATTTTTTGTACAGGTTGTGGTTGAGGCCACTAGGCATATATGTAAGTAATACCTAGTATGGTATGTGATGTGATATAGGTTGTTGGAGATTTATGTAATGTTTTTTAATAGGATAATGATGCTTTAATTGTTTTTAATTTACCCCCTTTTCAGATTATGTGGTTAACTAATTGTTGATTGAGTGTTTCATTTTGAGTAATCTTGGTCAGCGTGACGGGGTTGCACACTTAAGAGTTTTGATTGACATGATTCATGTCATGCTAATCGATGAAGCCTTGATTGATGGATATCTTATGACTACCATATTTACAAGTGTGTTTGTATGAGGATAGACAATGGGTTTTGGGCTGTGACATTCGACACTCAATTAGGTTTTTATTATGGATAGTCTTTGGTGGTCGATGATTTTCCTGACCGATGGGGTCTTGGTGCTCGATGAAACCTAGTCAACATGTTTTCTTGGGCAATCCTATAAATAGCCCCTCTCTTTTGTTGGCAAACTCTCTGATTAGCTCGATGAAAATTCTCAAAGAGCGGTGATCGATGGAAGTTCTTCAATGACGATAAACTATAACCTTTTGGGGATGCATGTGCTTAGATCGAGGCTCTAGGGACTGATCTCAAGCATTGATCATGTTTCTCACTTCCCTCGAGTAAGTCCTTGTTCTTTGTCTTGTTTTCTCAATGTTCTTCATCCCCTAGCCTCATGCAACCATGTTCGTTGGTGCTTCTTGAGTTTTCATGGTGTTTTCTTGCTTGAACCTTGTGCATGCTAGTTGAGCACTCTCATTTTATTCTTCCTTGTTCTAGTTTCAACCACCTTGTGGAAAAACATAACAATTTTGAGCGCTTTAGTGGGACAAGTCAGAGCTTTTGTGGATTATTTCAGAGATCTTCTTTTATCTTCAGTTTCTTCATCTCACATGCGAGTTATATAACTTTAAAATGTTTCTTGCCTACTATGTGCTTGCATGCCTTACAAGTGCTATTTTGGTGTAATAAAATGATAAAAAGTGTTGTTCGAGATAATAAAGTGATAATCAAGTTGTCAATTGTGCCTTTAGACTTCTTGAATACCTTTTACTATATAGAAAATTGTGTTATTTTCACATGCAAGGTCTAAAATTAGTATTATCGGTGTAAAATCCCTTAAAAATAATGTATAAATACTATTTCAGTACCCACACCTTACATCTTGTCTGATAGGAGATAACTGATGATAGCTATAATTTTCTTAACTTCTTCTATGATGTTGTAATGATAGTTGGATGAAACCCTAATCTTGGTAGTAGACAATCCAGGCTCTAACATTGAATGCTGAAGATACTCTAAAATGTTGTGTGGTTTTGGGTGAAGTGTTATGGACAAGTCCCATATGTTTTATATCTTCTAACCCTATGGAGACATCTAGTGCTTTCATAAGATCTTTTTAGGCAACGTATGTAACTTGATTGATGCAGTACAAAAATACTTAGCTAACTTAATCAACCAAGAGAAACCTTAATCATGTAGTGCTTTGAGTTCAAAGAACTATTCCGATGTCAAAATTTGCTAGATAATACAATGAGTATTCCGAAAGGAATTCAAAGTCATATATTGTTGAGTATGTGTGGGTGCAAGGAGGGTATATCCTTGTCATCCTGATCCCAAGGTTTTGGAGAGTGGTCAAGGATGTGTCTCAGATGTGAATGTGTTGAGAGTGACTATGGTCATAACATGGATTTGAGGATTGTATACCCTGGTTTCTAGTGTCATGGACTATGTACCTAGGGTGTAATAGGATGTCTAGTAGTCGACCCAAAGTGTTTCTACAGTTGTTACTCGTAATGATCAAGGGGAAGAGACATTAGGATTCCGATTATTCAAGATCTTATACGGAGCTGATTTAAACTTAGTAGGGATCAACCAGTGGTTTGAGTGGTACGCCTCAAACTACCCAGGGCATAATAATATGTAATCCAACCGTGTAGCATAATTAATAAGTCCATTCAACGTATCATATATATATATATATATATATATATATTATTGACTTCTGCCTTGTTTCCTTTTGATCATTGGTGGTTTATAATGCAGTAAGAGAAATCAACTATGCTAATGCCTCTATCTACGTCTGATTATGATGCAAGTTATTTATTATTTCAACTCTATATACTATCTGCCTTAACTTCTTAGCATACATATCTCCAGTAAGCAATAGATGCTTTTGAAATTATATCTCTTGCTGGGACAGGCATCTCACCTCGTGGGTCACCACATCTTTTCAGATGATCAGCAATGTAAATAATTTTAGAGTGACGAGGAGGTGCAGCTTGAACACATGTAATGATAGAAGGTTGGTGGGGTTCTTGTAGAGTTCTAGAGTCATCCTCGTACTCTCAAGTCCAAGCAGGGGAAGTTTTGTATATCTTGTGTATCGACTCAAATTTTGCTAAGGATGCCTTTTATAATGTATATGTGTAATTATGTGGAGGACAACTTTTGTAAACAGGTTATGACTGAGGCCATGAAACTCATCTAAATATACATGATATGAATATATGTGGAAGTTGGACCTTTGTGTAAATTTTCCTTTGAAATGTTTGGAAATTTATTCAAATTTATGATATGATTAATTAGTTTTTTATTGATATTTTGGTTTTGAGTAGTCCATTTAGTGTGGTGGGTTTCCACAGATAGCATACTATGACATCTCCATCTCATATGAGAGATTGTACAATGAGCAGATGTGAATATTTGCACAGTACTAAATGAATGCAATTTTTGATGACCCACTATTCACAACAGAAACATGATGGTCATGTTAGATCAGTTGGAATGGGATTCAAGGGTGATTGGATCTAAGTACAAGTGGGAGTCTTTTGGTATGTATGCCCATAGAAAGAATTATATGATGATTCCATAGGGGCATCATGTACTTGATTTGATAATAATTAGTGTAATTCGTCCTTTATGTTTGTATCAACCATGAGATGATGACATAAACATGATTGGTGTCTAAAGCATGATGTTACTCAGTGACATATGTCTTTAGGGTTTAGGAACTGGACAATGAGATCATATGTATGATAAGAGTACATACATTCTTATTATGTTCCTAGTCGGATGTTACTATGGAAGAAAAATAGACAACAATAGTACATAATACTAGAATGTGTGTTGAGTGATGACAGAGTCTCATTAGTCATGATATTGGATATCAAGTAAAACACATAGGTACTTGTTAGAAAATAGTGTACTGGATAGACCCACCTCGAGAGTGATACATGGAAACCATGGAATTATAGTTCAAATCGTCTCTCAAAGTGGTAGTGGTGATTGTGGTTCTTAGTCCTAAAGTTGCTAAACTCATTACATGTTGTTCAATGAACTTTGACACCGTCTAACATGACATTGAATAAGGGTTTCCACAAATATGGTGCTCGGATACATTGTGTCACATAGAAACTGACTACGAATGATGTAGATGGGATTCATCCCTCTGTTGGAGTTGATATCATGGATACTTGAAAAGCGAGACTGACAAACATATGGTCATACTCATATGACTCAATATGTTATTTGTGAGTTGGGATGCATCTCATACAGTCTACTGTAGTTCAAGAAACATAGATTGAATATTAAGAGGATGATGATTCCATGACTCATGTTAAATATGGATATTAGAGACAAAGGAACTACATGACCATTGTAACACTAATCACGAATTTAGGTTGAAGTTGTTCTCCAACTCTCTAATTACTTGGGTAGCAATGAAGTGCTACTAGATACCGCTCATTTCTTGTGATGTCACAATATGGTTGTGGACATTCATGGCCAACATAATATGAGACCTAAAGGGTCACACACATATGTACCTGGAATAGGAGTTTACTCGTGGATAAGTTTCAAATTGGTTACTAA
The DNA here is from genome assembly GCA_963693085.1 of Alisma plantago-aquatica. NCBI lineage: Eukaryota > Viridiplantae > Streptophyta > Magnoliopsida > Alismatales > Alismataceae > Alisma > Alisma plantago-aquatica. Next base: position 1,261,153,012 of record OY856412.1, read on the forward strand.
AGCATATCTATAATCAACTCAAAGAATATTGGTGAATGAGTCAACTGACTGGATTGTTCAATCGACTGACTGGTGTTCTAGTCGATCAATTAGATTTTCTAGTCAACTGATTGGTGTGTCAGTCAATCAGATGGATTTTCCATTCGACCGAATAGGATTTACAGACATCAGAAAATGAAACTAGCCAGTGAATCGATTGGATGTCCAATTGATCGACTGAAATAGTTTCTATCAGATTGTAAAATAGAGCCAATCAGCCGATTAGAATGTCCAATCAACCGAATGGATGATAAGTAGGACTGGGTCAAGTGATTGATGTTGATGTAATATCATGCATTAATCATTGTGTTAAAATCAGTATGTCTGCAAATAGGAAAGCAAGCCAATCAAATGAGTGGATGGTCCAATCAACTGAGTGGTGATTTGCAGTAACCATCAAACCATGAATTTTGACCCCTCGTATCCTAAGGTTTTTGGAAACCCTTACCCATCCACTCTAATATAAGGGGGGGGGGATTGCCAAGGCTCTCAAAACTCTTGTATGACAAGGATCCTCATCTCATAGTTTTTGTAACGTGAGATCAGAGGTATCATACCCATAAAATGAAGAAATAGCCAAGGGGAGAAAAGTTGATGTTAGCACGTTGACAGAATGAAGGAACCAGTCAATCCTGTTGGATCTAGGAGCACGACGTGGAGTTCCTAGTGGTCCACGTGGATTAAATAGAGGTGTGAAGGATTTTTTTGTCATGCTAGGAGGAGGATGCCATCAACCATCATTTGTGGGTGCTACATAAGGAGGCCATCACCAACTATCATCCCTGTGTTTCTTGAGAAGAGAGCATAACCCTATGCAAGAATAGTTCTTGGACTTGCTCCAAGGTCAGGCATACCTTTCAACCCTATTTCCTAGATACATTGTTGTTGACATGATCTTCTGGTTAGGAATATGACATTTATTTGTTTGCGCTACCTTCTCGTCTACTTATTTCCCTGCACATGCATGTTATGGCTTGATCAAGTTTGGGAATTTATCTTGTGTTTTCTTCATGAAACCTTGTAATCTATAAATTAGTAAACTTTTTGTTGTTTTGTTACATGTGTAACTAAGATCTCATGTCTTTTTCATAAATGACTCATACAAAATAAAAACCTACATTTGTGCATTATGCAGATCTAACATCATTTTTATGCACATATTGGACCTACTCATGAATGATGATTTTATGATACTAATGTTATCTTAAGACTTCAAATTAGTAGTTTTATACTACTATAACTTGGAATTATGACACTATGACATGAAATGGATCAAACATGACTAGTTATGATCTAGAATGTTTAAATTAGGATGATAATCCAAACATGATTACCAAATCATAGATGTATACTTATATAGAAATCTCATAATGTGAATAGTTCACTTAGACCTAGGACTTAATGTTTATACTTGGACTATGTTGAATAATTGTATGCACATTTGGAACTCTGGAACCAAGTTTGATCTAGCTGAAACCTAGTTCTAGAGGAACCTGCACATGACATATAAGATTTTTATCTTATCAAAATTATACTGATATAAGACATAATATTATGTCTTCATACATATTAGGTCTACTTAGTTTGGATCATCTATCTGCTCACTACTCACAAGGTATGCTTAATTTCTTGACCCTACTATGATATTGTCTTGTTTGTATGTATGCTTATATGAATGCTTGGCTGCTTAGTTGTTTGATCTATTATTTCTATGACTAACATTTTTCATGTTTGAGTATACTATAACGACAAATATTCAACATAATCTAAAAAGCCTTTATATAACCCTTGTGTACATGTCTAAATGCATAGGTTAAGGCCCAAGGAATAACTAAAATAGGGATTAACTCATTGACTTTTTGTTGAGGTCCCTCACATAGAAATAAGGTGACATTCGTCATATAGAAACACAGTGACATTTAAACTTTTATTCTCAAATGCCCCTCAGAGACCCTTTCTTTGGAAGTAGTCAAAAGGCCTATGTTGATATAATGGATAAAGAAACCAAAAACATGCTTTAGACAAAACGATGTTGTTGAAGTGTACTCGACTTGTTTATACTTATTTCTTAATATGATGCTTCTAGACAAGAAACTTTATATTACTCTTAATATGTGCTTCCATGTCATTTGATATCATAATTAATACTTTACCTATAAGTTGCTAAATGAATATTAACTGCACTCAACCTCTAAGATCTAAAATGAAACACAAATAGATTATCTTGATAAAGAAATGGGGACATGTTTCTCTATCCCCTGTATGTATCTTGTTATCTCATGTTGTTCTTGCTTATACATACATACTTCATGTGTGAAATATTTGAGCCATTCCACGGACAAACGCCCAAACCATGCTGCCACTGACTCTATAGATAATGAACATTCCATGGCTCATTTTAAATCTAAATATCCTTGACATAGTATTATATGGTCATGGTAGCGTTGATAACTTTACATGGTGTAGTTGTTCTCCAACTCATTCCTATTACTTGGGTGGCAATAATGTGTGTTTAGACACCAATTTTTACTTGTGAGGTTTGAACATTATTTCCAATGTTATTATGAACATACAAGGTTTCACACATATAGATGCATAAGAGAATTGAAGTTTGTAATCAAACAACTGATTAGAGAGGTTCTGGATCCTAAATAGGTTGATTTCCTATCTAATCGGGTGACCAAAATGTCTAGTCATCTGATTGGATTGGTTGGGTCAATGGATTAATTGATTGTTAATTGCTCAATTGAATTTTGGAATGAATTGATATGGTTAGCTGATTGGGTATCTCGGTCAGTTGACTGGGTTTCCTGGTTGGTCGGTCGCAATTCAACAAAGAAAGTCTCAAAATGGAAACTAATTTAAATGTGGATCTCAATTGACCCGATCAGACGATTGAGTTACCTAGTTGACTGATATCAATGCTCTTTAGTTCCTAGTAGGAACCTGGTTGATAGATCAGGCAACCCAATTGACCAATCCAGAATCCAGTCTGAGTTTTTAGTATTCAACTATTTTTTGGGATTGTGATTAGGAAAGAAATTGAAATTAGGATTTTCCAAACTGATGACTCTCCTATATGAAGGGCGTCTCAAATGGTTTGAGACATCTTTTGAGACAAACTGTGAGATAATTTGGCCATCATAACTCTCTCAGAGAGAGAGGAAGAAACCCTAATGACTATTGCCTAAGATAAGAGAAGAAAGGGAGTTTTTGGACAACTAGCACATGGACAACTCATGTTACACATCAACTTGGTAGCCAAGATGGTGCACCTCATTCTCCCTCATTTGCATGGACAAAGTAGAGGGTGATGGACATGTGTGGAGGCTTGGAGAAAACATTCCACAATACAATAATAGAAAACTATGCAGTAACTTGGTGGATGATCAAAATCTCTTGTTGATATATTTAGATTTCTTGGTAGATGATCCAGATCTAGATTCAAGTCATCATCCAAAAAAGACATGTCTAGTTGTTGTACAACTAGTGTGTGCTAAGTTATAACCTTTACCCTTTCCTATGTCTTCTGTTCACTTACATTTTATAGCTACAACAGATCTGATGGGTGGGGTATAACTTGAAGATTTTTCTTTTATTCCATTGAGCCCCCTAATCGAAAACCCTATAGTGGTATCAGATCCTACATCATATGCTTTTAACATTTATTTGGGTGTTAAACCACAAATTATTTGCTGGGTGAATTATATGCAAAAATGTACTCAAAATATCACCTAATATCGTATATGATATGATACATATATGTATTACATAAGTCCATGTGACACCTTGAAAATTATTTTGTTTGGTGGGTGTGGATATGGCACTTAGGTCATTGTGGTGTGATATGGAACATATAATATTTCCATTTCTATTTTGATCAAAATCTATGTAACATGTATATGGATTACATGCCATGCCTCTTTATTCATTCTCTGTGCAAATTTAAATTATGCAATTATGTAATGGCATCAGTGGTGGAGCACGATAGAGAGGAGGAGAAAATCATAAGCCCACGACAAAGGGAATGGTCCTTGAAGGGTTTGTGATCAAGATGAGACGAAAAATCAACAACAACACAAGAACTGCCCAAATCAGGGACTACCGATCAGCCGACTAAAAACCTTGAAAAGGCAACTTTAAGGTTTTATTAGATGTGAACCTCTTAATTGTTTTTCTACAACACTTTTTGGCTAAATTTGTCATACTAGTTGACATATCCCATTTTTTATTGCATGTGGTTATTGTTGTAGTATATTATACATATAATAATTTTTATGTAATGGTGATTGGATATGTAAGTAAATATATATACATATATATATGTGTGTGTACATATATGTATATATATCACTCAATATAATATCAATGTCAAAGATGCCTTCCAAGTACAATACACATGAAACCTTGTACAACTAAGTGTGAGAATGCTCACCATAGTGCTACCTAGGAAACCTCATTTGACTAAGTATGAGAATACTCACCATGGTGCACTATCAACCTTGGCGAATTGTGATAATAAGTATGTGGGTCTTCTCAATATGGTGCATATCTTATTGCATTGGCCTTGGATCGGACTTGATGAGGTGATCTTAATCAAATTAACAACCTAGAGGTATAAAAATGGCATTAATTTCATATGATGATTTATCGACATGGAGTTGTGCAACCATCTAACAAGAATTGTATAGGATGCAATTAGCAATTCATACCTACTTCAATAATTAAGTTGTGTGTGGTCAATAGTTAACTCCTGACTTAATGTATTTTGGATGTTGGTTCACTAGAAAATTTCTCACTATAATCTTCCAAACTAATAGTGAGGGCGACTAACTTGAATTAATAGTAGGAGTGTAATAAATTAAAGTCCAAATTAATTCCTTGAAATCAGATATTCAAATCAAAATTAATTTGAAATTAATATGTTGACTTATGAAAAGTTCTTCTCTTTAGATCAACGCCAAACATAAAAAACAATCCTATTTCTACAACTAGTCCTTGAGAAAGAGAAGCTTAATAAGAATAACTTTAATGACTGGGTTAGGACACTGATAATTGTTCTCACACATGAGTGTATGCTCTATGTCCTAGACACACCACTAATGAGCCAACTTTGAATGCACCTAGAGTGGAAAGGGAAGCTCACAAGAATTACAAGGATGCTATGGACATCAAATGCCTCATGCTATACTACATGAATCATGAGATTTAGAAGTAACATTAAAATATGGATGTTATTGAGACGATAACACATCTCGGGAACATGTATCAAGAACAAGCAAGGCAAGAGAGGTATGAAGTCTCTATGGAATTGTTAATGTGCAAGATGGTGGAAGGTGATCTAGTTGGACCCCAAGTACTCGAGTAAAATGGGGAATGTGGAAACCATTGCAAGGGTGGGATTTTCTTTAGGCCAAGAGTTAGACCGGTATGTAATCAAGCTATTGTTTCTGGATTCATAAAAATAATTTGTCATGAATTATCACATGAACAAAGCCATTGACAGAGTTACTTGGCATGTTCAGAACAATTGAGGAAAAAGAAAGACAAACCCAAATATATGTTGATAGTAAACAAAGGAAAAGGAAAGTTCAAGGAAAAAGTCAAATCCAAGAAAGGATCTAAGGATGGCCAAAAGTCTTCTACATCTAAGGAAAAAGGAGTAGTAGATAAGGGAGGCAATTGTCACCATTATCAACAGGTTGGAGATTGGAAGAGAAATTACCTTCTCTACCTCGGGGAACTAAAGAAAAAGAAGGGGATAAAGATCTCCACTCCAGGTATATATGTTATAGAAATAAAGTAATCTACTTCTTTATCATGGATATTGAATAACAGATGTGGATATCAAATATGCTCAAATATGCGTGATCTAAAAAGAAGTAAATCCTAGAATAAAGGAGAAGTGGGAAAATGTGTTGTAAATTGATCAAGAGTTACTTCCACTACCATAGGCACCAACTGTTTATCTCTTCCCAGTGGGCTTGTAATAGAGTTAGAGAACTGCTATTATGTACCTTCCATAAATAGAAGCAATATCTCAATATGGTTAGGACAAAAATGTTCTTGAATTTCTAATAAAGGTTAGACTTATATTTTAAGAGATGATAAATTCTATGAAAGTTCCCCTTTGTCTTATGTCATTTACTTATAGATCTCGAGATACATGTATATAACATAAATACCAAGAAGTTAAAACTCAATGACTCAAACAAAACTTATCTTTGGCACTGTCGTCTAGTGCACATAAATGAGAATAAAATTTCTAGACTTCATAAAGATGGTTATATGGAATCTTTTGATTTCAAATCAATAGAGACATGTGAATCTTATTTATTGGGAAAAATAAAAAAAGTACTTTTCATAGGAAATAGTGAGAGAGCGAGTGACTTATTTGGACTCATACCTATTTATGTGTGTGGACCTTTTAACATAAGTGCTAGAGGTGGATATCCAAACTAGATGAATTCAATAGATTAAGCTATGTGTATCTAATGAAGCATGAGTCAAAATCTTTTGGAAAGTTTATGTAATTCATGAATGAACCACAAAATTAACTTGGCATAAGAACTAAATACTTCGATGAAACGGAGTTGGTCAATATCCTAGCCAAGAGTTTGAGGTCCTTATGAGGGATTGGGGTATTCTATCACAATGAACTCCACCTAGAACACAACAACATAATAGTGTGTCATAAAGAAGAAATAACACCTCGTTGGATATGGTGCGACCAGTGATGAGTTTAGCTAATCTTCCTCTTTAATTTTGAGGACATTCTCTTAAAAAAATGCATTTACACTTAATCGAGTACCTTCCAAGTTTGTTGAAAAGACACCATATGAGATATGGAATGGAAAATAACCTAATATGTCTCATGAAATTTTGTGGATGTGAAGCTTATATCATGGATCCACTTTGTGAAAATCTTGGAACCAAATCAAACAAAGTATCCTTATTGCATACCCTAATAAAACTAAGGTTTACTACTTCTACATTCCATGTGAAAACAAAGTATTTCTTTCTAGAACTGTTATAGTCCTAAAAAAGGAATTAATGTCCATAGGAACTAGAGGAAGGAAAATAAAATTTGAATACGTATATGACCAACTAGACACCATTGAACCTATAGAGGTAGATAAGAAACAAGAGGAACCATATATATTTGTGGAATCTCAAGTCACTATTGTAACACAGGAACCTTGAAGGCCTAGTAGGGCACGTCTTGGGCCAACGAGATATGGATTTCTCATGACTTGAAAGGAGGATGTGTTGGTCATTGAGGATAATGAGCTAACAACCTACAATGAGGCTATTGATGGACCAGATTCTAAGAAATGGCTTGAATTCATGAGATATGAGATGAATTCCAGGTACACCAAGAAGGTATGAACCTTGGTGGATCCACCTGAAGGGGAAAACCTATAGGGTGAAAATGGATCTTCAAGAAGAACACCAACATACATGGTAATGTACAAACCCACATTGGTAGATTTATAGCAAAAGGTTTCAAACAAGTTCAAGGTCTTGATTATAATGAAACTTTCTCACAATTTGCCATCGTTAAATCATTAAGAACATGCTTGTCAGTGCATCTTAATATGACTATGAGATTTAGCAAATGGGCATTGAAACTACTTTCCTTAACATGATTATTCTAGAAGATGTGTACATGGCACTGCTTGAAGGTTTAATCACTCAAAATGAAGCCAATGAAGTTGGTAAGATACTAAGGTCTATCTATGAATTTAAGCAAGCATCTGAGATATGGAATTTTCATTTTGATGAGACACAAACAGAAGGTTAGTGGGAGCATGATTGTATTTCTCATATTGTATATAGATGACATATTATTGATGGGTAGTGACATACCTTCCCTATAATTGGTTAAGAATTGGCTGGAAATACCTTATCCATGAAGGACTTAGGTAACAACTTACATACTAGGAACTAAGATCTATAGCGGTAGATCTAGAAAGCTTCTTGTCCTAAGCCAAAGTAAATACATTGATAAAGTGATAGAGAGGTTTAGCATGCAAGAGTCTAAGAGGAGAAACTTTCCCATGTATCATGGAACAAGTCTCTCAAGAACTCAATGTCCCATCTCTTTATAAGAGAGGGAACACATGAGGAAGATTCCAAATGCCTCAGAAATTGGATCTATCATATATACAATGATATGCACACCCACTTATGTTCTATATGCTCTGAGCATGATGAGAGGATACTGGTAGGATCCCGGTGATGGTCACTAGACAACAATAATGAACATCCTTAAGTACTTGGGAAATACTAAGGATTAATTCCTAATTTGTTGTAGGCATTAAGAGTTGGTTGTAAAATGTTTCATTGACGCAAGCTTCCAAACTAAAAATGATTATTACCAGTAATCAAGATTTGTATTTGGCCTATACTATAGAGTTGTAAGCCGAAAGAATTACAAGTAAGAAATAGTGATTGATTCTACAATAGAGGTTGAGTGCATCGGTGCCTACAACGCGTCGAAGGAAACACTATCAATCAAGAAGTTCATTAGTGAACCTCAGGTGGTTCCAATGATTGAAGATGTAGTACTTCTTTAACGTGAAAATAATTGATATATTGCACAAGAAAAGGAACCTAGATCACATTCGTATTCCTAAAACATACTCAAGAGTAAGCATATGGTATGTGAGATTGTATAGTGAGGACATATTAATATTTGTAGAGTACCGACTGAAAGCAAAGCTGCTGATCCTCTAACTAAAGCACTTCACAACAAAAACATGATGATCATGCTAGATAGATTGGACTTGGTTTTGTGAGTGATTGGATCTAGTGCAAGTGGGATATTGTTGGTTATATGTCCTAAGAGCCATTATGTGATGATTGTAAAAAGGATAATTTGCATTTGATTTATATTAATAAATGGCAATTCCACTTATTATTTTTTCTTCACTATTGAGATACTGAATAAACCTAATAATGTCCTAAGAATATTTTAGCTCGCTGATATATGGTTTGGATTGAGAACTTGATCATGAGATCATATGTATAATACCATTATTCATTTTGGTTATGTCCCTAGACGACTATTATTGTGGATAATATTGAGCAACAATAATACACAAGACTAGCATGTATGGTGAACTATGACTATGTCTCTTTAGTCATGATGTTGGATATCAACTCAGATACATGGGTACTTGTTAGAGAACAAGTCAAACTGGACATACCCAGCTTGAGATTGACACATGGAAGTCATGTAATGACATGACAAAGTCACATCTCAATGTGATAATGGTGATTGTGATCCTTAGACATAAAGTCACTATGGTAACCATGTTATTATGTGTATTTTGACCATTAGCCCAACACATTGTGAATAAGAGTTTCCAAAAAGGTAGTGATTGGGTGCACTATGACACATGCGAAATGTTGTGAGCGATGTAGATGGAACTTTTATATCCTTTGGAGTGATATCCCAACCACTTGATAAGCGAGATACTGAAATGCATGCCCATGCTCATGTGAATCAATATATGATGTTGATGTCACAATATCTTGAATAGTCTGCTCCAGTTTAAGGAACATAGATTGAATGATAAGAGGATGATATTTTATACCTTGGTTTCAAAATAGAATCTAGGATAAAGGGATTATGTGGTCATGGAAACATCGATAATTTTGCAGGTCACAATTGTTCTCCAACTCATTCCTATTACTTGGGTGGCAATGATGTGTGCCTAGACATCAATCTTTTCTTGTGAGGTTTCAAACATCACTACCAATATGAAGCTACTGGGTCACACACATAAGGATGCATATAGGAATTGAATTTCATAATCAAAAAAATGATTAGAATGATTTTGAATAATAAACAAGATGATATCCAATCTGATCAGGCAATTAGAATCTACAGTCGACTGGTCAGATTGGTTAGGTCAATGGATCAATTGATTGTCAATTGGTCGACTGAATTTTGCACTAGACTAGATCGATCGTCAGATTTAAATTCAACCAGGAAGGTATCCAAATGGAAAGCAATTCAGGTATGGATCTGAACTGACCCACTCGGCTGATTGGAATGCTTTCTCGAGTCTGGAAGGAACATGGTCAGTCAATCATGTAATCCCATCAATCCAACAAAATTCCAGTCTGAGGGTTCAATATTGGACGATTTTTTGGATTGCAATTAGGAAAGGGATTGAAATTAGGGTTTCCAAGCCCATGACTCTCCTATATAAAGGAATCATGTCCCAAAAGTTGACACATGTTTTGAGACAAATAGTGAGAGAAGTTGGATGTCATCACTTTCTTCGAGAAAGAGGGAGAAACTCCAAGGACTGTTGGCCAAGACAGGAGAAGAAAGGGAGTTTTGGGTCCACTAGCACGTTGACAACTCCTATTCCTCACTAACGTTGTGAACATGATGGTGCACCACCTTCTCCCTCATCCACATGGATGAAGTAGAGGATGAGGTACACATATGGATGCTTAGAGAAGATGTTCCACAAGACAACAATAAGGTGATGTGAAGGAGACAATCATGCAATAACTTAGTGGACAATCCAAATCTCTTGTTGACATATTCAGATTTCTTAATGTTCGATCTTGATCTAGATATGAGAAATCAAGTTCTTCACCAAAAATACATGTCCCGTTGCTAGACAACTAGTGTGCGCAAAGGTATAACTTTTATACTTTCCTATATCTTTTGCTCACTGAAATTTTATAGCTGCAAATGATTTGACAACTAGGGTATAAAGAGAAGACTTTTTTTTATTCTATTGCACCCCTTCTTGAAAATCCTATAGCTCTTGTTAGAATGTTTGGGGTTTCACCGATTGTCACCGGTTGATCATTGATACCCAACAAGGAATTGTCTTCTTTATCATGGGTTAAATCTTGCTTTTTGCATATAAAACAAGTCATAGAAAAAAATTTATTGGTTGTTGTTGTGGAAGATCTTTTTTTCCTTTTTCCAAACTACATTCTACTTCCATGCTCAATGGGACCAAAACATTATTTTCTATCTTATTAGTGTATGTTTCAAATGATGTGTCTTTCTACTACATTGATTGGTCCTACAAGTTTGACATGATCCACTTGATTCCACTAACTGGCTAGAAATGGGGTGTGATAAAATCTCACCAGACAAACTACCTAAAAGATTCCAAATAAGATGAAATAACCTATTGAAAATATATTAATTTTACAATATATCTTCACCCAACAAGCTCATGTTCACTATATTTATCCTAAGCACTGGTTTATTGTGTATGGTAATATTTTATTGATTCTAACAATGCCTAATTAGTCATGTAGTCACCTATAATATGTGAAAAAAGTGAAATCAAATTTACATTTACAATGATTAATTATAATTGAAAACTCAAACAAGATGAAAATACTATAGATATCCAAATCAAAGGAGTATGAAAGTGAAGTAAAGAAAATAATCTTCTAAATCTGTAAGAGAAAGTGCAAGAAACATTTAGTACATCGTACAAATATTTTAACTTAGTGTTGCATAATTTGGTGCATACTTATCACCATATAGACTAGTAGCGAGGATATTCTCTAAATTAATGGAGAAGAGTAATTTTTGCCAGGATTTGGCAGGAAAACTTCCCCCATCATACATTTGTTAAAGTCTGATCAACATTTTGAGGATATCGTACTTTGTCCCTTCAAAACAAAAAGTTCATTTACTTTGTCCTCTCCTTATGGAGTAACGAGATCATTACTTGGGTTAGGAGTGTCCAAACCCCTTTCCCATCCACATGTTTTGTCCTGCCTCTTTCTCCCCTAAATTTTATGATGTTTAACTATTGATTCACACAAATTCTTTAGTTGCAGTTTGCTCCCTTTCTCTACCTAAACACTTAATTTCTAGCTAACACAATTCTTCTAGATATACTAATCTTAACCTAAGTTTCATATCTCTTCCATGCAATAATAAATTCACACTCAAAAAGAAGAAGAGATTCCCATTAAGTCAAAATAATGTTAAGATTCTATATAGGTCAACCATTTGCAAAATTCACAATGTGAACTTAAATATCAGTCCATCCTTTACAATATAAAATACCTCCCTTTGGTTGAAGGAAGTTGTCCACTTATAGATGCTCTCCTTTTTAGAAAAATAGCCAAACATGCCATTAGCTGAAAATCCTAACCTTCATTTATCCAAATGACTACTCAATGATGCGCTTTCACATGATCTTGGTTTGACATATTATCTATTAAATAAGCATATCCTCTTCATCACTCTTTTTCTCCATCAAAATCTCGATGAAATGGATACTTAGCATCTGAAAAGTGGACATCCAAATCATATTACTAACCACTTAGCTTCAATAAATTTTCCTAACATGTCTTATCTCATATAAATCTTCATTTTAGTCTTTCCCAACTCCCCCAACCTCTCTCTTATGTTTGCGGAGATTATTTCTTTGTTAAGAGATCTTATGCCTTACTCTCTAGAAGAGAGTACAATTGACACTTCTATTCCAAATTTTGAAATATGAGAATGCAACCCATGACTAAAAGAAATTATTACCCCCTTGCACCAACATATTTTTGGCTGAGACCTCAACATGATATCCTTTCATTAAAGATTCCCATCTATGATGTATGATATCCTTTGATAGCACCTAAACAATCGATCATATCTCCTTTACTCGTTCCATTGTGAGAAACAAGGCCCTTGTTCGTTAATCATCCTTCTTTGCATTGATGGATTCATGAAATTATAGAAGCAAAGACAAAGTAGTATAAACCATAACACAAATAATATTACATTGTTAAGTTAACTCAAATCAGAGAGCGGATACATGTTGTAAAAAATAATATGGTCTACAAGAGTAAGAGATATCATGGTCTAACTTTTTGATTTAACCCCTATGACATATAAAGATGGAACAAAGAAAAAGACGGAGGATTGCAAATTTTGTTGCGTAATAAGATGTACAAGAAAGGATTTTTCCCCAAATGCCCCCTCTATTTTCTGAAAATTTCTTAATACCCCCTCTCATTTCACTAATTCCAAAGACACTCCCCTATTGTTAATTCCATCTACTCCTTCCCGTTAGGCTGCCGTTAATTCATTTGACGGATGGTTCACGTGGGTCTTTATTTGGGAACCACTTCTTATCCATAATCATACATCGCCTTGGTCTGTTGGACGAACTTAAATCAAATGGTTACATGAAATATACACAATCAATAACACCAAGTTGATTAAATTTATTCATTTTATATTTCTAGTGCAGGTCGATTTTGGGTCAGAAACTGATGCATTTTTGGAAATCAAACCAAGTCAGCCTAGATCCTAATTTCGGTGGTTCTGTTCAAACGAAAAACTGTATAGAACTGTCAAGTTATAAACTTGAAATTGATTTGGACTCGGATTTTTCTCAACCAATGCAACTCGGAATTGACCCGAATTTGTCAAACTCGAACTCTAAAATTTGGAAGCAGCAACGTTTGATTCAATATTCAACTGAGAATTTTATAAATATCATAGCGAGTATACTATTCTTGATATGATATTTATACTTCTTATCAATTAGTTTTTAAATGAGGTTAGTATTCGGTCATTTCTGTAATGTAGTTATTTTTTTATATAAATTTTAGTTGTGATCATATTGGTTAATTTAAATAGAATATATAGTAATTTGGATACGAGTAGTCTCCAATTTGTTTGGTTCCAATTTAATTACATTCTGATATGTAGTTGGTTTTGAAGATGATGCCGAATTTGAATTTATCACTAGAACTAGATTTGATTTCTATATTATTTAATTAGAACTCCGTTATTACAAATAAATTTTAAAATATCATATTGTATTAAACTAAGTAGGATTGACAATCATACATATGAATCGATCCTATCAGATGCAGAGAAATTTGTTACACAACTAATTTTGATAATTTGTGTTGCTTTTAGTTCATACAAACTGGTCAAAATGTAGAATTGGTCGTTATATGTTCTAATATTTATAATCCGGGTCGGTTTTGATGTTAGACAAATTGAGGTCCGTGTCAATTTGGGAAAAAATATAAGTTATTCATAATTAAAAAATTTATACCCCTATTTCTCAGACTCTAATTTTGAGAAATATCGGCCAGTTCCAATTTGCATTGGTTGTCTGAAATCTGGACCTACATCTGTTTTGGGTTTTCAATTTGATAATCTTGGCCAGTTTTGAGTCAAATAAAGTCACCAAAATTCGAATTCAAGATGATTGGTCTCAATGTTAGAAAATATATCAGCACCTTTTCTGACTTGAAAGAAAGATTTGGAGTTTTGACTGCCCAAAAATGACGTACGACGATGGTGTTATCAAATGCGTTTAATCAACATAATCATTTTATTTATTTTTGTGTAATAGATCAAAGCGTTACATTATCATGTATTAGCTGTTTCAAGACAAACCTCGCGTGAAGCTTCCGTCAACTGAATTTGACGGTATGCTAACGGAAGGGGGCATATGGAATTATTGACTAACAACAAGGGGTCTATCCAATTAGTTAGGGGAGAGGGGTTACTCAAAAATTTTAAGAAAGTATAGGGGATATTTGTAAGAACTCTACAAGAATGTCATAGACGTTACATGGTATCATTGTCGGAAAGAGAGAGAGAGAGAGAGAGAGAGAGAGCGCACCAATACACACCCTGAAAAAAACCCACAATAACGGTTACAGTAGTTAGCGATCGACTTTCTCTTATAGAGTAGCATGTATAATTTTTAATTAGACGTTTATTTTTTTTGTACAGCTCCTTGTATAAAGGTGTAGTGAGCAAAACAAATCTATTACAGCCTAATGTTCAACAACAACTATAAAACATAGCAGTCCACTCTATTTTGCATTGGCGTGTACAATTTTGTACTAGTTGTATATATTTTTGTTACTGTACCTTATATAAAGTTGTATTGTAATAAATATATCGGTGGTTCATTAATGGGTATATAATAGTCACTAACAATCCAGATTTTGTTGCACTGACGTGCATATCATCTGCAGTAGGAGTGTGTAGAATAAGTATTGTGTCTTTATGTAACTTGTATCACAATTCGTATGCATTTTATAAGTTGGTATAGAATAGGTGTTATATATGTGTGTTTACGTATTTATTTATGAGCCAAGATATATGTAGCACGGCCTACACCCCAAATTAGACCCACAACGGATTTCTAACCACACAACTAAGGAGCTTGTTTGGCCGCCCTCATTACAACCGCAGCATTTATTTATATATAATTAAATTCTCTGTTAGATAATAGCGGAAAATGTCATTCGGTATTTGATCTGGTAAACCGTGATTTTACTCGGAAGAAGGTGGCCTTTTGAATCACGTCGCGTACGATGGCAGAGAGAAAAGACGTCGCGCACGATCCAACCTGATAATTTGCTGTCCAGTAGAGTGAATATTTAATAGTCCAGACAATCACGACTGAATATTAGTAACGGATTTCTGGATTTCTGTATATCAATCGCGGTAGTCATGATGACGGCGGCCAACGGCCCCTAAACATTATGCTGTGATTATGTCATGAGCCGTGATATCCCGAGCCCCCTCTTTCGAAACGGACTACATTATTTAACACTCGTAATAACATCCAGTACCGGCCGTACGGATGAACCATAAGCACCGAAAAATAAACCAACTCAATTGAATTAGTGAAAATGTTCCGCGTAACACATGTTACACCCCCGGCTGTAACTCCCTCTACACCCACCGCTGTAACACGTAACGGTCTGGACAAAAATATTATTCTTTCGGAAACGGATGACAGAGTCCAAACTACCGACGACATGGTAAGTCTGGGATGGGCGGCTGACGATGTCAAGAACGGAGTTATGACGGAATAGTCAATTTGTCTTGGGATGTTGCTGCTACAAGTAAGAAGCTAATTACTAACGAATAACTCCTTGTTCTAGCCTAAAGTAAGGTATGAATGTGTACATCCATGCGGATAGGAGACTACAATTTGTACACAATAACACACTTGTGTACACATAATACTATACAAAAATATATATAACAGTATACATGTGTACACAACAATACATATGTGTACTCACAACAGTAGACAACTATGTACATAGCAATACAACACACACACAATAGTACAAATGTATACACACAACAGTACACATGAGTACACACATCAGTACATACACATAACAATACACATATGTACACAACAGTACGCATGTGTACACACATCAGTACACAATAATAGATATAGCAATACACATGTATATACAATATACCTATGTGTATACATAACAGTACACAAGTGTACACACAACTGTACACATGGTAGTACATCGGTACTAATACATAGCAGTACATCCGCGTACACAAAAATACACATGTATATGCATAGTAGTAAACATGTGTAAACACAACAGTACACAATAATGCACATAGCAGCAATACACATCTATACGAAACAATACACATGCGTACACACATCAGTACACAATAATACATATAGCAGTTTCTATGTGTACACAACAATACACATGTATATACACAATGGTACATAAAAATACACATAACAATATACCTGTGTACACGTAACTGTACACATACCAGTACATCAGTACACAATAATAAATAGCACTTCATCCACATACACAATAGTACACATGTATACACAACAGTACACATGTATACACACAACAATACATAATAAAACACATAACAATACACATCTACAGGCAACAATATGCATATGTACACACATCAATACGCAATAATATATAGCAGTACACATGTGTATACAACAGTAAATAGTACATAAAAATACATATAACAGTA
The DNA here is from genome assembly GCA_963693085.1 of Alisma plantago-aquatica. Taxonomy (NCBI): domain Eukaryota; kingdom Viridiplantae; phylum Streptophyta; class Magnoliopsida; order Alismatales; family Alismataceae; genus Alisma; species Alisma plantago-aquatica. The sequence goes on from OY856412.1 coordinate 1,261,169,867, forward strand.
CACATGTGTCCACACAAATGTACACATAACAATACATATCTCACAAAACAGTATATAGAAAAGTGGTACACATGTGTACACACAGTAATACACAATTATACACATAGCACTACACATGCGTACGTAACAGTACACATGTGTACACGCAACATTATAATAAGAGATGACTACCCAAACGCCTCCCACCGACCCGGTGGTTGGAAGGAGTGATCAATGTTGAAGTGGCACAAAATAGTGGTTGGTGGTTGGGAGTGATCAATGATGATGTGGCACAAAAAGCATACTATGAAAGAGAGAAAAAATAGGAGAGAGAAAACTGTTTTGCTCATAACTTTTCAACCATAAGGAATTTTTTTTGAAATAAAAAACACTAAGTTTATCACAAAAAATACTTTCTAGCAAGACCAACATTTTTGAGAAAAGATTCTAAGAGAAGTATAACAAGAAAGGAGAGGAGTATAAAAAAGTAGTATACCCACAAAATTCTAGGCATTGTATACCTTTAAAATGACAATAATATACCTCAAAATATAGATAAAGTGCCCCAATATACCTCAAACTATTGTACTTGTGGTTTGGGGTAAAGTATGTCAACGAGTACATTAGTATTGTACCTAACAAAATAAGAGTAATGTACTTGAAAATGTGTGCATATACTCCAAAATATTGATGATATACTTAGGAAGATAAATAAAAGGGGAACCATACACATGATTCGGGGGGGGGTATTATTTTGACTTTGAGGTAGAATATGAATGTGTACTTGTTGATGTATTGTACCTCAAAACACGGGTATTGCACTCAGAACATGTAAATGTAGGTACTGTACCCAGAACATGTGTATGGTACCCCAAAACACAGATGATATATTTTTCTTACATTATCATTTACTAAAGTATGTCAACACTAGTCTTGTTGAAAGTATATTTTATAAGGAATCCAGTGCTCTTTATTTCATAAAAAAATACGTTTTGGATTAAAAGTTATAGAACAATCATTTTTCCTCTGTTTAACTTTTTTGCCTACATTGTTGCTGGTTGTACGGGACGAAATGTCCACTCCCATTCTCAAGAACTAGGTGGGTGCATGGACGGGTGTATAGAACTGTGGCTAAACATGTGTACACAATAGTACACATGTGTATACACGATGGTATATAACAATACACATAACAGTACACATGTGTACATAGAACTGTACGCATAGTAGTACACATATATACACAAAAATACAAATGTTTATATAAAACAGAAGTCAAAATAGGAGAAGAGTGGGCGAAAGGTAGCTTCTGAGGACGATCCTGACTAGGGCTGAGCATCGGTCCAGAACCGGACCGGACCGGACCAAACCGAACCGGACCGCGGACCGAATTTCGACAAATATATGGACCGCAGACCGGACCGTTTTGAGGTAGGACCGGACCGGGACCGCACCGTTTTGTGCTAGGACCGGACCGGACCGGACCGTTTGGACCGTAATCAGCCTTTTTTACATGTTTTACAACTTATTTAATTGTACAAAGTTGATAATCTTAGTCACTTCTAACAATTATATAACTTTAGTATCAAACATTTATACCAGTAGTACTTATATATGTACTTTATTTGTAGTTATTATAGAATACACCTTCAAATATACATGAATTTTATATAAAAGTCGGTATGCGGTCCGGACCGGACCGGATCGTTTCTGGACCGGACTGGACCGAAGACCGAACTCATCGAAATTCCCGAACCGCGGACCGGACCGAACTCAAAATGGACCGGACCGGACCGGACTGAATTGAGCAGTCCGGTCCAGTTTTGCGGTCTGGACCATTATTTGCTCACCCCTAATCCTGACCAACGTTTGAGTGTTAAATAGACTACGCCTGGGCCGTCAAGTGGCTGTTGTGCATGACCAAGGTGAATGCTATTTGATATAATTAATTCCATTGAGTTGGTTATCTTTTGGTGATTATGGTTCATCCGTACAGGCTGTTATTAAGAGTGTTAAACAATAAAGTCCGTTTCGAGAGAGGGGGTTCCGGATATCACGGCTAATGACATAATCACAGCCGAACGTTTAGTTGTACCGTTAGAAATCCGTTGTACATAAATTTTTTACACAGTTATTCGTTAGTATTAATTTATTGCTTGTAGCAGCAACATCCCAAGACTAAGGCCTAGTTTGGGAAAGAGATTCTAAAATGCAGCATTTCTATACTGATTGGAGCAGAATTATATGTACTAGATGGTGATAATGAATACTACGACTGGCCAGATTATTTTCTAATTATAGTAGTTTGAAAGGCCTTCAAAATGGACAGGCTTTCAGACCTCCGCATTTTGTTCCCATTGGGTCTCACCGGAACTGATGCAGCAACAGCAGTTGAACTGATTCAACAAAATACCCGCTCGCTGATAATTGATGTGTAAAGTACCGTAGTCATAATGACGGGACGCAAACGACCCCTAATTGACTAATCCGTCACAACTCTGTTCTTCACACAGCGGCCCAGCCCAGTACTTACCATGGAGCGTCGTCGGTAGTTTGGACTTCCGAAAGAAAAATATTTCTGTCCGGACCATTACGTGTTACGGCGGGGGGTGTATATTGTGTATGTCTTTGATGGAAGCTTCAACCTAGACAGGAGCCTTCCTTAATCAGCCCCTGCTTCTTGACCATGGAACTTCACACACAGTACGATTACCTTCCTCCTCAAAAGAATAACTTGGCGAACGAATCTAACCAAGCTGCATGTTCTTGAAGAGATAAAGCCCATCTTTCTTCATTAAGCGCCGTGCACCAATCTCTCAGTGACCCCAAGAATAGGGAGATGACCGGGATGTTTCCAAATAATATTGCAACTCCTTCCGGGACAACATCTCCGATGTTCGAGCGCCTAACATGGCATTATCATCCAACCAGCTGGTTACCTGTCCGTAGTTTGAATAGATTTGCATTCAGTTTAACTTGGCTCGCCACTGGCGAGTTATATGTCACTGTCCAACGTATATCCCGTTGCAAACACCTACGCGAACCCACTTCAAACTCTTGCTCATTTGGAAATTGGTTCGCTTTTGTCGGGTAGAAAAATTCTGTGCTACATAAAAGTGACCACCACTGATCTGTCTCTGCTCTCCCATTGGCTTTGGAATTTAAACGGTTAGGAGAAAACCTATGCAAGTGATTAAATACAATAAATCTAGCCTAAGAAGAGATCCAGGGAGTTTCAATACAGAATTGATATATAATGGTATAGTATAAAATATTCAAATCTATAAACAATATGCATATTATTTACCTTTGACCACAGCTTAGGGAAGGCTTCTCGTCCACCGCAGAAACAAGATAACCTCTCCACAGAAATGAAAGAATAGTAATTATCCGAGAGGTTGGATAGCTTCTAAAAAGAACCTGGCCGACTCTCCTGACTATAACAATAATCTTTCCAATACCAGGGCCATGGTCAACCTGTCGGCAACAGGGAGGAAGAAGCCGATAAATTCGGGTACTCACCTGATCAAGAAAAAACTATCCAGTAAATGGCAGAATTGCAACGACTCCACACCTAGCGTCAGATGGTATTGGAAGCTGGGCACATCCCACAAGTATAGAGACGACGGACCACGGTGGGTTTTAAGGCAGTAGAAGGCCTTACCCGGAAAGGGTAATGGATTTGCCGATGGACTCGTGTAATCAGCAAGGCAGCAGGAGCTGGATCAAGGTTTGACATACCTGTTCGGCAAAACACAACGGCTTAAGCACTGTGATGGACGGCAGGCGAGTTGAATAAAAGTCAATTACTGCTACAGCTATGGGTCATAATGGCGGCGGTGCTCATACCCGCTTCTTCTCCAGCTCATAGCGTTCTTCATCTACCGCTCCGTGTGCTGCGCCAAAGTAGAGACGATTGTAAAGGTTTGACAATCCTCCCACTCGTTAGCGTGCACAACAGATCTGAGCGTAGAGGCTACGGGAAGAGATAGAGATAACGAGTATTCGTGCCAAAAATCACCTCGCCTTTACCAATATTCCTTAAATCCCCCTCACTTATCCCAAATCCTCATACCTTCTCTTTCAGACTAAATTCCTCCCCCCTCCCGTCAACTCCGTTAGAAACGGAGCTGAACGGAGCTGCTGCTGTAGCTAGTTGTCTATTCTTGTCAATCGTTTTAACAAACATAATTAGTTATAATTATATAAAATAATATTTTGCATTCAAAATAGTATTAAATTGTAACATATTGAATTCGGAGCATTTTTCCTGTTGGTCCTCTTTTTCATCTTTTCCTCTCATTTATATTCTCTTTGACAATTCTGTTGAATTTGTGGAGAATATAATGGCCTAATGAGCATTTGTTCACTTTTTCTCTCAATATTTGACTTTATGCACAAATACCTCAGTGAAAGTTTAGTAATAGGTGTAATATGTAAAATTTCCACTTCAGTGATAAAAAGAATAAATAAATTCATCCTAGAACTTTCTAGTGCTTTTTATAATATGAAAAAGAAAGGAAATCCCGAAATATACATAAAGGAGATGATAAATGTAATAATTGGAGATAATATGTGATATAATGTATAAAAGAAGATAATGAGGAATATATTGTCTAAACAATCATAAGTGGAAACCCATGAAGATAATTTGGATATCAATCTCGTTTTCTTGACCTAAAAGAAGATAATGAGGAATATATTGTCTAAACAATCATAAGTATCACCTAATTTGGAAGATGAAGTATATATTAAAGTCTTTAAAGAAAATAGGAGATAAGCCAATAAGGTGAAATAAAATATCTAACATCCTCAAATTAAAAAACTAACTCCAAATTCGTAATCTACAAATCAAAATTAGTCCATGTGTGAATTTATATTTAATTTAGTCAATGTTAAATATTTTATTTTATTCAGGAGAGAGAAAATAATTTAAAAACCAAAAAATAATAAATATATGTTGAAGGAAATTAATTAATGTTAAAATCGTGTTCCTCATGTTTGGTATTGCTTATAGGCCAAGTTTTATATTTTTAGAAAGTTTCTAGATGCATCTAATAAATTAAAAGGATAAGTAAGTGATAAAATTTAAATGAATTAATTAAAATCATAAAAGTTTTCAAAAAATAAAATAATGCCAAATTCGTGTTTTATATGTTAAATATACCTTTGAATGAGTTTTGATTCAATTTGAAAAATATTTGATTAGAAGGTAACTTTTGGAGAGAGGAAGTGTGCAAAATATTAAAACGATTAATTAAAATAACAAATAATTAAAAAATAGAAATAATGGAAAATTCGTATCTAAGATACTTAATAAGACTTATGGGTGAAGTTATATTATTTTTAGAGAATCTAATAGTCATTAATGAGAGAGGAAAGAGAAAATAGTAATTGGCTTAATTAACTAATCTAACTTTCTCAAAAGATAAATCTAATTTTATATTCGGATTCCTCACTCCAAAATCAGTTAACCTACCAAATTTGAGTTTATATGAACTTTGTTTGCACACTAAAATAATTGTAAAAAGTTTTATACAATAAATGCATCAAAAGAACAAAGTTGGAAAGTTGTATTAAATGATCTGATCATCTTCTACCTCAAATTCGTATAAATAGTAAACGTGAACCAAAGTGCTCCAGTATTTTGGACATATCTCCCTCGTTTCTCAACAAAACTTCACGAAATAACTTGCATTAGTTTCCAAATCAAAATCCGCATCTTTTAAACTATTACTTGTGAGATTTTATCGTGATTCGAGGAAAAGCCCAACTCTCTCTCCGAAGCACCTTGCGGCCACTTCTCTCCTCACTACTTTCCTCATCCTCACCTATAAATATCCATACCCAAAGCTTTCTGGACATCTTTATAACTCATACATTTTACTCGTGCTTGTATGGTTGATCACCAGTGATCGTTTTCACTCCAAGACTTGCGGTTCTCACCTCTCTCTCTACACACCACCTCCATACGAATTGAAGGTACTATCTAATCCGGTAGTCTTTGCTCTTTCTTTTGGTACCCTCAGTTCTTTGTTTGGTTGTGATTCTTAGATTCACCCAAAGTTGATCATGAGTTGTTGCTCTCTGCTCGCAGT